>OX155676.1:85000-1285000 GCA_944547425.1 Eupithecia centaureata | reverse complement strand
ATAGATTTTTTATCATAGTAATTGTAAATCAGTTTACTTACCTATAAGCTTAAGTATGGTATTTATGTAAATTTATGTTTGATATTTGGATGACTTAACTTTAGATGGATAAGTGGACACCCTTTGATCTTAATATCATCAAAGATGAATTAAGTTAGATTTAGAGTTGAATTTTTAAAATAGCAAGGTTTCTATTTCGGAGTCTTGTGTAGAAAAACAAATGCAATTTAAGCATTTTTGCCCTTAACATTACAGTAGTAGATAATAAATTAAATTAGCCTTTTACAATTATTTGGTTTTGCATGTTTGTTATCTTAATTTTTGTATTCTTTGAGATATAGTCAACAGTGGAAGCACTTACCTTCTAACCTACTTATAAAGTAAGATCGAACAAGTAACTGTAAGCAGCCTTAACCTTACCTACACGAGATAAACACAGAGATCTATTCGGTTAGCAGATTACTGATTGAATGTTATTATTTTGTATTCCAGTGAATTCCGGGACATGAAATACTTGGAGTTGGTCATCAAGGAGTCTCTACGGATCACGCCCTCGGTCACGATCATTGAGAGGAAGATGACACAAGATGCTGGTTGGTAAATATTGCGACTAAATCCTTTTTTGTAAATATTAAAAACTCAACCCCAAAAAAAAAAACTCGACACTGGCAAAATTGCGTCAATGCTGACGCAGAACCATATCCAAGAAGAACTAACTAATATTGCTATATCTAGCCCCAAGCTAAGCGTTTTTTTATTAACACGGTCGAATTTGGAGCTAATACAGTAAATGCAGTTATAGAAATAAGTACCTGGAATCCATACATAACTTTTGTGATATTTTGAACTGTATTCACAATTTACAGTTAGCACGAAAATACTAATTTTACACAAAATCTTTTTTGATTCCAATCGGACTGGATTGTGGCCTCAGTCAAAGTAGACTGAGGTTTGAGCACTAGAAATGTCAAATATTGTTTTTTTTTTCTTATTAACGTTTTTAGTTGTTTCGAACGTTTTTCTGTAACTTTAGCGGTTAAGGTACCGTCCTTTACTGTCAAGTCCCAAAAATACACCCTGTTAAGGTACTTGATAACTGATATAGGTACATTAAGTATACATTTTACTTCATAGAGAGATATTTTTAATATACAAAAAAATAAACAGAAGGTATGCACGCTCAGGGGTGGTAGATTTCACCAACAACCAGAAAGCTCGTGCCACTACCTTCACACGGCGCGTAGGCTCGAGCTAGCGCGGTGCGGCTTATGATATCACGCGCCGTGAGAAGCCACCTTAACTCTTTTACGCCATTTTGATTGTTGGGTCTGATATCTCATTGCGTCAATCGAACTTTCAGATCTGGGCGGTCTCTTCATCCCCCAAGGCACCAACGTCATCATAAACCTGTTCGATGCGCTGCGAAATCCCAAAGTGTACCCAGACCCTCTCAAGTTCATCCCGGAACGTTTCGAGACCACCAACAGGGAAGCCAATAGCGCTTACAACTGGACACCTTTCAGTGCTGGACCTAGGAACTGCATCGGTGAGCATTTTCATTTTATTTTAGGACAACCAAAGGGTTTTTTTATTTTTCACGCAAGTGTCATTCGCTTATGTGTACACTCACGCTCACTCACAATGGTCTCTCGCGCAAGTATCTTTCTGCGCAAATGTCTTTCGCGCAAGTGTACCAGACCCGAAAATAACACGATAATGCCACCACTAACAAAGGTGTGTATAGGACGATCACCGACAGTAAAATGACTAAGACCCGAGTTCACCAACTAGAACATAACCATTGATTACATAAACGCAGCGTTAAAATTAAACAGTTGGTTAAACAAACCGCTGTTCACCTCACCTCACGCATCACTAGAAAGCGGACGGTTAACAAATCAAGCGTTTTTGCAAGAATGCACCGTAAATGAACGAATGATATAATACTACTTAGTAAAAATGGCTATGTTTTTGCTTACTTTTTTTGCACCCCGAGCGACAACGAAAAATATTAGGGTAAAATTATAATACGACAAAACGGAATGCCTGATTAGTCAATGCTATTTAGGTAGCGTGTATGTCTTTGTTATTTATTAGCATAATGTTCTGGCAAATGTTCGGTCTTGGCATGAATTTGGAAAAAACCAAAGTCATGATCAATGACCACATTGATCCAGGACCGGTCGTCGTAGAAGGCCACCTTCTCGAAATTGTTTCCGAGTACACTTACCTTGGGCAGATTATGCAGTTGGGTAAAAACAATTTTGAGAAGGAGGCCAAGAGGAGGATTCAGCTGGGCTGGGCAGCGTTTGGAAAACTACGTCGAGTCTTCTCGTCATCCATACCGCAATGTTTGAAAACGAAAGTTTTCAATCAGTGCGTCCTACCCGTAATGACCTACGGAGCTGAGACGTGGACACTCACGGTAGGCCTGGCCCATCAGTTCAAAGTCGCTTAGCGAACTATGGAAAGAGCTATGCTTGAGAACCAAGGTTATAGACATAGCTCAAAGAATTAGCTGAAGTGGCAGTGGGCCGGCCATATCTCGCGAAGAACCGATAACCGTTGGGGTAAACGTGTTCTTGAGTGGAGACCGCGACTTGGTAAAGGTAGTGTAGGATGCCCTCCGGCCAGGAGGGATGACGATCTGCGAAAGACTGCTGGCAGATGCTGGATGCGCTATGGCGGTCATTAGGGGAGGCCTATGTTCAGCAGTGGACTAATATAGGCTGATGATGATGATGATGTTCTGGCAATGTCAAAATTGTCAAACTCATTTTATGTAAATATTTTTCGTAGAAGTTTCATCTGTTTGTTTGGATTCGTTTTTGATTGATTTCTATTGTTATGCATTTGAAATAAACGGGATGCGCGTATTTCGCTCAATATCCTCAAAATCGTCTAACACATTATTTTCTTCCAAAATGTAATTTAAAGCGTTTTGCTTTTTATTGTTTTTAATTCAGCAAAAGTTCACGTTATACGCAATAATAACCAATGGTTAACCTAGGTTGATGACTTCGTTTATGTTAAACAGTCGATTACAGCACTTAATTAATGGTTTATTCATGGTGAACAGCAGAATATTGGTAAACAGCCGTTTACGGTTTAAACAACTGTTTAAAATTTAACCATCTGTTGGTGAACTCGGGTCTTAGCCATATAACAAAAATATTTTTATACATAATGTTACGGAAATCTGCGAGCGCGAGTTTGACTTGCACATGGCCAGTTTCTCTAGCCGTTGTCTACTTGTAGACTGGTCTTACAAAACCCTTTCATTTATTTCTACTTTGGGCAGTTGAGGTCATTTTTGCCCACTATCTTTTTGACGCTAGACTTCTGATTTATTATTCATCATTCCGCAGGTCAAAAGTTCGCTATCCTGGAGATGAAGGTGATGATATCCGCCATCGTGCGTCACTTCCAGCTCCTGCCGTCGGGCAGAGAGCCTGAGCTGTACAGCCACCTCGTGCTGCGCTCCAAGGACGGACTCTTCGTCAACTTCAAACCCAGGAATTAAACTAAGCTATCCATGGGACATTAGGGGAGGCCTATGTCCAGCAGTGGACTAATATAGGCTGATGATGATGATGATGATGATGATCCATGGGACTGAAACAAGAAATATGTTATAGAATATGAAATACCTCTAGATTCTTTAAAACAGTCTATCTTGATAGATTAACGATTTCAGTTGTAAATAAAAAACATTAAGTTCGAATTTGTTTCTACTTGTATGCATGGAAAAAAGATTTATAACTTACCCAACAGAAGAAAAACGACGGAATATTATTTATTGTGCATAAAATAAAAAAAATGTTATTGTCATTTATGTATATACTTTATTATATCGCGTAAAATATTTCACGCAGATATAATAATAATATTGATATAGAAGCGCCTATTTGCGTCGCAGCGCAAACCATTCAAAATGCGTTTCAAGAATTGTTAGGCACTGAGTCTACATCAAAAATAAGTAGGGCACGTGCAAAAAAACATACAAAAATTTAGGTAAATTGTTTGAGAAGAAAAAACTGCAAGAAATATTGAATACCTTTCCCACTTTAATCTACTGAGAGCTATTACGCCGTTAACTGCATTTTTACGTAAACACGCAAAGAAATAGTTCAAAGCGTACGTACTTAATAATTTAAATAATAAGAGAAGAGATATGTCAAATAAAATTCAAATAAAATAGCCACGGCGGAGTTCATCGCAAAGTGGATCGCCAGTAACTAGATATCCAAGGTGTCGTTGTCTTCTCCGACAAAAATAGCAAAATAAGGCTTTGTACCTCTGGCACTCAACACACTGCTTCGGGTAATACGTCACAGACTATCTGATCCCAGGCCAGTAGTACTTGGAGTTCATTTGATCCAGTGTTCGCTCCACCTGTTGCTCCACTCCTAAAAGAACCTGCCGTCGGGTCACATCCCTATGTCCCTTTGTACGCTTAAAACTACGTAACGTATTTTGATGCATTAATATGATTATAGTGACGACCGATGATGTGGCGCGGTGGGCGAAGGTCCGCCTGCGACGCAGGAGGTTGCGGGTTCGACTCCCGCCTCGGAACAAATTTGTGTATGATCTGCAGAAATTTGTTCCGTTGGTCTGGGTGTTTACTATGTAAAATAAAAAATATATCTATCTATGTAATGTATTGTATTAAGTATATCAGTCATCTAGTACCCATAACACAAGATCTGCTTAGCTTGGGGCTAGATGGTGCTGTGTAGACTGTCCGGAATTATTTATTTAT
Source organism: Eupithecia centaureata (assembly GCA_944547425.1). Lineage (NCBI taxonomy): Eukaryota > Metazoa > Arthropoda > Insecta > Lepidoptera > Geometridae > Eupithecia > Eupithecia centaureata. The sequence goes on along the minus strand of OX155676.1, from coordinate 1,280,235 downwards.
TATTTATTAATAGATAGAGTGATTCAAGAGGAATGTTTATACGTATAATAAAACCGTGCGAAGCCGGGGCGGGTCGCTAGTATTATATTATTATACATACTTATACTACCGCCATGCTGGAGGTGCCCAGCTGTAGGACCAACCTACTTAAGTTTGCCCCCATGTCACTCGCTATCTATCTACTCAATATCCTGTCCAGTAAAAGCGTGGATATATTTCACCAAAACCTGCCGAAAGTCATGGAATTGGCACAGCTAGTAATAGAAAACAAAACATGTATTTTAGATTAGTTTATTTGTGTATTTAAATTTGTAACTTGTAACTGTATTTAATAGCTTACATAAAAATATTGTTTATTGTATACTGTAGTGTAGCATCGCTTTAGGGTTAAAAAAAGAAACCTGTAATGATGTTATGATTAATGAATAAATAAATACACAAATGGATAGATGGGCGGATGTTTGTTATTCTCAATTTCAATTTCAATTTATTTTATTAATACCATGGGCTCACAACAAGCACTTAGTCAAGTCAAAAATTTATACATATTGATTACAATTTAAAATCACAAGCATAAAATTATAGAAAAACAATAAAAAATAATAATAATAATATCAGGTAGCTGCAATAGCATTGTCAAAATGTAAAGAGAAAATTAAGAGTTAACCGTTAATTACATGTCAACCATCCAACAAAAATATATTTTTATCAGCAAAAGCTTCGTCCAATGTGTAATAACTTTTATCAATTAATCTATTTTTAATAAATGATTTAAAATTTTGATCAGACATCTTTTTTACAGTACATGGTAGCATATTGTAGAGCTTAATTGAATTACAAACGAAACTTTTAGAGACCTTAGCTAATCTTATTTTCGGGACTACCAAGTTATTTTTATGTCTTGTATTGTAATCCGTGGGTTAAGAACTAAAGTAGCGTAAGGGCAAAATTTGGAAAAAAAATTTTTTTCGCCGTTCGCTTTTAAAACCCTCATATTTTTATGTGCCGAAAAACTGTAACGATATTATGTGTACATTGCTTAGTATAAAAATAACGTATCCAAAAAAATCTTTTCTGTTAACTGCCAAAATGAAGTGTACCTGGTTACAATAATTTTGACTTTATTTTATCTAAAAAGCTACGAGCACCACGATCGTATCTGGATTTACAGTACGATTAGGACCACGTTTCGCGCGCTTTCCAGATTTTTCTCTCTGCCCAAAGAACGAAAGGTGTGTATACATTACTTTGGCACATAGTGTAATAGAAATGCAAAAAATTTTTAGATCAATTATAGTGTAATAAGCGATATACGTTCTTTAGCACTTAATAAATCTTTGTAATTCTAATTCACTTTGCTTATAGTACTACAATACGTTAATTTTTCACCAAAAACTTGATGTACCTCAGCCGGTCACCTATGAAAACATGACGCAGCGGACGTTCTTATCTATGCTTATGCTTTGATAATTTGCGACCGTTAACTAATTCACGAATGCAATCTTAGAGCGCTTACACTTACAATCAAATAACTTATTATTATTATAGGGTAAAGTACTTTAAACTATTTTTTTTTAAATATTCTCTACGAATACATTATGAAGTAACGCCAGCGCAGCTAAAAAATGAGTCTTAAGTAAATCACTTTGATAGTCTACAAGCATCAATTACTACGGATCAGGTATGTTTTTCTTGAAGAAAGGTACCTAACGGTTATTTATGAAGGTATATTCTTATGCATAGAAAGACGCAGGTTTTATTATAAGTTTGAATTTGTCGTTTGTTTTTTAAGAAGCCACATTTTAGTGATAATCAGACGGAAAATCTGCTACACGAATATTTACGCCCAGAGAGTTAATAACCAATCTACAAGCTAAACTGTATTGCAAAATGCAGTGGATACTGAAAAATATTTTGAGCCTGGTCACAATCAGATGAAAGTAGACAGCATTCACGCTGCTATAGAGCTGGCCAAGAAAAATATAGGTACCATTTTCTCGATCCATCCAGCTATTACACTCCTATTAGAACTGTATCAAGAAGAAATCTTTGCAAACTACAAGAAATAGGTCAGGAAGAATTTTTTGATCTAAAGAAACGGAATACCGTAATGATTAAGAATTTAAAAAAGGTACCTACTGAATGGGAAACCGAGAATTGGTTAAAAATCAAATGGTTGCAATATCGTAAGGACGACCCAGAACATATTTATTTGAGATATTAATTAGACAGTAAAAATTTTAAAAAATTAAGGTGTGCAGTAATTTTTCAAAAAGCTTACAGTGGTCCAATAAAAATATAACGACCTGCAAGAGCCGAGTTGATCTGGAGTAATTTCGTCAACACTTCATGATTTTTACAACCATTTGCATTTGACCAGGAATATTTTTTTTTAAAACACACTTTGAAGGTAAAATTAAAGATATTCTTTAAGTTTTTAGTATTTTTTATAGTTTTATATCAATATTATTCAGGTCATTTTAACGGAAGATCCGTTGGATTCCAGGTATTAATAAATTATCTTACTGCCAAATTAACGTAAGTCAACCATTTTTGTTTAAATAAACATCATTACAATGAAAACATTTTTTGATTACTCAAAAAGTTATATTATTCTGTAGAAGATAAATAAAGCTTTAATATAAGTAAAAACCAGATGTCTAACTATTATGGTTTTTGCCATAGAGGAGCTCTAAGCTAACAATACGCCAATTCGAATTGTTTTTCGCGTCTCCTGTAAAGTTGTAATTTTACCCTTACGCTACTGTAGTTCTTAACCCACGAATCGTGCTCATCCTTAACATATTTGAGATTGTGTAAGTTGCTTTTGGCATAAATCAAATTTTGGTAAATATATTCTCCAACCATCGTCATGACACCTATTTCCCTAAATTTGTCCCTGCAAGATTCCAAAGACCTTAAGCCTAGTACATAACGTATTGCGCGCTTCTGTAATATAAAAACCCTGTTGGCGTTAGCTGCTCTTCCCCAAACTAATATGCCGTAGGTCATAATCGAGTGGAAGTAGGCGAAGTACACAGTACGTGCTGCTCTTTCTCCCCCGATCTCTCTAATTTTCCTTATGGCGTAGGTTGCCGAGCACAGCCTTTTAGTTAGTGCGTCAATGTGAACACTCCAAGTTAGCTTTGTGTCCAGCCAAACACCTAAAAACTTAACTTTATTATTATAAGTCATACATAAGCTCTCAAGCGTGTCTTTGGTTAATCGTCCAGACTGGTCATTTATTCTATTGCCTAATGAAAAAGGAGTTATATTGGTTTTGTCTACGTTAAGAAGCATGTTATTTACAGAAAACCATACTTTTAATTTATCTAATGAATCTACTACATTTTTACAAGCTATTTCGTTAGAGGAGTCCTTAAAGGAGTCCTTTCTTTCAAGCAAAAACTACTGAACGGATATGGATTAAATTTGGCAAAGAGATAGATTATAGTCTGGAATAACACATACCTAGGCCGGAATTCCCACAGGAACAGGAATAACCGCGGCAGGCTTCACTTGGGCGGTTAACATGTAATTTTTAATGTTCGTAATATCTTTTGAACGACATAGCCAATTTGAATTAGTTATTTGAAAAATAATCTAATGATTTACTTTGTCCAGATTATTTAACAGAATGAACATGCTAACTAACATTAGTGACCTCAAAATCCTACCTACCTTGCATCGGAGTGTAATGAGAAGAATGTTTGTGGTTCTGGCGAAGTACTTTCAACACCTTCATAATTCAGCTATATTTCCGATGCTTCGAGTTGGATTTCTTAGAAGAGCCTTAAAATCTGTTCATCAATTCCAACATTGTGCCGAATCAAAACTCCTCCTATTTCTTTATTACGCATATTTCCAGTTTCACGAAAGCATCGAAAAGTATTTTGGAACGCTTGCTTCTCATGCATTACCATCGGCTTTTCTATATGCCATCACAATGTCTGCATACTCTTCGTCAGTGAATGAAGCCATCTCGTCATAATAATATGGAATACATTAACAAAACAACAACAAAAACACAGATTTCAACAAAAGTTTAACAGAGACAAATACTAGTACATTTTCATTTTGGAATCTTCATTAGCACGAATAAATTAATTCTCTTCTTCTTTTCTTTTCTTGCGTTATTCTTTTTTTAAATTATTGTTCCAAACTTAGAGGAATAAGGCATAGAGAGATAATGTCACAAAAAAATCCGGTTTATCTAGAAGTCAAAAAACAACCAATGTGTTGGTGATTATGTGATGAGTTGTGACATCCTTTCACTGCACAATAGGTCATTTTTATTAGAAATTCAGGGAGCTCTTCCCCGTAGGACTTGACATAATGTACTGACGAGTCGAGAGATGTACGTAGCCTTTACAGGCTACCTTTAAATGTCCACGCTTCGCGTGACCCTACTGCGGTTCTAAGCGTAATTATTCTAAGGTTCCAAATACGAAAGAGGTTGATTTGATATCATTATCAGATTCATAGTAAAAACTTTTTCTTTCGTTTTACCTGCATGTCGATACACAAAATAATCATGCCCTGAAAAACTTTAACTAACTATACTTTTTTATAATATAAAAAAAGTTTAACTAACTATACTGAAAACCTATACTGAAAAACTTTAACTAACTATACTTTTTTATAATATAAAAAAGTATAGAGGACATGATGCATAGGTAGGTTAGAAAGGAGATCGAATAGAGATTTTTTTAAAGAATTTCAAAAACAAAATTTATTAAGTAATTAAATTTAAATTTCGTTCAAAGATTGAAATTCGAATTTTCTTTTTTTTTAATTTATGTTTTGAATAAAACAAACTAGTAGTTAGAACAAACTAGTTATTGCTAGTGAGCAATTTTAACATCGATAGAACTTTACAATACAAATTATAATAAAAATTTATAAAAATATATATATATATACATCCACATACATTCTTAAATTTTTAGAGGGTTGACAAGGTAGCGAAATCCCCTTTCACCACCCATTTCAATTTGGCAAACGATGCACCAAAACCCTTTATTATACATAAATTGTAGGTTATTGAACTTCATTCAAACAAACATATAACCAGGAACAGATACAGAGCGCGGGTCCGCTTCCCGCCGGTATTTGACACAGTCATATTTCCAGCGAAGCCGCGGGGCGCAACTAGTCTATAATAATAATAGCAATATCTCTTTTATCTTGAATGATATAAACATTATCTCAGTAGGTATAATAGATATGTAACCAGCCAAAATAATGACTGATAACGTACCTAACCTACCTCGTAACCTTCGCAACGTAAACACAGCACACACGGTTCGGTTTCTCGGCGTGGCAGTCGTATCTGTAAATGTATAAAGTTCAAAACTAAAATGATTATTTTGTTATTATTTTTTACGCTCGTATCTTTAGTTATAGTTTCGTGGATAAATTTATTATTGGACAGTAAAAAGACAAACGTGCGTGGAGACTTCCCGCTCCCTCTGCTGGGAAACGCGCACCACTTTATGGTCGACTCTGTTGGTGAGTGCTGACTTCTAGCTATACACCTGATCAATTCGACCTGAAAAGTTTGTAAATAAATCAAATTTATAACATAAAATCACTTCTTTACCTTTTAGTTTTATATAGGACTCCCCTGTTGATTTAAGTTGGTTCCTACAATAAAGTTTGTTAAAAAAAACAGCGAACTCTGCTGTTAAAACATAACACAAGTGAAAAATGTATCTAAGGGTTCTCCCAATGGATTAGTATGATGCTGTTACTGTAGAGGTATATATTCAATGCCAATGCACTGATATTGGGATCAGTAAGCTTCCTAGAGACTGTTTGCTTGACTTGTCTGCAGTTAGCTGAATTGTTTCAATTGAACACAGGTAGGTACTACTTAATTTCAATTTGTTTCTAGGTATTCCTTGGTTGTAATTTTCTTGTTTATAAAGCCTATACATATTACTATGTTATATGTTATATGTACATTACTATGTTGCAATACAGCTAACTAGTAATTCCGAGATTTTATAAAAACAATTTATCGACCGGAGTTTGATCAATTTTATATTCCATGAGGGGGAAATTGATCAATCTCCGGGAAATTGTTTCAACGGAATTGAAAAAGTGGGTATTCTAGGTTCGTATGTTTTATACTATGTGTATATCGATTTCTGGTTGATTACTGATAAGTGATAACTATTAGTGTGAATGAAGTGTGAGCTTTGAAAAACGAAGTTATCGTTACCAACCTAACCAAGCGACGTAATTTTGTTTTATTCAAATAAACAAAATTAAAAGAATGTAACAGAATAGTAGAATTAATGAAAAAAAATTGAAAAAGTGTGTAGACACTTTTCTTTTGATCTTTTCATAACCTACAACTTTGTAATGTGATTTTTTTTCATAGGACTTGTAGTTCTGCCGGAAATCGAGTATAACCGTTTTTTACCCTAAAATACTTACCCTCTACCCCTTTCCGACCTCAGATCGCCCGTAAATTATTTTAACTTAAATTTTTACTACACTCACCTCATTTTCCAATGGGATTCATCCTATTATTATTTTATTTGTTTCAAAAACCTATCTACCCTGGTCTATAAAGTTACAATCATAATAATTAGGGAATACAATCTCGTACGAGATTTCCGCCTAGCGAGATCACGCGAGACTCAAAACCCAGTCTCGCGTGATCTCGCAAATTACGGGATCTCGCGAGATTGGGAGAATCGCATTTAAAACATTTATGCAAATGCTTGTTTTAAGAACAAGTAATTGACATGATATGTAATTAAATGGAAACTGCGTTGCTTAGTTATCAAAATAATGTAAGTTTTATTTTAAAAATCAACAGAGTACTTATTATTTTGTCTCTAACTCTAATAACATTTGTTTATGTCTATAATTATTATAGCTACTGTAGCTAATCAGTTCAAATTCTTACAATATTGGAAACAAAACAATAATTTTCTATAGGTATTTAGTCTTTTGTAAATTATTACTTTAGTTTCAATAATTAAGAGTAATAGGACCATTACTTATGGTAAATAAAAACAACAAAACAAAAACTTAACTTCACAAGTTCTTAAATAAATGTTGTGAGATCGTATTAATCAAATAAAAGAAGTTTAAAGTAGAAGTCAGATGAAATTATCAAGGTACGGAAAGGCAAGTTAGTTTATCTGAAAATGGCTTCTCAAAAAACACATCATGTCGAGAGTATCATCTGACAGACGACTTTTGATTTTGCATGCCAAATACCCTGCTGCTGAAAAAGCTAGTAAAGTTAGCTAGTAAGTTTAAAAATTCCCCTCTTACTTCACCAGCTTCGTACAAATTCATTTCTTTTTTTATTAAAATACACGTCTCGTTATCTCGCGAGCTCTCGTACAAAATTTGACGAGATACAATCTCGTAAAATAAGGCCGGGATCTCGCGAGATCGAGATCTCGGCGAGACGAGATTGCATTCCCTAATAATAATAATAACACAAAGTAAACCACGGAGGTTTGTAATGAGTGTTATTAGCGAGTCAGCCTCTACAGTCGACTATCGACAGGTTTGAAAATGATGATTATGGTAGGTATTAAAGGAAATAGGTAAGTCGATCAAATGGAATTTTTAAAATGTAGAGGTATATACAGACGAGCGTCGTCGGTCGTCTGGTCGATGCGAGAGGACGCGTGACCGAGAGCTGGTGATTCAGTGCATCAGCATTGCATCTATTAGGTAGGTAGTAATATTACCTGGTACAGACCAAATGTAAGAGAGAAAACTGAGTTCGGGTGATGAAAAATCAGAATATTACTAATTTCGGACTTAATATGTAAATTTATAGCACTCATAAAAAATTGTTTGATTTAAAATAAAATACTAACAAAAAATTATGTTTAGATACCTACTTAGAGATTAAGTGTTAAAAATGATTATTTTCTTCCAGAGTTTTTGAAAAAAGTTACCCGTCTAGGAGAAAAATACAACGATGCTGCCCGGTTTTACCTCTTCTCCGATCGCTACGTGGTCCTATCTCACCCCAAGTACATCGAAGTAAGATACTCATCCTAGTATTTACCTAGATAACAATCTAACCTGCTATTTGAATGTAGTACTTATAAATAAAGGTCACTGGGTTACGATTAAATGTAACAGGAGCAAGGATTTTATAATGCATGTGGATATCACTACATAGTATAAAATGAAGTCGCTTTTTCCGTCTATGCTTTTTTTTTTTTAGTTTAATTTGTCCATTATATATGAACAGGCTAAAGCCATATTACAGCCATATTGCCTTGTCTGATGTTTATTTTATATTGTTAGATGTTTTGTGTAAAATTACACGTTTTTACTGATCAGCCATCTTTCCGGAAGTCAATTAAATCTTTAAAACTACCTACGCAACGGATTTTGATGCTGTTTTTTTTAATAGATAGAGAGATTCAAGAGGAAAGTTTATACGTACCTATAATAAAACCGTGCTAAGCCGGGGCGGGTCGCTAGTAGCCTATAATACTAGAGGCATAAAATCAGAAACAATAGTTAATTAGGTACTTACTTAACGTTTGATTATTTTTATTTATTTATTTTGGAAACACAACAAAAGAATCACCCAATACAAAAAACAAACATCAAAACAAATTGGACTTAAAATGTAAATGTTCCCTTACTTAAAGGGATTTTAGTTTCTTTGGGATTACAAAAGTAACTCACAGAGAAGTCAAATTATAAACAAAATTATAACCTAACCTATAATTATGTCTTGACTTGAATCTTTTCAGAATATTTTATGGACGAGGATCATAGAGCTGAGCCTTGTTGGTAGGAAGTGTCGGTGATGGCACCTAGCGTACCTACACACACAGTCGTAATCGATTTTTATTATATATGATATTTATAATTTATTTCTTATTATAACTCTATTTAAAAGGCATAATAACAAACGTGGATTCGATGTGAACCTGCGTTACCATGTCGGACTTTTTTTTAACCTTTTTACCAACTTAAATATAATGTTTCAAGGTAAAATCGTTAATAATAATAACACGAAGTTAACCACAGCGATTTGTAAGGATCTTACTACCAAACAAGGTATACTAACAAGGTATGTTTTCCTTGGTAAGGTACTTTACATACTTTTTACAAACGGATTAAGATATTTTTAGAATCCAGAAATATATCTCGGTCAATGGTTAACCTTCAGTGTTCTTACATTGCCACGCAAAACCTGTTTGTTTTAAATAAATCGACTGCTGAGTGCAATAATGCACTGTCAGAACGAAGGGTTCCGTAGACTTGTTATTTTATGTAACACTACAAAATTTGGAGCGTTCGCTATGCTCTTTAAATGAACCCATTACGACATAAAGGTTAACCCAATGATAATAAAAACCCTGTGGTATACGGAAAGAAACGCCTTTGTAAACTATAGTACTACAGCTTTGGATGGTCTAGCTAGCCATATAATATGGTAACTAGCTGCGCCTTCACTCGAAAATTACTGAAAAGTAACCTTTGTTTTATCCCAGGCCTAGAACTAGTTGCGTCTATTCAAAATTTTATCCCAATTAGTTCAGTAGTTTTGGCGAGAAGAAGTAACAAATTCCTATCCATCCACCTCTTATACTAGTAGTACTAGAGACCCGACACCCCTTCACACGGTTTTATTATACTTACTTACTAGCGACCCGCCCCGTCTTTGCACGGTTTCATTATACGTATAAACCTTCCTCTTGAATCACTCTATCTAAAAAAAAAAACCGCATCAAAATCCGTTGCGTAGTTTTAAAGATTTAAGCAGTCAAAGGGACATAGGGAAATAGGGACAGAAAAAGCGACTTTGTTTTATACTATGTAGTGATGATAAACATTCCTCATAATATTCCTCTATCTATTAAAAAATGCAAATGCTACAAAATCCGTCGAAAAATCTAATCATACATAGACACAGACATCCGGAAGTGAATTTCTTTTAAACTACACTCGAGAGCAATGAATCCGGGTCACTCAAAGAATCCAAAAAATCTCGGAAAGTAAGAATGCTAGGTTAATGCAATAAATTGTATTTAATATACAATTTAATACTCCTTAAATGAAAGTATTAAAACTTCTTAGTTATTGTAAAGTTATATCATAAAAAAATCAAATTTGAAAAGGGAACACTGTCGAAGATGGAACTACGAAATTACAGGATTTGTTTTTGCTTTTGTTTGTAATCTGTCATTTATGTTGGTACATAAACCAGGTTGATAGTGCTCAATATTCATTATTCAAGCTGAAATCATGTCGCTTACACTTGAAGAATGCACCAGAATACTTACATTGGTGGAAACCGGCCGGAGTCAGCGCGATACAGCCAGGACTGTCGGTGTGTCGCTGTCAACAGTACAAAGAGTTCTCCGACGTTACGAAGAAACTGGTTCTAACCTACGCAGACCAGGAACGGGCAGAATTAGGTGTACCACAGCACGAGAAGACCGATACTTGGTAAACACCATGCTTCGAAATCGCTTTCTCACAGGAACTGAACTCACAAATCAGTTTCGACGCCTCGGAGGAAGTAACCCAAGTGCATGGACAGTAAGACGTCGGCTTGCTGAATCTAACTTAAAACCCCTTAGACCTGCAAACGGCCCTAAACTGGAGCGTGGCCATCGTATTTCAAGACTAAGATATGCCCAGAACCACGTAAATTGGAGTATTGAAGATTGGTCGAAAGTTATGTTCTCCGACGAATCAAAATTTATGCTCTACAAGCACGATGGAAGACACAGAGTGTATAGAAGACCAGGAGAAAGATTCAAGCAAGCATGCATCGAAGAAAAAGTAGCCTACGGTGGTGGGTCTGTACTTGTGTGGGCCGGAATTTTCTCTGAAAGTCGCACAGAGCTGGTGATCATAGAAAACGGCTCTTTAACTAGCGTAAGACATGTGGAAGAAATCCTCAACGAACACGTTGGTCCATTTATGGTCAATTTGGGTGAGAATGCTATATTTATGCATGACAATGCCCGACCTCATACAGGTAGGATTGTGAATGACTACCTTCAAGAGATGAACATTACTTGTATGGAGTGGCCAGCGCGCAGCCCGGATATCAACCCGATCGAGCATGCTTGGGACGAGCTAGGGAGATGCGTAAAACAACGAAACCCTCCCCCAATCACGCTTCGTGAGCTCAAAATTGCTCTCACAGAGGAATGGGAGAATATTCCCCAAAATCGTATAAGGAACTTGGTGTACAGCATGCCAAACCGCGTAAACGCAGTAATGGAAGCACGAGGAGGTAATACAAAGTATTGAAATTCAAGAAAATCGTCATAAAGTTCAAAAATTTCATGTTTCCTATTTTTGTTTTAAGGAGAGATCCGCAGTTTTTTTTCTTTATGTAATTTTGTGTAAATAAAATGTATGGTGACTCATATTTTTTTAACTTTCATTTAAGGAGTATTAAATTGTCTATTAAATACAATTTATTGCATTTACCTAGCATTCTTACTTTCCGAGATTTTTTGGATTCTTTGAGTGACCCGGATTCATTGCTCTCGAGTGTATGTAGTGATTATGTGAATGATTCGATACAAGTACCTACTCAAAAGATATCTTACAAAAAAATTGTTGTTTTATCGCTAATGATTTTGTTACTACTAAGTTTAACTGATAATAGTGCCCTGAGATCGGTATGTAATAGTAATGAGATGAGATCGTAATGCTACGTTCTGTTATATTGGGTTTTTGAAATGCCATCGTTCGATCATGACTTGAGGTATTTTTATTTAGCCTGCTCATTTGGGTGCATTTCTACGCGATGGGCGATCTCTACCATATCGAATCAACCATACCATCTGACATGCATAACAATCAAATCAGTGAGGTATCTCGGTAGTAAAATTTGACTCGTCTAAGTACTTATATTGTAAGCCCAAAGAAATAAAGTTATTGATTTCTAGTACCTTTAGTGCCGTGCCGACTTAATTTGGTGTTACGTATTGAATGCCACAGGTGTATGGAACCCACTATAGGCACTGCAGTTAAAGTTATTAGATTGTTGACCTTACCACTCTTATAAAGTTAAAATACTTTATTAAGTTATATTATTCTTGTAGATTTATGATGACAAGAGTAAGTTGAGAATTTGACTACAAATGTAGTGTAGAACTTGCAAATGCTGGATGGATAGGCATGGAGCTGTATAGAGTTCATTAGTAGGGTTATGACCAGCTGTAAACTAGTAAAGCACGAGGGCTGGTGCGGCGGCAGATTTGGCTGAGGATCTCAAGAGGCGCAAATATGCAGGTCTCGACAGAACCTATGCATTTGCTCCCCGAGGCTCTCCGGGTTTTTAAAAAAATGTCTGAGCGCCTGGTCGATGCGACTCGTGACCCGAGAGCTGGTATCTGGCTCAGCGCATCAGCATTGCTATACAGCGTGGTAATGCAGCTAGTGTCTTGGAGACGCTTCCGGCTGGTAATGACATGGATCAATTGGGCTACCCTTAGACTGTTTGCAGTTAGCTCAATGGTTTCAATTGTTTATAATACTTACATAGTTTTATTCTTTTCTATTCCTTGATTATAATTTTCGTTGTTAATAAAGTAAAGCATGATGATGGTAATTTGACTATATTCTCTTGCTATAGCCTCTGCTCTCGAGTAACGAACTGATCACCAAAGGGAAGTCCTACGACAATCTGTTTGAGTGGCTGGGATGGGGCCTGCTCACTTCTACAGGTACATACCTTCTATTGTTATACTTACCATTTAATTGTCCATGATTCTAACTTCTCCCACGTACAAAACAAAGATAAATAAGTAAATGGTTTCTATATTTCGAATTTGAAATACTTACATAAAATTAAAATAAGATCGTGGAATGAGTAATAATATTTTTTTTTAAATAAATGAACGGATGACTTGGGAAAAAAAATATTTTTTGATATGGCTCCCCATTTTTTCCAGGTTCCAGATGGAGGGCCCACAGAAAGCTCCTCACGCCCGCGTTCCACTTCAATATCTTACAAAACTTCCTCCCAGTTTTTTGCAAAAATGACAAAATACTTTGCGACAAATTGAAAGTTCTGAGCGAGAGCGGGGAGCCGGTGAATGTCTTCCCACTGGTGGCCCTCGCAGCGCTGGATAGCGTTACCGGTAACTATTTTACCTAACTAGTAGGTCCTAACTATCTAATACTCGCTCATTTAACCAATAAAATAAATAAGTAGGCATATATGCCAACAGCTCCCCCACTCCACATTATAATTGAAATAAAATAAAATATTCTTCCAAAATTTTTAAATTCCTATGTTATTTGTAAATTATTAACTTTTTAAATGTCATAGGTAACCCAAGAACTTACACAGATTTATTATTAATAGCAAAAAATATACAGGGTGATTGGAAGGTGGGTGCAAAGCTGGTGGGCGAAGGTAGTGTGGACTATTTTTTGTCTAAGACGAAGTCTGACTGTTTCTTTTTTATCAATTTTTTATTGGTGGCAAGGAAAATACCCGAAATTTTACAGTTAGTTGCTAATCATTGCCAGTTTAAAAGGCCAATGATTTTTTTTTTGTTCAATTTAAGTAAAACTAATATGTAAGCAATCTTAAAAAAACATGTTCTTAGGTATCTGAGTCATTAGCTATTTTTTTACAGACATTTAAAACTTATAAAAATTTTCAGCGATTTTCGAAAACTATTTTTAACGTTATTTAAAAAAAACGTGTTTTTGTTCAAATCTTTTTAAAAACATGTGTGGTTTTTACTCTTTCGTTAGAGGTATCAATTAAGCGTATATCTCACAAATTATTGAATTCAGGATCTACAAACCAAATTGAGAGAGAAAATTTGAAGCAACTTTCATACAAAAAAAAATGGTTTTGGCCGTCCTAACACGCGCAGTGGCCTTTGTTTTGGTCAGTGGAATTCCTCAGAAATTCTTAGAATTAAACTTTGAACGAAAAACGTTTTTTTTTGTATTAAGGTTGCTACATTTTTTTTCTCTCAATTTGGTTTGTTGATCTTAATTTCAATAATTTGTGAGATATCCGCTTAAACGATACCTAAAAAGACAGAGTAATAACCAAATATGTTTTAAAAAGGTTGGAACAAAAAAAACCCCGATGGTTTTTTTTAATAACGCCAGAAATGGTTTTCGTAAATTGCTGAAAATTTTCGTAAGTTTTAAATGTCTTTAAAAAATGGCGAATGATTCAGATACCTAAAAACATGTTTTGTTAGATTGCTTACACATTAGCTTTAGTAAAATTAAACAAAACAAAATTCATTGGCCTTTTAAACAGGCAATGATTAGCAACTAACTGTAAAATTTTGGGTATTTTCCTAGCCTACCATAAAAAATAGGTAAAAAAAACGCTTTGTGTTCAAAGTTTAATTCGAAGAATTTCTGAGGAATTCCACTGACCAAAACAAAGGCCACCGCGCGTGGTATGACGGCTAAAACCATTTTTTTTTGTATGGAACTTGCTTCAAATTTTCTCTCTCAATTTGGTTTATGGATTGACCTTATTTCAATAATTTGTGAGATATCCGCTTAATTGATACCTCAAAAGAAAGAGTAATAATAATAAACCAAACATGTTTTTAAAAAGGTTGGAACAAAAAAACACAGACCGTTTTTTTTTAAATAACGATAAAAATGGTTTTCGAAAATCGCTGAAAATTTTTGTAAGTTCTAGATGTCTGTGAAAAAATAGCTAATGGCTCAGATACCTAAGAACATGTTTTGTTAGATTTCTTACACATTAGTTTAACTTAAATTAAACAAAAAAAAATCATTGGTCTTTTAAACTGGCAATGATTAGCAACTGTGTTAGCAACTAACTGTAAAATTTCGGGTATCTTCCTTGCCACCAATAAAAAATTTATAAAAAAGAAACAGTCAGACTTCGTCTTAGACAAATATGGCAAATAGTCCACACTACCTTCGCCCACCAGCTTTGCACCCAGCTTCCAATCACCCTGTTCAATCACCCTGTATAATATGTATATTAACGCGGTGCATGCATGAGACATTATTCATATTACCTACCTACTTTTGTTTCACAGAATCGATTATGGGTGTTTCCATCAATGCGCAGAAAGACGAAGATTCATCTTACGTGAAATCCATTGAGGAGTAAGTTGTATTTTAAACGCATCAGTAAGTACCTACCTTGTTGTAATATGATGTACCTACCTACTCAATCCTGGTAACTAAAGGTTCTATTTACCATAAAGTGTTCCAATAAGTATCGGTATTTTTTTTTTAATTTTTCAGAGAATTTGGAAAAAATACACCTGATTTTCACTAGCGTAAGGATAGAGGGTGCGTCAGCAAATTTCAATATGGACCAAAAAATTACGATTTTACGCAAAGACTAAGATTTTTTCACACCCTATACCATATTGCCGATATTGCGGGTTAATCATGTGATCACATTAATAATTGCCATTTTCAGGGTTGCATCAATAGTCGCCCTACGCGTTCGCAACCCGTTCCTAGCCAACGAAACGATATTCCGATTCACTTCGCACAAGAAACGCCAAGACGCTGCCTTGAAGGTGCTTCACGGACAAACCAGGAAGGTTATCGAAACTAGAAAGCAAGAGCTGGCAAAAGATAACATCACTAGTTTAGGAAACAATTCTGACTTGGGTAAGAACTGTCTTCTATCATCATAGTTTAGACCACTAGGTAGGTACATATTTTTAGTTAAATCACAATATATGGAAGCAGGTACTGAATGTCACACGGCACACTGTGTGTTAACTGTCCTTTTCCTCAAAAAAGTAACATAGGATGGTGCGCAAAATTTCAAATTTTATGTTTATAAAATTCACCGTTCATACAATTTATTACACATATTTTACTAAAAAATAATGCGTGGAAGGATTAAGTATAGGTACAGTTGGTATTTATTGTATTTCCATCTTCCAGGTGTAAGAAACAGGCACGCGTTCCTGGACATACTGCTGCTGTCAGAAGTAAACGGACAAAAGCTCGACGACGAGAAAATAAAGGAAGAAGTCGATACGTTCATGTTTGAGGCAAGTGCGCTATTGTATATATGTTCCTTGGCTATTATTGTGAACTTAACTACATCAAGAAGGTTCAAGGTTTTAACAAATTAAAAAAGGTTTTATGATAAATTTGGCACCATGGAGGTAGAAGTAAATAAGTTTAATAATGTTTTCAATTCACAAACATAAAGCACATGATGTTCTAAATTCAATTTACTTGATCCTCTAGCTAGAGTCTAGAAGATAAAAACGGCTTTTGCACTCATCTAACGAAGAGCCAAAATAGAAAATACTCTTTTCGAGATGGGGGGATGAAAAGATCATTTATTCTACTTACTGTCTGTATACGCACGCATTTATATCATATCAATACCTTACGAACAGGGTCACGACACGACGACTTCGGGTATCTCGTTCTGCCTCTACAACATCTCGACACACCAGTCTGTTCAGGAGAAGCTGTACGAAGAACAGAAGGCGATCCTGGGAGATGACATGGACAGGGACCCTACTTTTAAGTAAGCAGAGTATACTATTGGTGTCCTCGATTTCATAAGACAATCTCACACAAATTATTATTATAAATGAGAAAGTTTGGATCGATCGATGATGAATTTTTGTTATAATTTTACGTCAAAAAAAATCGAGGCATTAGGCCTCGATTTTATATCACACTAATATCACTACATAGTATAAAACAAAGTCGCATTTTCTGTCCCTATGTCCCTTTGTACGCTTAAATCTTTAAAACTACGCAACGGATTTTGATGCGGTTTTTTTTAATACATAGAGTGATTCAAGAGGAAGGTTTATACGCACCTATAATAAAACCGTGCGAAGCCGGGGCGGGTCGCTAGTATAAATATAAATGCAATACTTAGTATAATTTACTGCTTACCAACCAATAATCAAAATCATTGGCATTCCTATTGTGATATTTACATAACCATCCAAAACTACCTACCTAGTAGGTAGATAAGCTAAATACCGAAACTTATAATACCTCAAAGGTTAGTTCGAAATATCATTGTTTGCGTTTTTATATTAGGTAGGTAGGTACCTAGGTTTTTTATCATAATTAATCATTTTAGTAGCTTATCTATGGTATTTATGTATATTATGTTTGGTATTTAGTTTGTCGAAACTTTAGGTGGAGATGTGGACACCGTTTCAATTATGTATATAAAAATATATTTCGATCAGTAGGTTTGGTGTTATAGAGCGCGCTTTTTATTTGGGACTCTTGTGTCAACAATCAAAATTTTACAGTTTGGATCCTAACATTAGAGTTGTAGGTAGATGAATTTTCACTTCGTTTTCTTGGTGCACGAATTTATAGGTAAGTAATGAGTTTTTCAGCCATTTGAGAAAATGAGACATGAGAAAAATCAAAATTTCCACATTTATTCGGAGACTTCTCAAATTTAATAACCAAAAATTTTAATTTGTCTTCAAAATTGCAAAGCAAGATGAATTTAATAATTTAGTGATAACTGATTACTAAATCAAAATCATCATAGCGTTACAAATGTTCAAAGATAAAGATATATTATCTAAAATGATAATACCACCTACTCGATAATCTCTAGATGGTCAAAGGTTTGTTTGCAAAATATAATTAGGTATTTGATTTTCTATAGAAGGCGGTAGATAATTTTTTATGAAAATTAAAAATCAATTTATTAGCTCATTTATTAGCTTCCGGCAGCGAGGCGACGGCGATTCTTTGAATATGTTTACGTTGGGTTAGGTAGGTAGGTAGGTACCTATCTAGAACTGGAATAACGCTTTTTTTTTAATTTTTGCTTACAAAATAAGCGCGCACGCACGCCTTTCACGTGATAGATAACAATACCAGATAAGTATTGGTATCTCTTTGCCAAGCCAAACTACACAGAGGTACATAATTAGAAAACTATAGAGTGCGATCCACCATGTAAACGTAAAAGCAGGTACCTTCCCTACACGAGAGAAATACAGAGATAGACTCACATATTCGGTTAGTGGTGATTTCTGATTTAAATATTTCAATCAAGGAATAGAAACACATTAATATATCTATACAATTGAAACAATTGAGCTAACTGCAGACGGTTTCAAACAGTTTAAAGGAAGCTCAACTGATCCATAACAATACCAGTCGGAAGCGTCTCCAAGACACTGGCTACTGCATGGCAATGCTGGTGCACTGTGGCAGCTTCCACCAGCTCTCGGGTCACGCGTCGTATCGACCAGATGCTCACATGTTTTTTTCAAAACCCGGAGAGCCTCTATTACCTAACGGACCTAGGGTATCGAGTCCAAGGGCGCAAATGCGTAGGCTCTGTCGAGAACTGTATACAGGGGTACATATGCACCTTGTAACGCTTTAAAAATGATGGGGTGTGAGAGGAAGGAAGGAGGAAGGAGGACCTATAGTTGTGGAGAGGTTGGTTTACAAATAAAAGTTTATTTAGAGATACAATATAAACATAGTTTTATTAAATTTTACAAGATCAAAGTTTTGGATAATGTTGGGCGCCTTAGGGTAAAGTAAAATTATATTCAGCGGTAGAGCATAGAGTAAAATCACAGGGTGTGGTAGCCTACATTCAACTTCTTAGCAACCAGATAATGAAGAAATCTACAGTTATTTAATTTATAGCACGGATGATGTTCGACGCATGTGGCGTCCCACACAATAGGCGTCCCCAACTACCATAGGATATTTTAACGAGTTTGTTACTGTTTATTTTTTTTTATTTTCACTCGAGGCACATAATTTTGTAATTTAAGGCATTGCAATCTACGACTACGACTCAGATTTTTTACTTCTTTAGGTCGCATCGCCTCCTATTTTTGTTTTTTTTTTTGCACTTTGTTTATTTTACAAAAAACAGACCATTTTACATTACATTACATTTTACATTACCCACCTACATTTTTATTTATTTACCTTCATTTTATTTCAGTGAATTCCGGGACATGAAATACTTGGAACTGGTCATCAAGGAGTCCCTGCGGATCACGCCTTCGGTCACGTTCATTGAGAGGAAGATCACACACGATACTGGTTGGTACTTATCAACTATCTCCTGCGAAGAGTACAAAATTAAATTTATACATTGCTTGCAGCGACTCGCGGTTTCACCCGCGGTAATTCCCGTTCCCGTGGGAAAGCAGTTTTTCTTATACATAGAAAATACCCAGAACATCCTGAACAAATATCTGCAGATCGTATTAATATTTGTCCAGAAGATGAAATCGTACCCGCAACCTTCTAGGTACGTCATAGCTGGAACTTCGTCTGCTGTGCCATAGCACAGGTCGTCAAGGTCCATTTTTTCCTATCAGATCTCACGTTACATTTAGACCATGTCTTAATTCCATTGCTCTGCCGTTAATTTATATCAGTCGAAAAACTTTGAAGTTAGTTTTAAATAGGTAACCTTCTTTCATGTGGTGAAGTCCAGAAGCACACATTTTTGTGGCATACCTAGGTACTTATAAATTATGAGGAGTCATCTTTATACTCTTCTACGCCGCCAGTTTTTTTTATTATTGGGTCTGATAACTCATTTCGACTTTCAGATCTAGGAGGACTCTTTATCCCCCAAGGCACCAACGTCATCATAAGCCTGTTCGATGCACTGCGAAACCCCAAAGTGTACCCAGACTCTCTCAAGTTCATCCCGGAACGATTCGAGACCACCAACAGGGAAGCTAATAGCGCATACAACTGGACACCTTTCAGTGCTGGACCTAGGAACTGCATCGGTGAGCATTTTCATTCAATTTAATAGCAACCAACCAGATAGGCTGGGCAGCATTTGGAAAACTACGTCAAGTCTTCTCGTCATCCATACCACAATGTTTGAAAACGACAGTTTTCAATCAGTGCGTCCCCGTAATGACCTTTGCACCTGAGACGTGTACACTCACGGTAGGGCTGGTCCACCAGTTCAGTCGCTCAGCGAGCTATGGAAAGAGTTATGCTCGAAAGTTCTCTGAAGAATGGGGTTCGTAACGAATACATTCGACAGAGAACCAAGGTTATCGACCTAGCTTTAAGAATTTAATAAGCCTGACCGAATATTTGTGGAAATTGTGAATTATTTTTGAACATTTATCTACAACTTTGATGTTAGTCACAACAGCCGCTGATACGTATTTGCTCCCTAATTTTTCTATTCGTTGTCTACTTGTAGACTGATCCTTCAAACCCTTTCATTTCTTTCTACTTTGGGCAGTTGAGGTCCAGTTGGAGCCAAGACAAATGATTTATTGAGTATGCTTCATCATTCCGCAGGTCAAAAGTTCGCCATCCTGGAGATGAAGGTGATGATATCCGCCATCGTGCGTCACTTCCACCTCCTGCCGTCGGGCAGAGAGCCCGAGCTGTACGGCGACCTCGTGCTGCGCTCTAAGGGCGGACTCTTTGTCAACTTCAAACCCAGGAAATAAACTAAGCTTTCTATCCATGGTACTGAAATGAGAAGAATATGAGATCAATACTAATTCTAACGAAATGACTGATATATTTAACTAAAAAACATAATTTATTATTCAGAGTGCCTTAAAGACATAATAATTATATATCCTTCCCTAATAAGCACCTCAAAACTTGCTCTTTATTTTTTTATTTAAGAAAACATGCTCAATAAATAATATAATTCTTTTAATATTATTGTTTATTGAGTACCCTAACCTACCTTTAAACATAATTATTTAACATAAGACATACCTAGTTTTAGGACTGCTGGCAGATGCTGGATGCGGCAAGCTGAAGACAGGGCGCTATAGCGCTCATTAGGGGAGGCCTATGTCCAGCAGTGGACTAATATAGGCTGATGATGATGATGATACCTAGTTTTATTTTGTTATTTATAAAGAAAGATGTATATTTTTTGTTGTGTTTTTATTATTTATTTATTTCTTGAGTTAAAAATTCCGAAGAACATCTGTTGTAAATACTTGTCTATATATAAAAAAAACTTGTGATGCCACGCAAAAAAGGTCATTGGCATAATGGCGACAAACCAAACGCAGAGCGATAAATAAGAAGTTGGAGTTCAATGGCCGTTCTATGTAGGTCAAAGCAAAGATTTTGAATTATTCATACCAATTAGAATCTTTGGGTCAAAGATATTATATTATTATTATAAATTCTGAATTGTGTAGGTATGGTACCTACAACGTCAACGTTTACAATAAACATTATCTGTTCGCATCATAAAAACTTTTTAATTTTACCTATACCTAACCCATCAATGGTCATCATCAGGTAAATAAGTCACTGACTTATTTATCGGTTATAGTTACCCCGAAATCGTTCAACATATTCTACGATCTCATGCGTTTTACCTGAAAGAAAAGGCATAGACCTAACTTATTTTAATAAAATTTAATTCTTATAATTTTCAAGGAAATTCAGTTTTTTGCAGGTAGGCAGATGGTAGGGTATTACATTAACAATTTCTACTAAATAAGCCGTTGCTTGTAATTGTGTTGATGAATTTCAAGTTGACGTTATTAAAAAGGTAGTATTTGAACTGACCTTTCAAAGTCAAAGGACTCCTCGCTCTAAGTTTGCACTAGGTACAAAGCCATTCCCCACAGATATTCTGTGAAGCACCTTCCACAATTCTGTGCGAAGGCCTGCGTTTTGTAACCTGAGTAATATGACAATACTGGGTACTGTACTGTGCCCCGTTCCATAACTTGATCTTTCGTCTTTGGAACTTTGCTTTCAAGCCAAGCCAGTTCTGGTTTTCGCAGGTGACCAGTATCCACTCAGGTTTGTGTGTAAAACTGGCAAAGGGTAGGAATAAAAAAGAAGGTTTTTTTATCAGGTGTCGACCAATGGTGTTGACCATATATTGATGGATAAGGAAACATGCCGGGGTGGCGGCGGGCCAAGGGCCGCCTGAGACGCAGGAGGTCTGTACGTACGTACGTACGAACTGCAAATATTTAGTCCTATGTTCTGGGTGTTCTTTCTTTGATTCAATGAATTGAATGGCTCTTATTGTAGTTACGATCTTATAACTAACAGAAATAAAAATACATTAATCTAAAATTGAAAAAACCGAAGGAACTAAGAAAACTAATTATATCTAAGGAATTATAATGAGAATTATTACAAAGAAATAATTAAAATAATAATATCGATGTACCTACTCACTTTTAGTAACCCAATGCAAATATAAGATACGTGCGTTTAAAATTATAATAATAAAATTTTCGTCATTATTACCATACGATGCCGGGACGAACCACTTGTATAAATATCGAAATGTAGGTACATAAGTAACAGACTAATTAGAAGTAATTGTTCTGAAGCACAGATTACCCCCAACCCGATTGGGGGTAATCTGTGTTCTGAAGGTACTAACTAGCCAACCTAACAACCAAGTAATTTACACCGCGAACCGTGCAGAAAAAGTCGATCACCTCTGACTTCAAGTAAGGTGGGTAGGTATACATATAAATAAGTGTAGGTTTTACGTAGATATACTTCACATACATACTCATCACTTTTAGTACCTAGCCCAATGCAAATAGATGCGTGGGAGTGTTTCTTTTAAAATTATAAGTAACTAGCGACCTGCCCCGGCTTTGCACGGTTTTATCACTACGTAGTATAAAACAAAGTCGCTTTTTCTGTCCCTATGTCCCTTTGAATGCTTAAATCTTTAAAACTACGCATTGCATTTTGATGCGGTTTTTTTAAATTGATAGAGTTATTCAAGAGGAAGGTTTATACGTATAATAACCGTATAATAACGTGCGAAGCCGGGGCGGGTCGCTAGTTATACTTCTAAACCTTCCTCTTGAATCGCTCTATCTATTAAAAAAAAACCGCATCAGAATCAGTTGCGTAGTTTTAACATTTAAGCATTCAAAGGGACATAGGGATATAGGGACAGAAAAAGCGACTTTGTTTTACTTATACTGTGTAGTGATAATAAAATTTTCGTAATTTTACCATGCGATGCCGGAGCGGACCATTTGTACCTATAAATATCGAAATGTACATAAGTACAGACAATCTTTATTAACAATGAGAATTACAATCAAGGAATAGAAAAATTTCAACTAGTATTTACAATTGAACCATTGAGCTAACGGGAGAGGGTTGCATGCAAACAATCTAAAGGTAGCTCAATTGATCCATGTCAATACCAGTCGGAAGCGTCCCAAAGATACTGGCTGCATTACCAGGCTGTATGGCAATGCTGATGCGCTGAGCCAGATATTCACCAGCTCTCGGGTCACGCGTCGCATCAACCAGACTCTCAGATAATTTTTGGAACAAACTCAATTCTGAACACCTGGGAGTCGTCGGCAATACTTCCAAAGTATATGTGTCTGAAGCGGTGACTACACTTACCAAACAAATATACGGAGAAGCGAAAGAGCTGGTGAAAATTGGTCTCTACAAACACTGCTGGATATCTCGTGGAAATGTACTGATACGTAAGGATGACGGTCAACCGGCCGTTGTAATCAGGTCAATTGAACAAGTAGCTGCAATACGCTCTGTTCCTCTGTGACTACTATGTGGGTCAGTTCTGTTTTCTTTTGAATGTAAATGTTTCATCCCTTCTGTGTTCATTTTAGTTTTCTCATTACTGTCTCCATTAAATAACTTTTTCTGTCTAAAAGAAATCATGCACTGCTTAGACTCTAGGCTATTTTACAAAATATCTAAAACTTGTTACATTTCCATTATTTTATTATTATTTATATACATACAATATTTATACATGATACTATATTCATACATATTAACTATTATTATAACTATTACTTACCTATTTACACCATACCAAGCTATTCTAGCATATTGTTATTTGTCGTCCAAGGATTATTACCACTGTGAAATGAACTATAACACTTGCCAACCAAAAACGAATTCTTTACGAGGAAAGTTTTACGTCTTTAACAATGGTTAACAGGGACTTAGATACTGTTACTGCTGACGTTGATCAGGAGATCAACGCTGGCAACTCGTTTTTGGTTGAAGACCCAAGTGATTTTCATAAAATTAATTTAAAATCAAATATCTCTCTTAAAGTTATTTCACAGAACATACGGAGCATTAACAAGAATTTTGACGACTTCAAAGTTTTTCTCGAACTTAGCAATCTTAATTATGACATGATTATCTTATCAGAGTGTTGGCTCTCGAATTGCACTAACGTACCTCCATTAGATGACTACGATACCTTCTACACTTCAAGACACATTAACAAAAACAGTGGAGTTGTTGCTTATGTTCGAAATAACGTCTCTAATGTCACTGCTTACGAACCATCCCTTTGTGATGCCGATTGTTTAGTTATTGATATTGGAAAGGTCTATGCTTTCGTCTGTATCTACAGATCGCCATCTTTCACTTCCACCATCAATTTTCTCAATTCACTGGATGAACTGTTATTAAGTCTCAAGCATATACCTAATGTCTATTTAATGGGTGACTTGAACATAGATATTAGTAATGACAATACCGACTACAAGTCTGATGAGTACCTAGATTTACTTGCTACCCATGGTCTCTTACCTAGTCACACACTTAACACTCGTGAATCCAAATGCCTAGATCACTCAATTGTAAAGTCCAAAACAAAAGTTTTAACGGCTGTTTGTGACTCATCGGTGACTGACCATAGCTGCGTTTACCTTGCCATCCCACAGGTTAAGCATTTCAATTTTCACAAGACTGATAGATTGAAAACTATAATAAACGATCAGCTTGCTGGGGAACTTTTATCAAAAACTGACTGGAGTGATTTGTTACTAACTGATGATCCTAATATAGCTACCCAATTACTTATTGAGAAGATAACACTGATAAAAGACAAGGCGTCCTTATCCCACGTAGTATCCAACAGAAAATATACCTATCAGCCATGGGTAACACCTGGATTACTAAAGTGTATGAGGTTTCGGGATACACTTCATAGACGACACAAGAAATCACCTAAAAATGTTATGCTTGCTATAACCTACAAGAGGTATAGAAACTATTGCAATAATATACTACATAATCTTAAAAATGAATATAATAGAGCAGATCTTCAAAATAATAAATTTAACATAAAGAAAACCTGGAACGTTATTAAAAGGGTTTGTGGGATTAACAACAATAATAAGGTTCAGACCCCAAATGAACTCTTGAAACTTAAAACTACAATACATGAATCAATCAACCATATAAATGATAGCTTTATTAATGTTGGTACCAATCTTGCTTCAGATATACTACAAAAGACTAGCACAACAGAAGATAACTTAGCCAAAGAATACACACCTGTAACTACCCCTCTGAAATCATTTATGTTATTAGAAACAGATAATCAAGAAATAGCAAAGATAATAAACACTCTAAAGCCCACATCTTCATCTGGTTGGGACGGGGTATCATCAATATTTTTAAAAAAATATGCTACAATTCTATGTACACCTATTACCCATATCTGCAATTTGTGTATAGCCAGCGGAATCTTCCCTAAGTGTTTGAAAGAATCCATTGTCATCCCAGTCTTCAAGTCGGGGGATAGAGACCAAATATCTAACTATCGCCCAATATCTCTCCTTCCATCCTTAGCCAAGATCCTGGAAAAACTCATTAACTGTCGCCTTGTTAACTATCTAGAAACTAATAACTTGCTGTCTCGGAATCAATACGGCTTTCGAGAAAAACTATCGACAGTGGATGCTATTGATAATCTTGTATTTCATGTTGCTGAAAATCTAGATAACAAACAGAAGTGTATAGGGGTTTTCCTGGATCTGGCTAAAGCCTTTGATACCGTCTCTGTCCTTCTGCTACTACGAAAGCTGGAATCAGTTGGAATAAGAGGATTACCATTAGATCTCCTAAAAGACTACCTCTCCGATAGAACACAAAGAGTAAGAATAGGTAACAATCTAAGTTGTAAAAGAAAGGTTACATATGGAGTCCCCCAAGGTTCAGTTCTAGGACCCACACTCTTCTTAATTTACATAAATAACTTATGCGAAACAAAACTACATAACGCCAGTATTTCAACATTTGCAGATGACACTGCGGTAGTCTTTAGGGGTGGTACTTGGAAGGAAGTATTTGACACAGCTGAAAAGGGGATGCGCGTCATTATCAACTGTCTAAATTCTAATCTACTTACATTAAATCTAACTAAAACTAAATACATAACATTTTCTATATACAATAATAGCCAGCCTGATAAAAAATTTTCTCTTAAAGCTCACTCTTGTAATAACATTGATAATAATAGTTGTAATTGCTACACCTTTTCAGCTACAGACCAAATAAAATACCTGGGCATTATTATTGACAAAAACTTATGTTGGAAGCAACACATAGATAGTCTTAAATCACGTGTACGTAAGTTAATACCAGTTTTTAAAAAGATTAGGCAGCTAAAAGATGAAAGGACGAATAGAACTGTATACCTATCATTATGTCAATCGATCATAACATATGGAATATCGGCTTGGGGTGGTGCAAAAAAGACAACAATGATTAAGATTGAACGTTCTCAACGTTGCTTAATAAAGGTTTTAAACTTTAAGCCATTCAGATACTCGTCTGCTTCTCTCTATCGTGAGTTCATGGTACTTACCGTCCGACAATTATACATGAAATATATTATCACACGACAACATTCTTGCTGTAGACCCGAAAAGGCACTTAATAGAAAAAAACACAAAGTATTCCGAGTTCCCGACTGTCAGACGACATTTGCACAGGGCTTTGCTTATATCATGGCACCGTATCTATATAACCGATTTTGTAAGGAAGTGCCTTTATATGACAAATCAAGGTTTATGTGTAAAAAAGTTCTAGATGAGTACCTGCAAAACCTAGATTATGATGAAACTGAGAAAATTCTTATAAGAAGTAAATAATCAGTAAATAAACATAGTTACCTACTAAAAATATATATACATAAATGAAGATATATTTTGCTTACCGGATAAATTTTCTTAGATGACATAATATTATATCCTTTAATTAAGTAATCTATTTTGTATATATATATTTTATTTATATTATATAATGTCATATACCAATGTCCGTAAATCAAATGAATAAAATTAAATATAGGTGAAATTATGATCAAGACTAGCTGTTTAAGTCTAATAAAATATTTCTCCTAAATGCACTACTAAAAATAATACTAGATAGGTAAAACTATATAGAATACAATAAAAACAATTTGTCTTGTTAATAGGTATATATGTTCCTCTATTTATTCATTTGATCCGTTTTTGTATTTATTTGTATATACATATATACCTAAATAACTATGGAATATTCAAGAAACATGTTATATAATAATATATGGTTTAGTTATATATATATATATATATATAGGGCTAAATTACATTGTCATATAAAAGTACTTATTAGTTTTGTAAGATAGTAAATAACTGGGCATGATCTCTATAATTTAAATATTATTCTAAATGTAATCTAAATATTAGTCTAAATGTATAAGGTTGAACTAGCATTAGGACTATTTTTTGTGCACTGCAGTGTACGAGCAAACTTGTTTTCGCCTACCAACCGAAACAATAGACCGGACTGCAGGACACCTCGTCACTACCTACGTCACTCCAATGGTTCAAAGGAGTTCGCTCGCACGCTAATATGACCCGTATTATCTTAGGGATAAGAATCATTACTTTGCCGTAACACAGTTTATAACTAGCACGGAAAGTAAAGTTTTATTGTCTACATTAAGAGTCTACTGTCATTTTTGCTTATTGTACCGAATGTATTAGTTAAATTTTAAGGTATGCTGACTAAGTATTTCTAAGTCTTGTATTTAACACTAAGTAGCTTCTTAATCCATGTTTTATAAGTTTTCTTAAATAAATATTCTATTCTATTCTATTTTTAAAAACGCGGAGAGCCTCGGTGCCCCACGGACCTAGGGTCTCGATTCCAAGAGGAGCAAATGCGTAGGTTCTGTCGATTGCAGATTGTCGGTTTGCAGATCTCGAGATCTGCATATTTGCGCCTCTTGAGATCCTCGGCCAGATCTGCCGCCGCACCAGCCCTAGTGGATGTCCTTGAAAGATGGGAAGGTGCAAGTGTGTCGACGTATGTAGCGTCCCACACAATGGGCCTCCCCAACTCCCATGGTACTAGTGTCATACCGTCGGGCCTCTTGCCATCGTCACGGAACAGACCATTCGGTTCGAGAATATTACAGACTTATTAGAAGTAATTGTTCTGAAGGTACTAACTAGCCAACATAACGACCAAGTAATTTACACCACGAACCGTGCAGAAAAAGTAGATCACCTCTGACTTCAAGTAAGGTGGGTAAGTATAGATATAATTAAGTGTAGGTTATACGTAAAGGGTCCTTCCCTCATAATGACTTAAACGATCCACGGAAGGCCATTTTCATTTATGCTTCGATACACATTCTATACACACGTTCGACGTAAAAAAAAGACAATATTCATACTTATATTTTTTAAAAACAGAAAAGATAGTATTAATTACTCATTTGTTGTGAGGGATAGACGTAAACATGTTTTTGTTATTTTTAGTGGCGTTTTTGATGATAATTTTGGTGTCATGGGCTACTTTATTGAGTGATAGCAGGAGGCTGCGGTTGCCTGGACCTTTGCCTTTGCCTTTGGTGGGCAATGGACTCATCTTCCTAGGTGACTCTGCACGTAAGTATACATCACTACATAGTATAAAACAAAGTCGCTTTCTCTGTCCCTATATGTATGCTTAAATCTTTAAAACTACGCAATGGATTTTGATGCGGTTTTTTTAAATAGTTAGAGTGATTCAAGAGAAAGGTTTATACGTATAATAAAACCGTGCGAAGCCGGGGCGGGTCGCTAGTGAATAAATAAATAGGCATCTATCTATAGGTAATCAATTACCCACACAGCATCATCTAGCTCCAAGGATGGAGCTAGATGATCTCCTTGGATGCCTAAGTAAAGCTTTTTTTACCATATCGTTATTAACAACGAAAATTACAATCAAGGAATAGAAAAAAATAAAACAAATACTTTATATACAATTGAAACCATTGAGCTAACTGTAGACGGTTGCAAACAGTCTAAAGATAACTCAATTGATCCAGCAGATCTAGAGCTGAGCTTGGGATTCGATGTATCTATGTAATTCAATGTATTAAATACCTATATCAGTCATCTAGAACAACATACAACAAGCTCTGCTTTTTATTCTTAACAGGGGCTAAATGATGCTGTGTAGATGGTCTAACATAATTTATTTAAATAGCCTTGTGATAACTATGGCTATTACATGACTGATATATACTTAATAAAGTAAGTACATTAATGTATCACTAGATAGAATAATAAGAATTAGACAGATTTTTTATTAAGTAAGTATAGTATCTATCTACTCCCTTTGCCTATGATTAGTTTTTTTTATTTGTTTTTAATTCTAGTTTAGGTTAAGAAATTTATAGGCAATAAATGATTTTCTATTCTATTCTTCTATTCATAGATAGAAAACACCCCCGGGACCGAATATTTGCTGATTAAAGAAACATATTTTGGCCCAATGCGGGAACCGTATCCATAATCGCTCGAAAGGGCACCTATCTATATTGTGCTGACCTTACTAAATTGAAGGACAATGACCCCTGTGGCGCGGCGGGCATATCCGGCTGCGTTTCAGGAGGTTACGGGTTCAATTCCCGCCTCGGGACAAATATTGTACGATCTACAGATAGTTCAGGCTGTTCTGGTTTGCTTTTCCTTGGATAAAGTACCGTAGTTACATTATATAGATACATCGCAGCAACATATTTATTTAATGTTCTACATCGATAAGGGGTTAAAAGTAAGTAGGTATACCTAGTAGAATCTGTACCCTGTGAATGTTTGGTACTTACTTACTTGTTTTAGATCCTGTATCAGTCAAAAATATATCGGTTTTTACGTTTTATTTACATTTATAAGAGCTAAATAAACAAAACAAGCAACATTTATATTCATCTTACAAATAAAACAAAGGTTGATTTGTATTCATCAAAGGTACAGAAAACGTGTAAAAACGAGTTCCATTAAACCTGTACTATTTTAATAACAAGCAGAAGCAATTAACTATTATTTACCTACATAATAATATAATTATTACTTACAATGACTTATTATTTATGGTACCTATTCATCCTATTAAAGACGATATTACCTATTGTTATCTTTAGGTACCTACAGCAAACATGGACGAATTAAACAAAGACACCTTTTTTTTAACGAAGTGTTACTTAATGCTTTTCAAAGTAGGTAGGTAGGTAAACATAGTTAAGTTATTGTATTGAAAACAAAACACCATTCAATTTGTTTGTCTGTCTGTTTCTTTTAGCTAATCTCTAAACCAGCTAGACCAATTTGAACTGGCAGAGACTAGGTAACTGATGTTATAGCAACTTGGGTTACTTTTTATTTTAAAAAACCTAGGGTTCCGCATAATTAATAAAACTCGTGGAAACGTGAGTTTTGCCGGGGTGGTGGCGGTGAAGCCGCAGGTAAATATAGTAAAACTAACTGATTATTGGTGTCGATTCTGTTGTTTTAGGAATCCTAACTAAAATCTTAAAATTTCTTAATTAGATTGACTTAAAATTTATGGTATTCTGTTGCAAATCTTAAAAATACCTAATTTAAAACGTGTTAGACAATCGTAAAATCTCTCTAAGTTTAGTAGTTGGTGTTGCTGTAAGCAAAATAAATATGTTTTCTATAATGTTGCATGTAACTTTTCTGTACCTGCCCTGAATGTTTTTATTCACAAATTACATAAAATTCTAGGTTTTCGTAGTATAAGCTTTGAGCATTCTGCTTGTAAATTTTAATCGTGACCAAATTAGGTGCCTCCTAAAATTAAGTTATACGTCTAATCTTAGCTAAAAATGTGATGCACAGAATACGGTTTTTGCAATTTTAGCTAAGTTGAGTTGTTTTACATCTGTCATCCTAATTTTAAATCTGTCAGTCTAATTTTTAAAACACAGAATAGCATTCGTGGATTTGACGTTTCTAAATCTTAAAATTAGCTAATTTTAGCTAGGTCTAAAACAAGAGAATTGACACCATTGTCTATGTACGCTGCGTGTAGCCTATTTTTGATAAAACTACATAATACCAAAGGTAAAAAAATAGACAACATTTTGTGGCATTAATTATGACCACAACTAGCGACTCGCCCGGCTTCGCACGGTTTTATAATACCTATTAACCTTCCTCTTGATCACTCTATCTATAAAAAAAAATCGCATCAAAATCCGTTGCGTAGTTTTAAAGATTTAAGCATACAAAGGGACATACGGATATAGGGACATAGGGACAGAGAAAGCGACTTTGCTTTATACTGTGTAGTGAAATACAAAATAACGATATAAACTTTATATAGGTACTTGTAAAGGGTGTCTCAATAAGAGTACACGATTCAAATTTGAAGCCTTTTTTTTTCTTTGCAATTTACAGCTCTGAGATTTGACGACTGGCATCAACTATTGTTTCGATTTATAAAAATGGAGCGAATGAACCAAATTGTGAAAATCCATTTCGAAATTTGGTAAAATTACGGTGACACCGTTCGCAAACATCGTGAAATTTTCGGTCGTGGAGGACAGGACACCATTTGTTTCTCATGGATCACGCCCATAGTCTAACCCCAAATTTGACAGTCTTATTTGTTGAAGACTATTTGTTTTGAATAATCGGATCTTTTATCAAAATTCGTTGCGTGGTGCTTCGTTAAATTTTAAGTTGTGGCGTACGATGCTGAATCGATGTCCCGGGTTTTCATTACAGATATTACAGCAGCAATATTTAAGAGAAACCGGTCAGTCGACGCATAGTAGACTGACTGTCCATAATCGACCTACCTTCTTTTAATTTATTGATCACTCTTCGAATTGTTGACACATTAAATGTACTTTCACGAACGATAATTTAACAAAATTTTAAAGCATTTTCAGCGTTACTTTCCCCATTTTCGTAATGAATTTTCTCAATAACGCGTTGTGTAGCGCTCCATTTTTACTAATCGGAGCAATCGCTGATGCCAGCTGTCTAAGTTCAGAGCTGTAACCTGCAAAGAAAAGAAATGACGTCAAATTTGAATAGCGAACTCTTATTGAGACACCCTTTAAAAAAAAATGAAGCGAAGAGAAAATCAATTTACATTTTATTAATTATATTATTCTGATTATTATTTATAGTTTACTAGCGATCCGCCCAGGCTTCGCACGGTTTTATTATACGTTTAAACCTTCCTCTTGAATCACTCTATATATTAAAAAAAACCGCATCAAAATCTTTTGCGAAGTTTTAAAGATTTAAGCATACAAAGGGACATAGGGACAGAGAAAGCGACTTTGTGTTATACTTTGTAGTGACTAGATGCGCCCTCACCGGCCGGCGGCTTCACCCGCGATTCAAAGTTTTTTTTTTCATACATATTTCAGATTTTTTTGCAAACCCCCTAGGGGTTAATGTGTAAAAATAAAAACTACGTGCTTTATTATTCACTCCATAGTTTATTTATACCGAGTTTTGAGTGAATCGAACCAAGGAATAATTATTTTCCATACAATCTTTACCACCCCATTTAACCCCTTCGACGGTAATTTTAGGTTCAAAGATGTTTATTCTCATAAAAATAACAATATTTTTTTTTCCAAAATTCTTCTATCCTTTACTTATGTTATTCTAGGTCCTAATCTATTTACAATCCACATTTCTTACGGAGATTACCTATAACAAACATTCACACAGACTTTCCCATTTATTGTAATAGTAAGAAGTAAGATAATTTGACTTGTCTGATGACCTGCTTATTTTGTACCTAAACCTAACGAAAAATTCTATCGATTTCTAAACTCATAAATGCATACATTTATGATAAATCCAAACCTACTTTACGATTTGATTGATTACTTATTTACCTAATAATGTTCTGTTTTTTACAGATTTTATTGACTGCCTTTTCAGGCTCATAGACAAATACGGTGGAGTGCTGAGAGTCTACTTGTTTTCTAATCGTCACCTTCTCGTCACTGATCCGAAATACGTCGAGGTAACTACTAAATATGTATAAGATTTACATATCATGTGAACAAGATGAATTATATCCTGGATTAACACAGACACTAATTTTGATTCCCAGAAAGAACAGCATTCTGTGATCAAATGGTCATCAAAGTAAAAAAAACCGCTCGGTGTAGCTAATTAAAATCACTACGTATCTATAGATAAGCCATTAATAACCCTTTACGATATAGGGGCATTCACCCAAAATACATATTTGGGAGAGTCAACGTGATAACGTTGAAACAATCATGCCAACAAACAGTTTGACAAACTTGCATAGTTCCTCTGGGAGAACCAAAGATGTCGCTGTTGGTAATTTTTAGCAAAGAAATGGCAGATGGGCACGCCAGTTGATAAATAGTTACTTAGTTCTATAAGAAAAATGCTAATGAATACATGCACTTGGCAAAGTTTTAAACGACGGAGCAGATACATAGGCTTAGAAGGTCCAATCATGAAATCTGGCAAAAATTAGAAACATAGTGAAATGTAGATAAATAAATAAAAATAAATAAGTCCACACAACTAACCCCAAAGTATGCATTGTTTATACGAATACAAAGAAAACAGCCAACGCACCCGGAACAAATATCTACAGATCGTCCAGACATTTATCCCGAGGCAGGAATTGAACCCGCGATTCCAGCCGCTGCGCCACAGAGGTCGTCAACGTTTCCTACGAACTGCAGTAATTTATACGGTCGTATAAATAAGTGGTCAATTTTCTGCTGTGACGTTCATGGTCAAGGTTATGCACGGCTGACCACTATGATCTGACAATAATTATGAATGCATTATATGAATTGAATGCATTCATAAATGTTTTTATCTTACGAGATCTAAACGCATAGTAAAGGTGTCTCTCAAAAACTTTTGCTCTCTCAAAAGCAGCACTCAAAAGCATTGCAAAAAGTAAAAACTATACATTTATTTATTATTTTACTATAATTTTTTTCTTCATATGTAATGGAGGTAGTGATGACATTTACACATGAAACAAATATGGGTTAAATGGCTACCGTTGGTCTAATGGCAGGTATACATTCTTTTGACAAAATGTTGCAGTACATTTGACAGTAAGAGCATCTGGATTTGACGAATTTGACGAACGATTTCTTCTTTGAGTTTCTCAGTTGTCTCAGGGTGGTTCGAACAGACCTTACTTTTCAAAAAAAAATCCTAGAGAAAATAGTCCAAATAAGTTAAATCTCAACTTTTTGGCGATGAGTTTTGGTCTTCAAAACCAGAAATTACACGACAAAAGATAAAGATGATTTTCTTCGTCGGATTGCAGTTGTTCCAAGATCCAGTTGGTAAAGTTTCTGCGCTATCTATGATCGCTAGGCTGCAACTGTTGAGTCAACTGGATTTTGTAAGCATGAAGGTGTAATGTTTTTTTCAAAATCCGTTGAACATTGCTGCGATTAATGTTTAGTTCCTGAAAACGATGTCAAATGGAGGTGCTTGGTCGTTCTGTCACACTATCCCTCACAGCTGCGATTTTTACGCCGATCTTTTCGACCGATGACGGGTAAGGAAGGTCTATTTCATCTTTCAATGAAAACGTTCGCTGAAATCTTTTGATCAAATTCTCAGAAGTAGGTAACCCGCGACGGTCGATTATGCACGCCGAAATGACCACGTTACTAGCGAAGCTTCAGATTAAAATTTTCCCCATTTTTATAATGATTTTTCACTATGACAAACGTTTTTCCAAGCTATAATGCACCATTTCCGTAAACGTCTATGTTTTAATTAAACAAACACCAAATATGGCTGACTCAACAATTGACAGTCGAAAATGGCGAGCAATTCAAAATTCAAGTTCTTGCTGAGACATCCTTTATGAGTGGTATGAGTAATTATTTATGGCGTTTATTTATGTACAATTTTTTTCCGATGACTGGAGTAGTCCAAAGCATTCAGATTCAGTCAGACATAGTCAGCCTCTTTGGTGTTTAATTTATTTTTTTGTTACTAGCAGCGCCCCGCGTTTTCACCTGCGTTATTCCCGTTCCCGTGGGAACTTACTTATACAATAATTATGTAATAAAATTATAATTAAACTGGAACAAAATAATACTTAATAATAACATAGGTCATTAACATCAATAATACGCAGGCATCCTGAGCTCAAAATTTTCGTATTTGGGTAAGGACCAAAATTTTTGGGTGTTGGGGCGATTAGGCCTGCTAGGGATTAGGCCTATAGACCTAAACGCCGAACAGTGCATTTAGAATTGAGCATTTAGTCCTGCAGGACTAATCGCTCAATGCTTTTATTATTATGGGCCAATTAGTCCCGATACTAATACTTTAAAATATTTAAGTACAGTTGGATACAAAATTTTGTGAAATGAAATTGCATTATATTAAAACAAAAGTTTTATTTATAAATATCATGTATAAATCAACACAAAATATTGACATGTTTATGTTAAATGTTTTTAATAAAAAAACACTACAGTTAAAATAATGCTATAGTGTTATAGTAATCACAGATTGCAATTTTGCTTTGGTTTTCCTCCAACTAGGTACTACGAGTAATAATCAGTCATTCATAAATAAACTTTACAATAAACTTAAAAATCAGTAAAACCCCTAATCATCCTCTTGGTAACTATACAATACAAATCGTACATTTCCATATTTAAATATTATCGAATCATAGATTAACAGCTTTTTTATACCAGGTATCTAAAAACAACAACCAACATAACAATCCAAAATACTCGTAAACTTAATCTAATAAAATTATATATTAAAATTAACACTAAGTTTTTTTTAAGTAAAAACAAACAGCTTTTGATTAAAAAAGTTTAAAAATAAAAAACAACACGCAAAATTATTACAAAATAATCACAGATCAGTTGCAATTTAAAAAGTTTTAATACAACTAGGAATTATAATATTAGGATTATTTATCAGTCAGATGGCAACTATAACATAAAAAGTCACTTGTATCAGTCTGTAAGTAAATATAAAAAATACACATTAGTATTTAAAAATATCAAAAAATTTAAGGTTTCATTACACTATTCATAAAAACAATCGCCATATCAATCAAATATAAATTTTAACACATTTAAACTCTTAACTTTTGTAGGCAATGACCAACACTTGTTTGACCATGCAACAACTCTTGCAGTATATCTTCAATTCGTCTGTTGTTTTCAACAGTTTCTGATTTTCTTTTCGAAATGCGGATATGAGTTTCTCTCAATTTGGTACCAAAGTATTTGGAATCTTTATTTATTCCTTGAAGAAATTGACCAACGTTTGGTTTTCTTGGAATGTATTTCTTAATTCTCGCATTCCAAGATTCGACCGCATTATTGGTTTTATCTAATTGCCAACCATGTTTTTACAAAATAGTCGTTGAATTTGGTTACTTCCGCGCTACTTGGGCTTTCTCCCATTACATAAATCCAACCGTCATCGGAAACCTGTGGCGGCAAATGTGACAAGCTTGAGCACAACTTAACGTGTATCTGGCCTTATCGTGTCTTAAGAACAGCAAGTTGTTTCGCTTTTCGCCACAAACTGCGACAAAAATGGAAGTAACAGCCAGTCACGTTTATTTCTGCAAAAAAACTTTTAATGGCCTGAATAGCACTCACTTCAAAATCCATTGTGATATTAGTGGGCTCCCATTCTGGAACTCTACTTTTGATAATATTAAATAAAATTCGATATGTGCTCTGCTTTTTGTGTACACATCCACGTGTAACGTATAGACTTGAGTAAAACTCTTTGGGCAAATCCCAAATGTGCCATCCGCAAAAATGTGATTTGATTCTTTTAAGAACCTTATCATTTTTTACATTTAATAAAGTACTGTACTCACCAAATTCTGTGAGGCACGACACTTAAAATATGTGCGACTGTCTCACACGAAAAAAGTTTCCGAAATGACGAAAATGTTACGCGCGGAAAGGGCTCAGTACCTAACCGGCTGGATTTCTGGAAGTGCAAGTGTTAATAATTATAACACTGCACTGCGCGGTACCTTTGACTTACACAACAGATACAGAGATAAGAATACATGCCGGGTCTGTAGCATCTTGTATTTTATTTATTAATAATTATTATATGATCTATATAAGTAGTTTTAAATTTATTATAACATAGGTATGTTTAATGTTCCATAAAATAGAAATTAAAGAGAACAAAACTTTTGGATTTGACTGTACTTAAAGAGAAAAATCTTTGGACCTAATTGCCCCATTCAAAAAGAACTTATCGGCGATTAGGTCTACATTCCATTTGTGGGCCTAACCGGCCAATGAATAAAATGCCTTTGAGCATTTAGGCCTACAGGCCTAATTCAGACCAGGCCTAATCGCCCCAACACTCTTAATATTCACATAAGTTAACAATTTTTTTTATATATTGATTTGAAAGTAATGTGCCATCGTACTCACGCAAAAAGTGCAAAAATTTGAGTGTTGGGGCGATTAGGCCTGGTCTGAATTAGGCCTGTAGGCCTAAATGCTCAAAGGCATTTTATTCATTGGCCGGTTAGGCCCACAAATGGAATGTAGACCTAATCGCCGATAAGTTCTTTTTGAATGGGGCAATTAGGTCCAAAGATTTTTCTCTTTAAGTACAGTCAAATCCAAAAGTTTTGTTCTCTTTAATTTCTATTTTATGGAACATTAAACATACCTATGTTATAATAAATTTAAAACTACTTATATAGATCATATAATAATTATTAATAAATAAAATACAAGATGCTACAGACCCGGCATGTATTCTTATCTCTGTATCTGTTGTGTAAGTCAAAGGTACCGCGCAGTGCAGTGTTATAATTATTAACACTTGCACTTCCAGAAATCCAGCCGGTTAGGTACTGAGCCCTTTCCGCGCGTAACATTTTCGTCATTTCGGAAACTTTTTTCGTGTGAGACAGTCGCACATATTTTAAGTGTCGTGCCTCACAGAATTTGGTGAGTACAGTACTTTATTAAATGTAAAAAATGATAAGGTTCTTAAAAGAATCAAATCACATTTTTGCGGATGGCACATTTGGGATTTGCCCAAAGAGTTTTACTCAAGTCTATACGTTACACGTGGATGTGTACACAAAAAGCAGAGCACATATCGAATTTTATTTAATATTATCAAAAGTAGAGTTCCAGAATGGGAGCCCACTAATATCACAATGGATTTTGAAGTGAGTGCTATTCAGGCCATTAAAAGTTTTTTTGCAGAAATAAACGTGACTGGCTGTTACTTCCATTTTTGTCGCAGTTTGTGGCGAAAAGCGAAACAACTTGCTGTTCTTAAGACACGATAAGGCCAGATACACGTTAAGTTGTGCTCAAGCTTGTCACATTTGCCGCCACAGGTTTCCGATGACGGTTGGATTTATGTAATGGGAGAAAGCCCAAGTAGCGCGGAAGTAACCAAATTCAACGACTATTTTGTAAAAACATGGTTGGCAATTAGATAAAACCAATAATGCGGTCGAATCTTGGAATGCGAGAATTAAGAAATACATTCCAAGAAAACCAAACGTTGGTCAATTTCTTCAAGGAATAAATAAAGATTCCAAATACTTTGGTACCAAATTGAGAGAAACTCATATCCGCATTTCGAAAAGAAAATCAGAAACTGTTGAAAACAACAGACGAATTGAAGATATACTGCAAGAGTTGTTGCATGGTCAAACAAGTGTTGGTCATTGCCTACAAAAGTTAAGAGTTTAAATGTGTTAAAATTTATATTTGATTGATATGGCGATTGTTTTTATGAATAGTGTAATGAAACCTTAAATTTTTTGATATTTTTAAATACTAATGTGTATTTTTTATATTTACTTACAGACTGATACAAGTGACTTTTTATGTTATAGTTGCCATCTGACTGATAAATAATCCTAATATTATAATTCCTAGTTGTATTAAAACTTTTTAAATTGCAACTGATCTGTGATTATTTTGTAATAATTTTGCGTGTTGTTTTTTATTTTTAAACTTTTTTAATCAAAAGCTGTTTGTTTTTACTTAAAAAAAACTTAAAAAACTTAAAAAAATACTTGATTATTATAGCTGAATTTATTTTGCACCCTTTGCTTTATTCATATCTAAATTTCTTTCACTAGGTTTTTGTAAAATTAATTCTATGTTAATAAGGATACTGAATCCATTTTCGTTTTTCATACAAAATGTGAATGGCACATCTCCGACTCCTCCAGGTTTTTGCAATTTTATTCTAAAACTAAAAAACTTTTCAAAGACTTTTTGATTTATTTATATTCACCATGAATTTATCTTCACGTTTTTATTATTACGGTCTCGTTAAACTTTATAGTTAATCTATAATATAAAAATGAATTGCAAAATGTGTTGGTAAGCGCATAACTCAACAACGCCTTGACCAATTTCGCTAATTCTTTTTTTGTTCTGTTCGTGTTTTATTATCAGGAGAAGGTTCTTATGAAAGAAAAAATTTAGGAAATTGTGCGGAAAATTTAGAAATAAATTTCCATGCGGGCGAAGCCGCGGGGCGCAGCTAGTTTATAATATTAATCTAAAAGCGTTAAACCCAAATTTCGTTCCGTTGTGTCACTCAGTTGTGCGACAGCATAAATCGAGAACATGGCAAGATAGGATAACAAATAATGTTTTGTTGCAAAGGCTACACCGTCATCTAAGTTGTGACTAAATTCAGGCCAATTCCGCCACGTTGTTTTTC
This sequence comes from Eupithecia centaureata, assembly GCA_944547425.1. NCBI lineage: Eukaryota > Metazoa > Arthropoda > Insecta > Lepidoptera > Geometridae > Eupithecia > Eupithecia centaureata. The sequence goes on along the minus strand of OX155676.1, from coordinate 1,240,447 downwards.
GCTCATTTGCAAAAACGTGTTGAAGGTGCATGTGTACCATTATAAATTTGGATTTTCTGTAAGACTTTTAAAGTGTTTTGCGTCAACTTTTCTTACTTTTTACTATTAATTCTAGTAGCTTATTTTGTCTACTATTGAATAGTTCTGATGTGTATTCATAAAGGTGTTTAATTTCTTCAGTATGAATTTTTGAATGCTGTGTCATGTGGTTTTTTTTTCCTGTATGCGACGAATGTCACGAAATTTTGTGACGTGTTACAATGGAATTTTGTAAAGATTGGTATACAACATTACTTAACGATTTTAACTCTCAATCAGGTTTAGGTCTTATAATACGTGTTATTAAATTAATGTATAATATATTTGTATTTGTTATATTTTTCTAAACCTTTATATATTTTTCAATGGTTAAGAAACAATAAGAATGTAAATAATCTATACCAGTGTGATCATTTCTAGACCCATGTACACTAACCTTAACAAATTCTGTTGTGCTATATTTGCTCCGTTTCCGTTGTGCAAACATGCAAAAATTTTGGTCCTTACCCATTTATCCATTTTCATCTCATTCGTGTTTTCGCGTTAGATTAAGAAAGGAACCAATTTGAGTTTTATGTTATTCGAGTTTTTCATCCCGAGTTTTACAAGAGCACTGAGAGCTAGATTTAGGTCAAAATTGATTAACGAATCGGCGACGAAGCGGCGAAATGTACTACCAACACCTTTTATTAAAGGTTGTGTTGTAGGTATTTAATGAATTTTAATGCTTTATTTCTTGGTTCTAGCTGTTTTCTAGATCTGTTACACACACTTTTTTACACCAGATGTGTTAAGATACTCGTTTTTTACCAGTTTTATGTTTTCAGGCTGTTGTCGCAAGCACGGATCTAATAACGAAGGGTAAATCCTACAGATTCGTCAGGCCTTGGCTGGGAGAAGGTCTTTTGACTAGTTCAGGTAAGTATTTGAGACAAACTGTGATCGGATTCATTTGAGCATATTTACCTAAAGTTCGAGTGTGGAAGTAACATAGAGTTGATAATACCTCATCTTTAATCCCGAGAAGATGTTCCTTGAAGAATATCGAAATACATTTGACGTTCTAACATTTCGTCATTTTAGGTGATCAACATTTAAAATTATAAAAATAGGGTAGGAATAAATATTGCAGAATAGAATGCTCGAGTTGTATTGTTAAAATGTAAGATGTGGTGCAAATTAAAAACTCAGAGCGATTCGATTGGAAATAAAAATAGTTAAATAATAGTTATTTATTAGATTTTTTTCTTTATTCCTTATACGCGTGTGTGTTTGTTTTAGATATTTGTAAGTGGATAAGAGTTTCAGAATACACAGTAGGTAACGTGTAGCAAAATTGCGTGTACAATTGACTGTTCTGTTGTTCTTTAGGTAGCCGATGGCGATCGCACCGCAAATTCCTGACGCCTGCCTTCCATTTCAACATCCTCCAGAACTTCCTGCCAGTGTTTTGTCAGAACGCCCGCGTCCTAGTGGATAAACTGCAGAAGCTGGCGGATGGTTCTCCTGTCAACTTGTTCCCCATCATCGCACTCACAGCCTTGGATAATGTTACCGGTGAGTAAGTCTTTTTGTTCTGAATGAATATGCTTCTTTTCTAACGTTCAAGACGGAGTTTTCGAAAGTTTATGAAATCTTAGGTATAATAATCTTTAAAAATTGCAGTTAAAGAAGCCAATTAAAACTAATTAATGATTTACAGAGTTTGTATAGATTATGAAGCGTTTTTTTATAAAAATAATAATATTTCTGTATGTTTGTAATGAAGAAACATAAGAACGGCTAAACCGCTTTCAAAAATTCTTTCAACATTAGAATGCCACATTTTCCCCAAGTAACACAACCAAATAAATAAAATAAAAAACCCTTTATCATATAGGAAACTATACTTATTAAAGCCGGTTTACATTATACCAGTTCAGTAATCCAGTCCAGTGCTGAACTGGATTCGTTATCGTCTACATTATTCCAGTCATTTAGAAGCCGTTGAAACGTGAACACTACATAAAGTGATAATGATTTCAAAAAGAGATCAGTTTCGAAACTGTTTCAAACGGCCGTCTACATTATTCCAGTTGCACTGGATTGATCGCATTGGATTCAAAAGTAGAGTTAGTTACTGGACTGGAATGCTTACTGGATTCAGTTCATTTCAGTGCCGGTTTACATTTTTCCAGTAAGCAATCCAGCACTGGACTGGATCGCTGGACTGGAATAATGTAAACCGGCCTTTAAGATATAAAAAGAGACGTTTATTTGATGTTAGTACAATAATGTTGTTCACTTCTCAGAATCGATAATGGGCGTGTCAGTGAACGCACAGAAGGACAGCGAGTCAGAATACGTGAAAGCGATCGAAGAGTAAGTGTCCTTTAAATGAAGGAGATTATTTTTGAGCCATGTCTTTGTTAAGTCTAGGAATACTGCAGTATTCAGCATTCTAGATAGTTATTTTGGTAAGGAGAGCGGTATCATCAGCGTACGTAAAGATTCTACACATGGTCAGATTCAGTCTACCTACGTGAACTGTTTATACAGATATAAATAAAGTGGGATCCCAGGAAGCAACCCTGTGAGACACCATAGGTTCATCGGCATTCGGCATTCAGCACAGGCACATTGTATACATTGCATTGTAGACATTTGGAGTAAACTACTTCGGACGTAGTTATAGCACTGGAATAGGCTACTCATCCCTCATCCCATAAAGTAGTTATCATGGGCTAGAAATAACATTTGAACGTTTCCATAGAAATAAGACTTACAAAGCCGCTATTAATCATACCTAATATTGTACAAAACTAGCATCTGCCCGCGGCTTCGCACATTGTTGTTGTTCAATGGAAGCGTCTCAAGGCTATTTCTATCCCATCGAACTGATTTAAGCGGAATATTAGTAAGGATAAGCAGTCTTATATACTGCTGATTGTTCCAGGCTTACCGTTCTAATCTCTCTAAAGATGCGGAACCCATTCGTCGCTGAAGAGTTTTTTTTCAACATGCTCCCGTTGAAAGCGCGCCAAGACAAGGCCTTAGCAGTTCTACATGGACAGACCAAACGCGTCATCGAGGCGAGGCGGCAGGATCTGGACAAAAACAACATCACCAGCTTACCTTCTGACGCGGATAACATAGGTTGGTGATGCTATGACCTATCATTGATCTAGTCAATTCATGTTGTGAGTGTCATACTCATTATACTTTGGGGGTCAAAGGTGGAATTCCCCCAAAGAGTTACAGGAGAAGATCTTCCCTGTACCGGGTCGGCCCATCTGGCCCACTTACCCGGGGTCTTTCGACCGACAGTTGATGTCGGAAAGTTTATATAGGCTAGATGTTGTAGAATCCAACGCTTGCGCGATCTAGGAATAATGGTCACGTGATCTACTTTTTGCACTCAGAATTTTTGTTATTTCATATTTCATTTTAGTTCAGCTCACATCATGCTAGATGTCGCTACATCACTCCCTTTCCAGACCGAACGGTCGATATGTCTTTTTGATTTCAACGTATCCAGTGTCCAGCTTAGCTCGTCGTAGTCTTCAATGAGTCGAGACTGGTGCGATGAGCAGGTTGGGGACGGGAGAGCGCTTGTCTGCGGTGAGTCGAGACGTATCCACGTTGAGTCGGGATGAAGCGCGGCGCTTGTAGTCTGCGGTGAGTCGAGACGGTCCACGGTGAGTCGGGATGAAGCGCGGTGCGGTGCTCCGGGTGAGTCTTCGGTGAGTCGAGACTGTATGCCCAGATGATGCCGCTGAGGAACTCCACGAAGCATTATCGAGGAGGGGAGAAGCCTGCAGAACCAGGAAGTCGGGGCGGCTGCGATGGAACTGCGGAGGCTGAGGGATGATGCTGGTCCGGAAGGTAAGCTTGAGGGAGAGAGAAGAGATGGACGTAGATTTTGCTCCTGATGATGATGATCATTGATGGCTGGAGTGCTCTGCTGCTGACGATGATGATGATCGTTGATGGCTGGAGTGCTGCGCTGGTCGTTGAAGGAATCGTGTTGAGGAATCCAGTCGTCGGGTGTCGGCAAGAATCGTCCGAGGTAGTCGACGGCTGGCACGACGGAGGTCACCAGTTTAGGGGTAAAGGTGGAATTCCCCCAAAGAGTTACAGGGGAAGATCTTCCCTGTACCGGGTCGGCCCATCTGGCCCACTTACCCGGGGTCTTTCGACCGACAGTTGATGTCGGAAAGTTCTATATAGGCTAGATGTTGTAGAATCCAACGCTTGCGCGATCTAGGAATAATGGTCACGTGATCTACTTTTTGCACTCAGAATTTTTGTTATTTCATATTTCATTTTAGTTCAGCTCACATCATGCTAGATGTCGCTACAATACTGACCGCGTACTTCGTTATCACCAGCGATTTTCTTGTCATTCTTTGTCATCATCATCATCCTATATCAGTCCACTGCTGGACATAGGCGTCTCTTGTGCTCCCAAATGAGTCAGTACTTATTAGAAAAAATGCAGAAATTTAGTATTCAATGACAAAATAGCTCCGCTGACACAACTTCGTAAAGGATTTTAGGGAACGTGAATATTACAGTTCAATTCTGATGGTAGATTTGTATTAGCTATTGTGAAGTATTTTAGTTTAGTTCACCAAAACAATAGATATGCTAGATAAACCTTACATAGGCTTTAAGGCAATGCTAATATGTGCCAAGAAATAGTTTTGATGATGAATGATCATCATATTTATTTATATATAATATTTACTTACCTAATGGATGGCTACTACCTATCTATAATACTATTACTGTTCACGGACTTATCAATTAAACGTTTAGTTTAACGTTATTTATGATACCAGTCGATTTTGTTAACGAAGAAGCTATAATTAATGATATTGTAGGTAATGATTATGTTTTTTCCGGGATATAAAGTAAAACAGGTTGAGTAACTGTTATAAACTATAATTATATTATGTACCTATTATATATATTATATAGATAGTTACATACTATTATTGTTAATATTCTTAATGGGAAAATCTTCGTCACGTTTACCTACCTAACGAAGATTACACACATGAGTTATTATAATAGTTCATATAATAATAGAATAATAACACAGTAGGTTTGCAGTCTCTCGCTTAATGAATTTTAATATCATGTCCCGATAATTTGAGTCGGCAGATTCTCATTTCCTTTTTTGAAAAGTTCGTGGTAGATCACTAAAAAAAAAAAATTTATTTGAAATATTTTTTTTTTATTCACGCCTTATCTTGTCAAAAATTCGGAAATGTCATAGGCGTGCATGTATCAAAGAGGAGCTAAAATTAAATGAGTATATGGTTACCTATTTCGAGATAAATGCTGAGTATTTGTTTATTCACAGGGATCAAGAACAAACACGCGTTTCTGGATTTGCTTCTACTTTCGGAAATTGATGGAGTCAAAATAGACGACGAGAGTATTCGGGAAGAAGTAGACACCTTCATGTTTGAGGTACAATACAATTAGTTTTCCCTAAACATCTACATAATATGTAACATAGAAAAAAATCTGTAGCCCAACCAGGCAGACATCGCAGGTGGACGACGAATATACTTATAGATAGCCCTTGTCCACGTGCGATTTTTGGATTTCTGGCGATTCTTGGATTGATTGTTATTGATTTAAATTTCAGGGGCACGATACCACCACATCTGGGATTGTGTTCTGCCTCTACTGCATCTCGAAGCATCAGGAAGTGCAAAGTAGAATCTTACTGGAACTGCAGGAAATTCTGGGAGACAATCTAGACAGAGATCCGACTTACTCGTGCGTATTCAGTAATTATTGATCTTATGATCACTAGCATTATCATGTCATCTAGTAATCACGAAATAACGAGCTGTAAAGTTATTTTAACCATTAATTAATGTGATGAATAAAATTGGCGCCAACTCTGAAGCTACTGTTGGCGGCGCGTTTTAACCAACCGAAGTAATTCTTTTTTCAAAGGTTACCCCATGTGAGTAACTATGGGTTTTGTTATAGGTAATATAGTTAGCTACGATCCGTGGCTTCACTTCTGTGAAAAATAATGAAGAGTATGTAGCCTATGTTACATTCCAGGGTTTGAATACTAGGTATTCTATTCAAAATTTCAGCATGAAGTGGTAACGAACATCTATCCAAATTTTCGCATTTATGGATTGATAATTTCAAAAATAAATTAAACTAAGAAATGAAATGACAGTAAATCAGAAAATGCGCTTTATTTATAAACTTATACAACGGCTACTTTGCACCTCTGTAGTCTAAATTAAACATTGTACTTATGGTATACCATAAGTTAAAAATAATTGACGACCGATGTGGCGCGGTGGGCGAACGTCCGCCTGCGCCGCTGGAGGCTGCGGGTTCGATTCCAGCCTCGGAACAAATTTGTGTACGATCTGCAGAAATTTGTTCCGTTGGTCTGGGTGTTTTCTATGTACCTATAATAAAAATATCGATCTATGTAATGTGTTGTATTAAGTATATCAGTCATCTAGTACCACACATATATAACACAATAACAATAACACAAGCTCTGCTTAGCTTGGGGCTAGATGATGCTGTGTGGACTGTCCGGAATTATTTATTTATTTAATTCTTCTAACAGGGAAATTAAAGACATGAAATACTTGGAGCTGGTGATAAAGGAGGCGCTGAGACTTTACCCGTCCGTGCCCATGATAGAAAGGCTTGTCGTCAGAGATACAGGTGAGTGCTTGAACTAATCTGCGTTGAAAGGAGAGGATCTGCATAAGAACAGAACCAACGGCTGTTGGACCATTCCTTCACGAAGAGGTAGAAACCAACAGAACCATTATCGAACCCTTAGGGTTATAGGAACGCGATCCCCCATAACTGGGGTAGTTATTGTCATAGTTTCATGTAATAAGGTGATCTGTTGTTTGATCCAGAAAACGATGTGCGATACCGCGGGTAAACGCCAGTACATATGGACCAATACGTAACGTATTGACGTTCATCGGAAATTAATACCGGATAAATTTTTAAGAATACCGTGAACCCCGCTCGCAAATATTAATCGGGGCGCGTTAAAAAATTGTTCCGAATATCGCTCTCACAGAAGTAGGAATAATATTATTCCTACTTCTGTGATCGCTCTTTTACAAATCAAATCAAATCAAAATAACTTTATTAACAGACAACAATGGTCCATAGGCAAAAAATGAAGAATGGGACAATCGTATTCAGATGAGAGAGAGGCGCGTGAGTGTGCGATAGCAATAGTAGCCGTTCAAACTGCTTTTCAATGACTACATAGTAAAACAAAGTCGCTTTTTCTGTCCCTATTTCCCTTTGACTGCCTAAATCTTTAAACGCACTACGCAACGGATTTTGATGCAGTTTTTTTTAATAGATGGAATGATTCAAGAGGAAGGTTTATACGTATAATAAAACCGTGCGAAGCCGGGGCGGGTCGCCAGTGTTCAATAAATAAAAAATGTTTTTATGAATTCATTATTCGGAGTCCTCAGAAATATTGACAGTAACAGCCCTGAGCCCTTGTCTGTCTGCTGACCAGGGATTATTAGAGTAAGACAATATGGAGTGCACGAGTGCGTGCATGTTTTTGTGCACTTGTGCACTATAATAATGCCCTGCGCACATGGCTATGGGCTCCGCTTAGACTGGTCGACCGGCTGTGCAATTACGCTAAAACCGCCCATCTAAATTGACATTCTTGAGCCATTTCAATGGCCATCGCGCGCGTTTTTTCCATATAATTTCAAATTACGAAGGCCATTAAAAGGGCTTTGTCAATTTTGGATGGGTGGTTTTAGCGTAATCGCACAGCCGGGCTGAAATTCGGCTAGGAGGACATCATGATCATCTCTATCGGTAAAATTAAGTTAGCTAGTAGTTTTATGTAAAACTAGCGACCCGACCCAGCTTCACACACGTGTATAAGCCTTCCTCTTGAATCACTCTATCTATTAAAAAACCGCTTCAAAATCCGTTGCGTAGTTTTAAAGATGTACCTAAGCATACCTTCAAAGGGACATACTACTGACAGACAGTAATACTTAGCGACTTTGTTTTATACTATGTAGTAATTACAAATTAAATAGTACAAAAACAAATAGGTACTAATGTAATTACGAGACTCGCAATCGCAACCCATCAGGTCATGGCGGTCACCGATTTAGGAACGCCAAGCTCTGCCATTAATAAAGTGATGGAAATAATTACCGCACCCGTAAGAGTCATTATTAGTTACAAAGTAACGTCCCTTAACAAGCCAGACATTAAGGTTAACTATTAACTACTATGCTGGCATGATATTTAATTTTTTGTCAATCATGTATCATTTAGGAAAATTGCTTAATTGTACCTCTGACGCTGGATAAAACGTGCATCGTGACATTGAGATGTCACTCATAATAAATATCACTGCAGTTAACTCTGTGTAGGGATATAACTGTTCTATGTAAGTACCTAGTACTTAGTACCTATATTAAACCTGCGAATAGGTACAAATCTTTTGCAGTTATTTGAAACTCTAGATATAACTTTACCGTGTTTACTTGTTTTTTTGCTGGACAATTCAGATATGTACATAGATACACAGCTTTATCTACCCCCAACTCAGACGATAGAACTGAGACCCCCAAATAATATCATTGACCCCCAAGCAAAGCGGAGTTTGTGTTATTATGGGTACTCGTAGACTTTTTAAGTAAGTAGGTACTAGCGGCCCGCTCCGGCTTCGCACGGTTTTATTTTATAGGCATAAACCTTCCTCTTGAATCACTCTATCTATTAAAAAAAAAACCATCAAAATCCGTTGCGTAGTTTTCAAAGGGACGACCTAAGGATATAGGGACATAGAGACAGAGAAAGCGACTTTGTTTTATACTATGTAGTGATAAGTGCATAGGAAACACCTAGAACACCATGAATAATGTCTGCAAATCTTACAAACAATGGTCCCTAAGCGGGAATCAAACCCACAACCACATGCGTTGCAGGTGAACCTACGCCAAAATCAATCGGGTTTTCAAAATCGTTGCTGTTCAAAACATACAAAAATCAAGGTACGAGGCACAGATGTAGGTACTAGGGAGAGGTAACATTTAATGTAAAAATATTTTATCAGAAATCGGTAGTTTGAAAGTGCCCCAAAACACGTCCATAGTGTAGAAGTCCATTAAAAAAATCAAGGGACTTGGCACAGATGTACTAGAGGAGAGAGGTAACATGTACTTAATGTAAAATATTTTTTCAGAAATCGGTAGTTTGAAAGTGCCCCAAAACACGTCTATAGTGGTGGGAATCCTGCAGATGCAGAGACGGCCCGATATGTACGAAGACCCACAGTCGTTCAAACCCGAGCGCTACGAGAAGCAACCTGTTAAGCACGCCTTTGGATGGATCCCATTCAGTGCTGGCCCAAGGAATTGCATTGGTGAGCTTGTCCACACTATTTAGACTTTAGACTATACTTCTCCAAATATACTTTATACTTCTCAAAGCGTATCGGTAACGATAACATCTTTTTTTTCTTCTTTCACTAGGTAGGTTCTTTGTTTTACCATTTATAAAACTTGTAATTGTCCTTTTATTTACACTTTTCTATTTTTTTTATTATAAATACATAAATGGCTTCTATTCTGAATAAATTTCAAGTATTTACCGAAACTCTACTATAAGGCAAAGTGGCAATCGGCATTACTTTATACTTTACTAGCCACACATCGATAAGATAGTCTCACACACTCCTTAGGATTAGGGTAGTTAGCGCAGGGTTGGTTTGAATAGCTTTATGGAGCAGGAATCTAAAAGGCTGAGCTTACAATGATCTTTCAAGTTTTTTTTTGTTTTCAGACTTTTTTGTGTCACGTACTTTTATACCTTTTTCGTCTTCGCACACGCATTTTCGTTAACGTTCAAATGTCATTTATATTCCGGTGCGAACTGATTTATAGGATCAAAATGATTTAATGTTTTATTCCAGGCTACGTCTATGCAAAATTTCAGCCTGATCAGTTCCGTAGTTTTGGCGTGAAGGAGTATCAAATATCTATTCAAACTTTGGCATTCTTATTATGTTGATTAGCAGTGCCTCGCGGTTTCCCCCGCGTAATTCCCGTTCCCGTGGCAATTCCGGGATAACATTATAGTCTATGCGTGAAATATGTAGTAACAAACATCCATCCATCTATCCTCATATCTATCCTTATCCATCCATACTTACAAACTTTCGCGTTTATACTAATAGTAGTAGGATTTTAAAGGAAGAGCCTAACTAACCTGTTTATTTTTTATTTCCAGGTCAAAAATTCGCTATGATGGAAATGAAGGTGACTCTAGCAGCAGTATTGCGGCGCTTCAAACTGGTCTCGTCCGGAATCGAACCGATACTTTGTGCGGATCTTATTCTGCGCTCCAAGAATGGCGTCCATGTTGGATTTCAATCTCGAAGCTGATTTATTTTTTATTTATTACTGAATAATTTATTCATATTTTGTGGCTTTTGCTCACTGACCTCTATCTATACAAGATAGAGGTCATTGCTTTTGCCCCATTGGGTGAGGTATTTTTTTTACGCAAAAAGGTTTTGATGTCAACTAGTAAAAAAAAAATATTAAAAAACGTTTTGATATAATTCAGACCTCTGTGCGTAGCATGTTTTTACACACAGGGTTAGTAGGGCACTAAGAAAAAATATAATAAAACATGTACATACTTATTACTAGCACCCACCCACCACCCTACTAAAATATTAGCATTTATATAATATTGTAATTTATTAATATATTATAATATCTAACTAGCTACTTCGCAACTAAACACGTTATACCTAAATAAAATTATATTAAGGTTAATTGGAATAGGTAAATTAGAATACATTGAAATAGTTCCTGTGATTTATCTCATCTCACTTATACACTTAGGTAGGTAACTATACCTTACGCGAGAGATGGATTGTAAGCGTAGTCTTTCGTCATATAAGTAGGGAGGTACTCTGTTTTATGTAAGTAGATAATTAAATAAAATCACGTGAGCAGATTTATTTGTTGAGACTTCTGAAATAAACGATCCTTTTTTATTCTGTTTTTTTTTGTGAGTCGTTGCCGCATTCTGTTGAAGACACATAATAAGGTACCTGAGGTAATTAAAGCCCGCGGCATAATGAGGCCCACTTTCAAAATTAACGCGGCCAATGACTAAAACCATAAAGTTAGGATGTACAAGAGGAACAGTGGCAGATGAAAGGCATGACCAAAAATGAAATGTAAATGTGTGGGTAAAATAGTGTTGTCAACATTCTAGCATAAAGTTACCTATCGATAGTTGTACTGGCGCAATCATAGGACACTAATGATTTGATGTAACGAAGTTAAATACAAATAAAGCTAGGTTCATATTGCTGTGTCGGGGTGTGTTGTGGCGCGACAGAACGCTATCGGTCTCATACATTTAGTATGACTAGATTCACATTATTAGCTTGTGTTGGGGTGTGGCGCTATCTGTCGCGGCGGCAATCGCTCGGCGCCCGGTCGCGCCAGAGAGGTGGTGGGGGATCTGTCGCGACACAACGCGCCACATCAATGTGTATCTGCCATTCTGGCGCGTAACCGCGTGGGATGCAGTTCATTCCGTAAATAGAATTATTTTTCGTTCTACGCAGTTATTCCTACTTCATTTAAAAATGTCTGATTAACCTATAGAGTTAATACGGCAATATTATAGTGTACTCTATGACACTAAATATAAAGAAAATAAAGATCAAGGTATCAGGAATGGTGTTTGGGAAGAAATAGCAAAAACATTAAATATTTATTCTTTTTTTTAAGATGAGTCATTAATAATAGAAATTGAATATTTTCATCAAAATGACTGTCAGTATCAGATGATTCCATTTTAAAACCAACACGTTTTGACGCCGCAACTCTCAAACGATGAATGATCTAAAAATGCGACATATTGCGCCCCAACACAACACATCAGTATGAACGCTCAGCGAAACGACAGACGGCGCCCCGACAGACCCCGACACAGCAATATGAACCTAGCTTAAAGAGTACCTACCTACCGTACAAAAAACACCGTTTATTGTTATTGAAAATAAATAAAAGACCAATGCATTTATTTAAAATAGATATATTACAGCACTTACAAAGAAAAAACAACGTAAGTATCTCATCATTACAAGATGAAAATAAAAAAATAACAAAATCAACATTCTACGACTCCGACGCATTTAATTCTATTAATAATAGTTATGTGGTTACGTTAAAAACTTATTTTTACCCGGTAGGCACAAAAGTAATAATGAAAATATTTTATTTGACGACCGATGTGGCGCGGTAGGCGAAGGTCCGCCTGGGACGCAGAAGGTTGCGGGTTCGATTCCCGCCTCGGAACAAATTTGTGTACGATCTGCAGAAATTTGTTCCGTTCGTCTGGGTGTTTTCTATGTATAATAAAAAAAATATCTATCTATGTAATATATTATATCAAGTATATCAGTCATCTAGCACCCATAACACAAGCTCTGCTTAGCTTGGGGCTAGATGACGCTGTGTAGACTGTCCGGAATTATTATTTTTATTTTTATTATTATCTAAGTATACATACCTACTCTTACGAGTTTCGAGGAAGTTTAAAACATTGCTATAATTCAACAAATAATATAAATAGGTGTCGAGTTTTCCAGTGTCTCATTACTTTTGTGCTAACCCAGTATTTATTGCCTCTAAATAATATAGTCTTGTTTAATTGGGATCTTAAGGTTTGCTAATTAAAATATAATAATTAGTTTTCATGATTTTTTTAAACTAATTTGTTATGAAAAAAATCACTGAATAATCACTTCCGAATACTATTGACGACCATTTCCGTTGTGTGTTGGTATTGAGTCTTTCATAAGGACACATCGATGGGTTCTTTGTAAGAGGCATTTCGTTTCAAAATGTTTGCAGAAGAGTCCTTATACCCCAACCCCTATCTAATTCCGTATCCATTTATCTCGTAACAGAGAATTGGTTGAAAAGCTGTAATAAAATAAATTAAAATAATAAATGTTCGTACAGCAAAATCAGTTTTTCTTAAATAACTTTGCAGCTTTTGGACGCACAAATATAAAATTTTGGGCACATTTACACGACATAAGGCACTAATTATCTGCATCATTTTATTCTTGAAAAGACGATACTTTTTGCTGGGCGAACGCACACGGAGAAAATAATATTAAAGAAATGCTTATTATGGAAAGTAAATTTTTGTACTAGGTATGGTATACGCACGCCCTTTAGAACCAGAAATAACGATATGAGCAATCACGTCAAACCTTCACGTCAAAAACGAATTGTCGACTTTATCGATACTTATGACGTCAGCACTTTATCAAGCCCTATCGTAATCGAAGGTTTTTACATTTTGTACAATATATCTGTGAATTCTCCATTTAGCAGTCTAATTTGATGATACGTCCAAAGGGAAACATATTATTTAACATTATACAATAGGACTTTTCCCTCATTTTCAAACAAAAAATAACGAAATTATGATAATGAACAATGCTATAAAATAGTCAATATTTACCGGTCAAACGTGTAAATAAGCGGGTTATTTCGTTGTGTAACATCACATTCCGCCACTGAACATGTCACCATCGTTTCACAATATGATTTATTGTTTTATTCGTTAGTTATTTCACAAAATTTACATAAATAAATTTGTCTTTCAATTTGCCGGAACGTTATGCGACGATATTCTTTCAAATTATGTCTCCTGAAAACTAAGACCAAGTAGGTACCTTACGTTCCGTAAGGTAGACGGAGCATATGGTCACTGTCATCCTATAAGGCGATGTAGCCGATTTGATATTGTTTTGATTTTGTTTGATACCGTACGGTGACACGTGAATGTCAGATTGAGAAAATGAAAATTTGTGTTTATGTTTTATTTGTAATTTTGTGTTTTATATATAATATTTAATCGAGAACTTAGTATATAATGACGTGTGTAGCTGTGGGTTGTAAAAGCCGTTTGGGATCTTTATGTGAAGATAAACGCAAGATATCTTTTCATCGGTAAGTCTATAATCGTGATAGACGCGGATATTACGCGGATATTACATGTATTTTCTTTGCAATATGTTGAATAGTTTTTTGTACATAGAATATAATAACTGTTTTACTACGTTATTTACAGCTCATTAGCAGTATAATTCTATAATTCACTAATATTAAAGTACAATACGAAAAACTGACATCTGATGTACCATTTTGATGACACCTAGTGAAGTACTGGTAGTTGTCGATAATTTATTGTCGATGAATGTCTAATACTGGTTGACAAAATGATGATTCAAAAGTAAATTGTCGTAGCTTGAGAATTATACCTACCTACCGAGATAGTGCTACGGTACCTACATGAACCGACTAAGTTGGAGTTAGAAATCAAAACTTGATTATGGTGTCGCTAGTAAGATCTAGGAGACTAAAGATTGCAATGTAGCTAGAAGTTCACAAATTATTCTTATCTTTCACTTCTAGATATACAAAATATCCAATAACAAAAGAAAAATGGAAACAACACTTGAGAAGACATGTCTGGGAGCCATCATAGAATTCTCGTTGGTGTTTTTTACATTTCCATGTTTCGTGCCACAGAATTGGATATCAAAGGAATTACAAAAAAACTTTGAAAATAAAGGTTAAATGATAGCATCCAAGTGGTATCTAAGCACAAAATATTTCAGTTAATTATAGTAGTATACGACGTGAAAATACTTTAAAAATAATTTCGTTTATGTTAATGTAACTAAGTACCTACCTAAGTTTTCTCACTGCTCATATCCTAAATAACGACGGCAAACAACCATCACCGCTTAACCCCATTTTAAATAAAAACATAATTATTATCAAGAAGATTTATCAAGTTTATGTAAGTTTTAACAAAATAACCTTAGTAGGTCTTTATTTATATACCTACAGGGTCAGGTACCGGTTAAGTCGATCTAGATCCTTGAGGGGGTTGTAGTTTCAATCATTACCAGCTGATTGATTTAATAATTATTGACTCACATACTCCAAACTTAATATAAAACCCCACAAACACCAAAAAAATATAGGTGATTAATGAATATTGGTATATCTTTTCAAGTAAAATTACAGATTGCGGATTTTAAACATAACTGAATTTATTATACTCTTTTATAATAATATATAATAATGCTGGACAGTCCACAAAGCACCATCTAGCCCCAAAGTAAGCTACTCAAAGCTCGTGGTATGGGTACTAGATAACTGATTTATTAAATACATTATTATGCATAGATATACATTTTTTATAGTACATTTATACCCAGACCAACGGAACATAGGTATATCTGCAGATCGTTCACAAATTTGTTCTGAGGGGTTTGATTCCCGAACCCGTAACCTCCTGCGTTGCAGGCGCACCTTTGCCCACCGCGCTACATCGGTCGTCATGATCAACATACAATGCAGCGGTTACAACAAACCTGCTTACTGAAATCATAATTTAATCGATAAGTACAGAATTTCACATCACTATTCTCACATTTCAGTAGAATGTCAGACAAGAATCAGATTGACCACATACGTATTTGAATGTAACTGAAACTGAACTGAAAAATTATATCTATCTTTTTTTTTCATATGGCATACTCCCAAAGAGCAAGAAGTCAAAACAGTGTCAAATGTTCGTTTTTATAATGTTACATCTAGTTACTATAATATAATCTTTGCCTGAAAAAATAGGATCGCTATCTCTTTCTCTCTCGCGGAGATGGGGTTTTGACAAATACCTCTCGCTCCCACGCTTTGTTGGTCTTTTGAACGTAGTGAAATTTTTTTAAGTCTATGACTAAAACCAACTTCCATCTACACGCACACATGCTCAATGAGCATAAACCAGGGCTTCATATACCGGTAAAAAGGAGGTAACGTTACATCGGCCCAACACTAGGTAACGTTACTAAAATAGGTACCGGTATATGATATACCGGTAATTTTGTGACGAGATACCGGTAAATCAATGTAACGATACTTTTGCTTTTATCGGTAAACTTACCGTTACTTAACGTTATAAAGTAAATGTTACAAAAACAGTTTTCTATCTCTTTCTTTTTTTTGTGGTTTCGTTCGAGCAGTTGGCGGTGGCCGGTTGGAGCCAGTTTAAAAAGTTGACCTGTTTATTAGATTGTAATTGGGTCAGTGGGATTTTAAATTTGGAAATAACGGTAAGTTATCTCGTGTCCTACTCTTATGTCAGTAATAAGTCAGTCAAAGTTCAACTTTATATAGTGTTTGCAGCATATTGCAAGTTAGGCATTTATTTTTGCGATAGAAGTACCTACCTACCTACATATTTGAGCTAGGAATCATTCCAAGCTACAAGCTATCATATAAGTAAAAAGGCTTGGAAATGACAATCTGTTAATATTCCTTACCTACCACTGTTTAGTTGGTACTGCAGGACATTTCTTGCTAAAATGCCTTATGCTTTTAAAGTAGGTAGGTAGTTCCTACCTTTTTTTTACATTGCAAAGATGAAACTATAATAACTAGGTACCTAGTTATTATAGTTTCATATTTGATGTTATTATTATGATAGTTATTATGGTTTCATTTAATGTGATACATACTTACAGGAGATGTTAAATTCGAATCGGATTCGGACGAATCTGAATCACAATCAATTTTGGCGCCGCCTATAAAGCGTAAAAGAGCAAGGACTTGTGAAGAAAGCACTGGTAAGAGTTGGTACCCTACCTATTAACTATAAAATAGTAGGTGACGATGATTTACCATACCTAGATAGGTATGTGGTTGAAATATGTACCTATGACCCTCCCTTGCTATTTTATTGATTTTTTTTTTAATTTATTTATTTCTCTCCTTGGATTCATTAGTGAACACTTAGTCAAGAATTAAGTATCTATAATTATGAAATTATTGACTTGGTATTGACATGGATCAGTTGAGCTATCTCTAGACTGTTTGCAACCGCCTGCAGTTATCTCAAACTGGTTTTAATTTATTTCTATTACTTGATTGAAATTTTCTTTACTAACCGATTCAACTTCAACTTCTTGATTATGGCTCTGCGTCTGGTTTGACGCAATTTTGCAGATGACCGTCTTTGAAAACATCACAAGCTTTTATTTAATAAATAATAAGATTACATTACACGACAGGCGTGTCATCAATGAATTACTATACTGTAATATTTATAATGAAGGGTTTCTCTAAATTACTTTTTACTATTTATGGTACCTAACATAATAATAATGTAAGTAATTCTAATAACTTTTTTATTATTTCAGATATTGCCCCGAAATTTTTCATCGGCGTCATCAGCGTCAAAACTCAAATAATATTCTAGATTAAATAAACCACTTTATTTAACAAAATTACTATATATTTTTTAATTCAAAAAGTAGTATTTTTTATTTCGCAATCTGGGCACACCGGTTGCCTATTTACATCGGTTCCTGCCTGCATACGTAGCGCGGCGCGCGATCACCGCATGCGCGTTGCCGCTCTTCTTTACATAGCCCTAGTGCTTAGAGCAGAGCGGCAACGTGCATTTTTAACGAAATTATGTACCGGTAAATAATGGGAATTACCTCTTTAGATATAACGTTATAAAGTTTTTCGTTACCTGGGTAACGATACCACCTTTTGGTATCGTTAAATAGGTATCTATATAATTGTAACGTTACTTACCGGTATTTTTATTGGGAAGTGGTAACGTTATAAAGCCCTGGCATAAACCACGTAAACAAACCGTGCGCTGGTGCCATCATATTGTCCATGGCAAGCTCCTTATTGTGAAAATGAGACATGCAACGTAATTTTAGAAGATTTGAATGCAGAAAACTGTAAGTTTCTTTGTTTTTTGACTTCTTTGGTACAAAATTGCATCATCATCATCAAACTACAGCTTGGCAAAAAAGTCTTGAAACGGAACTAATTTTTTTGTTTAATGGCAACATTCTTAAAACAATGACGTTTGATGTAAAATTGTAAACAAAGAATATGAATTCTCGGATTTTTTACTTGGATCGGTCAAGCGGTGGTGATAAAGTGACGAAAAGTGAAAAATAATGAATAAAACAGTTAGAAGTGCTGTCAGGGAGGTTATTTATAAGGTATACAGGCGATGTCTGGCAGAATTTGAGGCCAGAACTATTCTTTCAGATCTCAACAATGTTTTTCAAAGAACCGCTGATATGACAGGTTTGTGAGAGTTTGTTTTGTAATTTTAAGTTGAATCAAAGGTAACTTGATGGTCCTAATACAGGATTAAATTAAAGTTCCACGGAACAAGTGAAATATTCGACAATAAACATCGGGCAGTTAGGTTATGTTTACGTTTGTTCTGCGTACTCTGCTATAGCGCGGGCATAGAATTTGATACTTGAGCTAGACTAGCTATTATGTAAATCTATTTCTACATAATTTAAATGTTGTGTTATTTCTTTGTAATAAAGTTACTATAGCGTTTGTATTTTAAATGGTCTAGAAATTAGGTGCCTAAATAATAAACTGAAAAAGGTAAGATAAAGGTATCATAAAAAGTTTCTTCTTTATAGGAAGCAGCTGAGCGAGCTAAAACGGAACGGTTCCAAGCTATTAAGGAGGAGGATTGGAAGAATTCGTGCCAGCACGTAATAAAAATAGAAAAGGAATACTGTGAGAGAGAACTTACAATGTATTAATAACAATGTATTAAATTTTAATTTACTTTATATTTTTTTCTTTATATACTTGCATAATGAGAACCTTGCTCAATTAAACAATATTTACTGATACTAGTATACTATGTGTGGAAATAAATGTACGTATAACAGAAATATACACCTAAGTATCAAGACTAGCTTGGTGCGCTATAGGTGTTGCCA
Source organism: Eupithecia centaureata (assembly GCA_944547425.1). Lineage (NCBI taxonomy): Eukaryota > Metazoa > Arthropoda > Insecta > Lepidoptera > Geometridae > Eupithecia > Eupithecia centaureata. Next base: position 1,221,510 of record OX155676.1, on the reverse strand, counting down.
TAAGGACCTACAGTGGCGCCCCCATTATTTTCTACTCTTTTTTGCCAAGCTATATATTAGTCTACAGCTGGACATAGGCCTCCCCCTAAATTAGAAAATTGTGAAATGAGGGAAGTGTGGCATAATTCCTGAGGAACAAGCTATCCAGTTGTGCTAAACATTTATACCTGACTGCCCAAGAAGGAAGATAAAGGTAATGGGATGTAGGTATGTACTATGTTTTTTTTACAACAATGATCATAATGATGATGTTTATGTACACTTTAAAAAATCCGTCTATTTTTTATGTTCCTTTTTATTGATTGAGAAAGCTTTTTAAATGAAAAAATAGTTTGAGTTATCATTTTTTATTAATATAACTTATTGAGATTACTATAATCAAATAATACACAAAAATTAAGAAACAAGTAGAAGGGTTTCGGTTTCAAGTTTCACCTAGCTGAAATATTAAAGTGGTGCTTTGGTTTAGGGAGTTATCTTTCTGTATATAATCGGCAATTCTATCTATATTAGAATGTGGATAACAATTATTTACAACATTTTGTACAAGTAGGTCACGCAGTTTTAGACCCATACCTGCACCCAACTTATCGGAATATACAACAGTCTTGCTAGTATTTTGATTGTCTAAATCTAAAACTAAATCTAAATCCTTAACTGAAGATGGTGCAGCTTGAACTGGACCCTCATTGGGTACAATCGTTGCTTTATAGGTACCACAGTTAGGTTCGGTTAGTTAGGTTAGGTTAGTTAGGTTAGGTCAGTTAGGTTTTTTTTTTTTTTTTTTTTTTTTTTTTAATTTATACCATATCCTCCAACGTTATCGGAGCCTGTGTTTTCTTCTGTCCTTTCATTCCAGTTCTCGCACAGTGTTGCCAGATGGAATCTGAAAAAAACAGTAGAAAGTTCAGTAAAAAATCAGTAGATTGGAATAAAAATCAGTAGGTAGATTAATGACTGAAAATTGTAGTAGGTACCTTATGTATTGTGTTTTTGACTCTCATTTTGGCTGGTGACTTTTTTTTTAGCTGCAATCGTAAAAAGGAAGCCTTTCCATATCGTACGTTGGCGCCTCCTAAAATTACTATTTAGTCACGGAGCTATAGGCGCTCGGGAAAATCAGGTAGATTTCACGAAATTTTAGAAGGTGCTTTGGAAAATCAGGTAGATTTCACTAAATTTTAAACGGTGCTCGGGAAAATCAGGTAGATTTCACTAAATTATAGAAATAAATCAGTAGATCGGTAGACGCCTGAAAAAGCAGGTAGATCTACTGCTAAATCGGTAGATCTGGCATCGCTGTTCTCGCATTTATGCCTCTCGTACTTTCATTCTTCATACAATTCTTTCTATCACTCATTTATCTTTCTATCACTCTCAATTTTAAACGGGGGATCATGTTCATCATGAACACCTTCGTTTATTGTTTCCGCTAAAGCTCTTGTGCGCAGATGTTGTGTGCTGTCTTCATCCTTCGAGTCCCTCGGGTAAAAGGTTTCCGCCAATAACCGAGCAGAGCCCTCCGCATCCAATGTCACATCCCCCTCAATTAAAGGAACGTCCTCTTCTCTTCGTTTTACCCTACTAATCACCCTATAAATACCCTCCCACACCCCTTCCCTATCCTGCTTCCCGCAAAAATCCCTCCAGCTTTGCTCTGCTGCCTCTTTTACTGCTAATTCATATTTCTCTTTTTCTTTCAGGTAGAGATCTACAACCATATCCCTACGAATCGGCGCTGCACTGCGGATCCTGCGTCTCCGGGTCGCCACTTGCCTTTTCATCTCGGCTAAATTCTCGGACCACCATGGTACGGTAAGTGTTTCTGTGTGTTTTTTGTTTGGTATCGTCTGCCTGCATGTGTCTGTTATAGCTTTAGTATATGTTTCTATTGTAAAGTCTATTTGTTCTTGATTTTTTATTTCTGAAATATTTTGTGTTGTGAGTTTTGTGTCGAGCATAATTTGTGTCAGTTTCTCATGAAAGAGACTCCAATTAGCTTTTTTTGTGTTATATTTACGTGTTGTTCGCTGTATTTTTGTGCCTTGTGATTTTTGTAGTGCTATATCAAACATTATGCAATTGTGATCCGAACTAGTGAGGCCTTCCACTACGTGCCAGCGATCTATAAATTTTAACATGTCCGCCGTGCACGCCGTCACATCGACATGGCTGCAGAATCTCCTTCCCCCCCTTATAGTGTCGAACGTAGGTACATCTCCTATATTAAGGATGTGCATATCATTTTCAGCTAGAGCTCCGCACATTTCCTCGCCTCTACTATCTTCATTTTGGCTTCCCCACCAAGTACTTTTGGCATTGGCGTCTCCTCCTACGATTGCTACGTCGTAGCTTGATAACATGACTACGTCGTAGTTGATAACATTGCTACGTTGTAGCTTGATAACATTGCTACGTCGTAGCTTGATAACATTGCTACGTCGTAGCTTGATAACATTGCTACGTCGTGGCTTGATAATATTGCTACGTCGTAGATTGATAACGTTGCTACGTCGTAGCTTGATAATATTGCTACGTCGTAGATTGATAACATTGCTACGTCGTAGCTTGATAATATTGCTACGTCTTAGCTTGATAATATTGCTACGTCGTAGCTTTATAACATTGCTACGTCTTAGCTAGATAACACGACTACGTCGTAGCTTGATAACATTGCTACGTCGTAGCTTGATAACATTGCTACGTCGTAGATTGATAACATTGCTACGTCGTAGCTTGATATCATTGCTACGTCGTAGCCTGATAATATTGCTACGTCTTAGCTTGATAACATTGCTACGTCGTGGCTTGACAACGTTGCTACGTCGTAGCTTGATAACGTTGCTACGTCGTAGCTTGATAACATTGCTACGTCGTAGCTTGATAACATTGCTACGTCGTAGCTTAATAACATTGCTACGTCGTAGCTTGATAACATTGCTACGTCGTAGATTGATAACATTGCTACGTCGTAGCTTGATAATATTGCTACGTTGTAGCTTGATAACATTGCTACGTCTTAGCTTGATAACATTGCTACGTCGTGGCTTGACAACGTTGCTTCGTCGTAGCTTGATAACGTTGCTACGTCGTAGCTTGATAACATTGCTACGTCGTAGCTTGATAACATTGCTACGTCGTAGCTTGATAACATTGCTACGTCGTAGCTTGATAACATTGCTACGTCGTAGCTTGATAACATTGCTACGTCGTAGCTTGATAACATTGCTACGTCGGAGATTGATAACAGTGCTACGTCGTAGCTTGATAATATTGCTACGTTGTAGCTTGATAACGTTGCTTCGTCGTAGCTTGATAACGTTGCTACGTCGTAGCTTGATAACATTGCTACGTCGTAGCTTGATAACATTGCTACGTCGTAGCTTGATAACATTGCTACGTCGTAGCTTGATAACATTGCTACGTCGTAGCTTGATAACATTGCTACGTCGTAGCTTGATAACATTGCTACGTCGGAGATTGATAACAGTGCTACGTCGTAGCTTGATAACATTGCTACGTCGGAGATTGATAACAGTGCTACGTCGTAGCTTGATAATATTGCTACGTTGTAGCTTGATAACATTGCTGAAATAGAGGTTTTACATTTAATTTTAAGCTTGAAAAGTAAATGTTCTGTAGGATTAGATCAAATTTCTGGCAGCATTATCAAGAGATATGCATCAATCCTGACTGGTCCCATCACTCACATTTGCAATCTCGCTATTACCAATGGAGTCTTCCCCAACGCGTTCAAAACTGCTATTATCAGACCTATCTACAAGAGTGGTGACAAAGACCGTGTCAATAACTACAGGCCGATTTCTATCCTCCCCACTTTGTCAAAAATCTTGGAGAGAATTATGAATAAAAGACTGACTAACTTTCTTGAAACCAATCATATTTTGTCAGCTAACCAATATGGCTTTCGCGTTAAAAGATCAACTAATGACGCAGTCCATGAGCTTACCAACACTATAATTACAAACCTTGACCAAAAAAAGAAGTGCTTAGTAATTTTTCTTGACCTGGCAAAAGCATTTGACACGGTTGCCATCCCTATTCTTGTAGACAAACTTGAAGCCTGTGGTGTGCGAGGGGTCCCCCTTAGTCTCTTTCAGGACTATCTAAGCAACAGGACTCAAAGAGTGAAAATCAACCACCTCGTCAGTGAAGAGCATCATGTGAGTTTCGGTGTGCCACAGGGGAGCATCCTGGGCCCAACACTGTTTCTCATCTATATAAACGATCTATGCAATATGAAACTTGAAAATGGTAGAGTCGTAACATTAGATAGATTTATAACATTGCTACGTCGTAGATTGATAACATTGCTACGTCGTAGCTTGATAACATTGCTACGTAGTAGCTCGATAACATGGCTACGTCGTAGATTTAGATAACTCCTATTTCCTTAAAGTGGCGCTCCCAATTTTTTTTCTGGGAACTAATTTTGTGTCTCTTGTCATGACTACATGGCGGATTTAGCAATAACATTGCTAATTTCTTGAATAACGATGCTTGCCGCACTTACCGCATAGCCGCACTTACCCCAACTGACCTTACAACTTTTTCATCTCCTGGACCTTATCCCACGCTAAGTACGAAACACATAGAAGCCGGAGGCGGAGCGGAGGTAAAGGCGTGCTAGTTGTATTCCATTGAATCATATGAAAACCTACACACACACCGCAGGCGATGACGGCGCGGTCCCATAGGAAGAACCGGCACGCCTTCGCCTCTGCTCCGCCTCCGGCTTCTGTGTGATTCGCACTTTGGAGTCGGCACAATGCGTGTTTTTCTTTGTTATCCGTCATCTCCGTAGTACACCTTTCTATACCTAATGCAAAAATATCATGTAAGTAATATTAAAATTTCTTTAGTATAGTATGTCCATGTTCCTTTTTTTATACTAATAGCTTTATCGGTCAGCTACATAAAGATAAAAAATAAAGCCTTTCAGCACAGCCAAAGCCAAAAAAAATACCTATTCAAGTAATAATAAACTCATCCCTAGTTCACAAAGATGTTTTATATTATCAACGTATTAATACTTGATCATATTATCTAGTTCACGTTTGTGCATTGTACAATAATTATTACTTTTTTTTTCTATGAATGATCTGTAGTCTGTGGTCAACTCAACTATGGTGTGGAGAAGAAAGAAGTTGAAGTTGAGTGGATTTTTTTATGTTTTGGTTTTGATCACAATTCACAAACAAAGTATCACTTATTTTTGTATTTGGTTTTGTCTGAACATTCTGGCTTAATTTTGGGGAATACTATTTAGGACGTCTTCATCCTTCAAAATGCTCTGTAATTTCCTGCTCAATGCCCTGAAAGCAAACACTTGTGCAAAAGGTTTGTAGTTTGAGGTTACATAAATTTTATTTTCAGTTTTTCTGAAACTTTACCTACATAGATAGGTACTGGTAGGAGTAGGAAATGTAACCAATGTACCTAGGTCTAGGCTTTGCTCATGTAGGTATTCACTGACTGGATAGGATGCTTTAGGTAGGTATAATTTCCTCTGCCAGTTCAGTGATATCAGCTGTTCCAGAGTTTTTTTACTTCTAACATGATGAAGTTTCTGTGTTTGTAAGAAGTTTCAAGCATCCGAACATGCAAACTTTACCACCCACCTTTTATTTTTATTATTATAGAAGGTAATCTACCCACATTCCAGAGTTTGTCCGGAATGCAAGTAAGAAAACTGGAGGCAGTACTCAGAACACAAACTGCAAGGTGAAGCCGAAGAGACGCGGATGGAAGGTGCAGGACGGGCACCGCGTGCAAGCCGGGCACATGCTCGTCACTCAGCGCACCACGCGATTCCACCCGGGTTTGAATGTTCGTATTATAAATTACTAAAAAACTTTATTTTGAGAGTGTATAAAAACAATTTAGTGTTATTGGAATATTATATATTAAGAAATAATAATAATAAATAATTCCGGACAGTCAACACAACATCATCTAGACCCAAGCTAAGCAGAGCTTGTGTTACGGGTACTAGATGATTGATATAAGTACTTAATACAATACATTACATAGATAGATATTTTTTATTATACAAAGAAAAACCCAGACCAACAGAACAAATTTCTGCAGATTGCACACAAATTTGTTCCGAGGTGGGAATCGAACCCGCAACCTCCTGCGTAGAAAAAACCTTTATAGTAGATATCATATAATCATAACACATGCTCTACTTTGCTCCAGCTAGACAGATGATCCTGTGTGAATTATTGTCCAGCTTTATTTATTACTAGCGACCCGCCCCGGCTTCGCATGGTTTTATTATACCTATGTATAAACCTTCCCCTTGAATCACTCTATCTATTAAAAAAAACCGCATCAAAATCCGTTGCGTAGTTTTAAAGCATTCAAAGGGACATGGGGATATAGGGATATAAAGACATAGGGACAGAGAAAGCGACTTTGTTACACTATGTAGTGAGTGATGCTACCGAAACTACTGGGGTTTCTTATCAGTACACTCTGCCGTAAAAGCCAAACAAGTGATAATGAATACTCTTAGATAGGTAGGATAGAAAGGTGATCTCAGTACAGGTGTCAAAAATACATGAGTGACCTGATACCCTTTATTTGGCAGCAGAAGCTCTTACAGCATCAATGGATTAAGGTTGGAGCAGTTGATTCTTACGCTGAGACTGCCGCGGCTAAACTATACTTTGTTATAAGAACCTAGGTCCTGTGTATGTTTAGTAAATAAATATCTTCATTTCTTTAGGCTCACAAAATAAGCACTTAGACAAGTCAAATTTAAACTATAGGTAGGTAATTATCAAAATAATCTAAGAAATAAAGTGATAATTGATTTCCCCTTCACTTCACTTTTTTGTCCACTTGTGGAAGAAGCGAAATAGAAGTGAACCAGCAAAATGAATATAAATGGGATATTTTATAATGTAAACCATGCTGATATGTGTATTCTTTTAGTCCAGTCAATTAATTGTAAGTTCTAGAATATTACCTGGTCATAACAGCAATATATTTTTAATTTACAGGTTGGATTTGGTAGAAATGGCACCCTTTTTGCAATGGAACCTGGCAAAGTTGTGGTCACTTGTGAAAAGTTTCAACCTAATTGGGATCATACTTGGGTGCAAAGAATGTATGGCGGCCGCACAGATCAGACAATTCTAAAAAAATATTACAACATTATTCCAGACCCACAGCATCAGAGGTTCAAGCTTGTTGATGAGGTGTAAACATTATCTGCTTTAAAGATTTGCTTTATAATTATAGTTTTGGTCATAGTTTTAATAAATTAAACTTAGTTCTATTTTTGGCATTTTGATTGAACATGACACAACCTGCCCTAGTGTAATTTGAGTTAATATAAAAATAATATTAAGTATATACAATTATCTAAGTATGTAAAATAGGGCGATGTGGTCGCTGAGCGACAAAGTCCCTTTTAAAAAAAAAATTTAAAAAAAATTAAAAAAGTTTGTAAAATGCTATCTATACATATAATAAAATCGTAGAGGGCGAATTTCTGTACAATGAAAAAAAAGCCATAAACCGAGTCAGGGAGATGTAAGGAGTATAATACAATTGATTTCATTTTGTTTCAACTTTCTTATTTCTCTGTTTGTCTGTTTGTCTGTTTGTCTGTCTGTTTGTACGGGATAATATAATATAAATCACTGATTCTGTGTAGCATAGGGCCATAGGTAAATTTTCTTGGCTAGCGCCATCTGTAATCTTTTTGAAGAACTTGCTTGTTTCAGCAAAATAGGGGATTTTGCTTTCCTCATGATCCAAAAGTATGTAAACCATGAACTCCCCAAGGTTGGAGAGTCAGCAAATAGTCCTGTAGTTTTACAACAGATGGCTGTTATGTTATGTACCGTTTATTACAAATCCTAGTGATAGGTACAGATAATGTGAATGTTTGTAAGTTTTGTAACTCATTTAGATGGAATTTGGTAAGTACACTAAGTACTAGTGAGTACCTATTTAGTTCAGGTTCTAAAATAAAACAATTCTAATATAATTTTGAAAAAAAAAATAAAAAATCGAAAAAACAGCCATTGTAAAATAACAATGGCGGTTTTTTAATCAACCACACCAAATAACCGGATTTTTTATCATAAAAAGGCTAACATTATATTATTTACGCATGCAGTAGCGCCGCCACCGCCACTACTCTGTTTTTGTATCTCTTCATAAATGCGGTATGTACTACTACACGATATTCAGGGCCCGGTAGTTAGGGCGATTAGGGAGCAAGGTGTCGGGTCCGTCCGGTCGCCGCCGCTCTAAATCTTATTACACCTCTCTTAGTTAGGGTAAGGGTCCCTGAATATCGTGTAATACCCCTTTTAACTAGGTAGGTATATAAAATAAAGAGCTACAACTTCTAAAAATAAAGAGCTACAACTTCTCAAAAAAGTTCGGTTCGCTTATAAAATATGTTACCTACACGCTCTAAGTACCTACCTAGGTACATATAAATAGTAGAATATAATAATTCGTGAAAAAGTTATATGTCTATGATAATAATAATGTTGGACAATCCACCCACACAGTATCATCTAGCACCATGTAGGCTGTCTGTCATGTAGGTTTGTACCTAGTAATTAGAAACTACGTAGGTATCATCCTACTACCTTAAAAGGTAGTAGGATGATACCTACCTACCTACCTACTAAAGTAGGTACCGACCGACTTAGATAATAGAAAATACTTTTTGCACACTTAAAAATAAGAAACTATAATTAAAGCTACAATTGGCGGTCTTATCGCTCAAGATCAATGTCTGCCAGACAACATGGTACGTACAGGATCGTCTGATTAAACTAGGTAGGTACTTAGGTACCTACTGAATCCATCGCCGATGTAACGAGAGTTTGAAATTGAAATAAAAACACCTGGACTGACCGGATATTGGTCATTTTCCGGTCCTGGAATGACATCCGCTAGGACCGGATCTTGACCAGCTGGTAGGTACTTACCATTCACCATTCACTGGGTAGAAGGGGAAATTATGTTTTTTTTATTGAATTTGTCGAGTTGTTCCTCCAAGTCTTCGTTATGATTTGAAGTTGACAGTTCTCTAAATTTATAAATCGCACCAAGGTAGGTTTAATTTAAACTGCATTATACCGGGTGTTACCAGACGACTACCGAAAAATAAGGGGGGTGGCAGAGGACCCCTAACCATCAACAAAAAAAAAATTCGCCGTATTTAGTAGTAATAAGTACAGTTTTATGTGAAACCGTGACTCCACAACCTCTAAGTAACCTCGCTGCAGAGCGCGTCCTTACTCGGGGGTTTCTCTCTACGAGGTCTAAGACATGGTCGGTCATGCACTCTGCGATTTATCTCTCTGCCACCTCTGATATGCTGCCGTGATGACCCGAGAATCAGCTGGGTGTTGCTGGTTCGAGTATCTTGGGGGGAAAACGCGCAACGCTCTTGACGCATTTCCGAGAGCTCCATAGCACATGAGCAATAATGAGCATTTGTCCATACTCCCTCGCACTAAACATGTTTATAAAACACACCGAAATCACAGAAAGCAACTTCCACTATTTACATAAAGGACTCTAAGAATATGTACAGAAAAACTTTTAATAAAACACACAAACATACTAAAAATCAGTTTCAATAACAACAAAACAAAACAGTATTCGCAAATTTCCACAACGATCGCGCACGTTCGAATACTAAACACCGACTAAAAGACGAATAAAAATGAAGCAAGCAAGTCGCCGCGGCCGGCGCCTAGCAACGCCGCGCGCGCGGCGCCGCCCGCGGCCACAGAACAATATTACTCTAACGAGGCCGCGGCGTTGCCGGTCTTCTCGTCCGACAAAGAAAAACACCGCTGCTGTTATAAACCTTATGAAGATTGGAATAAGGTTTTCCTATACCAAAGCAGACTATTCAGTTTCAAAATGGGGCATACAAATTTTAACGTCTTTATCACAGAATTATGAGATAGGTAGGTAATTTAATTTTTTTCGCGGGAATAAATACTACGACTAGTAAAAGGATTTATGAACGTTTCCAGCTAAAATTAACTTACCCTGGACCAAAAAGCACAGAATACATAATAGTAGTAAAACATCCCAAAGTTGTCTGGAGAGATCGAGAACTTTTAGCGATGAGGCCGCCCTTTATACTTTGTTGCAGTATTTTTGTTTTCTTTTCTTTCTTTGTGTGTTACCTAGGTTTAAGTACTATACCTACTAATAAAGAGTTTTCTATTCAATTTTAGTAGGTACAGGTAGGTAAAATGTAAATGATATCTTCAATTTTCTAATAGAAGAAGTGTTAGGAGGGGCTCGATCCTACAATCTTCAGATTGAAAATTGAGTGTATTATTTCTATGCCAAGTCGGCAAAATACAGACAACCACCAGCGTGCAGTGCAGCGCGGTAACTTACGTGCGTACCTAGCGTATGTATGTATGTATCTTGCGTAGATACCCATTTCGCTGTCGAGCGTTGTTGTTAGTGCGGGCGGCCATAAACAGCTGAGTTGAGGTCATTCACTTGCGTGCAATACATTACAACTTTTTTTAAATTTATTTGTTTTTGCTTTTAAAAATGATTTATTCGAGTTGATATGTTTTCTTAGTGTAGTACTGTGGGTGTGTAACGAGATAAAAAAATAAAAAAAATTAAAAAGGTGAATTTTTTTTTGCGTTTTTTTTTCGATAAATATGTTCAGAATCATGGTCTGATTGCTACCTTTCATTTTTCGATAGTAGTCTTTTTACACCCTGTATAGCATAAGGAAAGTAAATAATAAATTTATATTCCACAGCTTCATCTAGCCCCAAATAAAGCAGTTATGGTGTAAAAGGTGTTACATAACAGATTATCTTCATAGCTTAGCTTCATACAATGATAGGTACTATAATGTACCTACTTATACACTAGCCACACTCGATGTAGAATGTTTGTAAACAAACCACGACACAAAAAACTAAAATTCACTTGCTTGGCGTCGAATTTTAGATACGAGTGTACAAAATATTTATTGAAAGAAGGATCTTAAATCGACAAGTAGGTACCTAATGTAAATTGCGTATAAAAAGGCAACAGAACAGAGTGTATTTTAGGTTAAGTATGGGCGGTTTGTTTACTAACATTCTACATCGAGTTTGGCTGATGTATAGACTCGGTTCTTCGTCGGCAGTTTTTCATCGCTGAGCCGAGATAAACACCCGGTTAGCAGGGGATACGTTGATTTATCCCGCCCGTCAGCCGGCCCACAAATTACAGACCGACTGATGTAAATCACGGAGATCGGCCTCCGATTTGAATCGATACACCTCCGCTTTTCCATTGGTTTACAGGTTCTCTAAACTATAGTCGAAGCTTCGAAGTCAGAAAAGTAGATAATATTTTATTTTATTTTATTTTATTTTATACTAGCGACCCGCCCCGGCTTCGCACGGTTTTATTATAAGTACCGAACGGGATAAAAAGTATCCTATGTCCTTCTCCTGGCTCTAAACTACCTCCCTGCCAATTTTCAGCTAAATCGGTTCAGCCGTCCTTTAGTTATAAGTGAAGTAACTAACACGACTTTCTTTTATATATATAGATTAGATGGAAAACAAACAGCTTAAATATACTTATGAGAATACAACAATGGTGGTTAAAACTAAAGCTTAACAGTTTTCACTTGTGATATTTAAATATGCCTAAACTAAAATATTAAACAGTCGAGTAGTTACATATGCAAAGTACAAAATATAATTGTACCTATATGAGTGGGTAAGCTATGTCTATAGTGATTTGCCTGTTCGTTGTTTTATAAACAAGGAAAATGATATCTACTAATTAATAAGGACTAGCTGCACTTCGCGGCTTCACCCGCGTCAAAATTGTTCAAAAAAGGTTGAATTGTTAACCTGTTTTATTCTAAGCCTAGAACTACGTTCATCATCATCATCAGCCTATATTAGTCCACTGCTGGACATAGTCCTGCCCTAATGAGCGCCATAGCGCCCTATCTTCAGCTTGACGCATCCAGCATCTGCCAGCAGTCTTTCGCAGAACTACCTTAATACCTAGTAACGACGATTGTTATAGTCAAGTTATTTTTCTTAATAAATAGATTTACATAAAAAAAATATTTAACATTCAGCCCAATCAGTTAAGTTTTGACGAGAAGAGGCAACAAACATCTATCATGTTACGCAAGGCTGATAGGTATATGGAAATCACTGCACTATGCTAAGTCGACGGCTCGTGTCACTGAAGTCAATCGCGGTGTCTTCATTTACTTAGATTATAAGAAATATTCCATTCTCGATTCGAACGAGTCATTAAAACAGGAGAGTCGAGAGTAAATTAAAACAGGGGGAAGATGAAAAGGTGACGGGGTAAGATCGAAAAAAAATCGTTAAAACGTGTCTTAGGCAACGTTTATAGTCCTTAGTCTATAGTGTTAAGTAATTTAAGAAGTTTTAACTGACTGTAGTGCCAAAATACCTGTTTTTAACAGAGATAAAACAGATTTTTAGAAACTTGTATTCCGAACTTACCCCGCTGGGGGAAGATTGAAGTAGAGGTTCTCAAACTTTGCCGCCAATTTGCTAAAGTTTTGACTGTTCAAAAAATCATTATTTATCAATCAAAAAATGTTTCTATTTCACATGAAATCTAAGTATATGAATATTCTTTTTCATCACCTTAAAATAATAGTTTTTTTTCTTTTGTAGTAAATTTTTAACGTACTTATTTTCTTTTATGTTAGCCTTTTTTTATTTCACATTTCTTAGCATGCCTAGTTCTTGTTTCTTTATTACTTTCAGCAATTTTTATATATTTTCTGTTTCTATTTTTCAGTGGTATTGGGTATAGGTATGGGTAATGGTATATGAGTAATGTTTTTTAAATGCTGGAACAAAACAATTTTATTTTTATTTTTATAAATTATTTCACAGACAGTTTCTACCCATGTACTAACTACTTATTCACAACAGTTAATTTATTCATTTAAAAAGCCAAATTGACTGAATTAAATTTCTTAATAAAAACATTACTACCGTGGTACACACACAGTAAACACAAATTTTAACTTCGTTAATACTTAATTCCTTAAATAAAAAAATAAAAAATGAACTTCGATAATCAGTCACGTCACGGGGTAAATTTTCAAAAATGTGACCTGCCTTCCACAAACACAAAGATACAGTTTGAGAAAATCTGGCTTTTAGTATGAAATCTGAAAAAGGGTCAAGATTAAAACTTTTATATGTTCGTCTTACCCCGTTAAATGAAAACGGGGAAAGACGAAAAGTTGAAATAAATTCCAAAATACGAGAAATAGATAGATTTAGAGGTAGATAGATTTAGAATTACTTACATAAATACCTACAAAAAATAATAAGCCGGTGTTTCAATTAAACACTCGTAACTACCTTGTAATTGAATTTACGAGACACGGGGCAAGATGAAATCACTTTTGTGACTCCCTAAAAATACACTGTCTTAGAAAATTGCACTTTACACACAACCAGGCGTTCTCAGCCGCATCCGCTGACTAAGGTGTGTTATGTAACAAATTGGTGGCCCGTTGATGTTGCCAGCACTGCAATAAGTACTATAAATCTAGTGTTATTGAAGACTTTTTATCCTACCCCTTTTTTCATCTTCCCCCCACTCACTCTACTACAAAATCAATAGGTAATGGAACGTTATTCTTGTTTGTATAATTTGGTTACTATCTAGCATAGATACTTTTATAATATATTTATTGACCATGGTAGAAGCCTTTCAAAATAATAAAAACAGAAATAAAATAACAGTAGGATGAAACCCATTGGAAAATGAGCAGAATTTAGTAAAAATTTAAGGACGAATAATTTACGGGCGATCTGTTGGTGATTGTTTTAGGGTAAGAAACGGTTAATCTCAACTCTCGGCAAAACTACAAAAAAAATCTTGAAAAAAAGTCAAATTGCAAAGTTGTAGGTAATAAAAAGATCCACAATTTTTTTCTACACACTTTTTCACATAACCTCAAAATATAATTATGAGCAAAATAAAAAAAAAATCAAGTTTTTTGTTTTTATCTTTAACAATAATGTTTTAATGTTTTAAATTTGCTAAGAACTTACCTTTGACCTACCTACCTTTGGCTAGATAGTGACCTTGACTTTTTTCCATAGGACTTGTAGTTCTGCCGGAAATCGAGTTTAACCGTTTTTTACCCTAAAACACTCACCCTACCCCTTCCCGACCTCAGATCGCCCGTAAACTATTTTTCCTTAAATTTTTACTATCTTACTTCTTACTATTATAATAAACTAGCGACCCGCACCGGCTTCGCACGATTCTATTATACGTATACACCTTCCTCTTGAATCACTCTATTTATTATATTAAAAAATCCGCATCAAAATCCGTTGCGTAGTTTTAATGATTTAAGCATTCAAAGGGACATAGGGATATAGGGACATAGGGACAGACTTTGTTTTATAATATGTATGTAGTGATGGAAAAGTCTGTGTGAATGTTTGTTATAAGTAATCTTTGTAACTACTTGAGTTATTTAAATGAAATTTAGTATGTAGATAGCTTAGGAGCTAATAGAACATAGGCTATCATACTAAGCGACAATGCCATGTCTGGTACCTATTGATATTCTTTGCTCAAGGTTGCTAGTATTAAACAAAGTCGCTTTTTCTGTCCCTATGTCCCTTTGAATTCTTAAATCTTTAAAACTACGCAACGTATTTTGATGCGTTTTTTTTATTATAGAGAAAGGTTTGTAAAAGTACTTATAATAAAACCGTGCAAAGCCGGGGCGGGTCGCTAGATATCCTATAAAATAATACGTATACCTTCCTTCTCTGTTCCGCGCTGCGGTAAAATAGTGACTAGATATTGAACAACATAATTAGACCCAAATATATCTCGGCCCAAAGCTCGTCCAGGCGAGATATCGTTCGGTGGGGAACCAACTGCTTGTGGTGTCTTCCACCCGCTCGGGGTCAGGGAACCGTAAGGCAGCGTCCTGTTTTCCGTATAGAGTTACATCATAGGTAACCGTAAACGAAAAGTAAAACCGAAACTCTATGAAAGCTGTTGTCTTGAAGTACATGAAGCAATGGAATCTGAAATGGAAACCATCATTAAATACTTTATATAGCATTCCAATCGAGTAAGACAATTTAACAATAAAATAAATTACAATAAAAACTGGCCAAGAGCGAGACTCGCGCACTAAAATACGAAACACACAGAAGCCGGAGTCGGAGCGGAGGCGAAGGCGTGCGAGTTGTATTCTGTTGAATCATAAGCGGCGCAGTGCCATAGGAAAAACCAGCACGCCTTCGCCTCCGCTCCGCCTCCGGCTTCTGTGTGTTTCGAACTTTACGCCTTTACCACACCGACGCATTCTGCCGAACTATTTCCTCCGGGCTGCGTGGTGCTTCGCAGGGAGCTGGTGATGTTGGTTACGGTGGAATTTTGATAGCAGAGCGTGATTATGACATCTACGTTAATTAAAGATGTCGATGGATGACTAATGATGAGAGTCAGATACTTTTGGCAAAAATTGTTTGGAGAAATATAAAGTAAAATGTTCTTATCAAAACAACTAAAAAGTTGTATTGTTGAGAAAGAAAAATAAGTGATGCGTTTTAGTTGATCGGTTTAGTTGGTTGGAGTGGAAGTACAGAGTTTATCTTAGGTATGTGTTGTTTATATACCACCTAGCTATAATGATCATGAATACCTATATGAATGTACTGTAAGCTTTGACGTATTTGAGTGTATATGACAGATTTGTTTGGATTTGGTAATACTTTATTTAATTCTCCTATGTGTAAACTTCACGCTGTTGTTTTACTTTTCAGATACTTTTTTTATTTTACTTAAAATTACATATTGGATTTTTCTTTCGATCCCAATATAAATGGTTATTACATACTTATCTACTGCAGTGAACTGATAAGTTTCCCCTTAGTCACAGTACCCTTGGGAGCGCCGGCAGATGATATCACGTCTCCGAAAGGTGAAGCAGAAGGCAATACGCTGAAATAGGACCGTTTTCCACCCCGAAGAGGAAAAAAAAACGATTATTTCAGGTCTTGCCGAGGCTTGACCTGAGCAAGAGCTTGCCGGCTTTTCGGAGGTACGTACTGACGAAGCGCGGTCGCCTGTGATCGCGCCAGCCATCGCCGCTCCCCTCCCGCGCGCCCTGCCATTCGCAGACAGCGCGCAAGACCCACACAGAGACGATTTATGGCGAGTAGATAGCATAGAGTGTACCTAGGTAGGTATAGGTAATCTCCGAAAGGTCAAGCCAAGCCGAGGCAAGACCTGAAATAATCGTTTTCTTCCCTTCGGGGTGGAAAACGGTCCTATTTTTCTTTTTTTACTTTATTTTCAAATTCATGATATCTTTCGAATGGAATGTCTGAATTGAATATCTAATTAAAAAAGTTATATTATAAAGATATGGAAGCAGTCTTATGATAGTATGAGGAAATTTATTCGACGCCCATTGTGGCGCGGTGGACGAAGGTATCTCTAATAAAAACGCGATAAATTCAAAGAAATTAACATAATGACAGTACCATGTCAATATATCTACGAAAACCTGTTGTACACTCGTAGAAATATCAATAAGTTTCATAAAAATAGCGATATACACAATGTCAATACTAGAAATAAAAATAAACTAGCTTTGCCTACAACTAGACTTAACAAGGTTAATGTATCTTTCAAAGGGCAATGTACCTATACGCTTCTACAACAAAACTCCAAGTGAGTTGCAAAAACTATCAGTAGGTAAATAAATTCAAACAAATTGTCAAAACTATTCTTTGTAAAAAGGCTTAATATAAAGTATCTGATTATTCAGATGATAAAAAAGCTTGGGATGAGTTTTGCTCCAACTCGAAAATAACAACCCAACAAGGTAAAGGTTTCTGTTCGCTTTTTTACTTTACCTTAAAAAGATTGAAGTGAACAGAAATCAAAGTGAGCACTTTATTTCCTAGTTTTAATCTATAATATAAAAATGAATCGCAAAATGTGTTGGTAAGCGCATAACTCAACAACGCCTGGACCAATTTGGCCAAATCTTTTTTTAAAATGTTCGTTGAAGTTCAAGGATGGTTTTTACGGCGAGAAAAATATGATATTTGACAAATAAATAAATTTACCCGCGGGCGACGCTGCGGGGCGCAGCTAGTTATTTATAAAATGTATTTTATGACGTGTCCAAATGTCCTGTAAGGTCTTAAGGAAATAAAGCACTTTGACTATTGACTATTATTTATTTTGGTGGTGGTGCCTCAGGACAACTATCACACAAACATATTCGTACTAGTGTGTATAAAGTCCAGTTTGTATAAGTAACAATGTATTATGTATGAAACCTTCCACTATTAAATAGAAAAATATGTAAAGGAATGAGCACACATTAGAAGTAACCATCTTAAATAAGTCAACATGTTATTTGTGTAATATACATAAGAAGAGAAGTTATATTGTGATGGCGGGTTCTTACATAAGAACCCGCCATCACATAACTTCTCTGTGACCACCTACCCGAGGGGAGTAGATTTAAAATCAGCATCGCCGTGCCGCATGTTTCCTGCATGCAGCACATAGCTGAATCTACTCCCTTTGCCTATGATTAGTGTTTTTATTTTTGTTTTAATTCTAGTTTAGGTTAAGAAATTTATAGGCAATAAATGATTTTCTATTCTATTCTTTCTAAAACTGAACGGCTCGAGTTGATACGCTTACGATCCCTTTCCGAGTTGATAAGTGTCCTACGACCTTAAGCTATCGAAGGAGCTTCCAGCACCTACCTCCTTTGGTCGAGGACGTATCGCTCCCAGTCAAACGGTTTGTGCATGCGATTCTTCGGCATCAAGCCCATGTTGTCTATGTGGCAGTTATGCTCCACCCACACGGCCGTGGTGGAGCGGCCGAGAACCTCGTCGAACTTTACTATGCAGCAGGAGTATGAGGCTATCTGGGACACGGCGATCTGGAAACATAATGCGCAAATATATTGTTATGACATTTCTCTTTCAAAAACGGTTGCATTTTATTATCAGTTATCGGATTTTTACAAGCCTTGGACATTTTTGAGACCTCGTTACAAAATCCGTAGCCAGAGCAAGGAACAGATCGAAATTGTACTAGTTAAGCTACTGATACACATGCTTGTAAGTAGCACGACATGCCATTTTTAAGCAAAAGCTATCAAGTACCACGTGTGTATTGGGCCTTGCTTGAAAATAGCATGCTACCTCGTAATTTGCTAGTAAATCGACCAACTGTTGATTTACTAGCAGACTAACTGAGGAGCGGGGTTGTGGGGTCTGCGTTAAAAGCATGTCTGTCTGTACAACATACAACAAGCTGTGCTAATACAACAGTATACTTAAAACTAGCATGCAAATACGTAGCATATATGTAAACATTACGATAGCATACTCAATATTAGCATGCTTTCGAGCATGCTTAGTAGTGCGCTACTTTCTAGCATGTGTATCTGTACCTTTAGCGGAGAACTTCGTAGCATGTACTAAGAGTTTCAAAGCAACGAGGAATTATAGTGTGTAGTTAGAAAAGTGGGGTCTCGTTGAAGTCTTTTGTACGCTCCGCGGCGCCGGCGTAGCACCGGAGCACGTGCTACGAAGGTCTACGTTACAATTTGTTTCTCGATATGGGGTAAACAGGGGAAGGGGTATGGGAAAGTTATATATTCCACATCAAAGAGAGCAAAATTATCTACCTAATGGCCAAATACGCAACTCTCTACGACGTCTATTTCGAGAGATATTAGGAGTTTTCATATTTTCGACAGTGTCCACTCGTGCAAGTGGTAACTCGCGCAAAACGTCACTCGCGCTATTGTACTTCGCGATAGTGTCATTTCGCTTAAGTTTTTACTCGCGCAAGTGTCCACTTGCGTTAATGGTTACTTGCGCAAGTGTCTTTCCACGGAAATACTCTTCGCGCACATAAGACATGTCTTTCGCGCAAGTTTACCAGATCCGAAGGTACTCACAAAGAAAAATCCGTAGGCGAACGTCTTAGTGCTGGTGAGCTCCGTGTACTCCTTGTATTGCACCGCACCGCGGGTCCGACGCTCGCACTGACCAGACTCCGGGTTCATAAGGATTTTTGCTGGAAATGCAAACAATATAGGGGTAAAAGTATGAATTTAACGTTTTATTGTGATGCTGGGGTTACATTAGCGGGCGAAGATTCGTATCGCGTTGGCGCGACAAAAACATCGCATGTGGGCATAGGCGATGTTCTTGTCTACATTAAGACGGGCGAAGATTCGTGTCGAGTTGACGCGATGCATCGTGCCTAAAAATACAGGCACGTCCGTCTTGCTTGAAACTCTGGAAGACACTGAATTGACGTAGGTGTAGCCACCCAAGCGAATATAAGCGCGAAAAATCCCTGTGATCCGCGCCAGTTTACCGACAGCTTCCCTATACTACATCGTCCTCGCCCGAATACGACGCGATGACACGATGTACCCGGCCACATTCATCGCCGTAACACGAATATTCTCAGTAGCCCGGTAATGTAGCCCTAGCATAATAGGTACTTCGAATTGACATAGAACCTGCATGGTTTGAGATTTTTGAGCGAAACTTTTTTAAATTGTAAGTACCAATTAAGTTCTTCTTTTAAAAAATGTGCAACATTCGATTATTTCAGTTTTTTTTATTCAGCCGAGTGATTTTTGAATATGAATTCCGACGCGGAACTAACGTGTAGCAGAAAGCTCGCTATAACAATGTTGCGCTTGAAGGTTGGTTTTGTGATGGAAACTTGGATTGTAAGAACGAATCACGTGGAAGATCAGGTGAGTAGCAATGAATTGAAAGAGATAGGTGGAAGCCAATCCGAGCAAAACTACCAAGGAATTAGCGGGATGATTTAAAGTAACAATATTGACAAATATCGAATAATACAATAAAATAAAAAATATGAAAAATGGGAAACTGATTTGACTGATCTGCAGAAAGAAACGCATTTTAAAACTTGTTGGATCGATTCAGAAATGAAGGAATACTGTTGTAATGGTTGACTTCAGGTCAAACGCCGCAACAGTGACCTTAATCAAAGCTTAAAAGTAATGGTAATTGTTGGGTGCTCTCAGCATGATGTTATTCTCTACGATAACTTTCTCCGAGCAATAAAGTCAGATGTCTACTGTGCCGAACTCCGAACAATGATAGCAATACTAGAAGTGACACAGCCCCGACTCATGTATCGATCTTCACCAATAATGGTCCATGATAACGCGAGACCTTATACAGCTAGGCTTGCCAACTTTTATTTGAAGAAATAGAGTATTTCTGATTTCAAAGGAGGTAAAAAAGAGTAGGCACTTCTAAAATAGAGTATCATGTATTAAAAAATTTAAACCGGTATTTTTAGGTACCTACTTTTTGCAACACATAACATTTTTTCATTATTTTCGAAATAATTGTACTACTCTAAACATTCAAAAATCATCCATTCATTCCACTGTGAATAAGGAATGCCAGCGTATCAACAGTATCACTATTAAATTACTTATTAAAGTAACATTGAGTCAAAATGAGTATTTTGTCGTACTCTATTAGTGTTATAGATTATAAGTACGCAGACATGATATAGAGTACAATACTCTATTTTAGAGTACGGTTGGCAACCCTACATACAGCACATATTGTAGCTCACCATAGAATACGGAAGCAAGTAGCTCACCGTCGTACAACTGGATATGGTAGGGGGAGACTCGCCGGTAGCCGATGCGGGCCGTTCCGTCCTGGCCGCCCTCATCAGGCGAGATGACGTCATTGATCCAGGCGAGGTACTCGGGCAGGCTGAGGAAACGCGCCGGCGCACCGCATCCCGCCCCTCGCGCTCCAAACCCTATCTGTGAGATCACCATACATCGTATAAACACTAAAGTCATTTCACACGGGATCATCAACATCAGCAGCCTATGTTAATAATAATAATTCAGGACAGTCCAAACTACATCATCTAGCCCCAAGCTAAGCAGAGCTTGTGTTATGGGTACTAGATGACTGATATACTTAATACAATACATAACATACATAGATACATTTTTTTCATACATAGAAAAAACTCAGACCAACGGAACAAACTTCAGCAGATTGTACACAAATTTGTTC
The DNA here is from genome assembly GCA_944547425.1 of Eupithecia centaureata. Taxonomy (NCBI): domain Eukaryota; kingdom Metazoa; phylum Arthropoda; class Insecta; order Lepidoptera; family Geometridae; genus Eupithecia; species Eupithecia centaureata. The sequence continues at coordinate 1,200,331 of OX155676.1, read as the reverse complement.
CGCGTCGGGAATCGAACCCGACGCGAGGAGGAGGTAGCCTCCTGCGTCGCAGGCGAACCTTGGCTCACCTCGCCTCATCGGTCGTCAATATATGTATATATATATTAGTCCACTGCTGAATATCATCATCATCAACTTAAACTAGTCCACTGCTGGACATAGGCCTCAAAGTTTTATCATATATACATCTCAGCATAAAGACGTCAAGTTCTGGATAAAAAGCCCTGAAAATAGCCTGGCGCAAAGGTCTATTAGATGTTTGCCGTAAATTGCTCGCAGACACGTCGGCGGAAGCAGTTCGATGATGAGTCTGTTAACAGTGAGCATTGCCCCTCCTTTGGTTTATATCACTAACTCATCTGCAAGTTGTCAAGTTCGAGTTCGTCAGGTGTTTAGTTCGAAGAGGGATAACAACCTCCTATGCGCTGAATCAGTAAATCAATATCTTTATTTCATTAGGCTTACAAAATAAGCACTAAGACAAGTCAAATTTACTAAAGGTACATAATTATCAAAATTATATAAGAAATAAAGTGATAATTGATTTTCAGTTCGCTTCAATCTTTTGTCCATGAAGGTGCATTTGCCATGCAAGCGGCGACTGATGCGATGGAAAAAAGAGACAGTTTTATTAAATTTGGCAAAAATTAAACAAATATCTATATCTGTATACGTACTGTTGTGAGACTTACGAGGCGGGAATCAAACCCTCTCTGTGTTTCGCTCTTGTTTTTTAGGCTGTGTCCCCAGTAGGCAAACAGTGAGCAGCCGACTGACTTTGCGGCATATCAGTTCAGTACGCCCTTCCATATATTTTAAATTGAGTGTCCACAGGTTGCTATTTGCGCCGACTGTACGCAGTTTGCAGTGTCACGTGCGCCGACTGTCTCATTAGCGGCCGACTCGCAGGTTCCAGTACTTGCGATACGCACGCAAACTGATCTGATTTTGTAGCTGTTCGCCACAAATTTGCGGCTCACTCAGTCGGCCGCTCACAGTTTGCCTACTGGGGACACAGCCTTAAGCAACAGCGGTTGCCTTCAACTTCAACTTCTTGATTATGGCTCTGCGTCTGGAGCGTCTGGTTGCCTGAGAGATGACTCACCAAGGTCCAGTACCCCCAGATCTCCTTGCTAATGAGCGCCACCCCGGCGTCCCACACGCAAGGCTGGGTCGCGTGCTCCGCCTTTGCACAGTGTGGCTCCAAAGGAGCTACCTTGGGTTGGTTCAGCTGGCAGGTTCACAATTAAATCAGTCAAAATCTTAATAATATTATAAACGAAAATTTGTAAGTATGGATGGATGTATCTTACTCTTTCACGTAAAAACTACTGAACGGATATAGATGAAATTTGGCGCAGTGATAGATTATAGTCTAGAACAACATATGGAATTCACATGGGAACGGGAATTATCGCTGGTGAAACCGTGAGGCGCTGCTAGTACAGAATAGAAAAAAAACAAATTTTTGAGACAATCTTTTTTGGTGGCCCCCGCAAGAGGCAAGCCTGTTTTGCGGGAAGCCTTATCACAATAGTAACGTTAGCGGTTCAGAAACATTTTAACTTATACAAAGCAAAGCAACAAAAATACACTATAATTATCTTATCAATCCATTGGGTGAAGCAAAACAAATGAATCAAATCAAATCACATCTGCGACATACATCACTGTTAAAGGTAGCCTTCCGTTCCTAGCGACCGCGACGCGCGACTGTGACGCGCGACCGCAACCGGGTCGCGCGACCCACTGCTTGTATGAATTTGTATGGATCACTAAACACAAGGGGAGACCGCGGTCGCCCGACCGGTGGGCGTGGCTTCATAGAAATTCATACAAACCCGGTCGCGGTCGCGCGTCGCGGTCGCTAGGAACGGAAGGCTACCTTTACTTACCTACAACACACAAACTATTCATACGAAAGTTTTCGATACGTTTGAAGGATATGGACGTCTGTGACCTCTTCACTCTTAACCTACCTATTAGGCATATATTACTTTATTAGATATGGATTAAGCTAAAATTTTGCAAATATTTAGCTCTAAACCTGGAATAAAACACAGGACTTTTTGGCTGAATTTGTTCCCATGGGATAGAAATAATCTTTACACGATTCTTTACCATAAATTAATGAATTATTATCATTTAAAAATTTAGAATTTTGAGGAGTCGAACCCGCAACCTCCTTTATCGCAGGCTTGGAGGTACAGACAAAAAAATAGGTCAACTAGAACATGAGTACCTGGTTGTCGTCGTAAAACTTGGTGCAGACATCATCATCGACGGCGGTCATTTGGAACAGCTCTTTATGGAGTTGCCTGTTTTCTGAAAAAGTCAAAATACGGTTATACATTACATAGAATTTTAATTCTTAATTTATTATACAGGTTCGTTTGAACCCACAAGGGAACGTTACCAGGAGTACAGTACACCAAGGCGATAGTTGTCGTGTCAAGTAGACGAAATCGAACAGCAGACTGCGAAAGTATAGTGGTGCTCTTCACTCTTCCTCTATCAGTCGACTGCAGAGTACCTAACTGGTGTGAAGAAGCCATCCGGTCTCGTCCCACTTTTTGGTGGATTTAGTGTTTTAATCTAAGTAGGTAAGCAATGTTTATTTGAGAGATTTTATTCTTATTACCTACTGATTATACCGTTGACATCATCGGTGACATAAATACATATTTTGAAGATTTTTTAAGGTTCGCTAACTGGATAAATCCATTTTTTTATTCTATGAATGCTGTACCCATTGCTTATTTTTTTTATAAATGTAAGAATGTTACTTTTGAAAAAATATCCATTTAGAAAATATCAGTTAGCTGCCCGCTAGGTAAGGTCCTTTTTATATTCTCCGCTAAAATTTTAATATTTTATTAAACAGCGATCCTAATTTCCTTAGCTAGTACTTTCAATGTTTTTTGTGAGTAGAAAAATAAAATTTCTCATTATATTTTATTATTAATGCATGTTGCATTCAGGCTTTTTAATATCACACTATGCTTATGCTTAGTTCCTATGCGTCAAAATGGCAAGAGTAAATCAGTTATTAAAAACTCGCCTGAATTCCAGTTTGAGGAGTCGTTTTATGGAATTCAATAACCTACAGTATTTGCTAAGCACTCTTTGTAACCATACCATCTGACATCTTGGCTGCATAGGCATGGGTGTAGCTCCTTGTGCCCTTCAGTGGTATGCAAATTGGCAGACAGGCTTCTGAAATCAAACAGATAACTATTATAGCAGTATCTGAGCGTCTGGTCTGGACACTTGAGCAAGTAAGTACATTATAGTGATTTCAAAATTTCAGTTTCAATTTCATTTTTACACTGACGATATTTCAAAAACTATGAGAGATTCAGAATGCTTTGCTAGCTTTCTTTTTAAAAAGTCCAACATCTGCCCTTCGTTATTAATCTTTATTTGTGTGTGTAAAAGTTTATTAACAATGAAATTACAATCAAGGAAAAGAAAAAATTACAACTGGTATATACAATTATAATAATAATAATAATAATTTATTTATTTCAGACAACTTACAGTCCAATATGTTAGTAAGCTTATAACTAGGGGTTAGTACTTAAACGTAATTAATGATTTTGTCCTCTGAATCAATTTATAAATAATAGGACAGTCAAATTTTTCAGCAATCGCGGTTAGGATGCTGTTGCTACTCCCGCGGGTTCTGCTGAGTAGTGAGGCCGACTTCTTTCGCCAAATGGCATCGAAGGTGTCGGTACGAGCCTGGGCGAACATGGCCGAGGCACTGCAGAATCGCGGCAGTCGCAACAGCAACCTAAACGCGTTATTATATTGGACCCGCAGAGCATTGTAAGCTTTTTGGGTATAGTTGACCCACAGACTCGCTGAGTAAAGTGATGTACAGTATGCTCTGAATAATGTTACCTTCACCGCATCTGTACATCGTGCGAATCTGCGGGCCAGCATATTTGCCCTGACTGACAATGCTCTGCGTTCCCTCTCCATATCGTCATCGTCCCTAAGGTCTTCAGTCACCAAGTGTCCCAGGTATTTAAAGTTATACACTCTTTTGAGAGGCACGCCATTCAGAGTTATCGGTGGAACAAACGCGGGACACTTGGTGCCTGCCTTGAAGACCATGTACTCTGACTTTTTAACATTGTATGCGAGTCCATGTGACGCAGCATAGGACTCACAAACAGCAAGAAGCTTTCGGAGTGCACTAACTGAGGGAGCCAGCAGCACCATGTCGTCAGCATAGCTAAGGTTGTTAACACACACCCCATTAACGTGGCATCCTACAGGCATGCTGCTGAGTCCCTCAATCAGTGCGTTCACATACAGGCAGAAGAGGGAGGGGGAGCTCAATCCCCCCTGCCGCACTCCGCACTCCTGCCCATATGAGTCCGAAAGCTCGCCCGCCCACCTCACTCGGTTCTGCTGGTTGAGGTACCAATACCGGAACAGTGATACCAGCTCAGGGGGAAGCCCGGCGTCGTTTAACTTGTCCCAGAGTACATCATATGACACCATATCGAAGGCCTTCGAGATGTCCAGGAAACAGGCGTACACAGGTGTATGCCTGTCCGTGTAGTACTTAACAGTGTGCTTTAAGCTAAGAATAGCTGTTTCGGTTGAAAGTCCAGCTCGAAACCCAAATTGAGCATCGTTCAACCGCAAATGCTTATTTAAGTGAGAATTAAGCACACTGTCAAGTACCTTGGCCATAATCGACGCCAAAGATATGGGTCTGTAGTTAGATTTTTCCGACATATCTCCAGTCTTGTTTTTCACGACTGGCACCACCAGCGTTCGCATAAGTTCGGCAGGCAGGTAAGAATGACTTATGCATATGTTATACAGCATAGCGAGTAATCGAGGAAGGTGGACACCAGCAAACTTCAGGTGCTCGATGCTGAGCCCATCGTGCCCAGGCGATTTGCCCCCTGTCATTTTATTTATCGCGGCTCTGACATCTTTGGCGAGGATTATTGTCTTAATCCGCTGGGCACTCCGGTCCTCAGCATCACACCCTCGGCGTGGTGGTCCTAGAGGCGACTGAACATGAAAATAATCTTTGAAGACATTCGCAATCCCTACAGGCGTGGATGCACCATTGACGCTCACTGGAGTGCCAGGCCGAACATTTAATTTAGACGTGCATTTCCAAAAACTTTTAAAATCCGCCTTAGAATGATGTTTTGCTAACAGGTCCATTTTGATTTGGTCCTGATGGTTTTGACACCACTTTAGCCTACTTTTAAAGGTCTTACGCGATTGAAACATGTCGTCATAAATTGGCCCACAACCAGGCTTACCGTGCCACGCCCATATGCGATATTTCGACCTAGCACTCAAGTGAGATTCACTTACGTGCTTATTCCACCCTGCCACAGGTTTTTTACACTTATTTCTTTTCAAAGTCGGTCTAGATTCAGAGGCAGCATCACATAGAATTTTTACAATATTTTCATATTATCTATTGTTTGCAAATGTAGTGAATTAAAACATTTAAAATCACAGCACTTTTGAAATTGTAGAGGAAAATCTATATTTTTTAATCTTAAGTTACATAAATTACGATAATCACTTATTTGATCTGTTGTTCGGTATCCCCATAATATTTTATTATAACTAAACGCTTTAGGTTGGTTCGTCTGCCTCACAACATCTAAATTACATTTAATTACCAGCGGGAAATGATCCGACCAATACACATCATCCTTAACGTACACATCTATAACACAAGGCCACGCCGCCTGTGTTACTAAACAGTGGTCCAGCCAGCGCAGGCAGCCGGAATGGGCATTTTGATCGTCAATGTTTCTCTTCTGTTCTGACATTTGGTAAGGCATAAAGCGTCGGCATGTCACGCCTTCTGGCCATACCTCATCATTGAGGAAAGTTTCCAATCTATGCGCCGTTACTAACACCTTAAACGCATTGTAATCACGCTTATTTTTCATTTTAATTTTTTGAAGTGAAACTTTTTCTTTTGTTTTTAAGAGAATAAATTCCTCTATGTCTCTTTCCAATGTGTCCTTATGGACATTCGATATGAAAAGGGGAATCTTAATATCGGCGGGTCGAAACTTGTCATTAGGTTTTATAGAAGCTTTCCCTGTGATGCCCTCGGTTCTGTTTCTATGCCTCTTTCTCTGAACCTCAATCCACTGCTGACTAGGAGTTTCAGGTTTCCATTCCCCTTCCTTTCTTAATAAATCAGCCATAGATTTTTCTTTATTCTCGACACAAGAAACCGAGTTATTGGCGAGGTAGTGGCGAGGTGGCGTCACCGACGGGCTCGCGAACTGGACCGTCGTCGCAGTAACAGGCAGGCCTATGCACGTAGGTATTGGGCTCGTAGGTTTGGCGAGTGATGCGGTAGGTTGCGAATGCGAACTTTCAATGCTCACAGGACGCGGTGCAAACGATACCCTTGAAGTGCTAGGTAACTGCGAGAAAGGCCGTGAGATATTAGCTTGTTGAGGGCTAGAACACTTGTGATTTGGCGTACTAGTATTTCTATATATTTAACATGCCAGTCGGTCCACTGTCCATCAGGTAGGCTCCCCGTCTTTTGTTTACATTATCAATGTTATCATTAATGTTCACTAATGACGCATACTTCATATTGTCCAGCTCATATCTAAGGCAGTTTAGTTGTTCATTAGTAGCAAACGAATCTTTTAAGCATCTAATTTCGGATTGCAACAAAACAATATCCTTTAATATTCTTGTGGAATCCAAGCTGTTGAAGGTAACGGGAGGCAGCTTGTGAATTTGCCACGCTACAAAACTTGGTGTTTTATCAGGTTCAGTATTCTTGAAAGCACAAATGATATCTTCCAAATCCTTTTGTTCCTTGTTTTTTCGGCGCGAAACATGTCTGACGGTAGTTGAGATAGACGCGAACAGTAAATCCTTAGCGGTGCTTATTTCCGACGTAGAAAAAGCAGTCGCACATAGTCTCACTATACTTTCTTCGTCTAGAACGTCAATTTTGTTTTGCACAAAGCAAAGTAACTCGTTAATAACGATATTACACTGAGTGCACTTTAATGTCACAGTTGACATCTTGATTTCGCGACCGTACGCTTTCGCATCCGAGCGGAGACTGTGAGACAATTGAAACCATTGATCTAACTGCAGACGGTTGCAAACAGTCTAAAGGTAGCTCAACTGATCCATGTCAATACCAGTCGTCGCGTCGTCCCCAAGACACTGGCTGCATTACCACGCTGTATGGCAATGCTGATGCGCTGAGCCAGATGTTTGTATCGCATGATCTAATAAATATTTATCATTTACTAGCGCCCCCCCGGCTTCGCACGGTTTTATTATACGTATAAACCTTCCTCTTGAATCACTTAATCTATTAAAAAAAACCGCATCAAAATCCGTTGCTTAGTTTTAAAGATTTAAGCGTTCAAAGGGAAATAATGACATAGGGACAGAGAAAGTGACTTTATTTTATACTATGTAGTGATTAATTCAAAAGAGGAAATAAATAATGTTACTGGAGTTAGAAGCCAGGCCAGTCTCTCCGTAGGTGTTGAGCTGCACCACAGCAATGGAGGCCGAGGTGAGTCCCTCCACGAACTCGGGGTGCAGCACATAGTCTACTACGTCTATGGCGTACTTCAAGGCCGCGCTGTGCCAGAGGATCAGCTTCGTGGTATTGCTGGAACAGGTATACTCTCATACAAATACAAAACTCCTACTCATCAGCCCACTGAAATATTGCTGTGTTGGGGTGTGTTGTGGCGCGACAGAACGCTATGGGTCTCATAGATTTAGTATGACTAGATTCACATTAGCGACAGATCGCGCCACACCCCAACACAAGCTACTAATGTGAATCTAGTCATACTAAATCTATGAGACCGATAGCGTTCTGTCGCGCCACAACACACCCCGACACAGGAATATGAACCTCAACATCATCATCATCATCAGCCTATATTAGTCCACTGCTGGACATAGGCCTAATGAGCGCCATAGCGCCCTGTCTTCAGATATGAACCTCGCTTTAAATCAATGACGTTAATGCTTGCCAGATGTCGCCCAGTTCCACACCGACAATAGTATGTAATTATTTGTAAGGCAAACATGTTTCAGACACTTAAATCATAAACGTGTTAGTGGTTTATTTTTTCCTTCTTCCACTAGTGGACATAAGATTGAAGCGAAGACAAAATCAATTAAGACCTTATTTTTTTAGCATTAATTTTGTAATTATTTATACTTTAAAATTTGGCTTGTCTAAGTCTTATTTTGTATGCCTAAAGAAATAAAGTTATTGATTTACTGTTGATCGTGCTAGACAGAAAGCATTATGCCTTAATCACCACCCCTGCAGGCGGATTGGTAAACGCAGTGGAAGTTTTAAAATACGCAGAAGCCGCTGTTTTTCCTCTGAGATGAGACTAGGTAGATTCCCCTAGTCTACTATCACAATATCCATGTGAGTTGGATGAGTCAATTCATACGGGTTCGGTTCGTTACCCCCCGATCCCGTTTCCCCCCGGTTCGTTACCCCCCGATTTAAACAAATTTTATATCAATCTTTTTTGTCAGTTTTACCGTAATTTGCATAAAGTACCGACGAAAACTAAAGTGCTTCAGAATTTTATTCTTATTTAAATTATTTAGTTTTTACTATTATTGATTTATGTATGTATGATGTTCAAATATATGGTAGGTAATAAATTTTATTAAATTATAATAATAATTCCTGTAATAGCAAATAGGTAACTAACAGGTACTTATTTGTCTAATGAACTCATCAAGGGTATACCGTAGTACCCTTTCTATTGTTTAGAACTTACCGCGTGCCTACCTGAACCCGTACCGGTTTATGGATGACAATAACCTAGTCTGGACAGATATTTCCGTCTCTTTTACACTCAAGTCAAAAATATAAGGTACTTTATCTTATTCGCGAGGTGTCGAGCCCAAAAACTATAAAGTAATTACTAATAAGAAAGGAGGAAAAACAATATTACATGTAGGGTTTTCGTATACCTGGCACCGGAATAATAAGTTATCAAGTGTGTGGACGTGTATTAATCTGATTTAAATATCTCAAAACTAAGTTTTATTTAGTTTAAACTAGGTAAGTACATATTTTAAAACATATTATAAATCAGAACTAGAACTGTGATTATTTTAAAGTAGGAACTAAATAAGTAGTTTAAGTAGAACTGATTATTTTGCTTGTTTTTTTGATTTTTTTCTTATTCATATACTCATGTTATTTATATTATCTAGATGTTAAATGATTCTATATTTTAATAATACCTATACACAAGAACTACGATGATTTTAAATTAAGAAGAAACTAATCTTGTATCTGATTATAAATCTCTCAAAACTATGTTTTATTAAGTGCTAAGGATATTCCGATTTTGCATTTTTTTACTTAGATTACTCAGTTTCAGGTCTATTAATTCTTCAAGACATCATTTTTGAGATTTCTGTTGATAAGTCTTGTGTTTGTTACTAAAGTAAGTTTTATTTTCATTCAAAATGCTAAAATTATTAAGTGATACGAATATACGTGTTATATACGAACGATTTTTATATGTACCTAGTACATACAAAAAAAAATGTTTTATCTTCCTATCTGTCTCATTTTTGTTCCGTTCCTCTAATTATGTCAATGACTGTATATTAAACTAAATTTTATTCTTTTGATACTAACAAAAATAAGTTACTTCTAAACTAGCATTTTCTGAAAGAAATAAAACATTGTTTTATTTTTCTGTGTACAATAAAAAATATCTATCTATGTAATAAATTGCATTAAGTATATCAGTCATCTAGTACCCATAACACAAGCTCTGCTTAGCTTGGGGCTAGATGATGCTGTGTGGACTGTCCGGAAATAATTTAAATAATAATTTAATAATTTTGTAAGCCTAAAGAAATAAAGATATTGATTATTGAAGGAAAGAAGAGTAAACTCTTGTAGTTGGACCCCCGACCGAGCCAATCGTTTCCTGGCACGTACCTGAAGGCCTCCAAGCGTATCTTGGAGATGTCCTGGGCAGGAGCCAGCGCATACCCAGGGTGGATGAGGATCGCACTCGTCACCGCAAACTGTAGGACTCCATCGATATCTGAAAACCAATCTACTTATAAGGAATCGAAAAAAATTAAACTAGTATACACTACTACTAGACTACACTTTGTATACGATTGAAACGATTGAGCCAACTGCAGGCGGTTCCAAACAGTCTAATAGTTCAATTGATCCATGTCAATACCAGTTGGAAGCAGCGACCCCAAGACACTGTCTGCATTACAATCGTATGAAACTATTTATTCTCTGTCAAACTGCGAAAAAAAGTTCCTCTATAACAGGTTTAGACGTTGCAAGGCGGTAAGAGGGTAGGAAACGAATTTTGTTTTTGTAAACTAACATGCAGACCCACAAGGACTTATTTAATTTTTTTCTGTGTATTCAGAGTTGAAAATACTTTTTATAATGTTAAATTTTAGAATTAAGTTTGGACTCCCTTTGATACCTCTCCTAACTTCTACGGAATAGGTAGTAGGTAGTAGGTAGTAGGTAGTACTTACTCAAGGTACATTTAGATCTGTTCAACATCGGGCGATTTTGTGGAAAGCAACACTGTTTGAGGAATGAGTCTTGCAACAGAACGTCGACCGTTCTACAAAATACGACATGTTGAAACATGTTGCTCTTGTACTTTAGCCTGTAAATAGAACTGTAGAACGTATGTAAAATGAAACTGACGAATCAGTTGCTGCAACAGATGTTGATCATTGTTGAACATACAACATTGTGAAACAGTGTTGCGTTGCGTGCGACAATCCGTTGCTTCAACGAATTGTTGAACAGATCTAAACTTACCTTTAGCTAGTATATAGTGTCTATACCTACAAACCTACATGCCAAAGATGATGTATGAACGTAGCACAGAATTCTAAATAATTTTAAATTTCCGTGGAAGGTAGGCATAATAACTACTACTACTGTCACTGACCTGTATCTATACAAGTACTTGTATAGATACAGGTCAGTGACTACTGTACAATCTTTGATACAGACGGAGTTTCGTTCTAAGAGCGGTATTACACTACACGTTATTCAGGGCCCGGTAGTTAGGGCGATTAGAGAGCAAGGCTTGCCAGGTCCGTCCCTTAGGGACCCTTAATCTTATTACACCACTCTTAGTTAGGGTTAGGGTCCCTGAATAACGTGTAGTGTAATACCCCTTTAAGCACTTGTAGTCTGTACCCTTTAAAGCGGTATTACACTACACGTTATTCAGAGTCCTAACTACCGGGCCCTGAATATAGTCCGGGTCCGGGTCCATCCCTTGGGGACCCTAAATCTTATTACACCACTCTTAGTTAGGGTTAGGGTCCCTAAATACCGTGTAGTGTAATAATACCCCTTTTAGAGCATTCTGTACCGCGTGTGCCCATCCAAAGAGGATCGTTATCGAGTACAACAAAGAGGTTATTACCGAAGTTGTGCTGTATTATGCCGAGCCAGCGGAACCTGTCCTGAGACTGAACCCCTTCCGTGGCCTCCGCCACCGGCTCCGACGCACACCGAATGTTGCTCCAGTCCACGGTGATCACGCGGGGCACTGCAAAAACAACCTCATTTATTTTATTTACTAGCGACCCGCCCCAGCTTTGCACTTGGTTTTATTATACGTATAAACCTACCTCTTGAATCATTCTATCTATTAAAAAAAACTTCATCAAAATGCGTTGCGTAGTTTTAAAGATTTAAGCAGTCAAAGGGACTTAGGGAAATGGGACAGAAAAAGCGACTTTGTTTTATACTATGTACCTAGTGATTTACAAAATTTTAGGAAAACTACTTTTTTTTTTTTTTTTTTTTTTAACATCTTTATTAACAACGAAAATTACAAGCAAAGGAATAGAAAAATTACAACTAGTATTTACAATTGAAACCATTGAGCTAACCGCAGACGGTTGCAAACAGTCTAAAGGTAGCTCAATTGATCCATGTCAATACCAGTCGGAAGCGTCCCCAAGAAAACTACTTGTAAACAACACTTGTAACTTGTGTACCGTTACGGTGAGGCCTAAAAATGTAGTAGGTACACAAGTAAACTAAATAATTCACGGTTTAGCTAAGTTTATGATTATGCTTCATAGTCTTTGTCAAACTTTGACAAAGACAATTACAAAACAAAACAAAGACAACAGATTGTTAGATTTTTACGCTAATGAGTAATCGAAGACAGGGCGCTATGGTACTCATTAGGGGAGGCCTTATATCTTGCTGTGGACTAATATAGGCTGATGATGATGATGATAATGATGATTATTATAGTTCCTTGATAATTTTATCGTAAGTACCCTACCTATGGTAAAAACTCAAAAGCCATAAACCGTTAGGAAACTTTAAAAGTAATTTAAAACCTCAAGATCAAAGATTCTAGTGGCCTTACTTAACTTTGCCTAAGATTTAGTCAGATTTTTCGTAATAATTATGTGTTTTAATAACAGAGGTAAATATTTATTTGGATCCTAACACAGTTATATCGGAAATTCTGAAATATAAAGTAAGTTCAACATTCATGTAAAATTTTATGATGATTATGATTTTTACGATGACCTAAGTCATTATAAACTAATAAAATTTAATATAAAATTAAAGTAACTAAATAGAAACCACTTAAAACTGGCACTTATATTGCATTGAAGCAAATGAGCTAACGCAGACGGTTGCAAACAGTTAGAGGTAGCTCAACTGACCGTAATCTTACCTCGCAACAAAAAAACAACGAAAAGCACTCTTATAATTTTCAATTCCATTTTTAAATAAATAAATTTAGTTTGAAAATCATACTTTCATACTGCACCAATGCCTAATGCTAACTGATTATTAAAAGACTATTGCATTCAAACAATTGAAGTTCTTGTTTACAATCAAAGTATATTCCCAGGGATTCTTCGACAATAGGAAATCAATGTTTGGTGGGATGTCACAAAATCAACTTCAATATTTTTCACTGTTTGATTCAAAGAATCACGCCGAATCATTAATGTAAAATTGAAAATTATTCTTTACTAACTGTTCCGCGCGGTTTCACCCGCGTTAAATTTGAATTCTATTAAGTATTTGATATCCCATGAAGATTTGATGTTTTGCTTGGAAAAAAAGTAGGCTATGTTACTGTCCATCCTCTCAACAAAGTGAATGCCAAAAACCAATTCGATTTGTCGCTTAGTTAGGGCGCAAAGGAAGGAAGAACTAAAAGCAAACATTCGCTTTTATAATATTACCTATCTGTAGGAAAGTAAGTACGTACAGTGCCATTTGTGTGGGGAAATTCGAAGAATAAACGTGTGCATGGAAGTATCGTCATTTTTGAAAATAATAGCTGGAAACTTATTATAGGAATTCGAAAGTTTTTTTTTAGATGGTATAAAATAAAGTCGCTTTCTCTGTCCCTATGTCCTTATGTCCCTATATCCCTATGTCCCTTTGAATGCTTAAATCTTTAAAACTACGCAACGGATTTTGATGCGTTTTTTTAATAGATTGAGTGATTCAAGAGAAAGGTTTATACATATAATAAAACCGGTCGAAGCCGTGGCGGGTTGCTAGTAAATAAATATGACCTGACAAAAATGTAAAAATAAAACATACGGATCACTTTTTCTTGTCGGTCCGTCGCGAAACGAAAGGGCTGTTTCGATTCGATTCAATTCAAGCATTTATTTCACTGACTAGCTAAAGCGACGCAAGCGAAGTAGCGGGTTGAAGCTAGCTTGTTATATTTTTGTAAGATTTTCCGCAAGCTTGGTGAAATAGCATAAAGGATCGCATCTTCTCTAATATGCATGGAAAGTCATAATTTAATTTGGAGAGACAGTCGAGCGCCTCGGATTTGGATCTCCCAAACGTGTTATAGAGATAATGTATGTATTATGAAAATATATGGGATTGTTTATATTTCAGCTTATTTATTTTAATCATGAGAGTTTATTGTGTTTCTAAAGAAGATTGATGATTTGTTAGGATATTTCGTAACGTGTAATACCTACTTACATATATGTTTTTAAGTGAGTTTTTTTATTTTATTTTGGGTTCAATTCCTTCTTTGGGACTAATGTTTGTATGATATGTGGATTTTGTTCCCGGTGTTTTATATGTCTAAATAGGATAATTATATTATTAAGTAGGTACCTACTTATATATATATCAAAATAACTAACTAAATCTAAATACTCATTTTACTCTCTTTATGGCATCCTTGAAAAACAATTTATTATTTTATTTTTGGCATTCTGTAAGTTTCAAGCAAATTGGGCAACTTTTTATTAAAAATAAAAAAAAAATCAATCTAAATGAATTTCCAAAAATACCTTTTTCCTTTATCTTACTATCTTACTATTATAATAATTGGGAAAGTCTGTGTGAATGTTTGTTATAAGTAATCTCCGTAACTACTTAAGTTATTGAAATGAAATTTGGTATGGATAGTTTAGGACCTAGAATAGGACATCCTTAGGCTATTAAAATTTGGAAATTTTAACCTCGGTTAAATAGGGTGGTAACGTTTGTATGGGAAATAATTTTTGCTTGGTGCGATTCATTCAAAACCCAGTATAAATAAACTATGGAGTGAATAATTAAACACGTATTTTTTTAATTTTAAACAATAACCCCTATGTGCAAGAATTTCTGAAATTTGTACGAAAAAACTCTGGTTCGCGGGCGAAGCCGCGGGGCGCATCTAGTAATTAATATTTAGATAACAGTTATCAGTGAAAAAAACTGCGGCCCCTCAATCTCAGCACATGGATGTCGTAAGTTCTTCTGTGTCTCTTCTGAGGATGTCGAGTGACTTTTCCCACTTGTGGACAAAAAAACTGAAAATGAAGAGAAAGTCTAAAAGCGCTTCTTACTATTAGTATATACATACCCCGTCTTTTCGACAGCATAAGACTTTTGATTTTAATACCATAATTTTTTGTAAAGATTATTTTTCTTTACTCCCCTTCATCTTATATAAAAGACACACATTCTCTAAATTAAAAGTCGCTGAGACCCGTTATTAGACGAAAAATGAATTTTACAAAGGCCACAACCGAAAAACCGTTTAAAGTTTTGATAAGGACTCGCTAATTTGAATTTAAAAAACAAACAAACCTAATCACACGATCATGCATTTACATGTATCCGTTCCAAGTATCGAGTTAAATAGAAAATAAATAAGTCAATAAATGATAATCCGAGCGATGGTAAATTAAATTTCTCGATAGGTAATTCAGAAAATTCCTGTCATTGATCAATTATTTTGCCTGATCCCGTCTTCGAGTCGACAGAAAGGATTATTAGATTTCCCAACAACACTTTATATTTGAACGCGTCCTCCGTTCGTATTGGATATTATTCGATTTAATTCAAATAGGTAAATGAGTTTTGCATTTTAGTTTTGCTTTTAGACTTTTTATAATAATTATGTAAGTATTATTATGCAACCCTCATGACGTGGATTAGAAATAATACAATATATTAAATCATTTTTTACAATTGCAATTTACATTTTGCAAATTGCCAAACAGCGTGGTAATGCAGCCAGTGTCTTAGGGACGCTTCCGACTGGTATTGACATGGATCAATTGAGCTATCTTAGACTGTTTGCAACCGTCTGCAGTTAGCTCAATGGTTTCAATTGTAAATACTAGTTGTAATTTTTCTATTCCTTGCTTGTAATTTTCGTTGTTAATAAACATTTTTACAATCCACACAGCAGTATCATCTAGCCCCTAGCTAAGCAGACCTATATATTTTTTAAACATACAAAGAAACACCCAGAATCCTGAAGAAACTCATTATACAAATAACTATGAAAAACCTTCACAAATAAACCATTATTAATTAATTTATTTTAGAACCTATTTGCGTACTTTTTACATTAATTCTTATAGATGAGTTAAGTAGTTGAGGAGATACGTAGTAACATACAAACAGACTTCTCCTAATAGATTAGTTGGATAATCGGGTCATAACTAACGGCTGGTCGTTTTTTGAAAAACATTTTACAAAATTAAACGAAAACGTCTATAAATTATTATTAAGATTTTTATGCTTGGGCCTCCAGCAAAGTAAATCAAAAAATTGTATTGTAGATGATATTCCTTAAATATTTTAAATTTGGAACAATATGGCGGACAACGGGTCGTCGCTATAAATCTCAAGATGGGCGTAATGCGCGAATGCACGTCTGGAATTCTTTATGAAGGGATACTCCGATCAGGAAAATAAATCGCTTTTGTTTATTTTATGGGCTACGTGCATAAGAAATACAAAAATAAAAATAAATTGACCCCTTAAAACTGTGAATTTCGATTTAAAACTTTATTTTGTAGAGATGCTGTAGGTACTTAAGTACCTACATTCGTACAATGGATGAGATGGATACATCTTTCTTCTATTTCATTTTCATAATACCTTCTAGCATTAGAAGAAAAATAGTTCTCGCCTCGTATCAGTAGTCCGATAGTCTAGTCCGATGGTCGGACTTTATTAGTAATCATCCAAACCAGAGTTGCTGGTTCTATTTTTGAACTTGGTGGTTCCGCACTCGCCGACTGAGCTAACGCACCAAATTTCATTCAAATATAGAACGAGCGTCGAACGTTTTATGTTTTATTTATCAACCTTTTTTTTCATTACAGATTTTACTGTTCCGATTGCTTTGACGTTCTATTCTATTTAAGATTTTTTTCTTTATTTACCTGGGCATGACAACAAAAATGTTTCAGGGATGTTAGTATTAATATAGTATGTACACTTTCTGTATGTAATTTATTTACTTAAACAATGATTTTCAAAGAATGTCCACTTTAAATACTAGCCTTAATTTCTAAAAACCTTGTGATGCTATCCAAAAACGGTCATTGGCAAAATTGCGCCAAACCAGACGCAGAGCCATAATCAAGAAGTTGAAGTTGAAGTAGTATTGATACATACTTAGGTAGGTACGTACATTATGAGGTATTTTAAAAATAATTCTAAATCCATTACTATCTAAAACTTAGCAATTTTCCTGAGATGAATAAAGTGCCTTTGAAAAAATGTGAAAATATTTGGCGCCTTTCCTCTAATAGTTTTTGCTAATGACCTAATATCAGGACCCTACGCCCGTTACGGTAACAGTGTAAACGCATTACAGTATCATTAACGGAAACGACGTCCAATGAATGTGTATTGAACGTATTCCAATGTTATTCCAATATGGAATGCTCCAAAATAGCGCGCGGTATTGGATCCTATGTCGTTAAGCTCGCGATTGAAGATTTTCTGGAAACTCTTTTGTATTTCGAGATACTTACATAAACAAAAAGTTTGGCCTTGCAATCAAATGTAAATAGATGAAAGGAGTTTGTTATCCTTTCGCAACTGACATGACTGACTACCTGTAATTTATTAAAAACGATGAAAAACGCAAAAGCTTTATCTTGTATCAAAAAAAAAGTCTGATCGTTGTTTTTAATTCAAAAATTCATAAAATATGTATTCGTTTATGATACATAAATAGAAATGCACATACGGCCTTTACAGTAGGATTTAAAAAAATATCTTGCAGTACCTTTGCAAATGACTGCTGTCATTTTGGCTGACAGATAGCAGTCAATAAGGAAGTTTCCATGTTAACAATAATAATAAGAAATACTTAAGGCAAAGAATTTATAATATATATGATGAAAGAACTATTAAAATAACTTGAAAAATGACAAAATTAATCCACTTTTACTGAAACCGAAACGAATTTTGAAATACGCGCGTGGCATTTGGTCTATGACGTCACATGTCTCGGCGGGTCAACGGTACAGCAGGGCGGCAAGCGCTTTTTGGCTGTTTCGTCGTTTACTGCTTACAGAAAGTACATGGAACGTGTCTATGTATAATATTAAGTAACCTTATTAATAAATTTATTTTATTTGAAAGAGATTCCTTTCTTTTCATAACTTTGCACCGCTAAGATCTTATTTTTTATCTTTAGACATCGTAAAATGTTTAGTTGATGACGTAGAATTGAGAGATTCTTCTGTGAGACGAGCTACTCAGAAATCAGAAATCAAAATCTTTATTTCTTTAGGCTTATTAAGTAAGCACTTAGACAAGTCAAATTTAATACTACCTATGGGTACATGGTTATCAAAATAATATAATAAATAAAGTGATAATTGATGTTCAGTTCGCCTCAGTTTTTTGTCCACTAGTGGAAGAGGCGAAATAGAAACCACTAGCATGTGTATAACTTATGTGTCTAATACATGTTTGCCTTATAAATAATTCGACTCATCCGTAGAACAAAGTCCTATCTGCAGAGTTGATGGTTTTCAGTAGACGTTAGAGAATTTGTTGACTTGTGTAACTCTTAAACGGTGAGACTTCTCATTGAGACTTTTTGGTATGTTGTTACAATGCCCTAGCCTAGTTAAATGCTTTTTAGTGTATATTTATTTTCCTTTTATTTCTGGAGATAGTGAGTCCTATATTAACGTAGGACGTTTTACGGCGGAACAGCGGTGGTCTGTTGTGAAGATAGAACGTTTTTTTACGGAAACGTCTTAGCAAAATGACGTTTTATATTAATATGGGTCGTTTTTTGTTGGAGTTATCTATTCTGTAAGAGTCCTATGTGGATAACTACCTTAAAATATTGTAATAAAATTATAACTTCTAAGTACTAAAATCGTTTACTAAGTTAAAAAATCATCAACATATTAAGTAATATAGCCAATATATGGCATGATTTAGAACAACAAACACGTCATTTAAAATTCAGCTCATAGAATATTTGCACGGCTAATATCATCTCCCTATTAGAAAAATGCTGAAGATGCGCATGAATAAATTTTAGACTAAGGTGCGAAATGTAAATATCTTCATGTGGTGATAAATATTTACGTGGATTTATCAGTTTACCTAAGACTACGTATGCGATAAGTTTATGACGAACTCTATGGGGCAGCTGGCGCAGGTCTCCCTGTGACGCTCGAGGTTGCGGGTTCGATTTCCACCTTGGGTCATATATGATATTTGTTCAGCCTATTTTCTATATATAATATGTATAATTCTTTGAGTATATCAGTTATCAAGTACCCATAATTATAAGCAATGCTTGGGGCTAGATGATTTTGTGTGAAAAATTGTCCATTTATATTTATTTTTTAGACATGTTGCCTGTTTCTGACCTGGTTACCATTTTGTCATACGATATAGTATTTTAAGTTTTTACTATTATGCCAACAAGTCTGTTTTCGGTTAACGTGTAGTTTAATTGTTAAGTTTCAAAACAGGGCGAAACGATACTGATTCGTAATATTATAAATAATCTAAGTAAATATTTGACAAAACATGAAGATAGTTGTGTAAACTTCGCACTTTAGTTACTTAATTCAAAACACATACAAAAATAGCAAAACTTATATTATATTATTTAGTCACTTATTTATACTGAAATATAATTTAGAAAAACAATTAAAAACCAAATTAAGCACTTACTACTATAATTGAATATTATTCAGAATTTAGGTCATAAATTGATCAGCAAAACATAATATTGCTTGTTTGGTTAGGTCATCATCCCAGTCTTCTTTTTTTATGTTGATGAAATTCCGCTTCATGGATTAGTCTCATAGTTGCCAAAAAAAAATATAAAGCCAACCGCTGTTAGCTTTCAACACAGGGAATTTGTCAGCGGCATGTGTATGTTGGCCTGATGGTTTTCATCATCTACGGCTTTTTTTTTCTCCTAGCAAATTTTTAACTTATTTCAAGGCATTCAATGTCTGTCTGTTTTTAGGAGTCACGTTGCGATCAGGATATCATTATAAAGGTGCAGGCGAATTCATGTTGTAAATCAAAGTAATTTATATCGGAACAAGTAGGTAGGTACATAGGTTAAAATAACTATTGGAATTCGATGATGCCCGCAATTTTTTAGAAAAACTGTACCGCAAATGCTGGTGTAGTAATCATTGATTACTTCAAAAGCATTTGCGCACTTTTTAATTACATTGATTATCCACATGATTATGACGGAATACGCAGGTAGCAGACCAAATGGACATTATAATACAAGACGGCATAGATATGTTGTTGGCAATACCTTCTAGTTAAGAAAATTCATAACTAATACAGCTTCATGAGTTAAAATTTTATCACCACAGATCTACCCTAGTTAATTTTGAACTGTATACAATTTACTGGAGTACATCTGTGGTGAGAAACTTCTAACTCTTAATGCTATATTAATGGTGAATTTTCGTAACTAGAATGAATTTTCAAAGAAAATAAACTAGCTTCATTTATGTAAACGCTCATGGCTAAGGTATTAGACACAACATTCGGTACAGAGCTATCGCAGGTAATTTTATCGGTCCACTATCTCATGCAGAATTTAATCCTGATCATATTAGCTAGTTCTTCCTGCACCTGGAAGTAAAGGCGACGTTTTTTGGTATCATGCAGCTGTTATCAACATTCACTACTGGAATTGAAGAAAAAACTAAATGTTTTTGTAGCTTTGTATAAAATACGTTCATATTTTATATATACTGAAAAATAATGTACTTAGCAATTTATTACACTCATTCGAAATAAAAAAATCTCAATATTTAATGATGTTTTGTGATGAACAACGTCCTAAATGATTTCATTATCCCAAAAACAACGTTCTATCTTAACATCGAACCGACAAATCGTCTAACAGATTCCGAAGGAAAACGTCCTATAGTCACATGAAATCCTAAGAAGCTCAATAGTGTTCGCATAAAATGGTCCTAACGTATCATATGACTTAAATTTTTTACTGTTAATTATTAAAGAAAAAATGATTATTCCTTTGAATATGCACTACGCCAAAGAATTTCTGTATAACAAATGCGTTGCACGAGCTCTCCATCAAAAAACGTCCTATTTAAACATTGAACGCCTGTTACCTAAAACCGAGATAAAAAAGCAATATTTATATTTGAATTTAAAGTATATTAATCCTATAAAAAACACATCGCAAAGACTTTCTCTTTTCCTATCTCCGACGAACAACGTGCGAACTGACGAAAGGACCGAGCGCACGCGCCGTGCGCCGCACCCGCGCGCCGTTGCATGATCACTTAGAACGTTGTTGGGCGGAGTTGATATCAGTTAGGACGTTGTTCGATTTTATATCTCCGAAACTAATTAAGATAAAAAAAAATTAAAAACGTACTTCTATAGAGCTTGTTCTTCTCATCTCGTTTCGCTAATAAAATCATTTTTGGTCTATGATCACATAGAACTATGTTCTACGGATAAGTCGAATTACATACTATTGTCGATGTGGATGTGGTGATGTGGTGATGTGTTCAGTTGCTTCAGATGGAAGCTTATTATAGAAGCGCACACAATGACCCATAAATAAATGATTTCCCCAGTTTTCGTAATCTAAATGAAGGGATGTGTAGTTTGTCCTTGTTTCTTGTATTTCTATTGTAAACATCACAATTTTTCAAAAAGTTACTCTTGTTTTTCTGTGTACACATTAAATTTTCATAAATATATTGTGAACTTACAGTTAGAATATTTATTTCTTTAAATAATTCCCTCAAGGAGTCACGTGGCTTTAATTTATAAATTGCACGCACCGCCCTTTTTTGAAGAACAAAGATAGTCTGAATATCAGCTGCCTGTCCCCATAGCAAAATACCATAAGACATAATACTATGGAAGTAACTATAATAAACTAACCAAGCTGTGTGTGCCTGATCAGTGAGATGTCTAATTGTTCTCACTGCATAGGCTGCTGAACTAAGCCTACCCGCGAGAGCATCAATTTGCGGTTGCCATTGAAGAGATGAATCAATATGCAACCCCAAGAACACAGTAGAGTCTACGAAGTGAACAATCTCATTATTTAATATGATTTGAGTTGGGAGTTCTCTAACATTTGGTAACATGAATTTTATACATTTTGTTTTTTTAGCATTAAGTAAGAGGTTATTGGCGGTAAACCAATTTAGTATTTGTGAAAGCGAATTATTTACATCGTCATAATTATATTTATTTCTGTCTACTTTAAAAATTAGTGATGTATCATCAGCAAATAAGACTATATCACAAAGATCTTTTGCTAGAAAGGGGAGATCATTTACATATACTAAAAATAAAAAGGGACCTAATATTGAACCTTGGGGTACGCCTAATTCAATATTTGAGCCCGTAGATCTTTCTTTACCAACATCTACTTTTTGAACTCTATCAGATAAATATGATTTCTATAGGTACATATTTCAATACTGCAGTACTACTAGATTGTGTATTAGTTAATTTCATTTTTATCCATATCCACTGTTCACTTATTATATTCCAAACATGCGATTACCGGCGATTTAACATGTATTACGCAGTCTTCGGCTATGTCTTTTCTTCACTTCCTTTTGCCATAATCAATAATTAGCATATTGGAACAGTCCTACAAAGCCACTTTAGGCCAGTCAAGTGTATGTGGATGTGCTTTTGATTAGGACATGCGTGTAAATAGGTCATTTACGCTTCTTAAATTTTTCGTAACCGGCTGTGCGATTACGCTAAAACCACCCATCCAAATTGACATTCTTGAGCCATTTCAATGGCCATCGCGCGCGTCCTTTCCATACAATTTCAAATTACGAAGGCCATTAAAAGGGTTTTCATATGTCAATTTTGGATGGGTGGTTTTAGCGTAATCGCACAGCCAGCCTGGGGCTGTCATAGCTTTGTGACGGGCGTTCACCGTAACCTGCGTAGGAGCTGAGGATGGAGTGCTCTGCGGTGGCACGTATGCTCCCTGTGCGAACTTTATCTGTGCCCGTACTCTATTCTTTCATTGTTGCCCCATGGTGTCGTCAGTGTGTAGTGAAGCCATAAAACTTCGGTCACTCGTCGGTGTTTCATAAACAGTTTGTTAATGGCTCCAGCTTCCTCTCGGTTCTTGATCAGAGGCGGCCTGCAGTTATTTGATAAGCTGCTTTAAAGTAGCAGGCAAGGTAATAATTTCTCCTGTAATCTGGTTAGGTGTTTTTTTATAATTTGGCAGGCGGTGAAACTCATCATAGGCACTTGGGTAGGGAGGCCCAGGGAGTGCCGGACTCCTAGCGGCTAAAACACCATCTGCACAACTATTCTAATACCTCCAGCAAAATGGAGCCTATATTAACCCCAACGATGGTACAACCGTCAGAGATGCTGATTGATGATCCCAAACACGGAGTTTTGATGCCTGTTCTATGCTCTTTATGTAAGTGATCGGGTCCTTGAACTTTTCAAGCGTGGGACGATAAACCAGCGTATAACCACTATGTGGCTGAGGTTGTATGTTTTCTAACATGAATGATACATTTGGCGGTGGCTGCCAGATGTTTTTGTCTTACCAGGAACGGTACGGATGGAATGTATTGTTATCAATAAAGACTGGCTCTTCTGGGTGTGGTGTAAACAGAATACACGTAATCGTGACTCTTCTTACTTAAATGATAGGATACAAAGAGTTGACATAAATGGGAAACGGTCTTCGGGGTCTGTAGTTACTATGGGTGTACCGAAGGGGTCTATCCTCGGTCCTTTCCTATTTTTAGTTTATATTAACGACTTGCCTGATCTTGTAAATAATAATCACGAGATTGTATTGTTTGCAGATGGCACTTCTTTAATTTTTCATTAAATGAAAAGACAATCAACAAATTTCGACGATGTGAATAATGCAATCTCAAAAGTTGTCCACTGGTTTAGCGTCAATAATCTTTTTCTTAATGAAACCAAAACGAAATGTATTGGATTTATTCTACCTAATGTGAAACAAGTTAAGGCTGATATAAACGTAAGAGGAGAAACGTTAGATATTGTAGAAAGTACTGTATTCTTAAGAATCACCCTAGATAGTAAGCTTCAATGGGGCCCACATATAGATAAACTATCAAAAAGGCTAAGTTCTGCAGCATATGCAGTCAAAAAAATCCGTCAACTTACAGACGTAGATACTTCAAGACTTGTTTATTTCAGCTTCTTCCATAGTATTATGTCATATGGTATACTGCTGTGGGGGAATGCTGCAGACATTAACACCGTTTTTGTGTTGCAAAAGAGGGCTGTTCGGGCAATCTATAATATGGGTCCCAGAGAATCCCTACGTGATAAGTTCAAAGAAATTAACATAATGACAGTACCATGTCAATATATTTATGAAAATGTGTGGTATACTCGTAGAAATATCAATAAGTTTCCTAAAAATAGCGATATACACAATGTCAATACTAGAAATAAAAATAAACTCGCTTTGCCTACAACTAGACTAAACAAGGTTAATGTATCTTTCAAAGGGCAATGTAACGCTTCTACAACAAAACTCCGAGTGAGTTGCAAAAACTGTCAGTAAATAAATTCATACAAATTGTCAAAACTATTCTTTGTAAAAAGGCTTACTATAAAGTATCTGATTATTTAGATGATAAAAAAGCTTGGGACGAGTTTTGCTCCAATTCGAAAAATAACAACCTAACAAGGTAAAGGTTTTTGTTCGCTTCTTTACTTTAAAAAGATTGAAGTGAACAAAAATCAAAGTGAGCACTTTATTTCCTAGTTTTAATTATTAATAACATGAATTTTATGACGTGTTCAACAGTTCAAGTGTTCTGTAAGGTCTTAAGGAAATTAAGCACTTTGAGTTTGAGATGTCGAGGGTTCCTATATATTAACCCCAATGATGGTACAACCGTCAGAGATGCTGATTGATGATCCCAAACACGCAGTTTTGGGCACTTGAAAACCATTGGGAGGTAACGATTTTACAGATTCCGTATTTTGATGCCTGTTCTATGCTCTTTGTGTAAGTGATCGGGTCCTTGAACTTTTCAAGCGTGGGACGATAAACCAGAGTATCACCACTATGTGGCTTAGGTTTTATGTTTTCTAACATGAATGGTACATTTGGCGGTGGCTGCCAGATGTTTTTGTCTTTCCAGGAACGGTACGGATTGAATGTATCGTTATCAATAAAGACTTACTCTTCTGGGTGTGGTGTAAACAGACTGCAGGTAATCTTTTTTTTTTTTTTTTTTTTTTTTTATTTATTTATTCCAGGTCAACAAAATACATTGTGTGCGGAAACTTAAAATTAATTAATTAAACATAATCATAACATAGGAAAAATAATTTTACATACCTACCTAACTAGTTGCATAATTACTATCATATAAATTTAAGATTAAATTTAAATAAGAAAGAGTTAACATGTCAAATTAATTACCAATAACAAAACATGAATAAATAACGAAAACAAAAACTAGAACAAGAGAATAGTGAAAAGGTCAACATAGAAATGGAGTTTATTATAAATAAGTAGGTACATGTCAAAGTTCTTCAATTGAATATATAGGTACACTTTTCCAGAAGATACATTTTTAATTTATTTTTTAAAATTGTTCTTTTATTTATGACTTCTTTTATTTCTAGTGGCAATTTATTGAAAATTCTAGAAGCTTGGTATCTTGTTGAGTGTTTCATAATATTTAGTGTAGGGGATATTTTATTTTTTATGTTTTTATTTCTACTACGAACCCGCTCCTTATTTTCGTCAGGCGTTTCGTACTCGTGCAAATACTTAGAAAGAAACATGATGAGTACGTGAACGTAAATGCTAGGCACCGTCATAATACCCAGAGACTTAAAATGTTCTTTGCATGATTCTTCCTGTGAAATTCTTGCTATTGTTCTTATGCTCCTTTTCTGCATAACAAAGGCCTTTTCCATATTATATTTATAGCTATTCCCCCAAAATTGTATGCTATACCTTATTTTTGACTCTACTAATGCGTAGTATACTGTTTTTAATTGGTCAACACTGATCTCTTCGCGCAACGTTCTTATAGCATAACATGCAATCGTGACTCAGATGTCGAGGGTTCCAGTATACTCTGACTGACTAGAGGTATACTGTTTCAGTATACTCAGATTTCACATTTACTATCGTAACATTATCCAGACCTTGACGTTTTATCATTTTCATCTTCTAGGTCAACGATGTGGTAAACAGCATTGTTGATATTAACAAATTGTTTAGGTAAATCAACCAAATCAGAGAATAACACTGTTGATAAATTTGTTATGTAAGTCTTTAGCCGTTTTAGCTTCCTTTTTGAACCTCGAGTTCTTGATTTTCGCTATGTAACAAAGATGTTGTGGGATTCGATGGCAATGGTTCCTTGGGTTTCAGCTCTATTTTCAATTCAGACAGTGCAGTTTTACTTGCACATCCTTCTTGCTCAGAGATCAGATACCTTCTTCTAAGACAATTTTTTTGAGTAGTTCGCTTTCTTTTTCGAGTATCTTCTTTAATTTTTGTTTGCTAGGCGACTGGGGGTTGAGAGATGGCGTTGTCTAGGTGGATGAAGAGGTCATTTACGCTGCACACATTTTTCGTTACCCGCCTGGGGCTCTCATAGCTCTGTGACTGGCGTTCACCGTAACCTGCGTAGAAGCTGAGGGTGGAGTGTTCTGCGGAGGGACGTATGTTCCCTGGGCGAACTTTCTCTGTGCCCGTACTCTATTCTTTCGTGGTTGCCCCACGATATTGTCAGTGTGTAGTGAAGTCGTAAAACATCGCTCAATCGTCAGTGTTTCATAAATGGTTTGTTAATGGCTCCAGCTTCCTCTTGGTTCTAAATAGGTAATAGATTCTCTTATTATCTGGTTAGGTTCATTTATAATTTGGCAGGTGGTGAAACCCATCATGGGCACATGGGAAGGGAGGCCCAGGTAGTGCCGGACTCCTAGCGGCTAAAACACCACCTGCACATCTATTTTAGTACCTCCAGCAAAATGGAGCCTGTATTAACCCCAACGATGGTACAACCGTCAGAGATGCTTATTGATGATCCCAAACACGCAGTTTTCGGCACTTGAAAACCATTGGGAGGTATGATTTTACAGATTCCGTATTTTGATGCCTGTTCTATACTCTTTATGTAAGTGATCGGGTCCTTGAACTTTTCAAGCGTGTGACGATAAACCAGCGTATCACCACTATGTGGCTGAGGTTTTATGTTTTCTAACAATAATGGTACATTTGGCGGTGGCTGCCAGATGTTTTTGTCTTTCCAGAAACGGTACGGATGGAATGTATTGTTATCAATAAAGACCGGCTCTTCTGGGTGTGGTGTAAACAGAATACACGTAATCGTGACTCAGATGTCGAGGGTTCCTATATATTAACCCCAACGATGGTACAACCGTCAGAGATGCTGATTGATGATCCCAAACACGCAGTTTTGGGCACTTGAAAACCATTGGGAGGTATGATTTTACAGATTCCGTGTTTAGATGCCTGTTCTATGCTCTTTATGTAAGTGATCGGGTCCTTGAACTATTCGAGCGTGGGACGATAAACCAGCATATCACCACTATGTGGCTGAGTTTTTATGTTTTCTAACATGAATGGTACATTTGGCGGTGGCTCCCAGGTTTTGTTTCTGTATTTCCAGAAACGGTACGGATGGAATGTATCGTTATCAATAAATAAAGACTGCCTCTTCTGGGTGTGGTTTTTTTTGTAATTTATTTATTTTTAAAGAATAGTACCGTTGCTAATACCGTTGCTGCCAAACTATGTAACAGTTTGTCGACAGTAGCTCTTTTATCGCTTCTGGTGTTAAACAGACTACACGTAATCGTGACTCAGGTGTAGAGGGTTCCTCATCTATATCTATCAATCGTATCGTATCAAACGAACGAGACGTAGATGGTACGGTGTCCACGATATCTATTATGATTGGCTGGTCGTTATCGAACGGCATTTGTTGTGTTAGTTCCGTTATATTTGGCTGGGTGTAGGGCGGCATTGGCTGGATGTTGGGCGGCATTGGCTGTTAGTTTCGTCATATTTGGCTGGGTGTTGGGCGGTATTAGTTCTTTTAATTTCGTTTCCATCCTTTCAATTTTAAAGAAAGTGATGAAATGTTCGTCCATTTCTTTGGCGTCTCGTGACTTAACTGGGTCCATTCCAGTATGCTCAGATTTCATATTTAGGTACTATTGTAACATTATCCAGACCTGTGTATTATTTTCATTTTGTAGGTCAATAATGTGGTAAACAGCATAGTTGATATTAACAGATTGTTTAGGTATATCGATCAAATCAGAGAATAACACTGTTGATAAATATAAGTCTTTAGTCCTTTTTTTTTCTTTTTTAACCTGGGGTTCTTGATTTTATTTGGGATTCGACGGTAGTCGTTCCTTGGGTTTCATTTCAGCTCTGTTTTCAATTAAGGCAGTGCAGTTTTACTTGCACATCCTCAGAAATTAGAGACTTTCTTCTAAGACAAATTTTTTGAGCAGTTCGCGTTCTTTTTCGGAGTCTCTATTTTAATTTTTGTTTGCTAGGCGGCTGGGGATGGAGAGATGGAGTTGTCTTGGTGGATGAAGAGGGTACGGATAGAACCGTAGTATCACAGTACGTTGGAAAACTTTTTTCGCCCCTTTGGCTAGTTCTCGCCGTTACTCGGTACTTTATGTTGATCGTTCTGACTATTGGATTTGGCCAAAGACGGTGGCAAATTGGAATTGCTTTTGTGCGAATCCGGGTTTGATTGGTGTCTCAATGAGCGCCTTTTCTGTTGCTTCTGCGGTTCTGGTGATGGTCCAAATATCGGGTTTTGTCTCCGACTTTCCACCTCTACCATTTCCTTTCCTACATTCTTCGTTCGTTTTGATCTTATTTTTTCGCCAGCTTTGTCCGTATCTATTCCCGTTGTTCCAGGTGTAGTGCCCACTTCATCTCCAACAAGTAAATTTTTACCTGTGTCGATGTCGTTACCTGCTGTGTTTAGCAATTGACTCAGAGGTTTATTGTCAACGCGTAGAAAACTAAACCTTATTTAAACATAGCTATGTGTATCTATGCATAGGTAGACAGGTACATAAATCGGTCTCTAACAACTTTTAGATAATCTATTCTATGATGATAACTGAAAATAATGTACGATTTTGAACTCTATAACCTTATAATCAAAGCTTAGAAAAATAGTATCAATCTTAAAACTATGAAGTTGTTGTCCTGCACAAATTCTACCACGATATTATCCGTTCCGTCTTGATTTAACCAAATGCACAAACCGTCTGAGGTGACCGCGCATCGGCAACTACTTGACTCGAGCGTCTCACGAGAGTTGTGACGTCATGACGTTGTTGAGCGGCCTTGCGCCGAGAAGCTTTAAAGCGGACGGGAAAAGTATCTTATCTTCGTCATTTATGAAGCTAATTGAAAAAAGTTTCAGTGGGCTTCATTGCAAGATAAGTATTATTATTTGAAAACAAAATAAAAAAAATGGTAACTTCCTTATTGCAAAGATACTGCATGTCAAGCCGAATTACTCATGTTCCAAACTAATATGTGCTCTTGATTATGTACAAGGTAGTATAAAGATAGACATAGGAGACCATCATAGCCAACCGGTTAACGAACAGCTTTTGAATAGCCTGCAAGGCCCTTGAAGCGATGTCACATGACTCGAGAGAAGCGTCTCTAGACGTCGACTCCAGAAAAATGACCTTAGTTCGATTCTTGCCAACATTTCGCACAGAGCTATTTATAGTGTTTTAGTTTTTGGACCATCTGAAATAAACAGATATTTACTCAAATTACTACCTACTCTAATCTGTGGATCTTTGTGTTATTTATTACTAGCGACCCGACCCGGCTTCGCACGGTTGTATCATAAGTATATAAACCTTCCTCTTGAATCACTTTATCTATTAAAGAAACCGTATCAAAATCCGTTGCGTAGTTTTAAAGAATTAAGCATTCAAAGGGACATAAAGACAAAGGGACAGAAAAAGCGACTTTGTTTTATACTATGTAGTGATAATTAAGTAGTTACAGCACCTAGAGTTTAAATTAGTTTCGAAAATTATTAGAGAACCTAATCGATGAAGAAAGATTAGAAACGCAATTCATCAAGGAATTTTCAACCCAGTCTACACAAGTAGGTAGGTATGTATATAAAGTAGAAAATGGCCAAGCTATTTCCGTCGCCATTTCACGGCTCTTTGCCCGCCTGGAGAGCAATCAAATGAATTTTAAATCAAAAGAATGATGTAAAATAAAGTAATGAGAGATCAGTTATTTCCAGGTTGCACTGGTGGCAAGAACCAGTTTCCGCCGGTTCGTCGCCTCGGGTGCCATTTTAATTTTCCGCTAGCCCCGGATTTATATGTTTTCACTGCGCCCGTCAATTTTCGCGATTTTTAATTTGGACGCCACACTGCCTCCGAAAACCGTCGTTCAATTTTTCTTTTATACATTTTAAAGGTTTTCGGGTTGTTATTTCGGATAATTGAATGACAGTAGCTTTTCAATTCTTATGTTTTGGTTATTACAATTCTGTGCAATATAATGTTTAAGATGGCTGTAGGGGGACGTTAAAATTCTGTACAAACCTCTATAACAGTGATACTATGGTTTTTGCGACTGATTGTACCTACTAGGTACTTAAATACAGGAAGTTATAAAAAATGGTTAAATTTTCCATCACGGGTTTACTAACTTAACTTTATCTATCTACAAACTAAAGAGGTATAAAACCTACCTACCTATTTTAGGTTAGGTACCCAATAATACCAACCTATTTGATTCAATTCATCCTAATAGGTACCTACCTACGTAGTCATCGAAATCTAATTAATCAAGCATTGCATCAACACAGAGGAAACCTTTGACAAACAATTTAATTAATTGTATGCAATATTAATCTATTGTTCCTATTTATCAAAGGAAGATTGCGATATCGATTTAGTATTCAAGATATGAGTAGGAAATAATAGTTATAGTAAGTAGCTAGGTACTTAGGCACTAGCATAAGGGCTCATACAATGCGTAATACCTAGGTATTATTAGTACTAGGTAGAGGGGTAAAAGAGGTATTACACTACACGTTATTCAGGGCCCGGTAGTTAGGGTGATTAGGGAGCAAGGCTTGCCAGGTCCGTCCCTTAGGGACCCTAATTCTTATTACACCACTCTTAGTTAGGGTTAGGGTCCGTGAATAACGTGTAGTGTAATACCCCTTTAAGGGATCTATTCATTTGTTAAGTTCTGGCTTTTGCAACCTATAAAAAGTAAGTGCCGCTCGAAGTTGCCGGTATTTGTTCACGCTCTCTTTTATCGGCTTTAGAACTAGAAACTAACTCTCGCTCGTCAGTTTCAGAAATGTGACGGCGAAAACTGTTCTTAGGAGCGACCCTACCAGGATTATGATGAGTGTTCATCATCCGAATTTCATCATAATCCTGATCATGATCAGTGTTCATCGTCCGAATTTCATCATAATCCTGATCATGATCAGTGTTCATCATCCGTATTTCATCATAATCCTGATCATGATCAGTGTTCATCATCCGATAAACACTTATCATCTTGAGATGATGATCTTTAGAATTATCTCATTTAAATACTCATACATGATGAGAGTGATCTCGAGAATTATCTCATATACTTATCTTATACGTATACATTACCTCATATCTCTGTTGACTGTACGGCATGTCTCGCAGTAAGGACATTATCGATATGATATTTTATCAATAAACGGTATTATTATTATTATATTGACAGAGAACCACTTAAAGAGTCGGAGAGTAATTCTGTCTGAAAAATGGGCGATAACCCCGCCCGTAGAGCAGGAGCCTTACTGATCTCAAGTGAACCGGAATCGCCCTTTGTCTAACGTCTCGGATTTCGCCATTGACTTGGTGCTCACTATTCGCTCTACTAATGCATGCATTGATGAGATATTAGTGGCTTACGGATATTAGATCTTCATATTGATGACGGTGACCTCGGTGGCGCAGCGGTCGAAAGTGATTCTTCGGTTCCCGGCTCGGGACAAATGTTAATATTATCTGCTGATATGCTCAGAGGAAAATTAATTCCTCTATTTGAGAACTTGTAAAAAGGAGGGAAATTTTGATAATTTTTTTCAACATCCCAGCTAAAATCTTACTATCTTACTATTATAATAAATGGGAAAGTCTGTGTGAATGTTTGTTATGAGTAATCTTTGTAAGTAATTAAGTTATTTAAATGAAATTTGGTACGTAGATAGCTTAGAACCTAGAATATAACATAAGCTATTAAAATTTGGAAATTTTAACCTCTGAGGGGGCTTAATACAGTGGTCCCTAAAGTTTGTATGCAAAATATTTTTTCATTGTTTCAATTCACTCAAAACTCAGTATAAATAAACTATGTAGGGAATAATAATTATAAAAAAATGTTCAATAATTGAACACGTTTTTTTTTACACAATAACCTAGGGAGTGTGCAATAAATTTCTGAAATTTGTATGTAAAAAAAATTCTGTTTTGCCTGCGAAGCCGCGGGGCGCTAGACTAGATATTCTAAAATAAACTATTCTCATTTCGCATTTTAGCTAAACTAAACCGGAAACAACTAGAAGCTACACAGAAGTGTTTGTGTGTGACTGTACCTACCTATAGGCAAGGTGGAAAGTTCCATGAGCGTTCATTTCGAGGTTCGAAGCGGACTCTCGGGGGAGAATGGAAAATTGCAAACATAAAGTTTCTAATCGACGATCTTTTATTCCCTATTCGAGACACAGCCCATTAGCTTCGTAATGGCATGCTCAACATTTATTTTATCATCTGCCGGCACGTGATGGCTTTGTTTTAGCGATGCTGGCAGATAGATGCTTCATTTGAGTACATAAACATATATATCACTATGTATTTTATCTGACTGAATGATAGACAACGCAAAACCGAGACCTCTGATACTAGAGATATACTAAGAAATGTTTTTAAATTTCCTATCCTTAGGATGGGTGTTTGGTGAAAACAAATGAGGGTAAATGTGAAACAAAAATTCTCCGTATTTCAGTAGCAGACCGTCAAAATTTACCATGCAGTTTTCCCTTGTAAAATAAATAAATACATTGTAATGTTTCAGAGGTTTCTAAAATATTCTTAAAAAACGCACGACACAAATTTGTTTCGCAAAAAAAGTTTTATGTTTTAGCCTGATCTCAAAGTATTCTTCTATAAAAAAAATTGTTTTAAGAAAGTACCTAGTAGTTAAGTTTTAACCACAGGTTTTAACTATACTTTCTTTAAAAAACTTGGGTAAGGTGTAGTCATTAAAATATGATACATAGGTAGTATTTTTTACTTCCGCATAGTTTTTAACTTCGCATCGCCTTTCCCTTCCCCTTTTTGTTGTTGCACCTTGTTTATGTTTCAAAATTATGTTTAGTATACTTTTTAAAAAAATAAAAAAAATTAAATTAAAATTTACTTTACTTTTACAAACTGTATAATTTCAGATATTATTAATAAATAAATAAATAATAAATAAATAATAAAATAAAAAGTTATTCGTGTTTCAGTTCAAAATTTCGACAGAAATCCCAGCTATTTCAAGTCGGTAAGACTTTTAAAGTATCGTGTGAATGCATAAACAATTTCTGCACGAATCGTTTGAGTTGAAAACTTGCGAAAAATAGCACGAGTTTCAAGGTACGGCGTTCCGGTGATTTCCATTCAAACAGTTATACGGGCTCTGGTGTATGTAATGTAAATACTAGGGCTAAGCGGAATCAAACCTGAGCTTTCGGCCCTAGACTACATTTGTAGGGCTATCGTCTAAGGTAAAAAATCACATTTATATTGTAAACTCAAAAGTGTAAACAAATGTTTGCTACCTGTTCGTGCCTTAAATCGTGAAAGGATCAGACTGAAATTTTGCATATTATGTAGCGTTGCACCTGTCATACAGTTTAGGCACCTATTGTAGCCTATTGTATCATAAATCAGAACTGGTTGACATGGGAACCCCTGTCTTTATCGTCAGTTTAACATGCAGCAACTTTATGTAGAGTACTAGAGAGCATAATAACTATTTTATTTATCTCGATAAATAGTATTATGGGTCTCTTGAGGAAATTTGTGTCTTCTAGACGTTTATGATAATGTCGTCGGCCATATCATCACTTACCACTGTTGTCAAACGAAGTTTTTTTCATGAAAAAATGTTTTGTTTTATATATTTTAGACCAAAACCCGAAGAAGTATCTGAAACCGCTTCGCTACTCTAGCGTAGAGACTCGTTGCCAGCATGGATGCATTCGTATGCAATTTATAGGTCTCCCGCTGCGGCATGGAGGCAGACTATCATATGTTACAGACATTAGAAAACCACGGGCTTGCAGCTAATTCACGCAAGTCGTTAGACTCTGCCGAGGGTCTGTTTGCAGACGGTTGCAGACGTCTTGATGTTGTTTGGATTCTTCATTGAAGAAAACCTCGCGGTGCGGTTGGGACCGACGAAAGTAGGAGGTTAAGAGATAAGATATTCTTTATTTGTAGCATTATATACAATATACAAAATATTAAAATTTATAAAATAACCAACACCATATACACTAATTACCCACTTATATACTACTTAAAAGCTACAAAAAGGCGTCCGACTCAGCATGTGTTGTGATAGCTATAGGTTATAGCTACCATAACGCTGATCTTCCGTCGGAACCAATGCGACACCTCACGTACGGAACATAATAAAAAAGTACAAAAAATGATTAGTATTTATCTTATAGAAGAATAACTTATAGCTTTGGATGGCTCAGTTCAGTAGGTAAGATAACTTTACTACGACGTGTTCAGGCATGTATGGTGAAGAAAAATGAAGCACTTTGTCTTTGCAATTTTTTTTAACCTAAAACATCTTGAATGAAACAGGTTAATATAATTGATCATAAAGTGCTAAAGATCAGAAACAATATTATAAGTACTAGGGGTTGATTTGAGAATAAAGTAGAGTAATAAAATATTAAAGAAGAGAAAAACAGAGAAGTGTGGAAGGAAGGAAGGGAGGCCTTTGCTCAGCAGTGGGACAGTACAGGCTAACAAAAAAGAAATATTAAATTTTCAAGTACCTATATTCTTAAGTTGTGAAACGATTATCCAAGTTCGTTCTAAAAGTAGCTTGTGTAAGTGTTCATGAAAAAAGAATTACCAAATAAATAAAGCTTTAAGCTGAAATCAACTCAAACAAAATCAACCACTAAACAATGAAAAGAATCCCGACATAAGTGCAATGAAAACTACAACAAAACTTGTGAAGTTTCTCCATAAATTCAGCTGTCTTTAGAATCAGAAGTGGATGAAAAACAAGCTTTGAGTGAGTAAGTATAGAGCTGTTTGTTGGTTGATAGGAAGGTTGTTAGGAAGTGGAAATAGGCACGAGCTCAAGGGAAAGTGTTGCCGAGAACAAAGATAAGTCGGGATTGTCTCGTCGTTGAATTACGACTGGGACAAAAAGATTTTCTGTTTGACGTGACAGTTATACAATAGACTGAATTATGGACTTAGGCTGCATAAAATTAAATAGTCTTCATGGTCCTTCATGGTCTATATCTGTAGACCATGAAGCTTATAAGAATCACATGAAGCATTCTAGCTCTTCACGAATTTCCACATAAAAAACGAATTCATTTGAAAAGATGTATTATAGAGGCCTATGCCCAACCGTGGGTCGACGAGGGCTGATTAAGTTGATAACGAATGCTATAGCAGATTAGATTTTAATTACATTATACTGGCCTATGTCCAGATTATTATTCAGACCAATTTTACTTTTTTATCAAATAATCAAATAATAATAATCAAATAATCAATATCTTTATTTCTTTAGGCTTACAAAATAAGCACTTAGACAAGTCAAATTTAATTCGCCTCAATTTTTTGTCTTATCAGCTGCTTTAGCTGTTTCGAAAATTCGTTTTTTCGTAACCCGAGAAAGGTTAAAAAATATTGGAAAAATTGACCCTTGTAAGTATGCTGTAATACGAAGGATCAGCGATTGGTTGTTTAATGATAAATGAGCAAATCCCTTCGCCCCGTATTCAAAAAGTTTCCAAATTACTTTGAGATCAAATCAGCGTAACGATGCAGGTTTGTATCAAACTTCGATAATCGTCATTAAAAATGCAAACCCCTCAGTTTTAGTCAGCGATCAAGCTGGTTGCGTCGGTAATCCGATTCCTTTCGCAAGTAATGAGCACCATTAACTACCCCAATTTAATAACCGAAATAGATTCAAAAACACCATTCCCCATTCAATTCTAAACTATACTTCCCTACATTAAAAGATAATTTAAAAATCCACGTTTATAGAGATAGGACGTTTCAAATTGTGTTTCTCTCAGAACCATACTCGCAAGTTGACCCTTGACTTGCAAATAATAAAGTTTAAATTACGTTGTTTATACGTTCACGTACAATTCATTTAGACCTAAAAGAGATGCCGAAGCTTCCAGACGAAATATGAGGATTAAATTCCTGTTGTGCACTTAACAAGACTAATTTATGCACGGATGCCTCAGCGTGGGTTTGCAGCGTGTAGCGATAGTGAACTAATTGAGGGGTAATGGTTCGGGATCGCACTATGTTGTTCTTGGGAGTATATTAACGTCCGAATTCCCGGCCTGGGTTTTTGTTGTGAAGTTATTATGCACCTGGGTTGTTGTTCATTTTTGTTTATTTGTGAGTGTGGGTCGATAATGCTAACATTACGTAAGGGCTGTGGGAATGGTTAGTTTTTGAAAGTCTTTGTGTATGTTTTTTTGTTATTTATTTTGATTACTAGCGACCCGCCCCGGCTTCGCACGGTTTTATTATACGTATAAACCTTCCTCTTGAATCACTCTATCTATTAAAAAAAACCGCATCAAAATCCGTTCCGTAGTTTTAAAGATTTAAGCAGTCATAGGGACATAAGGATATAGGGACATAAGGACAGAAAAAGCGACTTTTTTATACTATGTAGTGATTCGATTCTTTATTTTGATCTTTTGTCTTGTTCAATAATACAATTCAATTAAATTAAATAATTATGACAAATTACTACTTGTACCAGTAAGTACATAATAGTTTTTATATCTAGATCGTTTATCCCTACGGATATCATAAAACTAAAAGGAGGCTCCTGTTTTAACTTTTTAGCAAGTATATAGATTTATAGTTATCTAGCAGCGCCTCGCGGAATTACCCGCGTAATTCCCGTTCCCGTAGGAATTTCGGGATAAAGTATAGCCTATGCGATATATATGCCATATTCCAGACTATAATCTATCTCTAATTTCAAAATTTCATCTATATCCGATACTAGCGACCCGCCCCGGCTTCGCACGGTTATATTATACGTATAAACCTGCCTCTTGAATCACTCTATCTATTAAAAAAAACCGTATCAAAATCCGTTGTGTAGTTTTAAAGAAAAGCGTTCAAAGGGACATAATGACATAGGGACAGAGAAAGCGACTTTATTTTATACTATGTTGTGAAGTAGTTTTGCGTGAAAGAGTAACAAACATCCATCCTATAATAATTACAAATAAAATTTAATATTAATTACATATAAATATATGTAATTAATATTAGTAGGATTTTTATATTTATACTTCGAAAACAAACAGGGCGTCGACCCGCTTTCTTTGAAACGAAGGTTCGCAAACGAACGAATTTAAAACGAAGTTTCGGTGATGAACCTACTCTCTTTCATTTTCGGATACGCACACAAAGTTCGGATTCATAGACAATTTTCGTGAATGAAATTGAACGAATGATATGTGTAGGGTAAGCAGGGGCTATGCCGGTCATGGGGTTATGGCTGTCACTCAAAAAACTAACAAAATACAGTTCATAGAAATACGGTGCGCGGGCTGAAGGGAGGGGGGCAAGACGTAAAAGCAGGCAGCGATAAGTTTGGTCAGCCCGCTCGCTGCCCGTGAGAGAGAGGTGCGTATGTTTGTTTCTGGCCGCCCGGATCTAATTTTCGGCTGAGTGCGTTTGTCGGCAAGTACAGATTTATTTTACTCATTTAATGTTGCTATTCATTATCTTTGCGCTCAAACATTAAATTAAACAATATAGTAAACATTTCTTAATAATTGTATCTCTGTTTTGTTAAAATTCAGCTTGATTGCAAAACCGTCTTTTGGGGTTATACCGGTCAAGTCAAGGCAAAGAAAATTGGTAAAACCAAAGGAGCTGAGAAAACTAAGCCTCAAGAAAAAGCTACGTCAAAAGAAATACGTCAAAGAAATATGACAAGAAAGTCTTACAAACGCAAAGTTTTGCAAGAAAATCATCCTAACCTTTGCAACGACGATAGTTATGATGATATGGATGTAGGTAATGACGATGAAAGAAATAAAAATGCAATATTTGCAAAAAATTCGGACAAAACGATGAGATGTGGTATCGATGCACCACATACGGCCAATGGTCTCATGTAGTGTGTTCTGGATTCTGCTAAAGGATACATCTGTGATTTATGTACCTAAGATTAGATATCACATATTTTCATAGAAACATTTAATTCAGATTAGTCATTTATGCTCAAATATCATTGTAGTCTTTTAATAAGTTAAAGTAACGTTGATCTCATCATTATAATTAATCAAACTGGTTCTCCATTGTCATATATAAGCAAATAATTTTGATCGCCATTACCCCTTTGCATGACCGGCATTACCCATGCTCAGGGAGAATGACGGTCAAACCTATATTTTTTGTACGAGTCCCTACCAATTTTGTGTGATAAATAGATAAGTGGTTTTAATGCATGTTGATTACTGGATAGTTTAACCAATGTTCCTTTGAAATGATGATGTTCTCTAAAATAAAACCTTTGTAAAAAAAAGTTATTGCAAATTTTCCTTAAGTGATCGCCATTCTCCCTGCTTCCCCTAGGTCTTTTAACATGCCAATTACGGATTTTTCTTTAATAAACAAAATGTTTCGCTTTGTTTTTAAATTTTACATCTATTCTGTAGTTTTATAACTATTTTATGTTGTATCTAAGCAAAACATATAATTAA
The DNA here is from genome assembly GCA_944547425.1 of Eupithecia centaureata. Taxonomy (NCBI): domain Eukaryota; kingdom Metazoa; phylum Arthropoda; class Insecta; order Lepidoptera; family Geometridae; genus Eupithecia; species Eupithecia centaureata. Next base: position 1,161,397 of record OX155676.1, on the reverse strand, counting down.
ACAACTAGAATTTGACCAATTACTACTTTTGACGTAATTTACCCAAGACACTATAAAGAACTCGTTATAATGCGACAAATATGGTTTCTTTTACGCTCCAAACGTTCATCACGAAGAGCAGGTACAATTAAAAGTAATCTTTCATTCAGTTCAGTCAATTTTCTTTATCAAATCAGAAAAACGAAAATCAAAAGGTACCACTTTTGGTTTCGTCGATTTGAGGTTAAAACTCCGAACAAAGATCCGTCAAAATCAAATGTTCGTTTCGAACTTTCGTGAAACAGAGTAGGTTTAGAAAATTTAAATGTCAAACAATTTTCGGTCGATCGAAGTTTCGTAAAAAAATGAAACCGGAGTAGGAATTACGCGAACTTTCGATCGAAGGTTCGTTTTTCGTTGAAAAAAGTAGACCCCCAGAGCCTTCATAAAAAACGAGAAGGGTGCTAAAATGTAAATGATCAAGGAAGCTACTAATATCGCTAGAGAGTTAGGAATGTCGTGCAACAAGACGTGGCGTTAAATTGGTTGCGGAGGACTGTCGAGGTGGTCTCCTCAAGAGATGAATGAATTTTTCTTATACAAGACGATTTATATTACCTACTTAAGTTTGTTATTTATGTTTGAACTAGCGACCCGTCCCGGCTTCGCACGGTTTTATTTAGACCTTTTGTAAATAAGTTACAAAGTTTATAGAAGTTACTGTGGGCTGGTTTAATAAAAGATAGTTTGTGCGATATATAGAGTCTATTCATTACACAGAAACACGGATACAAGAAATGACTATACGATAATCTATAAACCTTGATTAGGCTATGTGTAATTTAATGTTTTATTTTTATTTTTGTTACCCTGTTAGTATTAGGTATATGTAAACGCTCATTTTGCTTAAGTTAGTCTCTGATTGTATAGTTTGTTAAGTTAGCTTAAATTTAATATAATATTCTTTCTTAATTTTTGTCATACAAGTTGCGCCACCGTCATTTTAGTAAATTAACCGATCCTGTCCATCCAAAGGTTGCCTGGAAGAGATCGCTTTTAGCGATAAGGCTGCCGATTGTGCCACTTTAGATGTAGTTATTAGTGTTTAGCTTATATGTTACGACTAATTTTGATGGTGCAATAAAGAAGTTATCTATCTATCTATCTATCTATGTGTTTTCTAAGGGAGGTTGCTGGAGTGACTGAGGTGTGACACTGAGGGCTCGGCTTAGCCGCTGTAATTTGCTAAATTAACGAAACGCGTTTGCGCCGCGTACTATATCCTAAACTGTGTCACCACAAACCTTTCTCTTGAATCTCTCTATCTATTAAAAAAAACCGCATCAAAATCCGTTGCGTAGTTTTAAAGATTTAAGCATTCAAAGGGATATAGGGACATAGGTACAGAAAAAGCGACTTTATTATAAACTATGTAGTAAGTGATACATCTGACAGAGAACCAAAGTACATAGCTCAAAGAATTAGCAAGCTGAAGTGGCAGTGGGCCGGCCATATCTCGCGAAGAACCGACAACCGTTAGGGTAAACGTATTCTTGAGTGGAGGCCGCGGCTTGGCAAACGTAGTGTAGGACGCCCTCAGGCTAGGTGAGATGACGATCTGCGAAAGACTTTGGCAGATGCTGGATGCGTCAAATTAAATAAAATTAAATTCATTTATTTTCAGACACAAAGATCCATAAATTAGAATTAGAATTAGAATTAGTCAAGCTGAAGACAGGGCGATACCTCTGGGCTCACTTGGCGTAAAGGACATTTGGTCGAAATTGAGTTAATAATGCAGTTTTACTCAGTTTTTAATTCTCTATCGAACTGTATATTTAGTTTCCTCAAATTCGCAAAAAAAACGCCTTTACGACCCAGGATTTTTATCGCGTAATCACTATTTTTTGGAAAAAATAGGGTGTAAATGACAAAACATTTGTCAATTGTCTTATACAACCTTGCAAAATGAAATAAGGAAATTGATTTGTCCTTTACGACCTTGCTATTTTAAATTTTAAAAATCAATTGTTCTTTACGACCTTACTAAATCCAGCAATAAACCTAGTATAGTTTCTTTGAAAATTCCTAAGAGTTCGAAATTTCTCACCACAGATCTACCCCGGTAAATTTGGTAAAGTTCTAAATTAACCGGGGTAGATGTATTAATTATGAATTTTCTTAACTAGAAGGCATTGCCAACTCCTATACCGTCACTTATTAATGTCCATTCGGTCTGCTACCAGCGTATTCCGCCCTAATCATATGGGCAAACGATGTGATTACTTAACCAGCATTTGCGAACGCAGTTTTACTAAAAACTACTCCGGGCATCATCGAATTCCAATAGTTATTATAACCTATGTACTTGTTTCGAAAAAAATACTTTGATTTACACCACAAATTTGCCTGCATCTTTGCAATTCTATCCTGATCGCAACGTGACTCCATAAACAGGTAGACGTTGAATGCCAATGCCTTGAATTAAGGTAAATAAGTGATAAAGGTTTTTTTTTGTGTGTTTTGAATTAAGTAAATTAGGTAACTAAAGTGCAAAGTTAAATAACTATCTAGGTACATGTTTTTCCCCAGCTGTAAAACGGTTCTGAGCAAACTGGACCCAAGCTTAGTAAACAATAAAGATTATGTTCTGTTATGTTTATGATAAATAAGTAAAAGTAATTGTTTAAAATACACATTCAAGGATATTTATCGCGTTTATTTACCTATTTTTTCCTAAAGTTTCATCAGGTTTACACTCTGCCCTGGTGACGAGATGTGTGGAGTATTGGAATCTGGAACTACCACCTTGCGTAGCGAATGCTACACATTTTGTGCAAACCTTAGAAATTTTAACTAACCATTTTTATTTGATTCAATCTATGTTCTTTCATTAAACTTAAAAGAAAAGAGCAACCATATAAACACAATACATACAAAAATTACATCATTTATTAATTTATTAGCCTACTAGTTAATCCTTTACGACCTCAAAATTTTTAAATTTGTCAATTACAACTTTGATTTGTACAGTTTTGAACATCAAAAGTAGCTTTACGCCTTAAGGTGCTTGCATACACTGTTTAGTTTTTGGGGCGTATAGGTCATTTCTTTGTAATTTTATGGTAGTATAGGAATTTTATTTCAGTAAATATAACACTAGGATAGTTTATCAACACAGGCTTAGAAAGTACCAGAAATTCTAAGTACTTTCTTCCTAGGTTTCGTCCAAATATCATCAAAAACAAAAAAACTACAGTCGAAATAAACTTTTTGTTTTTGTTTTTTGCGTATCCTGTAAAGTCGCCTTTTGTCCTTTACGCCAAGTGAGCCCAGAGGTATCGAGGGTGCTATGGCGCTTATTAGGGGAGGCCTATGTCCAGCTGTGGACTAATGTGGGCTGATGATAATGACTTAAGTTGGGGGTTGACATGGGGGCACCCATGTCACTCGCTATATATCTGCTGAATATATTATCTTCAAACATTTTAACAATGCTGCTAAAACTCCTACAAATAGCACAGGTAGTTTTAGAAACAAACGGCTTTACCACAAAAAAAAAGTTACGACTGAGACACGTGTTAAACATGGTTTTTTAGGAAGACTTTTGCTAAACAACTGTTAAACACGTGCCTAAGTCGTAATTTGTTTTTTGTGGTAAGGCTGAAAATGTTTAGATTAGTACTTATCAAATACTTACAATGTATCATCGCTTTAGGGATGTAAAATGAAAACCTGTAATAATGTTATGTCATTTTTCAAATAAATAAATATTATTTACTAGCACATCTCATTATTTACAATCTTTTACAAATTATTATTTAACATTTGCACACCTGCTTGCGGGTTGAATACATTGACATCTAATGGCTATAAGATCTTGACATGTAAGGAGTAGTAATTATTCAATATGATTATGAGTAGACGATCTCCAATAAAGTTCGAACAAATATAAATTAATAAAATATTCGAACCAACCTAAAAGTTGTATCGTTGCGAAAGAAAAACAAGTGATCCGTTTCGATTTGTCATTTGGTTGGTCCGAATGGAACAAGTTTACCCAAAATAAAATATATGAACAACCAGTTGGTTTGATTGGAAATAAACCCTTCATCGAATTCCATTCTATACAACCAGTTGATCGGTTTAGTTAGTCGGAGTGGAAGGACAGGTAATTTATTGTATTCTGCAAATAAATGATTGATTCTGATTCTGATTATGATCTGCCCGCGGCTTCACATACGTTGTTTTATATGGAAACGTCTCAAGGCAATTTCTATCCTAAGGGAACTGATTTTGTAGTAAAGCCGTTATCTAACCTCTTTTATGATTATTCACTTAAATATAGTTTAATACATATTTTATTAACAACGAAAATTACAAGCAAGGAATAGAAAAATTACAACTAGTATTTACAATTGAAACCATTGAGCTAACTGCAGACGGTTGCAAACAGTCTAAAGGTAGCTCAATTGATCCATGTCACATATTCACTTAAATTGATATACATATATCTAAACAGTAAATTTATAATAAATAAATTAATAAATTAAGTAGGTTAATAGCTCCTGAGCTCCTAATTCTTAATTTTTTTAAGAAATAATTACAACTTTATTGTGTTTTGGCACTATGTTTTTGTAAGAATGTATTATTTATTTTTTTGTTATGTTGGCAATGCCTAATGAAATAAAAATAAATTACGAAATGCTTGATGTAGGTAACAAATAAAATATTAACTGATGGCCACATCTTTTGCTCGTTTTTGTAATCTAGATAAAACTAGACAGAAGCTTGTTTTCAAGCAAATATCACTACATAGTATAAAACAAAGTAGCTTTCTCTGTCCCTATGTATGATTAAATTTTTAAAACTATACAACGGATTTTGATTATTCAAAAGGAAGATTTATACTTAAAATAAAACCGTGCGAAGCCGTGGCGGGTCGCCAGTTTAATATATAAAGAAGCTGCACAGCTTAAAAATAATGAAAATAATGATCAATCCACACAACATCATCCCCAAGCTAAGCAGAGCTTGTGTTAAGGGTACTAGATGACTGATATACTTAATACAATACTTATAACAAATAGATATTTTTTTATATTATTATACCTACATATAATTATACCCGTACACCCGAAAAAAATCTTTGCTGATTATACAAACCTTTGTCCCCATGGCGGTAATCGAACCCGCAATCTCGAGCAGGAGTCGCAGGCGGAACACAACGGTCGTTGATTAAAAAGCATCCAAAAAAAAATTGTAATAAAAGCAATTGGCGATCTTATCCCTGAGAAAAGATCTCTGCTAGAGAGCCTGACTTAAGGAACTCTGTAGGGCTCTACTGACTCTAAGTACATCTACCGTTTAAAAAGTTGTATTGTTGGGTTTCCTCTGCTAATAGTAGAAATAGCAGAAAAGGCAGATGTATGTACATTGTACCTACATTCTAGCACTTGCCGAACCATAATCCCCGGCCTAATCGCTGGCAAAGAGCACAGTCGACCACAAATTGCTCCGTGAAATATTCATTGTTACAAAACGGGGCGAGAAAATTTTAAACGCGAACAATAAATAATTCGAATTTTGCGGTTTTTATAAGTCCGCGTGAAAAGGCGAAAGCTTTCAGAAGAAATAAGTCTTGACAAAGGAGATTATTGCTCGGTGCCTGCACGTTAAATATTGAAGTTGCTTTTTGTTTTAGGAAGTAAGAATGTCCGGAATCCATCATTTTATGTTTTCACTGGAGAAAATATAATCCGTTAAAAGGCCGTACTTTGCCAAAGAAAAATCAAAAAGCTCTGCATCATTTGGCAGGCACTTTTCATATCCCATCAGAGAACTCTGATGTTACAAAAGAAAAGCTTCATAAAGTTTGTAAGTATCATGCAATTTAAATGGAAATACGCTCCTAAATATCTCCAAGATTTCCTCAAAATATTTGAAGATGTCTTTTAATTTATTCATAAGAACGCGTTCTTGTAATAAGCCTCTTCAGGAATTGACTCCGTGGATCTGCTAATCCAACATAACGAGTCCATGACAATGATTATACATGTCAAAGCCTGCGCTTTTGGCTTGTTTGCTTTCATACATCGTAAGCTCACGGCTTATGTTTACTTTGTGGAATGCTGCAAAATAAAGCAAAGGGGAAGCTTCAAAGTTGTTTGTCAAATTCAAAATTATAGGTACAATTTATTTGAATCTATTTTTAGTTATATGGCATCTATTTAATACGAAAGCGAAAATCTCGATTCAATGAAAATTCATTTTGCCTATTCTTGCATTATTCTTTGCTTATCATAGATACATTATTTCTAGAGTATCTAGTGCTTGGATTTGATGGTTTTTCCAAGTGGCTATCCACGTAACAGATGAAAGGGTTCTACTTAGTACTTGCTCTGTAGTCTCTATCTTAAGATACGGGTGCAGCTTTCAAGTTGAACATTCAATTTTAAAACGTACTTGGCGTCTATAATGCTCTTAAAGCACTATGCTTGCACATAACACTCAAGTCACTTTTATAAAAAGGGACTTGAAAGTGGTTACCAAATTAATAAAAATGAAAACAATGTTTCTCTAGTGATGCTAAGATGTTTAAACATGTGTATCTGTCCGTGAATGTACTGGTCTTCATTTTATTTCCTTAAAATTATAATTATGTACTCAAGTTATTATAATATTATGATTGGAATTGTTTTCAAATTATTTTTAATAAAAATCAGTCGCTCATGTCATTATTGTATCTATCAGTTCCGTACCCAAGTTAAATCGTAGAAGATCATAACATTTCTAAAATAAACTTTTGAATTAAACCCAATATTTGGGATTAAAAAGACCGCAGCTTTTCAATTAGCTCATTATTTTGTATGGGATTTACGAATCAATCTATTTTATGGGTATTGATCGGCTAACCCAGTCATTTGAGTAATGCTAACGGCTGGCCAGCACGCGACAGCTACCTACCCATACAACACACTACTACAACACCTAGACACAAACAGTACCTACGCAGTAAATGCTTCATCACCACAACAATCAATCAAATATCCACTTGAGAAAGTACCTCCCCAAACCCAACGGAACTATTTGCCATAATCACCACCCTAGGTAGGAGGATAGGTAATCGCAGTGGAGGTGTTAATAAAATACACAATACATTACTTAACTCTTTATTGCAAACTAAAATATATAATAACAATTAAAAAATATATAATAAAAATTGCACAATGGGCGGTCACATCGCTATAAGCGTTTTCTTCCAGGCCAAATACACAGTAGGCGCTTGAAGGTAAGCTCTGGGCAGACATGGCGAACTCTTCATTATCATCTGAATGTTGTAGGACAAGAAAACATTTTATAGCGTTGCAGCGCTACTTAAGAACAGAACGAAAATTCTTGCTGGACGACGTAAATACACCAGAAGTTAAATCGACTTTCAAATCAAAGTAAAAGATTTACATAGTATACAATGTAGATATTTTTACTATGTACAGAAACGCCTAAGAATAAGAATAAGAATGAGGATCATTTATTTGCTTGAAACATGCGAATTAACATGGTGTGAGCATGCAATTATGTTATAAATATATTACGTTCTACATGTTTTGCCACTGCTGGCGTGCAAATAGGAGAGAGCACTCTGCGGATTTGTCACTAATGTGATATGTCTTTTCTACCTAGGTATAGGTACATAATAATCATTAATATATCTAAAATTAATAAATTTATCAGTTAATTCAACTTAAGCTTAATTATAGATTATATAATATGTAGGTTTATTCAAAATTTGTCACAAAGAAAATCATTAACGCTAAGAAACGATATTAGTGTCACAAATTGGAGGAAGCCTGGAGGAATGGCTGTACCCTGCTGAAAGTAAAGAAGCGAACAAGAAACCTTAACTGTGTTAGGTCCACAAACTGTCTCGATTTATACCGATAGAAAGAACGACGTCACTTAACGTCGCGCACAACGGTTGTGTTGAGCCTTTTTTAAATTTCCCCTAAGTTCAGCGGTGTAAAACTAACCTTACATTATGAACACAAACAAAAATATTTATTTACCTACTTATTACATTTGAAATTGATAACTTATAAAAAGCACGACTGCGCTAACGGAAATGCCAGCCAAACGTGGTCCTTATGGCCAACCCTAGACGATCACCTATGGACAAATGGGTTAGCTGAACATGGTCTAGACAATGTTTTGGTAACTTTTGCTATTAGGAAGGCATCTTATGAATGTGGGTAAGTACTAAAACTTGAAGAGAGTAGTCAAGGCGCTGCCAAATAAGCGCAGAACTAACTTACACTAAGCTTACACCTGCTTCGCTAGCATCTTAGATCTTACACAATATTTTCTCTTCATTTTGTAGCTAGAAAGAAGGAACACTGACTTGAAAATTTACTATTTAATCTAAATTATAAAAAACTAGCGACCTGCCCCGGCTTCGTACGGTTTTATTATACGTATAAATCTGCCTCTTGAATCACTCTATCTATCAAAAAAAACCCGCTTCAAAATCTGTTGGGTAGTTTTAAAGATTTAAGCAGACATAGAGAAATAGGGACAGAAAAAGCGATTTTGTTTTATACTGTTCTTCCACTCCGACCAACTAAACCGATCAACTGGTTGTATAGAATGGAATTCGATCAAGGGTTTATTTCCAATCAAACCAACTGGTTGATCATATATTTTATTTTGGGTATACTTGTTCCATTCGGACCAACCAAATTATACTATGTAAGTGATGACAATAATAAAAATAACACCTAATAGAAAGGGTTAAAAAGGGTCTCCTTGCATTTGGCTAAAGACCCAATGCAACGCTGGATTTTAGGTAAGGCACAGACGAGAGGAGTGCACAACTAGGTAGGTACCTAATACAAACACTATAATAAAAAATAATATTTACAACTTAAAATAAAGGTGACAAAATACATGCATGATTACTAATTAGGTATCACTACATAGTATAAAATAAAGTCGCTTTCTCTGTCCCTATGTCATGTCCCTTTGAACGCTTAAATCTTTAAAACTGCGCAACGGATTTTGATGCGGTTTTTTAATAGAGAGTGATTCAAGAGGAAGGTTTATACGTATAACATAAAAAACCGTGCGAAGCCGGGGCGGGTCGCTAGTTTAATATAATATACTTTAACCTACAGGTAAAGCCTTCGTAATGCCTATACCTACCTACCTACAATGTTTTTTCAAAGGACTACTTTCCAACTTATTCCGGTGAAAGAAAGAAGTTTGGTAGCTGTATTTTTGCTAATAGTATATTTTATAAAATATCATTTGCTAGAAGTTTGTTTAAAATAGTATTGAGATAAAAAGATGAAGATGAAACGATCAATTTATGAAGCTTAATGAAATACTATTTTAACTATACCATTCTTGTTTATTCTGAGATTAAAGAAGTAAGTACCTTATTAAAGTAAATAATCCATTTGCAAACGCACGTGTCGTGAGGTCACACGGGTTCAGTGCAGGGTTGGTGATTTTACCCCAAGCGAGTAAGCCGCTTTCGAGCTATTCAGTTATATGCGTTTATTGGCTCATCTCAGTTTAACGATAGTTTTGACGATGTTTCCTAAACATACCCAGAGATTTCATAGTTAAATAACTATCGGCAGTGCCTCTAAAATGTTTAGTAAGCTTCTGTACCTATTGGGATTAATAAGAGTCAGCAAACTAGACATAACGAGACGCTTGTTAAGTTTGGTATTAATAATAGTTGAAACTCGTTAAAATTATATTATTGATTTAATTAAATGGACTTTTTAGCTCCTATGATGTTATAAACAGGTAGTTTGTTATGTTAACAGAGATATGATCAAAACAAAAGGAGTACTAATCAATCAAACCCTTCAAAACCCCAATCCAATACAAAATTGGGCCTCACGTCGTTAAAGCAAATCAAAGTTAATTCATAACTGCCCCTCAAAATAAATTAAAATTGCCCAAAATTAATTACGAAATAAAAATGGAAGGCCGATCCGACATTATCCGGCCCAATAACGATCTTCGAAGCGAAATTCGCGATAAAATTTCAAATTCCATTGTTTATCCGACAAAAATTGGGCCATAAAGTGAGGTTATCGCTCCCTAAACCCCAATCACAATTTCAGCCGAAAGATACATAGCATATTTCACTCCGCCCGCCCTAGCTCTTGGACGCGGGTTTTTTTAAATATAAACAGGCTTTGTGGTTACAAGGAGGCGAAATATTGCAGCGAACGTATGGGTGGTGGATGGTTTTATGATACTGTTTATGTATTTTAAAGATCACTGCTTTTAAGGGAAAGTGGAGGGTAGACATAAACACAGAATTATACATACACAGAGTCAAATGTGAAAGACGGTCGGTCTCTTAGATGACTCTTTATTAAAGACAATTATCTTTTCACGGCGGCGCGGCGTCCCAAGCGTTGTTCCTACGGAAACACTTCAAGGTTATTTACATATTATCCCATGGGAACTGATATAAGGGATGAAAAGTGTGTGTGCCTGTGTGTTATTCTAGGATTAAAACTACGTCTCTTAAAATTTCAGACCTATTCAGTAGTTTTTGCGTGAACAGGAACAATAAGTATATATGTATAGCAGGGCGCTTTGGCGCTCATTAGGGGAGGCCTATGTCCAGCAGTGGACTAATATAGGCTGATGATGATGTTGATGTATATAATACTAGCGACCCGCCCCGGCTTCGCACGGTTTTATTATACGTATAAACCTTTCTCTTGAATCACTCTATCTTTAAAAAAAAACCGCATTAAAACCGTTGCGTAGTTATAAAGATTTAAGCATTCAAAGGGATATGGGGACATAGGGACATAAAAACCGACTTTGTTTTATTCTATGTAGTGATGAGTAAGAATGAAGATGTTGAATTGTTCTAAAAAACTACATAAACAGACTTCAAATTGCGCGTTTACTCTCGTTATTATGGTAACTATAAAAGCCTTATGTAGTTGTTGACCATAGAGGTAAGATCGTATCACTGTGGTTGCTGACCAAATGCTAACAGCCTGTCCAGATAGGGCGCTTTACGCGCGCTTTACGCGCGAGTGCCCTCGCGCGTTTCAATTTATATTGCGTCCAGATGCGGCGTTTTACGCGCGCTCCACTGTTCGCCCGAGTATTTCGACTCGCGCGTGCTACGCGCGAGTCGAGAGTCCAGCGCTTTACGCGCGTAAAGCGCCCTATCTGGACAGGCTGTTAGATATCACAACTCGATGACCAAATGAGTTTCTGACATTCTACCGTTAGTTAACAGCCTGTCCAGATAGGGCGCTTTACGCGCGCTTTACGCGCGAGTGCCCTCGCGCGTTTCAATTTATATTGCGTCCAGATGCGGCGTTTTACGCGCGCTCCACTGTTCGCCCGAGTATTTCGACTCGCGCGTAGCACGCGCGAGTCGAGAGTCCAGCGCTTTACGCGCGTAAAGCGCCCTATCTGGACAGGCTGTAAGTCGATGAGACACCAAGGCTTATAGTGAAATATACCATTATGGATGAAATTACAGATACCGCGAAAAGACTCATTTCCCTAAAGTATCGGTAAAAATTTTATTTTTATTTATATGGATTCCAAAGATGTACCGGTACCACGTCGATGTCAGTCAAACAGTTATTTGAAAGTACCACTATTCCTAGCCCTGTGCAGATCATGCAATCGCACACATCTCCTTAGTAATTCATAATGTAACGTAGCATGCATCATCGATCGACATTCTACCAAGTCGAATCCCATGTTCGCCGTTGCCAACAAACCTCAAGGTGGAATGGAGTGGAATCTACTAGGTTTAGGCGAGTCGTGTCGCGCAGCGTTCGCATGGGGATTCCAACATTTCTCTCGAGTCCGCCCACGCCGCCCGCCGCTTGTGAAATCGAATCGTCACGGAGACTTTCTAGGGGCTGTTCGACATTTCAGTTTTATTTGACTTGTGATGGAATTTTAAAAACCACACCTCTTGAAATAATCATTTTACGGTTATTTTTGAAATGCTTGTAGAGGAATCTGATGAGGATTTTTTTAGAGTCGAACTTTCGTTTTATTTTCAGGAAAAAGCGGGAATTTCGATAGTATTTAGAAAGTTCTACTATTCAGTTGAACGAATCCCGTGTACACCGAAACTAACAGAACCGGCTAAACAGCGCGATTGCAAAATCCGCTTGCTCCGTTGTAGTTACATTTATATAATTACAAGTATAGTTACATAATAATATTTAATTATAAAAGTTTGCTAAAACCGTAATTGTTTTAATCTGTAAGTCTCTTAAACCAGAGTCCACCAAAAGTTACACAGCAGCATCGTCGGTTAATTTGGAATTGTTATGAAAAACTAGTATTTTCACCTTGGGAGAAATGTTTGTACGATCTGCATATATGTAGATGTTTATTTCTGGGTGTTTTCTATATAAATAAAAAACCTCAATGCAATGTATTCTATTAAGCACCAATCATCTCGTACCCATAACACAAGCTCTGCTTAGCTCGGGGCTATGATGTTATATGATGCAGTGTCAATTCTCCAGCATTATTGTTACTACATATTTATAAGGAAGCTAAAACATGCGAGTCAAACAAAAGTCTCCTGCAGTCGAAGCTTATGTAACCGTGACCTACTTTGGCCGTTGCGTGTTTATGAGAATAGACAATTGGCTTGGGAATCCATTATTTCACCGATTTCAGTATTATTTGGCCAAATTGTGGTTCGCCGAATGTTATCTTGGCCTCCAATATACACTTTCTTATAGAATGACTAAATCCTGGTTTAGTTTAAAATTAAGTATATCCTTGGATAAAAATAAAGTGTTGCTGTACGATTCACACAGCATCACCTAGCCCCAGGCTAAGCAGAGCCTATGGGTATATCCATAGAGATAATGGAACAAATATCATCATCATCAACTCAACAACACACACCATAAAGGTCTCCCCTGATGAACGAATATGCCATGCCGGCGTCAATCACTACATAGTATAAAACAAAGTCGCTTTTTCTGTCCCTATTTCCCTATGTCCCTTTGACTGCTTAAATCTTTAAATTTAATTTTTTGATTTTGATGCGGTTTTAATAGATAGAGTGATTCAAGAGGAAGTTTTATACGTATAATAAAACCGTGCGAAGCCGGGGGGGGGTCGCTAGTTTATTATAAAGGAGTTACGTACAAATAACTCCAAGTGTGTCTCATGCGAGAGTCCCATGTAAGGTACATTAGTAGCCCACGGCTTCGGCACTGCACGCGTTGGTTCTATGGAAACGTTTCAAGACTATTTCTATCATTTGGAAACTGATTTAAATAATTAATTGGCGAAAAGTAGCCTATTTGTTATTCCAGGCCTAGAACCACGTCTTTTACAAAATTTCAGCCGTATCCGCTCCGTACTTTTTTCGTGAAAGAGTACCACATCAACAACAAAACAACAAACACAAAACAAAACACAACAAAAACAAATAACAAGAGTGCACAACTATACAAACTTTCGCGTTAACAAAATATGTAAGGAAGTAAGGATTTGTATCTAAAACATCATTTGTACGTCATATATCCGTCGGACATACAGGTTTAATCTAAACCGTACCAACCTAGTAGGTGGGCATATAAAAGTTGACTCGAATGATTGATGAGTTTTCATTTTTAGGTCACACCTTTTGACAATCAAACCATCTCGTTGAAATTGCTTGTGGCAACTTTTCACGTTCTGTGTGCTGAGTGTGAACGGTTTTACTGTTTACTACAAAGTTTGCGTAACTTTTTTTTGTATGGAAATCTGAACAGCGCCCCTAGCGGGAAGTTTACAAAACTTTTTTGCAAGTTTGAATCGATAACCATTACTTTTATAGTTTCTTAAAACGTGAATTTGATAGTTTACTCAATTTTTTGACAGATATGCGAGTGTGAACGGCAAATTACGTCAATTTTTGACAGATAGCTACTATAATAAGTAAACTTTAAAAGTAAAGTATTTCACTTGATAATTCTTCAGTGAGACCATAGTAACTATTGTATGAGGCTCGGCGCCCATTATCGGCATCGGCACGACTGAGGATTTTAGGTGGCAAATAGCAATATACATTAACATAATGGCAATAAAGTAGAAGTTGCCGTGTATATGGTCGTAATAACAAAAAATACCGCTTCGGTATGCTTGAGGCTGCTGTATCGGCAGCCTTGAGAATGCTTTGGGATGCTTCGGCATCCTTCGGTACGCCGCCGGCGCCGAGGCAACACTCGGGGGGATAGCTTGCCCTGCAGGGCGAGGGAAGGCATCCGCCATTTGAATCATTTGACTCACATTGATATTGAGACGCATCGGCAAGCTACAGGACGGTGCGGCATGCTTAAGGACGCCTCGTCATCCATAAGAACGTTGCAGCATGCCAAAGCATAGTTCCCGATAGTGTGCGCTTGCGTGTAGGATGCCGAAGGATCCTTTTCATTGCCGATGCCGATAATGGGTGCCGGGCCTTATTCTCTTTGACCTCGAGTGAGACGAAAACGTCACTTCGGAAATACTGCATGTATTGAAGTGAAATAAAAATTAATGGAAAGGACATGATATAGTACTCTCCGATTTTAGCTACATTTGATAGTAATATTTTGATCCTTTTGTGTTCTCCATTAAAACTCTTGAGCTGGCTGAAATAAAAACTTCCTTTATGGATCTTAATTTCGACAAAAACAGTAATCTCGTCCTAGATGAATGGTTTAAGGGGTAGGCTTGCGATCTAGGGTTGGATGTTCGAATCTTTATATAAATGTTATTTTTGCTTTATCCTGACCTTTTAGCATAATAATTGTCTATAATCTGTTTTTTTTTAATTAGAAATAGGATTGGAATATTATAAACACATCTTAGATTATAATGTCATCTTATTTTATTTAGAGACTACAAAGAAAGACTAAAATAAACAACATTACAATGATATAACTAATATTAACTTATACATAATAATTAAAACGTATTACATTTTCGGTTCCTTTTCATACAGCTATGTTGTTTTGAAATCCAAGTAAATAAAAGTCAACACACAAGTAGAAGAAACACGTTTTGTTATTATTAGAATACCTATACCACAGTCTATCTACTGTAAGGTCTACTTTATTTCATGCAGCGTCTAATAAATATTAACAATTGAGATCCCTCGTGTGTAACAGACTCAATACGCTAAATGATAAGCATGCTAGAACTAGTAAATTTAATTTATTGACAACAATAATTATTGAATTCGATAACTTTCGATTAGTAAAATTTGTTCTAGCCTGCTTTTCATTTGAGAAACCGTATTCCAGCCTGCATCACTTCCACGCCTTTTGTCCCATGATCTTAAAACTTCTCTGCGTAAATTGCATTTTGATTGAATTCTTCTGAATTTCAATTCAAAACTATTAAACCCCTCATATTCCCAATTGAATTTAAATCCAGACTTTTAAGATGGCCAAGGAATTGCAGTCATATCATTCTGAGTAGATAGCAGCTATTCTGTTACAATTTTCGAGCGATGAACTGCATCTTGCACAAAATATACGTGCCCTACTGGACAAGCAACGCGCGCTGTTGGTTTATGATAACTTCTTTCAATAGATACTTGTAAGTATTGTTCCCATTCATGCGGCTGTCAATTTCTATGAGTTCTCCTAGGCCCATGGATGACATTCAGCCCCAATAACCTGAAAATAACACTGACTTTTCAAGACTTGTAGGTAGGGGTGCACAGTTATTAAATTAATAATTGACTGGACAGGCAATTTAGTTTGTAGTAAAAGAAAGCTGTTGGATATTTACTAGGTAGGTCATTTAGTCTCAAGTAGGTATAAGAAACAGATTTTGCAACAGAAAATGCAACTACTTATCACATCATACCTAGGGTAATTCTGCCACTTGTTCTCCAAAGTATTTTCCGACCGATCCGTGTCAGACCTAAATGTTTTTTCATCAGTGAAAATCACAATATTGTTCTGCCAGTCAAAGTTTTAATATTCTTCTGCGAACCGCAATCTTTCTCTCCGATGGGTTTCAGCTTATTATTGTGTATGTTGGTTGCACTTAGTTTATGATTGCTTGAAGTTCTCCTTTCTTCAAAATTATTTTTGGCGAATACGCGAATGGACGCCATTTTGTTTGTTTACTTTTTGCAAAACAAACGGTGTCTTTCTTCTCTTATTTGCGTAAGCATTAGAAAGAGAAAAAAAACAAATGTATTAGACAATACAAACTAGAGATGGGCCGAATATTCGCTTTGTAATCGTTATTCGGCATATTCGGCAGCTTTACCGAATATTCATATTCGGCCGAATATTCGGTGGAATCACCTAGTGTTCGGCAAAGTGATACTCAAAGTTTTTACTGTTAAGACCCGTGTATTATCATGATTTGAGTGTACAGTGTAATGAAATAAGTGTTTTAGAGTTTAGCTTTCTGATATTGTCGTCACTGAAGCTTCATTTTTAATTAAAGTAGGTTGGTAAATAGATAATAACTTCAATCAATATCTTCACGCCGCGCCGGATGCAGGGTACGCAAGGAATCCATAATAACTTAATGCAAAATATAGGTATCTAGTTGTTTTGGGATTAGGCTTCTGTGTTAACTCTTTATAATAATATACTATTATACAGGCCAGAAAGAAAATAAACAAGATATTTATTTCGGTCAGTCGTTATTGTGTCAGAGAATAGTTGAATCATATCACAACACCTTAAATAGATTATGAACTTAGTTGATTATGACTTGCATTTGTGCGACGGAACGGAATCAATGGACCAAATATTAGGCCGCATATTCGGTACGGTAAAAGTTTTACCGAATATTCGGCCGAATGTTCGTATTCGGTGGAAACCCATGTTCGGCCCATCTCTAATACAAACCATAACTTGAAAACGTGTCGAGTAATCGTTACTTTTTTTAGTAAAGTATGATGGCGTTTACAATCTCACATTTTACGTTGACTTCGCGTTTGGCGTATTCTCGATGAACTCGATCGTCGAGTTAACGAAATTTTTGCAATGTTTCACACTCAGCATACTGTTCTAATTGCAAAATTTAAACAATGGGTATTCCATTTGATTTTTATTATTTTAATGTATGTATATTAAAAATGTTTTTGTTAAATATCAGGTATTGCAGTACTCTTATAAACTAAGCTAAATACAATTATATTTGTATCTAAGCAGTTGCAATAAACATAATAAACTTATATAAAGAAAGGCAAAATCTATGTTAGCACCTACGGAAACTACGTTTTCGAAATGGTTTAAGTTAATACATTTGTTCCGGGATTCTGGGTATATTAAAAATATTTATGAAATGTAGTATTGTATTAATTATATCAGTCATCTAGTAGCCATAACACAAGCTCTGCTTAGCTTGAGGCTAGCTAGATGATGTTATGTGAGTTTGGATTGTTCAGCGTTATTTATTTATTAACTACTCGTTGCGCCCCGCGGCTTCGCCCGCATGGAAATGTATATCAAATTTTTAAAATTTATTGCACGCCTTCTTTCATAAAAATAAAAAAAAAATAAAAATATTATTTACTTTTCAGTTTATTTATACCGAGTTTTGAGTGAATCAAACCAAGGAAAAAATATTTTCCATACAAACTTTGGAAGTAACCCGCCGTTGTTCCGAACTAGTCTCGGTTTCCAGGAAGCTTGGATAACCTCGTGAACCTCTAAATTGTCTGCACTTTGGAGCGTGCCTTTATTTATAAAAATAAAAGACGCTTCTATCAGAGAAAAGTTTTTATAGCCGAGCTCTGTGGTTCGTAATTCGTCTGTAGAGATTTTGTACTCTGGCTTTCAGTTTATACTACCTGCAAATATTTGTATCGTGGTTCTGGGATCTTTTATTTATGATAAAAAATATCTAGGTATCTATGTGTACTTCAGTCATCTAGTACCCATAACACAATCTCTGCTTAGCTTGGGGCTAGATGATACTGTGTGGATTGTCTGGCATTATTTATATAATTGATTTCAATCTGATGCTAACTATTCAATGTATTCAAATATTCAGGTGAATATTAGACGAATTAGGTGTGACCAAAAATACTAAAATGATCGGGCTGAAATTGTTTAGACGTGTGTAGGCTTGGAATAAAGTATTTTTGACGGAAGTGAAGCCATGGGGTGCCATAAATGCGACTGGTCGAGTCGACACACGAATTCACAGTAATTCAAATGTCTACAATCGATTTAGAAACATGTAGATTCTACCTCTATTAGGTTGTCAATCTTTAAGGTTGTCGAAGACCTGGACCGCACCACCACCAAAAAAATTTGCAATTAAAAAGGGGATTTGTAGATGCATTTTATGTGATATATGATGTGAGCTTCATGACAATTTACTGGGACAAAATGGCTTACAGCAGATTCAAAAGAGTGGCCAGTTACAGTAAATGTATCTAAAATGTCATGAAACTCACATTTGAATGCAAATTTTTGGACTGTGCGACAGTGGTGTAGTACGTGTGAGCGCTAACCTTTAGGAATCTCGCATGAATAATTGCAGCCACACGTTTCCGTCAGTTACCGATTTGTTCGAAAGATCTATTCGTACTCGAAACTTGGAGACTCCGTGTGTGATTATCGAGATTGAAATAGGAAATTATCTTCCTAGAACTTATTATTTATGGTAACTTCTAAGTTATAGTTTTCAGATAGTTGTATCAGATATGTTACATAGTACCTAGTGTTTTTTAATGCTTGGGTTGGAATAATTTCTAATTGGTTCCAAGTTAAAACAAAAGGAGCTAATCTAAGTGATCTCGGATTTTTTTATTGAATGCCAGAACTAAAATAGCCTATGAGCATGAAACCTTTCTACCGCTATCAAACTACAAAAAATATTTTTTTTCTGTATCCGGTAGATAGGTATATTGCAAACCGCTAAAATAGTAATGCAAAACCGATACTAAAGACACTTTAATTATTCAATTTACTCGAATAATATGTATGAACATTCTAAACTCGAGATTATTTTTATAGGAAAGAATCGTCATAAAATTTCGTACTTAAGTGGCAACATACGAATATACGAATAAAATACAGAGCTCCACTTTCTAGCAGATGCTTTTAACTGTTGACCAAATCAACGTAAGTGCTTATGAATTTCAAAACTCGTGTAAAGACTTATCTCTACTTCCGAGCACTTGCCTTGACGTTAATTTAGAAAATAAATTAAACGAAATGCCTCCAGGGTCAGGAGTTTGAAACAAACCGGAGAACAAAGTTTCAAGAGCTGTTTTAGATGTTTGAAAGGCCCCTTAGCATGACAGCAAGCTTTTTGTTCTAAGTTTCACCTGTACCCGGAAAAGTTGGAATTGTCTTATCTAATGACTGCAGTATAAAGAGTTATTTACAGTTATAATTACATAGCAGACTTTGCTTAACTCGTCAACAACAGATGCCAACAAATAATTAAACATTAGTAATGCTGAACATGGAAATCCCCACACCGTCATCTAGCCCCATGCTACTCACTAAAAAATAGGCTATTTTTCATCAATTTTCACAGGGATAAGCTGCGGGGCGCAGCTAGTTAGTAGTAATTCAACAGATCTGCCAATCAGCAATGCTAGTTCAAGTGCAATACAACTTTGCTATTTTTAGCATAAAAAACATTTAGTCCGTTTTATTTTGTTTATTACGAAATACGAAGATAGTTGCTTCAATTTTTTGAGATTAAGCTATTAGGTACTTAGGTCGGATATTTTTATATGATTAGATAATGAGACATAATTTTACTCAAGATCTTCATTCATGAATACAAAATTTCATGGCTGCTATCTTAATATTCGCAAACTTTGCCTTATTTCCTCTGAGTAGTTATAGAACGATTTATTACAGCGAATACGAGTAAATAATGAGTCAAGAAACCACTTTCTCTGACAGGCATTTTGCGAATTTCCGCTGAATCTAATTTGGAGTGATACATGCCACCGCCTCTGCCGCAATTGCGTTAGTGTAGGGTGCCATAAATTTGGCAATTACAAGCTCGATGGCAAAACAGACGCACTAAAATGCTGCTGGCAAACTATTGCCCATCTAGACATAGAGGATGGTCAAAAGATTGTCATTAGACTATACTGGTAGGTATCTACATAGTGTCTTTATTCCTAGTTTAGTAAGACACCAATTTCGATTTCTCCAAGTTTGTGAACAAGCATCAGACAGTTAACAAAGATAAATAAAATTTTACCATTACCAAATTTAATAAGTCTGACAAATGTGCACTAATTTGTGAAATGAAAAATTTGTTTATTTATTACTTAAACAATCAAAATAACAAATGTGTGATCTTAGTGGGTAATACAATTGTTACTGAGTAACTAGGTAAGATTTTTGGACTTGAGTGACAACGATTCCCACACTACAGCAAAAATGGAATAAAGCAAAAGTTGAATAATAATAATAACAGGTATCAGACGTTCACAGACGTTGCTTGGTTTTTGAAAACCAAAGATGATGTCTTGTAGAAAAATATTCTAGCGATTTATTTAATTCTGAAAATTTATTTGTTTTTGCTGATACTCCAATAAAAAACTATTATCATAGGTTATTCGGCGAGGTGTTAGTCTGCGAGGGTACAAATGTGAATGCAGCATTTTATTGTAGGAAGTAAAGCAACATAATGCTGGCGGCGACGAGCAGTCGAGACGCCAGACGTTTAGCTCCTAAGGAACTGCAAAAAATATGTTTTGGCACCCGAATAGCTTTATTGTGGAAAGCTTTTCATTTTCACATTTAACACAGAAATTTATAAGCTTTTTCCTCGACTGAAAAAAAAGTTACAAATACCATGACTTTAATGTATTTAATTGGATTCTGCAAGGATAATATACCTTTAAAAACCGGCCAATTGTGATTCGAACTTGCGCTCAAAGGTTCCGTACCATGACTACATAGTATAAAACAAAGTCGCTTTTTTTGTCCCTATGTCCTTATGTTCCTTTGAATGCTTAAATCTTTAAATTTACGCAACGGATTTTGATGCGGTTTTTTTAATAGATAGAGTGATTCAAGAGGAAGGTTTGTATACTTATAATAAATCCGTGCGAAGCCGGGACGGGTCGCTAGTTGTCTATAAACACGCAAAAAATCATGTCTGTTCTATGAGATTAATTCAAATAATTTAATAAATGAACGATTGTTTCGAAACATTTAATACGGTGATACCTAAATACGATCAGATATAAATCAGGGCATTACAATATTTGCAACGCTTTGAAAGTAGCGAGCGCCGCCAATTTGTGAATGAATTGAATATTAATGTTAATGTAGGCTGTAAATATCCTGTATCGACGGCTCTATCTGGCGTGATGGCTTTATTTTGGACTAGCTTTTAAATGTACTTATTTAAAATGTATGTGGCGGCTGTAAGCTATGTAATTGTACAACTGTACGTACTCGGTTCGAGAATACAAGCACCCAGGCAAAAACAAAAGAAAAGCTCACGTCATTTTCAGTATAGGTTATGGTTAAAGGTCTTTTAAGAACTAAACTTTTAAGGTCTTCGCACATTAAAACAACTCAACGGCGACTCTACTCTATGCCAAATATTGAAATTTAAGCCCTGTGTCATATGTTTAAGATTTAATTTCAAAAAATGATATTAAAGTAGTGTACGACGAGTGGCCTACGCATCGTACACTAAAGGTCAACCCCGGCTCGTTTGTCACGCAATGACCACACGTTGTCCAGTCCACGCAACAACGATGCGACCGAAAAACTGAGGTTAGACGAGTTGTCTGTTGAATACGCATTACCCACTCGTTGACAACGCATTGCCCACTAGTGACCATGGGGTGGATCATTAGTTGACTAATCATCGAGAGTGTGAGTTGAGTTGCTGCCGCGTTGGCGTGGAGTTGTTATAATGTGCGAAGACCTTTAATCATAACCCAAACTGTAAATGACCAACTGACAACAGCAAGGAAACAACTTAATAACGCATAATTATACATGCGCAGAGAAAACACGGTACACTGAAATTCGAAAACAGACAAATGACACATAAAATGATGGTGGTTGGGGTTCTAAGCTATTTGTTTTCAAATCAAATATTTATTGACCTATCCAATAATTTAGCTAGTGAAAAAAAAATATACCAAGTTGTAAGAACTTTTTAATAGCCTATCACTTTTATGTAGGGGCACCTATACGCAAAGTAGGAAGTAAGATTTTCCCAGGAATGCCACGTCTTTACTTACGCAAGTGTAGACGATATCTTTAATAATCAATTCTACATATAATTAAAAAGTAATTTTGTATCTTTTTTAATCGAAACTAACGAGAATCCACACACGAAAACTTTTAATATAATATTTATCAAGAATGAAAACTGAAGAGCTAATTAAAGTTACAAAATTTTCTTTCTGGGTTTTAAATTATCTAGGATTTACAATTGAATATCTTTATTTAATCCAAAATGAATATCATAAAATCTCTGCCGTGCTCTAATAAACTACCAATTAGCAATGTATTAATGTGCTCTTTAAATACAATTGTAAGCGCAAATGGAGCTATTACGTTTAAAAGCCTACATGTTTTATTTCAGAAGTCCGGAAGTGGAAAGTCCAACATGTCTAGTTCGCTTTGCGGTTCGACCACAGAGTAAAGAGTCTGCAGAGGAACTAAATTAGAGAAATATTCTTGACACAGATGAAGACAATGACTTATTTCTCTGTAGCAAAGATTAATAGCAAATAAAGACACACGTTAAAAAAATTGATTAGAATTGTTGTTTTGTGGCTTACCATATCCTTACTCGAGTAATATTCTAAACGTGAAAGTTGTATGGATGTCTAGATACGTATAATGTTTGTTCCTCTTTCACGCAAAAGTGAAAACGGTCCGGGCTAAAATTTTGAATAGACTTAGTTCTAACCCTGGAAATAGGCTACTTTTCATCTCATAAATCAGTTCCCATGGTATAAAAATTGTCTTAGAAATACATAGTTCTTAAAAGACCTTATAATCATAAAATTATTATTTAAACAATGTCAGAAATAAATTAAAATACCAAGTTATATCATAGACATGCTGCAGTAGAGGGACATTGTTGATCAGCTACATTTTTAAACCTCTTCACATTGTTGTAGTTCGATAAAACCCTGTCTACTGTATATTATGCTCTGTGTCCCGAGTCTGTGGTTCAGCTATTTGCAGAAGCATCACTTATTCAGGGCACATTATCACCGGACTCAATGTGCCGTCTCTCCTGTCCGATTGTCCAGCGATTATCGCCGCCGCCGTTCTAAATACTGTTCAGCTATTAATGTCTACCGCGTCACCTATTTTTGCAGTAAATCCTACGTGCTTGTTATTGGGGCCCTCGAGTTCTGAGATTAGAAAAGTTTTATGTTTGTTTTGTGTTTGGAATGAAGTTTTGATTCAAAAGTTTTACCAATAACAGGCTGATACATTTTATTGAGTTAAACGCATCTCGTATAACTCAATTAAATGTATCGATGATGATAATGTTAATCATATCGTTTTTTACAAATAAACTAAAGTCTATTCCAATATTACGAAAGACAAAAGTTAGCGTGAGCCACATAAATATGATTATATGACTGTAATCTAGTGTATTCAAATAAGAAAAATAGCCTTCAGTTCCTTTTTAAATTATCTACTTTTTAATAATAACGATGAAGATTTTGAACTTAAATGATTTTTATAAATGTTTATTTATTTATAACAAATAATAAATAATAATAATAATAATAATTCCGGACAGTCCACACAGCATCATCTAGCCCCAAGCTAAGCAGAGCTTGTGTTATGGGTACTAGATGACTGATATACTTAATACAATACATTACATAGATAGATATTTTTTATTATATATATAGAAAACACCCAGACCAACGGAACAAATTTCTGCAGATCGTGCACAAATTTGTACCGAGGCGGGAATCGAACCCGCAACCTACTGCGTCGCAGGCGGACCTTCGCCCACCGCGCCACATCGGTCGTCATAACAAAATAACAATCATAGAACATTATTTAATTTATTTTGTAGGACTTATCCTATCCATTGTTGGATAAAGACTGCCTGCATCTATTGCCATTCAATAAACTACAGTTTTTACCACTCTACATAATACGCATTAGTATCAGAACCAGTATTGGTTTACTGGAGTCCAAAATATAACAAACACAAAACGCATTTTATCTTATGAACTCGAAACAGTTGCCATTAAATTACCAACTCAATCTAAGTAGAGATAAAAGAGAAGACATACACAGTAGCTACTGCAAAATAAATTCATTTAAAACGGCTAAACTATAATGCAAGACTTAAGTCGTCGTTTGACCACGCTGCACGATTTGATACCAGCTCTGGTCATTATTTACAATAAGCACTCTCGTTGGAGTGCATTATAAGACCCAAAATAAAAGCATTGCGGTATCGGAAATCGAAGGGGACAAAGAACAGCTATTGCAATGGGATTTAGCTTTTTCTCATTGGCTCCGTAATTTAATTGCAGCTTGTTTCGTTACTTGCAGCAATCGACAATTCTGAATTTATTTTAAGAGGTCTAGTTATCTCTGGCTCAGCTTTAAATATTTGTGGCATAGGGGATTACTTAATCTTCTTAACCCAATATTGAAATTTAAAGTTTTCAAAATTTTTGGATCCTCAGAAAATCGTCAATCTGTTTCATTTAAAGTTGCAAACAAGTCTCGTTCCATTATCAGTATTAAAGTTTACTGTTCCAAATCTCTGAAGCGCTTGAGCTTCCTGCATAAGCTGCAGGAAGCTCAAGCGCTTCATGCAGCATCTACCAGCAGTCTTTCGCAAATCGTCATCTCACTTGATCAAAGAACGTCCTACACTTTACCTAGGTACTAAGATACCAAAGGTTCAAATTATGCTTGCTTTCATACAACTTTTGAACGAGAGGTAATGCAGTACACTTAAATAATCTTCCTTTCATGGCATTCTGTAGCAAAGCTCGACACATCCACCTTTAATTTCGTTAACATAGCCTTCGAGCCGGAGTGCATCCAAATGGGTTTATAAAAAGGACACGTCTGGAATTGCATTGGAATTTCAAATGAGTATATTTTTAGGCTGTCTGAGCGTACGGGGAATTAAATTAGACTGTATAGCAAGCAAGGCTGTATTTGCGGACGTGACAGCGGCGCGGAGCGGACTGTTTTTAGTGGGGGTTAAGTGATTAGTGACAACGGACAGGTAAATAGCTGAAGAGCTTTGCGTCCTATCTTTGCATCTATTTAGATTGATGTTTTAAGGGTGAGTGGGTAAGAAATTAGAAATCCACGTAAATACATGGACTTTACGCTATTTTAGGTGGTGATTGCTATTAATGTAAGTTTTTCCAATAGTTTCATTTTGTTTGATTGACATTTAAAACAATTAAAATCTCTAAGTAAATAAGCAACCCTTTAATTTTCGTCTTCAATGGGATTTGAACCAGCAACTTTCCCTCAGTACGGGAATCCGCTAACCGATTGCACTGGGATGTCAAGAGGCTGACAAGTCGATAATCTCTGGGAAATCCAAAGGACTCCAGCGCCGTTAGTTGCAGAGGAAACATTGAAGTTAATCCAT
The DNA here is from genome assembly GCA_944547425.1 of Eupithecia centaureata. Taxonomy (NCBI): domain Eukaryota; kingdom Metazoa; phylum Arthropoda; class Insecta; order Lepidoptera; family Geometridae; genus Eupithecia; species Eupithecia centaureata. The sequence continues at coordinate 1,135,819 of OX155676.1, read as the reverse complement.
TCGTCGAAGTCGAAGTTTTTTGGACATTATTTAAATTCTTAAAAATTTCCCCAAGTGATAAGCACTATCAAAAAAAATATTTCAGCAAAACAATTGATGTATGTAACTTGACAGTGAACATTATATAATATTTGGGTGATTCTACGAAAACTCGTTTTTTGTCTGACTTCTGTGGCACATTTTTTTTTGTTGAAATTGCACATCATGATAGTATATTCTAAATGAAGATTTAATTTTGAATTTTTTGGTAGTGAAGGGAACTTTATTGGCATTATGGTTACGGAGTTATTCAATTTTAAAAATATGGTGTCCACGGAAATCAGAATTTATATCACCAAAATCAAATATGCGTTGGTTTATCAATAAAAATATGTGTTTTCGGTAGTAAGTAGATTATTAAGGTTCTTAAAACTAAGGACCAATTATTTGACGTTTGTAGTTTTAATCAGTTTTTACAAAAACACCTTTAAATCATTAATGTAAATACAAGTAACTTTTTACAAAAATCACACTAATAATGTTTATCTTTGTATTAAAAATATTATAATTATTCATTTTGTATTTATTATAAACTTTTATCCTAAAAAACATCATAAAAACTGTAAAAAAATATTATTGAGATGTTAATCAACCCGCAAAATCCACGGAAATCAGTACCACGGAAATCAAAAATAATTACAAAATCTTAGAAATTTTCTTAATTTGCTGGTTTATTTAACATTGAAATATGCAGTCGAAATTAGGAACACAAAAGGCATGAATTATCATAATTAATAAAACAATAGGATTAGCATAAACAAATTTATAGTCAACATGGTAATCAGAATTTCTAGATACCAAGCCACGGAAAGTGATTACGTACTGAAATAACAGAGTGACGTGGAGACATACACACTTGTTGTACACACCACTGATGGGGCGTGACTGATAGTTTCTTTCGACCTAACAACTATTTACGCAGATGTTAAAGTACAGCATTTATGAATGAATTAGTGCGCACCAGGGGAATCAGAGCTAAACGACGGACGCGAAGTTATCTCGTTGTAACTTGTCAACTAAAGCTTAGTTTTGCGTAGTAATAGCGTCAAATAAGCAAGTAGGTAACTATCTGGGTTATTGTGAACCTATGTAAATTAGTACTAGTGTTTTCAGGAAATGATATAAACATTTATTAACACAGGAACATGAGGTCCGGACGCACCACGGAAGTCAGAATTTCCAAGGATTTTATTTATTTTTACTTATTTAAAATAAGAATATTAAAAAACTAAAAAAGGCCTCCCCTATTATCTTTGTCTAATCTACTATCATAAAAAAAATCAAAGGGCTAGGGATACTTTTTGTATGATTTTTCGAGCCGGACTTGCTTTTTTCCAACCTGGGAGAATCACCCATTTATTACACTGAATAGGTCTCAGTTGATATGATGATGTTATGTTGTTGTTGTGACATGATTCAAATATTTTAAACATTTTAGTTCATAACTGCATAATCTTAGGCGGACTACATCGGTAGTATTGTGTCAAACTTAATGCAAAGCCTTATAGAAGATGGATAAACTGCATGATTATTTTATGGTCACAAAATAAGAGCAAAGGCTTAATTGAACCAGTTCGTCATACACTCCAAACATCCTCACAATTTGCTGCGGCCTATCCAATACCCTAATTGACATGTCAGTCTGAATACAGTCAGCACAGAAAATAGCTTTATACTCTGTTTTTTGGGGTAAGCTTAGCTGAGATAGTGGCCAAACGCTCGACAATTTACAATAAAATAAAAAAAGTAAAAAGCTTTTAAACTAGGGATGGGAATAGGTCGGACAATATTTAGAGAAATGAAAAAAAAACAATATGTATAAGTATTAATCAAAGAAATAAAACATTCTAGTTTAGCCGAGTCTATTTTTAGGCATTTACTTGTTGTGAATGTTTTATGTTATGGTGATGGTTAAGTAACTAGCTGGTTTCGAGTAACATCACGGCTATTTGTATAGGGTGACGAGATATATATGCAATGGCTTCAAAAAATGAATAATTTCAAAGCAAATATAAATTGAGCGAGCATGGATGTTTATTCTTTAGAAGAGTCATTCATTATCACTAAATTGTCAGTGACGTTTTTAGAGACAACTTTAAAAAAATCTAAATTGATGATTATTTATAGTGTAAGTACGACCCACAGCTATTTATGTAGTCCATATTGAATGTATTATCCTGCTAGCGAGATATACAACATAAGCATAAAGTATAAGCTTGACTTTGGAACTGCAAATCTCTCATTCACTAGTTCTCGCTTTGGACCGCTGCGGCCTTTTGAAGCTAAATTATAAAACACTGTAGTGTACCTAGCTACCTACGTCATCCACATACGAAGAGGCGACTGCGGCACGCGAGCGCGCCATAGCACTGATGGTACGTTCGCCATCCCGCTCGCCAGAACTAGCGCTGTCTCACTCACCGGCCTCGTCTGCATCGGAATATCAGCGCCCGCGCAACAAACATCGTGATTGGTTCTAAAAGTATTTCTTGCTCTTCGCTAGGTAGCCTACTGAATGATTAGAATTAAGATATGTATAAAATAATTTCCCAATAAAAACAGATAAAAATTGAATAGACTTTTAATTCCTAAATAAGTAGTAGGCTGAACCCTTCCTACAATGGTGACCCCGACTGAAAGTGTTCCGGAATGGGGATTCGACATATCTCCAGTGTCAATCCAGTCCAGGATCCTGCCGTTTTGGAGAGAATATCCAAGATTGTGGTTCGCGCAGTTTGAAGCCCTCATCGAACCATCGAAAATGGGAGACGACAGCAAGTTTCGCTACGTGTTAAGCGTTCTGCAGCAAAGTGACATCCAACAAATTGGCGATATCCTCATGAATCCACCAGCTACGGGAAAATACCTAACTTTGAAGAACAGATTGTTATCGGTTTATCAAGAGTCTGAAGCAAAACAACTACAGAAACTTCTGAGTGGCCAAGAACTGGGAGATCAAAAACCAAGCCAATTACTGCGAAGAATGAGAGACCTTGGTGGCACGATGGTACAAGACGACGCCTTAAAAGTTATGTGGCTCAACCAACTACCACAGGCAGTTCGAGCAGTTTTGTCAGTCAACGACGAATCATCACTGAACACATTAGCTTCGATGGCCGACAAAATGACAGAGCACATGGAACCGCAGATCGCCGCCCTATCAACATCACTAGCATCATCATCAGCGCAGAGAACCGTCAACAATCCAAACATAGAGCTGCTATCAAAACAAATTGAGAAGCTTACAATGGAAGTCGCAGAGTTACGGGGAAGAAGGAACTATCGACAACCTAGCAGATGGCGCGGCCGTTCTCGTTCAAGATCAACCAATAGAAGCGGGAGAAAGCCAACGGACCCAGATTGGTTATGCCGCTACCACTACCGCTTTAGAAAACAAGCAAGACGATGTGAATCACCGTGTGCATGGAAGAAACTTCAAACGCCGCCGTCGGAAAACTAGAACAGGCATCGAGTTCGGCGGGCATCGGTGTCAACACGTATAAAATGAACCGCCTAAGCGTCACTGACCGTCAAAGTGGTGAACGCTTCCTCATCGATACAGGCGCCGAAATATCAGTCATCGCAGTGAGAATGAAGAAACCTACACCTACAGAATTCAAACTCTACGCAGCGAACGGAAGTTGCATACATACCTACGGAGAGAAGACACTAAAATTGAACTTGGGCCTACGCCGAAACTATACATGGACTTTCGTCGTCGCTGATGTCAAGAGATCTATTATTGGAGCGGATTTCCTACGCCATCACAACATACTAGTAGACCTACGAGGAGGAAGATTGATCGACGGGCTGACCAAGCTATCTATCAAGACACTCTCTACTTACTCCGACGAATCAAGCATCCAGATCATCAACGAGAAACATCCCTACGTCGACATATTAAAACAATATCCAGAGATACAGAAACCAATTTCAATGAAGAAGCCGCCGCCCCATGACGTCACGCATCACCTAGAGACCACCGGACCTCCCATACACGTCCGACCACGACCTTTACCACCGGACAAGTACATCGAAGCGAAGAAAGAATTCGAGCGCTTAGCAGAAATGGGTATCTGCCAACCATCTAGCAGCCCCTGGGCCAGCCCTTTGCACATCGTCAAGAAGAAGAATGGACAACTACGAGTCTGCGGAGATTATCGACGCCTCAACGCTATGACAATCCCCGACCGCTACCCAATACCAAGGATACAAGACTTCACGTTCAGACTACATGGGAAGAAAATATTCTCGAAAATCGATATAAAGAAAGCCTACTATTGGATACCGATTAGGGGGTGCATTTCGAAATTTCGAAATTTCGTAAATTCGAAATTCGTAGGATTTTTTTGCCATTTTTCAATTTCGAAATTGGAGGACTCAATTTCGAAATTTCGAAATTTTTGGTTTCCATGATTTAACAACGGAAGAAATAATAATATGGGTACCTTGTATACCAACACCTCATTATAATACCCCCCGGCCAGTGCTGAAGCTCTCTAGCTGCAACAAGTAACCGCCTGAGGAGGTTTCTCAGCTCCAAAATGCTGGATGCCCTAACTGTTTTAAGAGCTTATTACCAACCACAGTAAAATATATTACAGCGTGCCACAGACACAAAGTTTCTATATTATTATATAGAATAAAATACGCATCTAGGTAATTAAAAAAAAGTCGTGTTTACATAATTTGATTTTGCAAAGGTTTTTTTTTATATTGTCCATATGCATCAACGTAAAATCACAGAAAAAAGTTAACCGGATACTAAATAAACACTACAGATACAGCTATATGAGGATCAAAAAGATGAATCAGGAACTCGTGAAGTCAAAATCTACACAGCTGGCTTCAAAACCGTAACAGGGACGGGAGCCGGCGCTCACTTAATGGACCTCTTATGCATATCAATAACGCTAGGAGAACACAGCTCCATATTCTAATGTGAATGTGTAGCAATAGCCCAATAAGCTGTACACAACAGAGGAATCGGCGACGAAGGCGTACGTATTCTCTTTGACAGCGCTGCCATACTCAGATCCCTGGAAGGTAATAGCTGCAAGTCCATTCTTGTGTTCGAATGTCACTTAGCATTATAAAAGATAAGAAAGACCAAGAACAGGAGCATCATTCAGTGGATCAAGGGATATAGGGGATTACTAGGAATGATGACGCCGCTCATGAATTGACATGCAGGGGATCGGAAACGATTACAGAAGGATCATTGCCCTTCCTACCTCTGCCATTCTCTTTGCTCCAGATTTGGACTAGGCTCAGAACAATAGATATGTATAAAGAGCGACGACACACCTGTTTGAGTGCAGACAAGCCAGAGCGGCGCTTCCATTTATATAGATATCACCGACGCTAACAAATCGCTTCCTTTACCTTAATAGATTGGACATGCATATCCTGGTGGGAACACTAACGGGACGGGACACTGCCTACTAAATAAATAGTTATTCAAAATTGGAACGAAGGACAATCTTCATCATAGAGGATGTCTCAGCGATGATGAAACAGCTGCCCAAGTAATTCTTGAATGCAAGCGAATAACAACACAATGAACATAAATCCACAACTTGCCGAGGTCATTCTGCGAAACCTGTGAAGAATGAAGATTTCAGGAAGATTCTGCGCTTCGGGATGGAGTAAGGCTGGCCATGCTAGCAAAATGAAGAACGCGTAATGGATAAAATTGAGTCAAAACACGGAACCGCTTAGTTCGAGTGGATGGAATATCCACAAGGTAAGGCTGGTAATGTGCCGTACGCCTACTCGTCCTGGAGTGGAAGGGAGATGGTGGAATCAAGTAGTGAAGTTCCTGTGAGCGTCTCCGAAATGTAACCTATGAAAGATCGATAGGCAAGCAACATTGCGACGGTGTTCAAGACTTTGGACCTTAGTTTCGTCAAGGTACTGCTCGCCAGTAGGTCTGAATTCTATCGACTCTAGAGCCGCTAGCTGATACTTAGCCGAACCATCCCAAACGTGGTAGAAATACTCAACACCAGATCGATCCTGTGCTTGGTATAACGATACAAGCTGTCCCGGTGTAAAGTATCGCTGAACCTTGTTTAGGATTCCTAGCTTCATAGCTGCTATTTTAGCCTTCGACTCAATAAAGACACCAAAGTTAAGAGTTGGTGTGAGCGTGACACCTAGAAGCTCCAGTTGATCCTTAATAGGTACACCGGTACATCTCGGAAAGGAGCCTGGACTAACGGACTCTGTTTAGCAGAGAAAAGATATGCTTGTCTTTTGGTGGCATTGAAATCGACCCGATTGGCCTCGCCCCAATCTGAGACTACCTTCAGGGTCAAATTGGCTGGCTCTGGCGTTAGACAGGTACCTGTCTATCACGGTGCTGTCGTCTACGTATCCAATAATACCGTCCTGGCGTCTCATTGCCAGACTTCAGCGATACGACTGGGAGGTCGCTTCGTCACTGCTATACGTGCAGTGCAAGCGCCTCGGTGACACTTGATGTAGTAAAATCGAAGTATTTTAATAATTTTTATATTTTAGATAAAGGAAATCACTTTTTCGACTCTAACTCTATCTGTAAAGAAAGGGAGTCAGATCTTATCATCATTAGAGAATAAAAGTTATATTTTCTGTACGAATTTCGAAATTTCGAAATTGAGCTTCCGAATTTCGAAAGCCAGTTTCGAAATTGAAAAATATCGAAATTGGACCCCCTAATACCGATGAACAGCAAAGAAGACGTCCAGAAAAGCGCTATATCGACGCCCTTCGGGCTATGGGAATTTAGGTCAATGACCTTTGGACTTAGAAATTCGGCGCAGACATTCCAACGATTCATGCATCGTGTTCTACGTGGCCTAGACGAGTTCACATTCACCTACATCGACGACCTCTTAATTTTCTCATCGGACGAACAAAAACACAAGCAACATCTACATGAAGTTTTCAAGCGCCTTACAGAATATGGTTTGAGCATCAACATGGACAAATGCGAGTTTGGAAAAAGGACTCTCAACTTCCTCGGCTACAAAATATCAGAAGAAGGAATACAACCACCTGAAGACAAGACAGAAGCTATAGCTACATTTCCAAAACCAAAAACTATCGAAGAACTAAGAAGATTTCTGGGAATGTTAAACTTCTACCGAGACACTCTACCTAAACAAGCTCAACTACAACAAGAACTAAACAAATATCTACACAACACGAAGAAGAAGGACAAAACACCAATCGTATGGACACCAGAAGCAGACGAAGCATACAAACGATGTCGCGACAGCATCAAAGAAGCGGCCACATTGACGTATCCTGTTCCTGGAGCACCGTTGTACATCATGACAGACGCCTCGGACAAATGCATGGGCGCCGTTCTACAACAGAAGCATAACAACACATGGAAGCCAATAGCGTTCTACTCGAAGACCCTCAGCGAAGCTCAGCAAAAATACAGCGTGTATGATCGCGAACTCCTAGCGATGTACACCGCTGTGAAACATTTCCGACGCTATATCGAAGGACTCGATGTAGTTATATACACCGACCACAGACCACTTACGTACGCCTTGAAGAAAGCTCCAAGCAACAATGACACTCCAAGAAGAGAAAGACAGCTACAATTCATAAGCCAGTTTTGCACCGAAATCAAGTACCTCAAGGGAGAAGACAACATAGTAGCCGACACGCTATCAAGAGTTGAAGAAATAACATGTACATCTACAATCAACTACAGTCAATTGGCGAAAGATCAACAAGAAGACGAAGAACTGAGAACATTAAATAGCAAAAACCATCTGAAGTTTGCCATGAAAAATCTACCAGGCGTTACCCTACCTATAACATGCGAGATGACCACAGGAAAAGCGAGACCATACCTACCTACTGCGTATCGAGAAGCAGCATTCAAAGCACTTCACGAACTATGCCACCCTGGGATTAGAAGCACAAGAAAGCAGATGACATCACGATACTTCTGGCCACGGATGAACACAGAAATCGCACAATGGACCAAGAATTGCTTGAAATGTCAGAAGAGTAAAATCATACGTCACACAATCACACCACTGGCACAATTTGAAGAAGCTGGAAGATTCGAGCACATACATGTTGACATCGTCGGTCCCCTACTACCGTCCGAAGAATGCCAGTACATCGTCACAATGATGGATCGACGCACCAAATGGCCAGAAGCAGTTCCAGTACAAAACATCACCGCAGAAACAATCTCACGAGCAGTTTATGAACACTGGATATGCAGATTTGGATGTCCACTACGCATCACCACGGATCAAGGACGACAGTTCGAGTCAACTTTATTTCAAGCCCTAATGAAAAGGATGGGAGTGACACGCCTACGTACAACAAGCTACCACCCTCAATCCAATGGACAAATAGAACGCTGGCACCGGACGCTAAAAGCAGCACTCATGGCGCGCGGAGCAACCACTACATGGACGCGAGAATTACACACCGTTCTACTAGGACTACGCGCTTCACTGCACAAAAATACCGACCTAAGTCCGGCCCTGCTCACCTATGGATCAACGCTAAGACTACCTGGAGATTTCTTCGTGCCTACAAAATCAAAAGAAAACGAGCAAGAATTTATCAAGAAAATAATGGAGTCCATGGCAGCATTGTCATCCCGCGGACAGGAACAAGCACAGCAGCGAACATTCATCCACAAAGACTTGGAAACCTGCACTCACGTTTTTCTGCGCGTCGACTACGTCAAGAAGCCACTAACGCCACCATACGAGGGACCATACAAAGTTATAGCAAGACACGAAAAATGCTACAAAATACAACTTCCTACACGAACAACGGTCGTATCCATGGATCGCTTGAAGCCGGCCTATGTGTACAACAGAACCAACAGCGCGGAGCAGGACACGCCCATTGCAGCGGCGCCAGCTACTACGACGACGACGGCAGCGAAACCACCTGAGCAGCCCTACGTGACACGCTACGGAAGAGTCGTTCATCGTACCGTACGATTCTCTTGAAGGGGGGTGATGTAGTGTACCTAGCTACCTACGTCATCCACATACGAAGAGGCGACTGCGGCACGCGAGCGCGCCATAGCACTGATGGTACGTTCGCCATCCCGCTCGCCAGAACTAGCGCTGTCTCACTCACCGGCCTCGTCTGCATCGGAATATCAGCGCCCGCGCAACAAACATCGTGATTGGTTCTAAAAGTATTTCTTGCTCTTCGCTAGGTAGCCTACTGAATGATTAGAATTAAGATATGTATAAAATAATTTCCCAATAAAAACAGATAAAAATTGAATAGACTTTTAATTCCTAAATAAGTAGTAGGCTGAACCCTTCCTACAACACAAATAACTTCCTCTCCTGACCGTACTTGTAGGGATTTAGCAGCGGAATCCGGCGACAGACGGACAAGCGACCAGCCGCCGGATCGCTATTCTGGTATTAGGACCGCAATGTACGCACTTTGCATGCGTCTAGCTCGGGCCAGGCTTAGGGATGGGGCGGACCAACCACTCGACCGACATCCCTGTGCGTGCATGCGTGTAGTGTGACGTAGCACAATGGCTACTTATCAGAGGGCTAATATTATATTAGGGCTAAAATTCTAAGGCTATTGAAGGGGTCCTAGCTCCTACTGGTGATGTCCTATCTTCCTGACTGCTACTAGTAGGGTTTTCCTCTTCTTTCCTTGCGTCAATAAAACAATGGACTGTATACTAGGTTTATTCTTTCTTCAGGCTCTTGGCGCCGTATTTGCTGGTTTACTACTACTTGATGACTGGCTGACTACAAATTTCCAGCAAAACGGCGCCATTAATATTTACAAAATTAGTTCCGCCAGTGTACATGGTCGGAGGAGCAAAAATTCATACAAAACTAAGAATTTACATTAAAAATTCTCATATCAAATACGTGCGAAAGACTACTCTAAATCGACGGGGATACAAAATAATCCCTCTCGAAAGGGCTACAAAGAGGACTAGTGATTTTCTGCTTCTTCACTCGAAGTTGCGGCTTCAACTCCCGGCTCCGTCCGTCACATCTATATATTTTGCTTACACATTCAAAACCATTATGGGTCAAATACAACTTTTCGTGAAAACATCCTCCGTGAAATCCTTCGATCAAATATACCCTATTATGGGTATACACATAATAGGGTATATTATATACACATATATATGGGTATATTTGATCGAAGGTGAAATCACTCAAAACCTTTCGAACACTAATCACTTTTCAGCAAAGCGCCAAATGTATTGAAATAGACCAAAACTAATCAGAATTTATGTAATGATGACTGACCGATACTTACCCATTTCTTTCAGCGACCCAAGCTCTAAACATATTCAAGTTATCCTCGGTCTCTGAAAACTTTCCTAGATATTAGACGTCGCGGGTCACATTTCTTTCCCGCGCCGCCGAGCGTGACCGCCCTGTCACATATTTCAGCCGCGCTCGCCGCCCGCCCTAGCCGCCCTACACGATATGGAACTAATGTCCCTATTGCGAGCTTCTTGTCCTTTGAATGGGTAAACTTTCTTAATTACCGGATATTGTTGGGAAGTTTAAGTTGTAAAGCTCTGTTGAGTGTTTATTGGTTTGGAATGTTGCAACTTCTGGTTGCTTTAACGACAGCGGTATGTAATGGCCGAGGAATATATGACATACCTATTATAGCGCTCATTCTTAAATTTAAGTAAGAAGATCGTACTTTTCTGTAAAACACGAAATTGTAAATTTATAACTTTTGGCGAATAATATTAATATACACATTTCTAAAATTAGTACAAAATACTAATGAATTGTTTAAAACCATCATTAACATCAAAGATAAAATAAAAAACCAATCATGGTAAGTATTTAAGTCATGGTAAGTACCTATCTAAGTCAAGTGTGATAAAAAATCTAAATAATCAAAATAAAAACTCGTTTCTTCGTTTCATCGAACGAATAGTTAAATATGACTTTACAAACTGCTCATTTTCCGCCAAAGAGTCATTTCATCGCCCTCGCAAGGTGCCAATCACATCGTCTAGTGTGAAATCATAACTCAGCTCGACTCCCCTAAATCTTCAGGGATGCTACATCCATTGCGTTTAATTATAGCCCGCTCTACCTGAAGATCGTTAATCTTTCTTAAAGATATATACCGCGCCCTAAGCGCTTTCATTGCACGCTCTCAGCGGTAATCGCTTCGTGTCCCACACTACCTGTCTCACGTGTGTCTTACCTATGGCTGCTCAGCCGCTGTTTTGTACCAGGGCTGGATTGAAATCACACACAACTTAGAAACGAAACTCGTAGTAATCTCTTAGAGGTCCAAGACGACGCTAGCGTGGCAAAGCAGTGTCGTAGAGATACGTTTGTGGCCCTAGAAAGTACATCCCTGTGTGTTGAAGTCTTTGAACTTTCCCCTCTAGAGTATTCGCATTCTCAAGCTTTAGGTATCTCGACTTCGACATTTAAGCGTATTGATTAGTGGCGGCGGTGATTTCAATAAGCTCTATAAGGTTCCATTAACCGATTTGTGTTTGAGTTTGGCGGCTTAAAGTTTCTCGTAGCTATTGAGTTAATTAAGTAACGGTTGAAACGTCAAACGTCGCCTTTGAATTTTGATAAGGCAAGTTTTGGCAGGGCTTTCAGGGAAATTGGCCGGATCACCGGAGAGCTTGTTCTTGATTACGGACACTTTGTTTCCCTAAAGATGCTCTTGCGTTTTTCGTTACTGATTTGTTTTTAAATAACTGTACAAGAAGGATGGTTAATAATACTACGAAGTGGAATATCTTATATAATTATCTACTTTGGTTTAATGAATGTATTTAATTGAACATATTACAGGCATCATGCACTGGTTATGCTTTAGCGGTAGAAGTGTTAACATTAAAAGGGTTACCAACTAATGTTGCTCACTTTACATATCAAATAAATACCAATAAAATAAAAAAAAACGTTAATTTTTATGCCGTTTTACTGGCATGCTTTTGCATGCACTACATCACAATAATATTGTAAAAACAATTTCATCCATTTTGGAGATGCAATATTTTTGCAGTTTTTGGGGGTAAATGTGGAATTCCCCCATATGATTACAGGAGAAGATCTTCCCAGTACCGGGTCGGCCCATCTGGCCCACTTACCCGGGGTCTTTCGACCGACAGTTGATGTCGGAAAGTTCTATATAGGCTAGATGTTGTTGAAACCAGCGTTTGTGCGATCTAGGAATATTGGTCACGTTATCCACTTTTTGCACTGAATTTTTTTTATTTCATTTTTGTAGTTCAGCTCACATCATGTTAGAGGTCGCTACAAGTTCAATATCATGTTCAGACCTCTAAAACTTACTACTAACTTGGTTTCAAAAAACTCCTTAAAGTTATATTGTAGTCTGATAATGCAGGTTATTTACAAGCCATTTCTTTAGTTTAGTTACGACAATATTTAAATTAAAATTCTTTATTTTTATTTACATTCTATCTTTAATCAGACATCGCAAGTTAATAAATTCCGAACACTTTAAACTCTTACCTAGCAATATTGATTTGCAAAATCAAGTTACATTTGCAAATAAGCATAATGTATATTAACTACGCTATATAACTGTTATATGGCGTAGTGTTTATGAATCTCCGTGGTCTACACAAGAGGAGAGCACACAGTCCAGCGCTGTGTAAATACATCGTCGTTTCAATTAAGTCCAGCATCTGTTTGAGTTCCGCCAGGTATCAACCTATCATGCCTTTGATGTAGCGTAACGTTCCTCTGTGACTTCCAGTAAACACACGAGCCATATGCAAACTATTAGTTGATGGTCGGTTCAGAGTGAGTTTGAATCGGGGCTGTGATGAAAAATATAATTATCACAAAATAGTATCGTTGCAAAAGTGTATTGGGAATGGGCAGTATGGGACTCTAAGTACGAAATTTCGGAAGTGAATCCCTTTTCGGGTTTTTTTTCTAGAGGATGTACTAATCATGTCCTACGCGCACCTAAATGGCAAGTGAAAGGGCAGATAATTGTAAGTACAATAAATACCGTTGTGGCGCGGTGGGCGAAGGTCCGCCTGCGACGCGGGTTCGATTCCCGCCTCAGAACAAATTTGTGTACGTTGTGCAGAAATTTGTTCCGTTGGTTTGGGTGTTTTCTATGTATAATAAAAAATATCTATCTATGTAATGTATTGTATTAAGTATATCAGTCATCTAGTACCCATAACACAAGCTCTGCGTAGCTTGGGCTAGCTAGATGATGCTGTATGGACTCTCCGGAATTATTTATTTATTTATATGATGGAGTCTACAACTATTGCAATCATTACAAACCATCAGTACAATAAATGTAAATAATCAATAGTTTTATTTAAGAAAAAAATTATTTAACGCATTTTTTAAAGAAAATTAGATGACATCAGAGAAACAATCTGAAATTAATGATAAGTGAGGTAAAAGTGCTAAAATCAAGACAATGCTTGAACTCGAAAGTTATTTAAATTACTCGACAATTTTCTTGAGCTATGCTGAGTGGAAAGGCGTTGAGGCTTCGCTAAATGAGGTTTTAAGCCAACGTCGCCATGAAAAGGGCCCGTGGATTCGCAGACGACGGCACAATGCTCCAGGACCGTTCATCCTTCAGCTGTATTATTGTATTGTTTTATGATTCTACACTGGCTTATGACACTTTAAATTAACTGAAGTCGGGCCTTTTGTTTGCGTAAAGCTTTTTGTATGCCAAGTTGCTCGCATTGTTTTGAATAATGAAGCTTCAGCTTATGGTTTTAATTTTATGACAATTGTGAATACCTAGCTATTCTTCTTATCAGCACACGTAGAAAGATATTAAAAAATTCTTTATATAATTCCAACAGCTAAAATTTCAAACCCATGTTGTGGTAACTAACGGAAAAGAAAGCTATTTTTTCCAGTTAGAAACAACAAAATAGAAACCAATAACTCTTTTCGAAACCTAATTTTTTGTTAACTCTGTCATGTGCACACCGTGCAAAAACGAAACCATTTTTACATTCAAAACGGAAACAATAGTAGAAGAGCTGACTCCACTTTGTTCTAAATCAGTGACTTGACGGCACGTTCGGAATACTGAAACAGCGCTTCGTGAAATATGAAGCCAGATAAAGCATCTAGTCCCTTGAATAGTTCCCGAAGAAATGGCTCCAGTTTAGCATAATGCGCTGCACTCACTCATCGTTACGTTATCTAAGTAGATTTATACCCGCGGCCCTTTGACTATTAATCGTAGGTTGGTAGGGATAGTTTTAGAAAGCTCAAGTTGATTCGCCGACCAGATATCTTCGGAAGTTTCTAAGTTATTTGTGCATTTGATTAATTGGTTAAGTTTAATGAGATTTACTTGAAAGTTATGTGAGTAGACTACCTATTTGATAGTTAAGTGATAAGCGACCGTTCATAAAAAAGTCACTCAGATATTTTGCATTGTTAGTAACAATGCTGGTGAAAGTTTTTTGAGTCCCTTTTCATTCAAGATGGTTTTGCTTGTAGGTCATCTACATAGATTATCACATCAGTAAAAATAAGACTCATAACTTAGTAACTGCAGAAGGTAATAAGACTGTTTTCAAAAACTAAAAAGTTACCTCAAATTCGGTACATCAAAAATAAGTACATTTATAATGTAGAAAAAAAAATCTGATTGATAAAGTTTATATGGAAACACATGAGTAAGAACCATTAGCTTCAGAGAATCATAAAACTAGAAAAAAGTTCTGAGGTGACATGATGAGACACATAAAAATGCTATGAATGAGGAGGTGACATAATAATACAGTCAAATAAAGAACATAGTCTTTTGAGGTCGGTTGGAAAACAATTTCTGTGAATAGGTACACCGGATTTCAAACAACCAAGCTGATGCTACATCTTTTTGAAGTTAATACTACTTCTGCTGCACAAAACACATAAACATTGCTGAATGTGGCTTTCCTAAATGGTTCATCATAATCACGCGTAGTAGAGATGTTAGTTTTTTGGAAGTGCTTACGCTTAAGAAGAATGCTTTCATATCAGACAGACAGGGTGTTACTGCATCTCCGCAATCGAGTTTAAACTCGTTATCTCCTGCCAGTAAGTTTAGGTTACACCACAGAAGTAGGAATAATATTCCTACTTCTATGGGTTACACATATGGTTTTGTGAAGCGCGCTCTTTGGGAACGCACGTTTTAAAAACCATCTCATTCCCATATTCGTGCAAACGCGCGTTTGAATAACGGATATTGACAGATTTGAGCGTTCCCATAGCACGTGCTTCAAATCAATACATCTAATGTGTACTTGCTCTTAGCCTTCCGGGTATGTAGGTACCGAGACTTTCACTTCACCAACAATAAATGCTTTGACAACTTCCCGGGGAGATAACAGACTTGTTTGTGCCAGAGTTTGCAAGTCGAATGGTCGAATTCCTTGTGGTAACTTTCCAAACGCTATTCCTGCGCTTGTAACCGAGGAAGCGGGCGATCGGAACTGAAGTTTGAAACCCACAGGCGGTTGACTCAAGTAGAATCATTAAACTTAATTAATTTTATTGAACAATGATCGATAGATTCAGGACCTGAGAACGTTTTAAGAAGATTAAACCCTGTTCAGGAATATCTGTCGTTGATTGTATGAGATACTTACAATTAGAAGTTTTATATTTTATTATTTAATTATGGAAGAGAGTTCATCAATTAATTTCAATTTTTTATGTTTACACGTATAGATAAAATTAAAGTATATCAAGTTCTCGAAAACTTTTCGTAATCAAACTTTTTACACTGGTTTTAAGCAAACATGTACCTAATTAACCACAGCTCCATAAAATAGCGTTTTTATCAATTTTCATATCGTCTATACATAACTTTGGTAGTTTGTGAGCTCTATTGATGATTAGAATAAATTTCATATGAAGTTTTAAATTATCTTTCATATTATGATATTCATAAATCAGATTAAATAAGACTGAAACACTACAGTGGCGATACTATACTTATCCAAAGAGGCTTATCAACAGTTATCAACCTCCCAGGACCATAGATCCATAATCCGGGGTAATAAAGGGGCACTTTTTCAGATATCCGCCAGATAAGGGAAGGTGAGCGCCGATATATCAGCAGATTAGTCGTTTGCCGGCGAGCGCGCGATGAATGTAAAGTGCTGCGATAGGGATGGGAGAAGTATCGATACAAATACCCGCAAGTGGAACTGAGCAGTTTAATAGCTACAAAAGGTCAAATTGTCAAGCAATTCACATCCAAAATAGTATGTGATTATTTGTAAGACAGACATAAGTTACGTTTACGTATTTTCGTTTCTTCCACAAGTGGACAAAAGATTGAAGCGAAGAGATAATCAATATTTATTATTAATCATAGTTTTTTTTTTTAAACTTAATAACTTTATTAACAACGAAAATTACAAGCAAAGGAATAGAAAAATTACAACTAGTATTTACAATTGAAACCATTGAGCTAACTGCAGACGGTTGCAAACAGTCTAAAGGTAGCTCAATTATTATTCATAGTTGAAATTTATTATTAGTCATAGTTGAAATTCAAATTGTCTAAATGCTTATAAGTCTAAAGAAAAAAGTTAATGATTACAATATTTATCTGAAGTCTTAACACTCAGGGTAATTTCTAATAAATCTAAAAAATAAATAATGCCACACAGCATGATTATAACTCCTAGCTAAGCATGTGTTATGGGCAATATTTTTTTATCAAGTACACATAGAAAACACCCGAAAACCAGGAACAATCGTATCGAACCCGCAACCTCCTGTGTCGCAAGCGGACCTTCGCCCGCCGTTCGTCTCACAAAGTCGAAGTTCAACCCGATAAAAAAGTCAAGCACCCATTGACTATCGACATCTACATTGGCCAACTCTAAAAGCACACTAAGGAACTCCATAAGTTAGCAGCTCGCTGGCCTGTCATATATCAGCGCCGGGTGACATACACTCACGTCATGTACGCTTTGCATACAGCCAGAGCCAAGTAGATAGAGCCTTCCCCCACGGCTCCATGGCTCTACGTAGTCGATGTTTTGTTTACTTGACAGAGTTATAGATGTGCGCTCGAGATAAGAGAGCCTTTGTGATCTCTTTGAAGTGATTTGATTGAGGTGGTTTTGTGTTGGGATAGTGTATTGCTTTGGTACGTTTATCTTGGTTGGTAGTTTCTGATCTGAATGCGTGCGTCCACTGGCTGAACTTACCCCCAAAAATAAGGGGGTTGGTGCCACGCACCTCGCTTGGTAGGTGGATGATTAGATATCGCAATGTAGATCTTAAAATACGCAGAAGGATGCTGCTGCGATTCCTCACTTTCCTCAGGTTTAGTTCCACGCGCTGGGTTTGAGGAGTCGAATATGACTTCTTTTTGATTTGTACTTAGGAAGAAAAATAGTTTTCAACTGTCCAATGTCGTACATCAGGTATTTATTCTGGCAAGAGTCTGTTAGATTTGAAACAAATAAAAAAATAATATATTTGTTGAAATGAAGGTAAGTATTAGGTTATTTGGTCTTAGTTATTAAATAAACTTCCTATATTCTGCCATTGCCTGTAGTGCAAAAATAATTAATTACAACGCAAACAGACACTGTACATATCGTCATGAATCTGATACACTTTTTTGGAAAAGAAATTCCAAGTTACAGCTAAATAGCTTACAGCTAAAAAATCCGTGTGTGATCCCTTATTTTTTATAATTCGGGATCATACCCGGATCTTCAAAATATAAGCAAACATTTAAATTGAAATTTTAGTACTTAATTTCTTTACAAAATTGGATTTTTAGACAGTTCTTTTTAGGAATTCGTCATATTAGGAGAAGTAACGTGTGTTTTATAACAAGAAAAGCTCAACGGCAGCAAAATCGTAGTCTAGCTGTGTAAAAACTTTTAGAATTTCAGGGAAGTTTCCCATGTAACAAAGTAAGTGCGAATTAAATCATAAAGTCTGCGCTAACCCTAATAAATTCTTGCACTTAGGCAAGTATTTCATTGTATCCTTCCGATTGGGCAAGGGATAAGGGATCGTTGGAGGCTTATTACTCCAGGCTTCATTATAGCGGTCCTCAAATTAAATTGAGGATTACAGTGAGTAAAAAACCTGTTTGAACCTTTTAATGATCACTAGGTTTAATTGTTATTTTCTATGCGCTTTTGCAAGATATACTGGTAGCATGTGTTTTTAGTTCTAATTCTAAGTGGGAAGAGTGAGATCTGAATTGATATTGACTTGCCAGAAGTATATTTTGCAGCATCTTTCTGCCGTGCTAGGCCTTAGACAGCCCAACTCCCTTTATTTTATCCTTTTTCTTTATCTTATTCAGGACACTGTCTCGAAATTCCATTTTGATCTGTTCAGCAGAGTTGTCATTAAAAGGCAAAGCAATACAAAGCAACACAGCTACTTTCACGTTTTCTGTCAGAAATCAATTAGGTACTTTATTTCTTTAAGTTTACAAAATAAGACTTAGACCAGCCCAATTTTAACTCTAAATTAATATCAAATAAGAAATGAAGTGTTAATTGATATTCTCTTCACTTCAATTTGCCATAGATGAGGATGAACACAATTATCCATGGATTTAAACCGTCCAAAGGCCGTTTTTCTATTAATCAATGTACCAGAATTAAAAACAATTATCGCTCTTTTTAGCAATTATTCACTCAACTGCTCTTAACTGGGAACACCGAAGGTACGAGTACATTTTCCTTTTTTTAATGCGTCTGGCACCCTCGATAAATTGCGACCTTTGTAAGGGTGGTGGGATGACTGTTGTTTATGTATGTAATCCTGATCCGCCCCCTGTCGTGGAATCAGACGCACCGACGTTTGATGCAATGAAACTGGCTACATTTTGAGTTTTGGTATTCGTTTAGTGGTGAAATAATATTATATGAGCGTTTTGTCAAATAATCTATTTTGAAATGCTGAGCGTAAAGTTATCATAGATTTTTCAACACATTTCGAGCGATTATACCTCTAGTCTATCAAAGAATTTCAGTGTTAATCTTAATTTTAAACTAAGTTTAGGCTTCATTCTATATTCTTTAATATGTAAAGCTTAATAATTGTTCAATTACTAAGTTTATCAAGGTTTACAACCTTAGATATAAATGAAATCTCTCAGAGGCAAATTTCTCAGTTATTGTGGTCAATTTTAAGTAGAAAAATGTGCAAAAAAT
The DNA here is from genome assembly GCA_944547425.1 of Eupithecia centaureata. Taxonomy (NCBI): domain Eukaryota; kingdom Metazoa; phylum Arthropoda; class Insecta; order Lepidoptera; family Geometridae; genus Eupithecia; species Eupithecia centaureata. The sequence goes on along the minus strand of OX155676.1, from coordinate 1,116,588 downwards.
CAGACGTGTAGCAGGCGCAATACAAAAACTTGGCAATGAAAATCACCGCCAAAGCTGACGACAAGGTTATAAAAGAGAACCGATGCCGTGATGCTTCCACTAAATTCTTAATACCTCACGTAACTGTTTAGGTTAGGGGAGACTGCGCCCTTCACTTTTATTGCACAGCCTTGAAGGGCTCTACGGAAACTGTTTAAATTTTTATATTTTCTTGCACATTTCAGCAACTGAGTATCGGTAGGTACTTTCAAACGAGGATGCTGTTTTCGTCCTTAAACATTACAAAGTAAACTGGGTCTAGTTCAACTAGTACTATAAAGTTGTACAATGACTGTCATTTATTATCACCAAAGTAGCTTCCCGCTGTCTGTCCCTTTGTATGATTAGATCTTTAAAACTACGACACGGATTTTGAATTTTTCATGCGGTTTTTTAATAGATGGAGCGATTCAAGACGAAGTTTTATATTTATAACTAGCTGGTACCCGCGACTTCGTCTGCGCATGATTAGTATTTGGAGTACTCGCGATTTTACTTGCGTAATTCCCTTTCCCGTGGGATTTTCGAGATAAAATAAAGCCTATTTCTTATTCCAGCTTATAATCTATCTCTGTGCCATTTTATCCAGATCCGTTCAGCAGTTTTTGCGTGAAAGAGTAACAAACATCCATCCATCTATCCATTCATACTTACAAACTTTCGCGTTTATCAGTTCAATTCAGTTTGGTTCCCCTGGGCTATACGGGTTTTCAAAAATTTCTCATAGATGCAGTGAATGCACTAATGTGAATGCACTAATGTGAATGCACTGAATTCCGGGATAAAATGTATCCCATGTCCAATCGTCCCTAGTTCCATTCGAATTCATTCAATTCCGTCGTGATGCGTGGTTAAAGAATGTTTGTTCCACCCTCGCTCCCAGGGGAACCTTACTGAATTTCGGGATAAAAAGTAACCCATGTCTTTCCTTGTACTATGAACTCAAATCGTCCTGAGTTTCATTCCAATTCATTCAGCAGTTTCGGCGTGATGCGCGGTAAAGGAATTTTACTTTCATACCCTCTCCCATGAGAACCTTACTGAATTCCGGGATAAAAAGTAGCCTATGTCCTTCCTCGTAGTACGACCTATAATCATGCCGAGTTTCATTTCAATCCATCAAGTAGTTTCGGCGTGATGCGCGTTTACGATACAGACAGACAGACAGACAGACAGACAGACAGACAGACAGACAGATATGAATGAAAAAAATTACAGTTTTGGCTTGAGTATCGATAACAGAGTGCCCTCCAAAAAAAAATTTCAAAATATCTTCAATGTACAGAATTGGACCTGTTACAGTTTTATTATAAGTACTAGCTGGTGCCCGCGACTTCGTCTGCGCATGATTAGTATTTGGAGTACTCGCGATTTTACTTGCGTAATTCCCTTTCCCGTGGGATTTTCGGGATAAATTATGTGTTATTGTTAAAGCATATGTGTTATTCCAGCTTATAATCTATCTCTGTGCCAAATTATACTGAAACTGAAACTGAATTTCATCCAGATCCGTTCAGCAGTTTTTGCGTGAAAGAGTAACAAACTTCCATCCATCTATCAATCTAACCATTCATACTTACAAACTTTCGCGTTTATTAGTTCAATTCAGTTTGGTTCCCCTGGGCTATACGGGTTTTCAAAAATTTCTCACAGTATCTCAACGACGCGTACACACGCGTCGTTCAGATGCTGTGAGAAATTTTTGAAACCCCGTATAGCCCAGGGGAACCAAACTGAATTCCGGGATAAAATGTATCCCATGTCCAATCGTCCCGAGTTCCCTTCGAATTCATTCACTTCCGTCGTGATGCGTGGTTAAAGAATTCTTCTTTCACCCTCTCTCCCAGGGGAACCTTACTGAATTCCGGGATAAAAAGTATCCCATGTCCTTCCTTGTAGTATGAACTCAAATCGTCCCGAGTTTCATTCCAACTCATTCAGCAGTTTCGGCGTGATGCGCGGTAAAGGAATTTTACTTTCATAACCTCTCCCATGAGAACCTTACTGAATTCCGGGATAAAAAGTATCCTATGTCCTTCCTCGTAGTATGACCTATAATTATGCTGAGTTTCATTTCAATCCATCAAGTAGTTTCGGCGTGATGCGCGTTTACGATACAGACAGACAGACAGACAGACAGACAGACAGACATGAATGAAAAAAAATACAGTTTTGGCTTGAGTATAGATAATAGAGTGCACTCCAAAAAAAATTTTTAAAATATCTTCAATGTACAGAATTTGACCTGTTACAGTTTTATCATAAGTATAGATAGATATACCCGTGCGAAGCTGGGGCGGGTCGCTAGTATTATTATAATATTATGGTAACGAAGTTTCCCTAACTATTATTAGGTAGGTATTTGTTATGACTTTCTGGTACCTCTAAACTGTTTGGAACCTCCATGTACAGCAAGCACTAGTTGTAAACATTACTTTTAATTTGCTTCTTTTTTTACTGTCATTTTCTTTATCAAAAAGACATGACAATATAATTGAACCATTAGGCTGTGTCCCCAGAAGGCAAACGGTGAGCAGCAGACTGAGTTTGCGGCGTATCAGTTCAGTACGCCCTTCCATATATTTTAAATTGATTGTTCACATTTTGCTAGTTTGCGCTAACTATACGCAGTTTGCACGCAGTTTGCAGCGATACGTGCGCCGACTGTCTCAGGTAGCGGCCGACTCGCAGGTTCCAGTGCTTGCGATACGCACGCAAACTGATCTGAGTTTGTAGCTGTTCGCCACAAATTTGCGGCTCACTCAGTCGGCCGCTCACAGTTTGCCTACTGGGGGCACAGCCTAAAAGGTTCAATTAAATTGTCATTCATATGTATTGGACGATTTGTCTCGTCTCGATAAATCTATCATGTGATTCGGCCATCTGCACCATATCAGATGCTGTACTATTATCTCTATCGGTACAGCAGTTAGAAACAATGCGGATCGATGGTAATGCATCCCGCTCGGGGAGATCTATGTGGAAACTCCACGGATAAAAACTTCAAGCTGGGGCTTTAGAAATATTTTGCAGGGACTTTACTTCCTTAGCATTTTGTCGAGGTCTTACGCGGATAAGGAAGTTACGGTCAAATGGCCTGTCTGAGAAGAAGAATTCTTTAAGTTGTTAGGTTTTTACCTACTTTTACTGCACGGTGAGTGTTTTAAAGAGAGGGGAGATGGATCAAGCTAAGTTTAGGGGGCTGAGGACGTTTAATAACTATTTTATAAGATGATTTTTAATGATTTTTAATGATTTTTAATAATAACAGTTGAATTTATTCATCGATTTCACTATACACAATTAAAATTAACTAAGAAGAGTTTAATAAAATATATTCAAATATTTCAGTTAGCTTTAGCGATAACAGTTAGTTTTATAATCATTTTCAAGATTAATTTAAACACTACCATACGTAGGCCTTTTCTTGAAAGTGTTATGCCATATTTTTTTTTCTGGGTGGACCGATTTTGATTAACCTTTATTATTAAAAAGGCGCTCATTGGAGGAGGCTTATGACCAGCAGTGGACTAAAATAAGATGATGATGATGATTAAAAAGCTGGAGCAATTTAATTAAAACTAGAGTCAAACAATAACCGCTTCCTTTTATAAGTCGGTTGAAAAAAGCTAGCCAAATCACACAACGTCACATAACTTCTAAAGTAAGAGAAGAGCTTGAACTAGTTATTAGACCTAGCACCTGTGTAGAAATGTAAACTACTTATAATTTCGCTATGTAGGTATTATTAATTTGCCTTAATAACTATTTTGATTTGACCTGAAATTAAACACTGGTGTTATTTCGAGAAAACCAACCGAATTCTTGTTATTATTGGTACAAATGACATAATTTGAATATTTATAATATTGGTTCGTGTAGCTAAGGATTAGGAATTCAATAGCATGTTATCTAGAAAGGGATGCACTGTTCGTGTCATTTAGCCGATTCTAGTTCAAATAGTCACGGAGCAAACCGGGAAATGGGGATAGAAGTAAACTAAAGTTTCTGATATTTTGTCAGATATAATACAATACAATACAAATATGCTTTATCATTACAAATATGATTCACCACAGTTAAGATAAATAGGAACAATAAAAAGACTTATACAAAACAGTTGTACAATGGGCAGCCTTATCGCTAAGAAAAGCCATTTGACCGTAACTTTCTTAAAAGAGAAGAAGGGTAAAGCGTTATATTATCATATTAGTGCAAGAGCTTTTACCATCATCAGCCTATAATAATATTAGTCTACTGCTGGACGTAGGCCTCTCCTAATGAGCGACGAAGCTATACATACTACATATCCTATATATGGTTTTGATCAATTATTATTACGAACTAATGGTAGGTACTTGGTATGTCTGCCTGCGCAGGATGTTGTGAGTTCAAATCCCGCCTTGAGTTAATAATAATATTAAATGTTTGTATGACGTGCAAATATTTTGTCCGTTAAAATCATAAATTATATTTCTTTGTAATTATATTGTATAAGTATAGCAGTAATCTAGTACCTACCAATAACCACAGCCATAACCCTAGCTCTGCTAAGCTTGGGGCTAGGCTATTATCATTTGTTAAAAGTTACATGTCCTTTTCACGAAAGAAGTCCCCTAGACGCGGCGCTGTAGTAGTGCGACCGAATGAAGCCGGCGAGCATATGGCAATCTGTCAAATTTAGTTCCACCAGTTGCCGTGGGACTTTTTTCATGAAACGGACTCTACACAAACATAGGCTGCTTTTTCACTGCATAGTATAAAACAAAGTAGCTTTCTCTGTCCCTATATTTCCCTTTGTATGCTTTAATCTTTAAAACCACGCAACGGATTTTGATGCGGTTTTGTAATAGATAGAGTGATTCAAGAGGAAGGTTTATATGTATGATAAAACCGTGCAAAGCCGGGGCGGGTCACTAGTATCCAATAAGTAAATACGTTCCCATGGTTAGAAATTACCTATGTATAACCTTTTACTTCTCCATAGAGACAACGCTAGCAAACCGCGGTAAAAACCGACTAGGAATATTTATACTTTACAAATAATAAATACCTTTAACTTACAAAGAAGAATACTAGTAAAAGAAACTTTACAACTAAAACTACCAGGCACTCTTAACAAAATAGGAGATGAAAAGATCATAACGTAGAAAGCTCGCAGGTCTTGGTCCCGCACTATGCTTTATCCCTAACGACGCAAGGAACTGACTTGTTAGCGACTGGATTGAAGTTTGTCTTGTTATAACTCCGAAACTTGGAGACTTTGCTATGACATACCAGACGACGGGGTTTGAACCTACTATCATTGGAAAGTTTTATTTACAAGGATTTTGTGGTTATTTGGAAGCGAAACTTTACGGTTTACGATGAGAATCGTAAGTTTGAAATTATTTCTTACGGAAGAAAGAATTGGGTTTTAAGTCTTACGCTCGAATATTCAGACACATCACACATAGAACCAACCCTTCGGCCACCAAGGTAACTGTGTTTTATACCTTATAAGAAATCGTCGTTTTATCTCGTAACCAAAAACAATAACTAACGAAGAATTTTTTAACATTTTCATTGAAAACTTATATAACTTGAAACGCGCTGAGTTGAGTGTTCGTACGTTATTTTATCGCAGACAAACAATTTTTACAAATTCTCAACATTTACTTCAACATAATTTTTGCATAGAGATGTTCAAATTTTGTTGTACAACAAAAAGGTCGAAGCACTACAAAAAATGCCGTGTTAACACAATCCGACCCATGTCACGGCCCTGGATTTGCTTAACAAGATTACACGCGAAAAATGCCAGACGATGAACCCGAATTAACTTGGGACGGTTGTCACACAATTTGGGACGGAGATATAAATCGACTGCAGTTTACGTAAAGAGTTCTCGGTAAATTTAGAACGGGAAATAACAATCAGTTATTCATTTGTTTTCATTACGATGATTGACGTTATTCACGTTTACATTAAATCGGATATATGTAAAAACAAATTAATAGAATCTCAAAGTAATTTCAAAAGTGGTCATGGTTAAGCTAAAATACTTTTCATTTCGCTATATTTTTAATTATCTCCATGGTGAAGTTGGTAGAGTGCTTACGTGTTAAGGTAACTTTATTGTTTTAAGTGTCATATGAATTAATTGACAACCTTTGTGGCGCAGCGAGCGAGGTCCGTCTATCGTGGGTTCGATTCCCCACTTCTCAGGACAAACGTCTGTATTCATTCGTATTCGACAATTCTGTTATCTAGTATATATTAGTTGTATTGTTTTTATACTTTCAAAGGCAGCTTAAATAGAACTTCATTCACGGCATGATAAACAAATAGACGGACTAGACGTATGGATTTAATCCCACTCTTTGTGTATGTAACCCTTTAAAAAAACAGGGTACCTTCACCTCACAAAATGTAATTAAAACGAACATTTGAAGCATCAAAACAAATATTTCCAGCAATTAAACAAGTGGATGACATGCTGATTGAAATCCAGGGGACACGCAGTGATCAAAGCTGTACTTTGCAAATAATCCGAAAATAACGAGGTAGATATTACTGGGCCTACGTCCACGGCCTGTGTCCCACATCAAAGGGACGCGTGTCTGCTGCATCCAGCTAGAGCAATACGCCTGTCATGTCACCCCAGTGGACATCTTTTTAATATGTATATTACACGTATGTCACATTTCATTAATGGGACCTAAATGGTCCATGAGTAATTGTATATACGTACCCTACCTCTGTATTTGACTCAGGTGTGTGACTCAGGTTAGCCTGTTTCTGTCCTTGTGATATTTATAGTAAAAAATAATTTACTGATACAAGAAATTTGAAGAATTTTTTTTTTATAAAGTCGATGCCTGCAGAAGTTCATGCATGACTGTCTGTGTCGCAGATGACAAAAAAAGTAAAAAAAGAGTGCAAGTAGATCCATCCTGTTTTTTTACGATTTTATGAAAGTAAAAGCCATTTTACCGTTTGAGAGTTTAGAGTGTAGAATCAAAAGTATATGGCAAAAGCAAGTTTATCTACAAATCTGGCGCAAGGTAAACTAACTGGCAGAGCAATTACTTGCTTAGACACTTTTAAAATCCGCCGACTGCCAGCTCCGGGAAATGGAAACGTCTGGCCGGGCTCGGCGTGTGATGTTTGCTCCTGAATTATGGACAAACTTAACTTTACGGAAAACTGTTCAGATTCTAACGGTCAACCTTGTTCAGAGGAGTTAAAATCCTTTGAGAGATATTGAAAACTTCACCTTGTTCAGTGAAAAACACATCCTTAAATGTATGTTGGCAGTTGCTGTAAGTTTTAGCGAAAATGTGGATTATTTTAAGAATATGAGTGGTTATTTTCGAACTTTATTTTAATTTTGTGCATTATGGCTGTAAGCATTTTGTGCAGTAGATTTTCGTGTCGGAGTTCAATATAGCAAGGATTTGTGAATAACTTAATAATGACACTTGTTTTTACTTCTACATCCAACCAGAAATACTCACAAATTTACGTTAAAAAACTAAATAGCTAATATTCATTTGGTTAGATCATTTGTTTGAACTGGCAGGTCATCAACAAGCAAGTGCTCCATAATAATTAGTTGGTCATAGAATGAAGTTCACAATTTTGAGCACGTGCCTAAGGTAGGTAGTTATATCGATCTCTTGTCTTATAGGGTTGGTGGCAACTTCAATTAAGTTAATTACTTATCATTATCAGTCATGCATCTACAGCTAATCGTGACTCGTCCAAACAAAGCAGGTTTGCTATGATCACCACGCTTGGCAGGCAAATTGTTAATCGCAGTAGTGGTGTTCAAAATGCAGAAGGGAACTGCGGCTTTTCTACTAGGTGCCTAGAATCTAGCATCAGCAAAACGTAATAGCTACATAAAAGTAGTAGGTTCTTACCACGATGCCTAATAGGTAACAAAACAAATACGGTATATTTTAACCGAAAATATATAAGCGCCAAATCAGAGCTACCCCACCGGAATCTGTCCTGTTAAGGTAATTCAGGTATGGACATTATGTTATGGACTCATTGACCGCAGTGCTACGTGGTCGGAATCAAATAATGCGCGTTGATTGGCCAACGCCGGACCACGTGGTACCACAGAATAACTGGACAACATGGTACGTGACGGCAAATTCAGAAGTCTTTACTGGGAATATTTCGCTTATTAGGTGAATGAATAGCATGCTTGCTTAATATAAGTGTGCGAGCGATGAATACGAAAAAATTGTGCTTGATAATCTAAAACGCGTATACTCGTTATAGATTTGTGTGGGCAATATGTATATTGGCCACACATAGGCATAAAAATAATGAGACAAAACTATAACTACCGTAAAAGTAGCCATTCAATCGCTATCAAACTAAGAAAATTAATTTCTCTCTTTCTAATATAGGCGCTGCGCCAAATGTAACGAAGGAAATGAAAACTATTTTGTAAAGTAATACACAACGCATACTAAATCAAATCAAATCAAATCATTTATTTGCAGAATACATTATTACAGGTTACATGTCAGATCTTATAACTAGAGTGAGGTTCAATGTATTCAACCCGCAAGCAGGTGTGCAAATATTAATGGTATGTCAGTGCTAAGAACTCATTTTATAAAGAAGTCTTGCCATTCCCTTTAAACATTTCTGAAGTACTCTACCTACATTGTAGAGTCTACAGTCATACTCAAATCGAGCCGTGGGCACTGGTCTAACCATCAGACTCTTCATCAATTTTAGTCTATTCCATCCTCATTCGTTTTGTTGCTTTGGCTCTTATGAAACAATTTTGTAATTGTTTTTATAGTTCGCATTAGAACGAGAAATTTACTCAACACATCTTGGTATTTCTTCTACAATTATATCAACCTATCGTTAAGAACATATAAGTAGGCACCTACATACAAAAATATTTAAACAAAAAACACATTAACTGCCAGTTTTGCCCCAACCAAAATTTAGGCTCTAACATTCGGCTCTACGAAAAAATATTCGCTGTGTAATATTTATGACGTGTGTTGCCGTATCTCAGTGTTTCCACCAGTTTCCACACACTTCCGCCACATTGAACCGTCGTAAAGCAGAGAAGGGACTATAGCCCTTTTTGGAAAAGTTATAACACAGATTACAGTTTTCTTTATGTTAAGCTACAGTACATCAAACTTTAAATTGAGGAGATTATAAAAGGTTACAGAGACCTTACAAAAAGATAACACACTTTCGCGGGCTACTTTTAAACATAAACAAAATCTAGATATGTGTCTACTATCATATCCTACATGAAATTGCATGTGTTGTGCATCTATGTATACTAAATCCATATAGGTATAATATAACTATCCTACATGAAAATAATATCATTATGATTTTACTCAAAGCTTATTTATTAGCTTAGATGTCTTCATTTTATTAAATAAGCTCCGAGCTGTTTACAGTCACAAAGATTGTCAATCAATTACGTACCTTACTAAAGACCTTGAACAATAACCATATTGATATATGTATTTGGTAGCAGATGTACCTAATGCCATTTACTCCGACACAAAAACTGAGATGAACTGCGCTAGTTTGGTACGATGTCTTTATAGACACAGATATCTCGTAAATGCCAGAGAGCGTTCAATGCAATCTTGCTGCATTCAAACTCAAACTTGTCTTCCAATGCATCTAAACCACAGAATAGATACAGTTTAAACATTCTAAACAATGCTCGACACTTGAAACTCGCAGTCTGACTCGCTAATTGATCTTAACTCGAACATGTCTTGGGGAATCCCCGACTGGCTTGCTTGCACAAACATCTTGATTGGTATTTATAGGGGATCGCTCGAAAGCATTGTCCAAGTACTCTATTGTCTATGGGCTAGACTGGACCTGTCCAAAAGCCGGTTGTGCTCGTTTAGGGCAGTTACCTGGGATCTAGCTTACGGGCTCTTGGCTACTTAAGGTTGTATTTCGATACATTGATTTATAAAGTTTTTAAATTTTGCTAAGTACAAAGCATCATTAAATTATTTTAAATAATAATTTTCTAATAAATAAATCATAATTACACTGTTTTAGGCGCTAATAGATTACATTTTAATAATTAGTACTCTTTGTAAAGAGCTTTTTTAACTATAGTCTTTTTCACATAGGAAGCGTTCCGTGACGTTTCAGTTTGACAATTATAGAAATGAGCTAAGTGTAATCGTAAAAATTTGATTCGATTTTTGACTTGATTTAGTAACGAAAATCGATTATTCGTAAAATATTTTCATTAATTTTAAACGACTTTAACAAAGTAAAACATTAAATTAGGTCTATATAAATAAAAACAATAGTAAAAATCTGCATTTCCAATAGGTAATGCGTCATAACCTACAAATAGGACGGTAATAATATCAGCAGATAGGTAGGTAATTGAAAATGAATAACAAATAATCAACAATAATCATTGGTATGTACTTCCGTGATAAAATTTTAAAATGATGATGTTGAAAGTTACGATTTTAATTTGCGATAATCGATTTATAGATTTGCTGGAATAATATTTGTTTACCTCAACTCTATTACGTTCTGTTCTACGCAAAACAAATTGCCTCGGATTTCATAAAATTATTGATTTCTATTTTTTATTACGCGTGGAGGCTAAAATAAATTTATTTTTGGATAATTTGTGTGTCGTGCTATACTTCTGTAGCATAATTCATATGTTTGAAATGAAATAAAAATTGTTTGAATTTTCGAAATTTCAATTTGCCAAAATCGAAGTCAATTGAAATGAAACGCATTCCATCTGTCAGGGAACGCTTCCTATGTGAAAAAGACTATAGTTACCGATCAAATATGGAAAAGAGCCCAAAAGGTAGGTCATCAATTTTTATAGATCGAATATATCGAAAGCGTCTGGGCTAAATAATAAATAAGGTACAGCCATCTACAAAAATGGCTCAACAAGCCAATTTTACTTACAGTTCGTTTTCAAATAATTAATGTTTTAAGAGTTCGTTTACTAATATTGATTCCACGGTAAAAAGCGCTAAGTTTCCACCAGCAATAAATGTGTGAAGGGACTGTAATCCCAAGTACTAATATTTACGTTTCATTAGGTATCTTGTACTTAAGTTGTCGAGTGTTGCACCCAGGTGTCTTAAGGCCCCCGCGATGTTTGGCGGGGTCACTACACTGATGTTTGGGGTGCGGGACATGGAAAGCTGTAGAGACGAAACTGATAAAAGTATTTTTTTTAATACCACCAAGGTGCCAATCAAGCCCGCGGCCCGCTTTCCGCCGAAAACAGTTACCGCAACATGTGGACGCCTGGAACATAAGAGACATTACACAACAAAAAATCAAGTTATATTTTTTCTATTGGATTATTTACGCCTCATTTACGCCATGATTACTACGACGTCGCTCTAGCTTTTCGTAAAATGATGGTAAAAAATATAAAATTGTTTTTATTCTATTTTCAATTTATCATATACAGGATATATGAGATTTGATCGTGAATTCCACGGTTTCCTGAAAATGCATATTTCTAGTATTTTATTAAATTCAAATCTAATCCAATTTAGTGTCTTTCATTATTGAATCCTTTCCCTATTTGATTTCCTTCGGTTTCCAAACTTAAAAAGTTACCACCTAGCAAAATCCCACATACCTACCAAGACAATGCATTTTTAAAATCTCTACCACTTCATCTCTTGTTTCTAAGCAATAAAAATATGAGCGTTTTAATAAAATTGCAAAATTAATAAATCAAAAGGTATAATAATCCAAAAAATTGACGAAAATCCAAGCACTAAAGAATTAAAATGTCTCATTTTCTAATTACAGAACTCTCTATAATAAAGACATACATTCTAATTATAAAATACATTTTGTATCAAAACTTGATAGACCGCTCCACGTCTTTCAGAGTTCAATTTGGAAATTACCTTCGTACGTTTGAGATTATTGCCGTCGGAACCCTCGGCGGAAGCTGCACAACGAGGGGTCGACCTCGGTTATTATCTACCTGCAACGTCACTTCCGGTCCAGCACACCACTTTCCCCTTCTACCCTTCGATTGTTTCAGGCCGTTCGAATTTTGAACGGACGTTTGATTGGCCATTTTGCATGCTTTTAATGTGATTAAAATTAAATGAAATAAGGTTTGAGATATTATTTTTTTCTCTTAAGAATTTACAAATTCACATAAGTATAGAAAAACTTTATTTAAAGTCATGAAGCTTTTCAGATTTCTTAATATAGGTACAAAGTAAAACTAGGGTATTACATATCAATCTAACAATATAAATACCTACATAAGTACAAGCTAGGAAATTTATTATTTTATTTATTTATTTATTATTTATTTAATTTACACTTTTTGTTACAGGAGTGAACAACTACAAAAACACAGAGCCAGATAATGTACCTGACGTCACAGGGTCACATTAAATACGTCCTAATTACGTTGTCGAGTCCAAATGAAGAGTCAAACCCGACCCAGAAGTCAGTTTGTGTTTTCGCTTCGGCGGACTTATAAAGGGTTACAGGAAGGGCCTGCTACGGCATTAAATCTTCAGGTATGTAAACTAAGGTAAGTGAATGAAAAGGGATGTTTTTGTCAGTAGGGTAAACCGCCGTGACATGGTGCGTAGCTGACTTGACTAAGCTTCTACGAAAGTTTATAATGTAGAGATTACGAAAGGCGTTCTTCTAAGTCGGTAGATTATAATTGGGTACCTATTTAACAAATGTTTAATCTGCTCACGAGAATAACCAATTTTATGGGAGATAAAAATAAGAATTTTGATTTAATTTGATTTACAAATTAATTTATCCTCGTATTTTAATAAACGTATACGTTTGTGTACATTTTTGTTACTACATAAGTATAAGTAATATTTGTAAAAATTGCAGCTTAGTAAGGTAAACCGCAGCGTAGTAATAAGGATCTTCAACTAATGACCATGCTTTCGTAATTGAGATCATCATCATCATCATTAACCTTTATTAGTCCACTGCTAGACATAGGCCTCCCAAAACGAACAGTGTTGCAGATAGTTCCATCTTAAATTTCTAGGAACATACAGGATTTTAGTACCACAGAACAGTTTTACTTGGTCTGTGGATATACATTATCTATAGAGAGAAAGATAGCATACATAATTAAACATAAACAGACATAAGTAATTCTGTTTCACTGACGAAACATTGTCACTGCTTTCAAATTCACCAAGATGTCTCATGAAACATCATGTAGACATTTATTACATCAGGCGTGTTGTTCATCACATCTGTATTGCATTAGCAACCTCCGTTTAGCCTACCTTCGGCTCAAACTGGCGTGTTGACCCACCTCCCTCATCTGGTTAGTATTTAATTGCTTACGATACGGGTCGGGGGGGAGGTAATCAGAGGTCTGGTGGAAGTGGTTGAGCTCGAGATGTAACCAACGCCTCAGGTGCGGTGCTAAGATGCGGTAGGGTTGTTGTTTTGCTGTCCTAAGGTGTATTAGTGGGACCTTTACTTCAAGGATGAGAAACGCTCAATTTGAAAAATCTTTAGGTCAAATTTTCAAATTTCGTTTTGGTCAGTTACTGGCTTACCTACTTACCTAGTTTTTAGGCTTCATCACTACATAGTATAAAACAAAGTCGCTTTCTCTGTCCCTATGTAAATCTTTAAAACTACGGAGGAAGGTTTATATTATGTACAAAAAACCGTGCAAAGCCGGGGCGGGTCGCTAGTTTGGTTTATAAATGAAACAAAATAAATAACGTTTGTTGATGGTTCAAGTTGTGATGAGCTATAAGAAAAGCATCAAAACTATCAAGATTTAGGAAACAAAATGCTCGTAAATCGACACAACATCTATCTCCAAGCTAAGCAGAACTTGTGTTATGGGTAGGTACCGATATACTTAAAACAATACATTACACAGATAGCTAGATATTTTTGCAAAGATACTGATACTGTAATAAATTAGGAAAAATCAACTATACGAATAGTCAATTGCTCTACTTGATCATGATTTAGCCTGAAATCAAAGATGGACCTTAATAAAATAATTACATATGGCATTCATAAAGAATACCTTATACTAGCCAGGATCTAGCTTTGATATTAAAGGAAAATAATTTACGACTTCTTTTTCATCAGAGCAAATGGCAGAAGTTTGAAATAATTTGATTTAGAAGGCTGTCATTTATAATTTCAATCGTCTGTTTCCATAGTTGAATTCGAAGCTTTCTCGCTGCGCTTGCGCAATTACGAGTCATAATGTTTGTGTTATTGTTGTAGTGGTTACTGCATGTTGTGCCTATCGGCTCTACCCAATTTGCCGATCTTCACGATCACTTTATTTACGACATAAAATCAGTCATTTGGAGCACACGGAAACTGATGACAGCGCAGGATTGCGACACGACACCGGAGCTTCGCCCCGCGCCGTGCAGCAGCGTCACTTCGGTTCACACATCGAATCCGTAGACACCTTAGATTATTTAGATTATAAAATAATATTTAAAAGTACTTAATTAAATTTATATTTTAAAAATCTTGTAACAAGTAAATCTATTTGGTGACGTTTAGGGCCATCTACCGATGCATAGATACACAAATCAATAACGAGCTGGAACCATAATTTGAAGTTCAGAATAAGGTCAGCGCCATCTGTCGTCGAGTGGTGTATAAAAATGACGGGCGTTGAGTTGTTTAGCGAAAGCGCAGTTAGAAAATTAATTCTGTCTGTTGGAAAGGGAAGACACGCAAGAATCCTGCATCCTTACGAAAGAAGAAGTAAGGAGGCACTCGTCACGTCGCAGGAGAATTTTAGGTATCACAGACCGGTTACCGCGCCATCTATTAGTAACTGGAGATACCACTAGTGGCTAACTTGTACAGGATGATGCAGCAAGTGCACTAATAAATTCGTGAAGGACAGGTCAGGGTCAAGAAGAATTGCTAAGTGATTTTTGAGTCTTAGGATTTTCAACAGGATCGAAAGGGATAAGGAACGGTTTTTTATTGGTATTGATTTGGAGAGGGAGCCACAATACGTTATGATTTTAGCATTTATAAAAAGAAAATGAACGTATAATTTTTTTTATAAAAAAATTATGATCACTAAATTTGGGATCGGGAATTGAACTCGGGAAAGGATTTTATCGATGGTAAGTTGACTTGAGGTCAGACGAATAAATGGTGACCTCAAAGAAAAAATAGAACACCCTGCCTCGGGTTTAAGGTCGCCCTAGCGTCGAGTAGCGGAACGAAAGGAGACGTTGTTTCTAGAACATTCTTTTGAAATTTAGTATAAATAGGGCCACACCCGAAGATCCTTGCATTCTGGAAAAATTATTGCGAGGGGTAACTTTGCCTGTGTGGAGTCAGTAGTTTGTCGAGTCAGTGCTGCGTGATCCCTGCCGTCGCTGCCGTTTTGGAGCCGCCTATCCCGAAAAATCTCTGCCGTACGAATAACAGCGAATCGACACGATCTTTTGCAAAATAGCGGGAAGGCGAGGGATTCAAGGAGTGACGAGCATCGGTGATCCTGGAACGTTTGGCTGCCAGCGCGGGAACCCCAAATCCAAAATAAGCGACGGGAATATAAAATTCAGGTACTTACCAAGCATATGAGAGAGGGGTTTTTCTCGGTGGAAGGGGGGTCTCACGGCAAGTTCCAATTCGGGAACACCGCCAGGATATAATGAACTAATGGGATTTCTTTTCGGGGAATTTCAGGATTCCAAAGGGGATAAAAATCCCAAGAACTCGAGCGCCGATAGACGGCGAGGCCAACTCTCAAGCGGGGCGAGCTGCGTGAGAGGAGTCCACCCCGGTCGAAGAGCGAGCGCCGGGTTCGGGAGCACCGAGCGACAGGAGCGGTTCCAGGACTCGAGGGGCGAACGTGTTCGGCGACCGTTGAATACGGCGCGGCGACACGTCTTTCTAGAACAAGGTGTGTTCTTTCTAGTTGTTCGGGGGTCGGTTCCCCCCTTTCCTTTTTCCAGAATTCCTAGGGTGTGTTTGTATTGGTCGGTCGTATTTCTTTTGTGTCTTTTGAGTCTATAAATCGGAAGTTTCACAATATCGTGTTAGGGAAGTTACGGTTTAGGGAATTATACGGAAGGATTAGGCGAATAGGTTGGCAACTAGTTAGGGTTACAATTTTATACACATATAACTAATTTATATCTTTGTCGATAACGGCAACTAGATTCTAGGTAACTGACTAGTAAACTAAGCTACAGCAATTCTCTGCAAAACTCTAGCCTAAACGCCACCGTCAGACATTTTAATCTAAGTAAATTTAACTTTACCTATTTTCAGTACCCTTTGTAATGCATCTTTCGTCCAGTGGTTTTCCCCGTTGAATTCTAATATTTATTATTAACGATCTTATTATTGAAGAGTAAGAAACTTTAATCAAAAGAACAGAACTGAGAAAGCCATTGAGCGGACGGTGACATAAGTAATAATTTTGAATATTTAGTTAAGGTGATTGAAGTTACAAGGTAACTCGTAAATTACAGGGTAATTCGTAAATTACAGAATTTGTTAGTTGATAATCTAAATATTAAGTTTATTTCAAAATATAAGGTATATAAATGAAACTTTTCTCTTTTTATTTATTAGCGTTAATTCCCTGTTAGCGAGATAGGAGTAACTTATCACGGTTTCCCGTTTTCTCAATTTGCTAGCCTGGCTGAGCGGGAATCCGTGACAATCTTTTTTTTTAGGGATACCCGGACGTCGTTCATATAATTTGCAGTTCCCTTGTTGTTTACTGTTGTTATTATCTCGTTAAATTATCACTCATAATATACAGAAGCAAAGTATGAAACTATGATTTTGTTAATAATATAAAAATCTTGGCTTAACGAAACCTACTAATATTATAAACGAAAAAAGTATAAAAGTTTGTAAGTATGGATGAATGGATGGATGTTTTTTACTTTTTCACGCAAAAACTACAGACCGGAAATTTGGCACAGACATAGATTATAGGCTGGAATAACACATAGGCTATATTTTATCTCCCTCGGGATAGGGAATTACGCGGTTGAAACCGAGAGGCGCTGCTTGTATATTATACAGAACTAGCGGCCCGTCTCGGCTTCGCACGGTTTTATTTTACGTATATAAACCTTTCTCTTGAATTACCATCATAATCCGTTGCGTTGTTTCAAAGATTTAAGCATTCAAAGGGACATAAGGATATAGGGACAGAAAAAGCGACTTTATTTTATACTATGTAGTGATATCTTTATCGAAGTGGTCGTAGACTCTCATGGTAATGTTTCAGATCAAACAACATTCCATTTCATCGACATAAAGGTTGTAAATTCGACTAATACGTAAGTGCCATCCCTAGTTTAGAAAACAAGCCACCACCCGCATAAATAGAGGCGGTTGGATCGCGGGCACGAATTTCATAACGCTCGGCTAATGGAGGAAAACATTAACTCTTGAAGGCGGAGATACCATTACTATAGGTAATTATGTCCCTCTTAAAATAGTAGGTATTTTGTCTATACCTATCCTAAGCGTATTCTCAAAATCTAGACAAAACAAACATACTGACGATTAGTAGAACACGACGTGTGAAGGGTTTTGTTTCTTGGGATTCCGTGTGTTTTGTCTAAAAATAAGTAAATAAATTAAAAGTATAATTATTATGTACAGATATACTTACGTGTACTTACGTTTATCTACATAATAATCATTTAGTGCTAAATTTGTACACATGACATCAAAACGACTAACGAACGAATTATGTATTGGAAGCTATGTTATCGATAAATTATCGAGCTGATAATATAATAAATTATAATGATTAGTACATAAACAAGAAAAAGTTGTAAACAAAATAAACCGATGTGATAATTTTTTCAAGTTATGATAAAATATGGCTGGTTTACAACATTCGCTAAGAGTTAATAAACAGGTACATATCGAATGATGTTTTAATAGAAGCGTTTTACCTGAAATAAAACGCATATTAAAATACTTACCTTACTGGAAGCTTTAATAAGCTTTTAACGAGAAAGCACATCCGTTTCCGTCGAATTTGACTACTTTTTACTGATTTTTCGGTAGTATATCCGGTCCACTGGCGACACCTAGGCGTTTCGCGCCATTTTTAGTTTGCGTAAAATGGATAGCGCCATGTTTTATCATTGGTTAAGTTACACCAGGCAGAATTAAAAGCAAAGCTTCCAGTACGGTAAGTATTTTAATATGCGTTTTATTTCACGTAAAACGCTTCTATTAAATCACGTGACCGTTACTGGAAGCTTTAATAAGCTTTTAACGAGATCTGTTTGTTTTCGCCTGGTGTCGCCAAATGTAGAGTTTGAGGGAATAACGCCAATGTGATGAGATAAAATTAAACAAAAGAATGTGTAACAAGTCTTTTGAAAGAATACTGATACAGTAATGTTCTCTTGAGTTTTGTTCTATAATTCTGACACTCTTGATTTTAGTAGGTAACCAAGAACTAATTTATTAAAATTTATAATATATCCACTTTGAACTTGAACTTAGCCGTTTTAACAGCTAAAATATTCAAATTGTCACCAAACTAAAGTAATAATTAGTAAATATTGTATCAATCGTTTTCAACAATATTGGAGTAACATTATCAGGTAGATATATGTTATTTCTCGCCTACAAATCCTTTAAAAAATATTGGCGAACAGCCAATTCCCTCGTCTAAAGATACAGTGATCGTATGTTATCTGAAACTGCTCCAACATCTGTTTATCTAAAGAGGTTTTATCCCAGACAATAGGTACGTTACGCCAGCTTAGCCACTTTTAGTGTAATATTAAAATCGTTTATAGACTTTCAGTCTAGTTTTATGATTAAATAAGTATAGTTCATACATAATAGTCGATTAATTTATAACATAATCTTTTATAATTTCTGAAAGAAGTCAACCACTGTCAGTGTTGGAACCGTCAAAAAATAAATAATACCTACTATCGTACACAATGACAAGATCAAGGTATGTCTAGTAACGTTAAGACGTGTAAACTTTTACGTGTACAGATCAACAGTTATATCGTGGCGTGACGATCTTATGAAAATATTGATTAGTAGGTATTTTGTGTCAATTGTTCAACCATTCTACACGTACACTTCAAAAACATGAGAACGATGTTCTTGACTTTCGGTGGTGACAGACATATTCCCCAGTTGAGGATCTACTAATCAGGTATCCCCAGTCACTAAGTGATTTAGACGAAACACTTTAGGGATTAGAAATGGTAACGGAAATTCCCATGCTAGTGATCGATACATACCAGATTTTAAACACGCTATGAAACATCCAAGGGATACTTAACGCGTCATGAAACATAATCTTTCAGATCTCGTGTAACATTATTACAAAGAACATGCGCAGCCTTTCAGGCAAATAAATGGATAAGATAGAAGTATCTAGGGTCCCCATTTTATAAACACTATTTAACCCAGATATTACTGAAACTATTTTTTATCTTCGATCATAGTGATTTTTTAATATGTTGTTTAAAATGCCCTAATAGTGTTAGGGAAAGAAGTAAAAAAATCTTACTTTTCTAGGAAAGTCGGAAAATGGTGGCCTTTTAAAAGGCCCGTAGTAACATGGGGGGTCGATTATACGCAATCCTAAAAGTCAAACAAAACATCGAAATATCAATTTTTATTTATCAAATTAGCTGGAAACACTAAAAAAAAATGGTTTTTTAAACCTCAACACGACTTCCAAAAAAAATAACAGTGTTTAGGGTGTACATTTATGTCACATTGTATGCAAATAAAATTGTACCTTAGCTGCGATGCTCTGTATTCTATCAGATGATTCGTTCCATCATATCGAGATACTTCCTGATGTGATCTAGCTGAACGAACAAAGCCTCTCCTACTTCTTCCACTTGCTAAAGCTCTTCAAAAACCAAGAAGATCATACGGTCTTCCACTTCGTTTGTATACAACTGATGCGTTGTGTTCGCAGTCATATCTAGACTGACAGACAAGCATTACCAAACTAGTCTATGTTCCGGTACATTAGATTTTTGTACTGATAGGTACCTCTGTCTGTCTTTCTGAAGTCCTAGTTTGTCGGGAGTGAATGCAAAGGTGGCTAAATTACTTTGGTTTCTCACAACTGTTGTCTGAATGAAACTCGAACCAACCCGGACTTTACAGTTTCAGGAGAAGCAGCTGTTGATGTCCACTACTTCGCTATTATCAGTAATTGTACCTGTTGTCCGTCTCTTATAGCATAGCTTGATAAAGAATCATAATCTTCAAACTGTCACCAAAATTTAACTTAGCTAGATCTCTAAGTTGCGATTTTGACTTTAGGAAAGTAATAAATTCTTCATTACCAGCATCTTCATCTGTTACTAAAGAGGCAGAAGAAAAATTGTTATATAGCTTGGGAATAAACTTTCTTCATCACCACGCTCAAACTCGCCAAGAATCTCATTGAGAATGCGTGTGCCAGTCTACAACAAAAGTGCCTTGATACATTCTACAGGGCTTTTAAAAGGCCATCAACTTAAATTGTAAAAATGGTTCAAAAATTTAACTAAAGAATCGAAATAATGACCAAATCCTAGAAATAAGACATCCAAAATCAAATACTAAAGTTAAATATTCTCAAATTCTTCTTACAAATATAAAAAAATCTTACCTTTTTACAGCCACTGCGATAAAATATCACAGCCAAGTTTTGAAACATCAAAAACTTAAAAAAAATGCGTCTGATTGTCAATACTACTATCACTAATCAAGTATCAATATGTACTGGTTAACATGACTATTAAAAAAATCATGTCCACATAGAAAAACACAGAGATCAATGCGGGTACATTTAATGCATTTTTTGGGCCTTTTAAAAGGCCGGACGCTTTATCTGGGTTAATGTTCATATATGCTAGCAGCTGTTGTCACTCGGGGTAAACGATAACGATATAGGTGACCTCCCCGATCATTAGGATTGCCTGGGATATCGTGTATGCTGAGATGTATTGAATGTCGAGCACATTCGATAGGTTATCTCTATGGTACAACTCTATGCTTCTGCAGTATGATTATAAGCCCATACAGTAAGATGAAGGCTGTGAAATGTGATGTATTTCATGTCTGGCTAGCACACACACAATAGATTTATTTTGATTGCAGTGCAGGAGAAACTCTTATCGTTACCAGGTGCAAGAAACGGTCAGGCTGGAGTCGCATAATATAGCAGAAAAATCCTTTGTATGTGCGCCTCTAACAGGCATGCACAATGACAAACTATTAATTTCTGCAGGGTATATATTTTGGACTGTTCCCGGCCTTCAAAATACATCTTTCTGCGGTTTGAGGACCGAGGTACCTAAGTGCTAAGACCAAGATTAAGTGCTCGCGAAGCACATCTAAACTTTGATGCAATGTATTACAGCAAATCGTCGAGACAGGATACTCGTATTTCGGTCATTAATTAATAGGCATGCATGTGCCTACTCGTTTAGTGCCTCGAGATTGAAAATGGGACTGCCTGATCAGTTAGATTTAACTATAAACATTCGGGATATCGAACGTGGTGATACCAGAGAGCTGCTATTGTCTGTATACCTACCAGAGCAACCTTCCTATCTGACCTCATTGAAATGTCTAGAATTATTGTTAACTTTTGTTAATTCTAGTGTCCAGGAGCATGTTTCCAGGAGCATTTGAGCGTCCTATATATATATATATATATATATATATATATATATATATATATATATATATATATATATATATATATATATATATATATATATTGTTACCTTTTTGTTTAAGTGTCAAGAAACATTGGACCTTCCTGCATATTGTATTTATCTATGCGATAGATAAGGAAATTGTAAACGTTTATGCCTTAATAAACAAAATATAAAATAAATAAATAATTGTTCACATTTGTTCAATGCAGTATCCAGGAGCATTATATATTGTTACCTTTTTGTTTAAGTATCAAGTGTCAAGAAACATTGGAGCTTCCTGCATATTGTATTTATCTATGCGATAGACAAGGAAATTGTAAACGTTTATGCCTTAATAAACGAAATATAAAATAAACAAATAATTGTCATATTTGTTAAATGCAGTATCCAGGAGCATTAGAGCGCCCTGCACCATATTTATGACTGTGCTGCGAACCTTGTTGGTAAAAGGGAACTCATGTTTTTGAGCCTTGTCATATGTTATAGTAATTGTATACTAACTACTTCTGGGCTGACCTCTGTGAGATGTTGTTATGGTATCCACCTCGCGAATGGTGTTTTTGTAGGCATTTCACCTGAGTCCAGGAGCATTGGAGTGTCCTGTACTATATCTATGATTGGGCCAGGAGCCCTGGTGGTAAAATAAAACTCTTGAATTCGAGCGCTGGTCCTTGTTATTATAGTTATATATTGGCCACTTCTGGGCTGACCTCTTTGAGAGAGGTTATTATGGTATCCACCCCGCGAGGGTGTCTTTATGTAGGCATTTCACCTAGGTCCAGGAGCATTGGAGCATCCTGTACCATATTTAAGACCGGGCCAGGAGCCTCGGTGGTTGGTCCTTGTTATTATAGTTATATATTGGCCACTTCTGGGCTGACCTCGTTGAGAGAGGTTATTATAGTATCCACCCCGCGAGGGTGTCTTTTTGTAGGTATTTCACCTAGGTCCAGGAGCATTGGAGCGTCCTGTACCTTATTTAAGACCGGGCCAGGAGCCTCGGTGGTTGGTCCTTGTTATTATAGTTATAAATTGGCCACTTCTGGGCTGACCTCTTTGAGAGAGGTTATTATAGTATCCACCCCACGAGGGTGTCTTTATGTAGGTATTTCACCTAGGTCCAGGAGCATTGGAGCGTCCTGTACCATATTTAAGACCGGGCCAGGAGCCTCGGTGGTAATACTCGTGATAGTTATTATATATTGGCCACTTCTGGGCTGACCTTTTTGAGACCTCTTTGAGAGAGGTTATAACGGTATCCACCCCGCGAGGGTGTTTGTGTAGGCATTTCACCTAAGTACAAGAGCATTTGAGCGTCCTGTATCATATTTATGACCGGGCCGGAAGTGTCAGTGCAGTGGTAAAAGGAAACTCGTGAATTTGAGCGCTGTCCTAGTAATTATAGATGTTGTATATTGGTCACAGCCGAGCTGACCTCTGAAAGGTAATTACGGCATCCACCCCGCGAGGGTGTGTCTGTGTAGGCAGTTCATGTCGATAAATAAACTTTGAGCGCCTACTGGTGTGTTATATGATTTACCTATGTTACTTCGAAATGGCCCAATAAATTAATATCTTATTTATAGGGATATACAATTCTGCCTTTAACCTTGAAAGGAACCTGGAGGTCTACACGATGGACCTAGTGACTTACACTAGCTCTACCCCCG
This sequence comes from Eupithecia centaureata, assembly GCA_944547425.1. NCBI lineage: Eukaryota > Metazoa > Arthropoda > Insecta > Lepidoptera > Geometridae > Eupithecia > Eupithecia centaureata. The sequence continues at coordinate 1,093,157 of OX155676.1, read as the reverse complement.
CGAGGGGCAGCTAAGTCCTTAATTATGTTTTGCCAGAACAGGGTTAAAAGATTCACTTATTACTATCCAGCCTTTTAAAACAAAATACAAGATCAATCAATCAACAAGATCACTTTAATTTCTTTAGGCTACAAGTACAGGTTACGAACAGTCAAATCTCAAACTAAAATTATTATTAAAAAACTCGCAGGTAGTTATGTAGAACGCGCGCGACTAGAGTCGCGCACATCCTGAAGTCCCTCTTTCGTTAAGGGATGAAATTAAATGTTGTTCTTCCAACACTAGTTAACTCCTTTTTCGTAAATGAATTCAACAAAGTTTTAATAGGTATAATATTTACCAAAAATTTCTATTTTTCTGTCAAATTTAGATTACATTACTATTGAAGTTCTCTTTATGCTAATTGATTGAATGATCAATAGGAGCCGTGAATGGTTGAGTTGAGACTCAAAAATAAAAATTTGAGGGTAGGTATTCGTGAAGATTTAACTAAAAAGGTCTAGTGCTTGCTAGTTATTATTTCTTGGGTCGTTTCTTGCGAACATAGAAGATGTCTTCGAAAAACAGTTGCGTGTTTTCGGAACCAGCGGTTTTGTTCTTCTAATTTGTTCGAAATAATGGCCTTGCCAAGACATTGATTGTCAGTGAAGTTAAACATGTTTGTACAAGCGTCGACGCTTACAAAATGAAGTTATCGAGGCCTTACCTTCATGGCAAGCAGTATAAAAACGACTCAATTAGTCAGGCAGGGCATCAGTTATAATAACTTTGGAGCTTACCCGTATCCGCGATGAGTAGGTAGCTTACAAATGGGATCGAAGCTCACGGCGCGTTCACGGCGGCGGCGGCGGCGGCGGTAGCGCCGGTTCCGGTTCTTTAATAAAAATAGGCTGTAATTTTAAAATACAGTTATTCAAAATATTTTTACAAAAATGTTTCTTCCAAAACTTACCAAAAATACCGGACCCAATCCGGTAGAAATAAAAGATCATTTTAAAATGTGATATCTTATATGACAGAACCAACACAATGAAGTAAATTATCTAAATAAATTGACTTCGAGACCGGAACCGAAAGAACCGAATAAACCGAACACAACCAGTAAATAATTAAAAATAAATGATCAAGTACTTTCTATAAAATACGAGATCCGAACGGAAAAACCGTTAAATTTTTACCGTTAGTTACCTACCTTAGGTAAGGTAAAAATTATGAGTACAATATGCTTTCCTGAATCAACGTTCTTTGGCCTTTGTCCTGCAGTGGGACAGTAATGGTTAAAATTGAAAGCAGGCCCTATTTCTTATAAAAAATAACACAAATATTATAACAAAGAGATTTTTACAACAGGGTCGATAAAAATTCTCAAAATGATTTCAAGTGCGAGAAAATAAGTAAATTTAAAAAACTTACAGGTTTTTCTGCGATTCACTTTACGATATAATCTTATAATAGATAATTATCACTATAGGTAGTGCAACTTTAACAGAGCCAGAGCAGAACTGCTGCGTACACAAGTTGCTTCGACGGAATACGAAACGCCAATGATAAAACATGGCGCTGTCCATTTTACGCAAACTAAAAATGGCGCGAAACGCCTAGGTGTCGCCAGTGGACCGGATATACTACCGAAAAATCAGTAAAAAGTAGTCAAATTCGACGGAAACGGATGTGCTTTCTCGTTAAAAGCTTATTAAAGCTTCCAGTAACGGTCAAGTGATTTAATAAAGCAAGACGTCTAAGGATGAAATTAAAATTAAAAAAAAAACAGTTCTAGAAGGAGTCCATAGTCTTAAATTCTAGTCTAAAAGGAATTTATCAATAAATATCCTTACAATGATTAAGTCTTCACTGACATACACAGACAGACATCACACATGACGACCGATGTGGCGTGGTGGGCGAAGGTCCGCCTGCGACGCAGGAGGTTGCGGGTTCGATTCCCGCCTCAGAACAAATTTGTGTACGATCTGCAGAAATCTGTTCCGTTGCTTTGGGTGTTTTCTATGTATAATAAAAAATATCTATCTATGTAATGTATTGTATTAAGTATATCAGTCATCTAGTACCCATAACACAAGCTCTGCTTAGCTTGGGGCTAGATGATGATGTGTGGACTGTCCGGAATTATTTATTTATTTATTATTTATTAATATTAAAAACCAGAAAGTTTGTATAGATGTATTGTAACGTTGCACGTACATGTCATTTATTTTTAATATTAAGTACTCTTATGATTATCCTAAAAATACACTTTTCAATATTTAAATTAATTTTCTTAAAGCGTCTATTTAATACCTACTAAGCGAATACATCTAATTTATAATTATGCGTACGATAATACATTTGCAAACATATTCACTACCTAAATTAGTTTTCAAAATGTTTGCAATGCATCGTTAGAGCGCGCGGTCACAGTTTTAACCGCGATGATACCTACCGGTTCGCAAGACAAGATACACGTAAGCCGCGCTGATTGGCCGACGACTATTCCATTGTTCTGGGGAAGTACGTTCGAGAACTCGAAGGTGCGACCGCGCATCGCGGCCAGCCCCGTTCTTACCTTGTCCACGGTCGGACGTGTGCCGAGACTCGAGCGCGTTCACTAGATACCTACATAGGTATTCTAGTGTCTTCATACGTGCTGGCTCAAAATCTTACTGTTAAATATTGTGATACATATTGTCACCTCTTCCGACGTTATTCGGCAGTTTCTAAATATACTAAGTGTTGCTCCGCACCCCGATAGGGTAAGTGTTGAACATTGTTTTACGCACCATCATGTAGGTAGTCATTGTCATTTTAAATTGGTTAAAACTGCACCTATGTACATTTATTTCACGCATATCATATGTTTTTACATGTTTTTGATTACTTTAATAATCAGCATTAAATTTAAACATTATAATTGTAAACACCCTGCCTTCTGTCAGGATTCTTAGCACTTCATAATCTGTTTCTTTCTATCACTTCATGATTCACCTGCTAAAATATTAAATACTTACCTAGCTAAATTTATTCATTCTGTGATTCACTGTTTCCTTCTTTTGCACCGCCTTGTAACTCCGTTCTGATAGTGAATCACCTCTGCACCAACTACCTACCTAGGTACTTGCTTTCGCGGCTTCTCCTCATAGGCTCATCAATACGGGGTGTTCACTATCAACGGAAAGCGAAGAGAACAAAATGTTTACTGTGGACGTTTATTCACAGGGTCCAACACTTGGGTTTAATCCCTAAGGAATCATAAGATTCCCAAGCACGCACGGCTAGACCACCATCTTCGACGGCTGACGTCACTGGCCCTTCCGCTATCAACCGTCGGTGTCCACCCTCCTGCGCCGCCTTCAGGATAGCCAGGATAGTACCGGACCACGTAGTAAAATCAGACCGGCATAAAAAACCTACGACCTATTTTTTTATTTTAATATATTTTTTTTTGTTGACGTTTTTGTTTAATTTAATATCCACAACGAAAACGCCACACTGGCGCCCTTAAACGTGGTAAAATTTAATTTTTTTTTTCAAAAAAGGTCTGGTTTTGCTTCGTAGTAGTTGTGTGTTATGTGCTTGTTTTTTTTTTTGTAAAACGTTATTTTTTTTGGTTGCTCGTAACTAAAGTGTACACCCTGTATATTTATAAAAGATTGTATTTTTAATTTTGTATTGTAAATTTGTTTCCAAAGTTTTGTAATTTTTTTTGCACAGCCTGTATTCAAAACTAGTCAACTGTGTTCATTGTTCCTTTGTAGTAAGTACAGTCGAGTTAAAAATTGTTAACATTTTTATTAACTGTCCCAGTATCAACTTTTATTTTACTTGGTTGTACACATTAGTTGCTATAACGCTTTTTTTGATTTTATTTTGTTTTTGCAACTTTTATTTATTTTCAGTTTTTCATTTTGCTATCATTTTTCATTTTTTTTGCCAACCATAACGTTCATTAGATCATTCATTTCATTGTAACAGACGGAGTAGATTATTTAAACCTTGTTCAACACTTTCTTTATTAAGGTGCTTTTTTTTTATTTTGAATTTGGTTATTTTTTTTTGACAATATGGATTATCCTATTAAATTTTTATCGTTACAAAAATCTGAGTTGGAGTACGAGGTGACAATTAGGGGAGAAACTCCCGGTAATACAGTTGAGGATTTAAGGAAGCAAATTTCAAAATTAGCGCCTCTCTTTCCTTCCGAAGACATTCTCGATAGTCCACTTAAAATTGGTCAGGACTTAAAAGGGGTTAGTGACGTTCTCACTAAAATTAAACTCCTTCTTGATTCCAAGCCGGACAAGAATGCTGTGCTTCGAGCTCAAAACTACCTTCATCACCTTTATCACCGACTTAATCGGCTTGTTTGTGATGTACAGTCCAGGGAAGCTTATAACGCCGCAGCTACTGAATTTCGGGAATTATATAAACGGTATAATTCACTTAAAGACACTGCCGTTGATTCTCTTTTGGCTTCATCTTCTACTGGCCCTTCAAATCAATTAGCTAGCGCCCCCTTAAATATTAACGTGTCTTGCGAACGTGGTGTAGCTGGTGAACTTACTCGAATTAAATTTGACGGGAAATCGTGTGTCCGATCTTTCATACAGCGCATCTCGGAATTTAGCACTGCTAGGAATGTTTCCTCATCAAAGTTACTGTCGTACGCTACCGAAATATTTACAGGCGATGCCTTACATTGGTACCGTGGTATCCAGGACCAGGTTTCAGATTGGGATGAACTTGTTTCATTACTCAAAAATGATTTCGATCAAGCGGATTACGATTATCGACTACTCTCGGAGATACGCGCTAGGACTCAAGGTGAAACAGAAAATATCGCCATTTATCTGTCGATAATGTCAGGTCTTTTCTCTCGTCTGTCAAAATCTCTTTCCAATGAGGACAAATTAGAGATTTTGCTGCATAATATTAGGCCATGCTACGCGAGCACTTTAGCTTCTGCCGGTAGGATTGATAGTATTGACACCTTGAGATCATCCTGTCGTAATTATGAAAATATCCAGGCACGTCTTGCTGGTTTTCATGAGCCTCCGAAGGTAACATCTGAAACCATGGCACCTGAGTTCGCATACAGCGGTTATTCATCACAGAGACCTAATAATAATACTCATAATGATAAAACTTTTAATAATCCTAAGGGTAATTCTAATAATAACAAGAATGTACATGCAATGTCTTCTACTCCCAAAGCACCTTACTGCCCACGTTGTCGTAACAATACCCATAACCTGAGGCAATGTAAGGCCAATAAAGACAAAATTCTTTGCTTCGTTTGTGGTCATGAGGGTGTTAAAACTCCGCAATGCCCGACATGCAAGAAAAATAAGGCTGAGCCTTCAAAAAACGAGTAACGCTGCAGAATTGTGACACTAAGTTCGACCCTGAAGATTGGGCCAAATGGTTACAAACTATCAATCTATATTTTAGTACTTATAAAATACACACAGTTCTGCAGAGTAAACCAATTAATGACCCTAGGCCTTATGCTGTCGTACATATAAATAATTTAAAATTGCATGCTTTGATGGATTCTGGTGCAGCTGTAACTATTGTAGGTAACAATTTTCATCGTGTCTTTGAACAGCAGGGTTTTGAGATTCTGAAGGACCATAGCATCACTGTTTCAGCAGCAGGTGGTCAATCTATGTCCAGTACAGGTTATTTGAACTTACCTATAACGTTTGAAAATACGCTTCATATTTTGAAAGCCTATGTTGTGCCAGATGTTAATATTGACTTTGTGTTAGGTATCGACTTTTGGAAAACATTTAATATTTTTCCAAACCGTCTATCAAATATTGTGTTTTTTGATTCCAATGTCTCTGCTGCTAGCCTTCAAACTGATCGTCCCTCATTTATTCAGGCATACGATCACTTATCTAATTCTGAAAAATTAGTAGGAGACAACATCATTGCTCAATTTAAGGCGATCTCTGCCGAAATCAAAGGTTTAGGTGAAACCAAACTAATCACTCACCGAATTGATACTGGTGACGCACAGCCCATTCGACAACGCTACTACCGGATGTCGCCGGAAAAGCAGCGTATTCTTGTTGAACAGGTGGACGAGATGCTCAGTCTCGACGTAATCGAACCTTGTGAGAGCGCTTGGTCGTCCCCTGTCCTAATAGTCAACAAAAAGAATGGCCAGCCACGTTTTTGTCTCGACAGTCGTAAATTGAACTCTGTCACAAAACGCGATGCGTACAACTTGCCTTACGTGTCTGAGATTTTGGACAATCTTCGTGATGCTCGTTATCTATCTAGCATAGATCTGTCCAAAGCGTTTTGGCAAATCCCAATAGCTCCTGAAGACCGAGACAAAACCGCATTCTACGTGCCAAATCGTGGTACATTCCGTTTTAAGCGTACCGCTTTCGGACTTACCAATGCTCCTGCAACTCAGCAGCGCCTGGTTGACATGCTTTTCAGTGAATTTGACCTTAAAGTATTCGCATATCTCGATGACATCATCATCGTTTCGAATGACTTCAATTCCCATGTCTCCATTTTGCTGCGCGTTCTAGAGAAGTTAAAGCAGGCCAATCTCACCGTCAACCTGGAAAAGTGTAAGTTTTTCAGGAGTACGCTGAAGTATCTTGGATATGTCGTCGATAGTGGTGGACTACGTACCGATCCTGAGAAAGTTCAAGCTATCCTCAATTACCCGACACCTTCTTGTCGAAAGGACATTAAGCGCTTTCTCGGGACAGCTACATGGTATCGTCGTTTCGTCCCTAATTTTAGCACCATAGCAGCTCCGCTCAATAAGTTGACGTCGTGCAAGAAGGGTGGACCTCCCTTCGTCTGGTCTCCGGAAGCAGATTTGGCATTCCAGAAGCTGAAGGAATGCTTAGTTTCCGCCCCGGTTCTTTCCTGCCCTGACTACGACAAGCCATTTGATGTGCATACCGATGCCAGCAACTACGGTGTGGGCGCTATGCTAACCCAAACCATAGATGGTAAGGAGCACCCAATTGCTTACATGAGCAAGTCGTTGTCAGCGGCAGAGAAGAACTATAGCATCACAGAGCGTGAAACACTTGCTGTGGTTATTGCCTTAGAGCACTGGAGGTGTTATTTAGAGAACGGGAAACCTTTCACTGTCTATACTGACCACAGTGCTTTAAAATGGTTCCTCTCTCTAAATAACCCAACCGGTCGGTTAGCTCGCTGGGGTGTGAGATTGTCCGCTTTTCACTTCGAATTGAAACATCGTCGCGGCATTGACAATGTCATACCAGATGCCCTAAGTAGAGCAGTCCCTGTTAACGCGATCAGTACTTCAGGCCTTTTCTCGACAACTACTGATTCGTGGTACAAAAACATTTACAATTCTTGTCTTACCAAACCAGAAAATTTCCCTAACTTTCTTATTAAAAACAATTCCCTTTTTAGATTGACAAAGAACAAACATAACGTGACTGACTTAACTTCAGAATTTGCATGGAAAGAGGTAGTACCGAAGGAGCTACGTGAACAGGTTATGCTCGAAAACCACGCCGAACCTACGGCTGGACATCTTGGCGTGTTCAAAACGTATCGTCGTCTTGCGTTACGCTATTTTTGGCCAGGTATGCACCAGGACGTAGTAAAGTTTGTTGGTTCGTGTGCCAAATGCCTCACTTACAAAGCTCAGAATCACCAAACTTTAGGAGAAATGGGTCGTCCGAAGCAATGCTGTCGCCCCTTCCAAGCTATTTCTGTTGACCTTATGGGCCCTCTGCCTGTCACTAGAAAGCAGAACAGCTACATTTTAGTGGTGACCTGCTGCTTTTCGAAGTTTTGTTTTATTTGTCCTTTGCGATCTGCTACTTCTACAGCTGTTTGTAAGTTTCTGGAAGATTCTGTTTTCCTCATACATGGAACCCCTCAAACTATTTTTATGGACAACGGGAGCCAGTTCATCAGTGCTGTCACACAGTCCCTCTTTAAAAAGTATAGCGTCCCTAATGTATTTTATACCCCAAAATACACGCCTCAGGTCAACACAGTCGAGCGTTATAACCGCACAATCATAACTTGCCTATCAACGTTCGTGGAGGATGATCACCGTACCTGGGACATTTTTATCCCCAAGGTGCAGTTTGCCATCAACAATTCGGTGAATGAAGCAACAGGTTTCACTCCTTCATTTTTGGTATTTGGCAGAGAATTAGTTGTTTGTGGTACTCACTATGTCGATAATGATCTAGGTGACGAATTTCTTTTCCTTCCACGTGATTGCTATGCTGAAAATTTAGGGTGCCTTTCAGAAATTTTTGATAAAGTTCAAGCTAAACTTTGGTCTGCGCATGTCAAAAACACGTCTCATTATAATCTGCGTCGAAAACCGACAGAATTTAACGTTGGCGACATAGTTATGAAGCGTGCGTATGTTTTGAGTGACAAAGACAAGTACTTTAGTAAAAAGCTGGCACCAAAATTCATCAAATGCCGCGTTAAAGAGAAAAAGTCTCCTTTAGTATATATTCTAGAAGATATGTCAGGTAAAAACCTCGGTACATGGCATATAAAAGATTTAAAATTAATAGGTTTAAATAAATAGATATTAAGTTCATAATTAGCATGTACAGTTTAAACCTACCAAATAGTCACAATTTTTTTTCCAACTATGTACTCAAAATATTCATATGGGTGCCCTCTTAAATTTAAATGGTTACCTCAATAACTGATAGGTCGCGTTAGTAGCCTTTGAAATGGTCACTTTTGCTTGTTTGAATGCGTGAAGTATGAAAGATTTAATTTTGAATGGATTAATATGTAATATGTATCTTATATAGTGCGGATTTTATCTTTAAAAAATATATAAAATCCTTTTGTGACGCGGGGGGTAATGTAACGTTGCACGTACATGTCATTTATTTTTAATATTAAGTACTCTTATGATTATCCTAAAAATACACTTTTCAATATTTAAATTAATTTTCTTAAAGCGTCTATTTAATACCTACTAAGCGAATACATCTAATTTATAATTATGCGTACGATAATACATTTGCAAACATATTCACTACCTAAATTAGTTTTCAAAATGTTTGCAATGCATCGTTAGAGCGCGCGGTCACAGTTTTAACCGCGATGATACCTACCGGTTCGCAAGACAAGATACACGTAAGCCGCGCTGATTGGCCGACGACTATTCCATTGTTCTGGGGAAGTACGTTCGAGAACTCGAAGGTGCGACCGCGCATCGCGGCCAGCCCCGTTCTTACCTTGTCCACGGTCGGACGTGTGCCGAGACTCGAGCGCGTTCACTAGATACCTACATAGGTATTCTAGTGTCTTCATACGTGCTGGCTCAAAATCTTACTGTTAAATATTGTGATACATATTGTCACCTCTTCCGACGTTATTCGGCAGTTTCTAAATATACTAAGTGTTGCTCCGCACCCCGATAGGGTAAGTGTTGAACATTGTTTTACGCACCATCATGTAGGTAGTCATTGTCATTTTAAATTGGTTAAAACTGCACCTATGTACATTTATTTCACGCATATCATATGTTTTTACATGTTTTTGATTACTTTAATAATCAGCATTAAATTTAAACATTATAATTGTAAACACCCTGCCTTCTGTCAGGATTCTTAGCACTTCATAATCTGTTTCTTTCTATCACTTCATGATTCACCTGCTAAAATATTAAATACTTACCTAGCTAAATTTATTCATTCTGTGATTCACTGTTTCCTTCTTTTGCACCGCCTTGTAACTCCGTTCTGATAGTGAATCACCTCTGCACCAACTACCTACCTAGGTACTTGCTTTCGCGGCTTCTCCTCATAGGCTCATCAATACGGGGTGTTCACTATCAACGGAAAGCGAAGAGAACAAAATGTTTACTGTGGACGTTTATTCACAGGGTCCAACACTTGGGTTTAATCCCTAAGGAATCATAAGATTCCCAAGCACGCACGGCTAGACCACCATCTTCGACGGCTGACGTCACTGGCCCTTCCGCTATCAACCGTCGGTGTCCACCCTCCTGCGCCGCCTTCAGGATAGCCAGGATAGTACCGGACCACGTAGTAAAATCAGACCGGCATAAAAAACCTACGACCTATTTTTTTATTTTAATATATTTTTTTTTGTTGACGTTTTTGTTTAATTTAATATCCACAACGAAAACGCCACAGTATAGACGAATGTTTGTTCTTCTTTCACGCAAAAAGTACTGAAAGGATAGAGCTGAAATTTTGATTTTATATACTATTAGCTTTGGAATAACACATGGCTCTTTTTATTCCATGAATCAGTTCTGACGGGATAGAAAAAGCCTTGAAAGGTTTCTATTGAAACAACGCGTCTTTACAAATGTGTTCAACGTATTTTTATTATGTGTAATGTTGGGAAGCCTTAAAATTTATATATTCCATACATTTTGTATTGGTTCTGAAACTCAGGATAATTACACAAGTTGGCATTCGGAATTCAAATGATTACAAAAATAATCCAAATAACTAAACATAAGGTGGTCAATAAACAAAACACGTTGACATCATCATTCCCCTCTTAGCGAACTAACCTTTTATGTACCTATAAAAAAAATGTCGTTGATCGCTGGTTGTGATCGCTGGCAAGCGCGGTGGTGAACGCAGTAGACGTGTTAAAAGAACACAGAAATAGATGCCACATTTCCTCTAGTTCCCTTGGTCAAGTCACATTCTCAACTGTAGACTCATTCTGTAAAACTTCGAAACCGAACTCGAATTCACTCAAGTGACCGAGCTCACTTCGAACGCAGATCCACTTCACCTTGAAATGGTATTCTGTATAAGTTTAGGAGCACAAGTGAAGTGAAGTGAGTATCGAAATGAGCTAGGGATTGAACGTACGCGTTACTTCTATAATCGACAAATCGATTTATCTTTTTTTGAGTTTTATTCTCAAAAAACGAAAGTAAATAATTATAATTCTTAATATTATGATAATGTAAGGTCGAAGTCTACAATAAAATAGCATAACATTAAATAAAAATAAAAAGTTGAACATTTGTTTGGTGGAATAGACACTAGTTTTTGCATAATATGTTGTCTGTGTCAAAAATTGACGTTTGTTTTGTTTGTTTGGTTCATGGTTTTGTGTTGTGTTCCTTGAATAAAACAATTTGGATATTATATGAATAATAAAGAGAAGATGAAGTAAGTACCATACTACAAAAGTTGCCTTGACAATCTAGTAATACGTAGCCAAAGGATTCTACTGTATTGACTGTTAAACATACATTACAGTCCCAACAAGCGATGATCGTCTCACCCTAGCCGAGCACAAATAGAGGCTCTTCTGCAATATTTAGAAAGAAATCCAAGCCTTGCAAAGGCCTTCTCAAAGGTTCTCAGTGCTAGGGATGCTGCACGTAAACATTGCCGTCCAACTCAATAGTATGGGAGGGAACGTCAAGACTTGGATTTTTTTCATATATTAGTCCACTGCTGAACATAGGCCTCCCCTAATGAGCGCCATAGCCATACTTTCATAATAATATTGATTAAAATGTAATAAACAATATCTTTCTAGGTGTCTACAGAAGCTCTCCCAAGCTCAATTTCAACACAAGACCCAGGACTCCACCAACTGTGCTTGAACACCCCAATGTGCAACTACTCCTTCCAGACAGGGTGTTTATCCAAACCGGGCTTCACCAACACATAAACGACTCACCACCACCAAGCCAGTTGCCACCACAACTCACAAGTAGGTTATTTCCTTGCTTTTTACAGTTCAAAATTCCTCGATCAAAATGTATCAAATACAACATTCAAGTAATACATTTTTAGCTTAGATAAAAAGTTCTACTACTAATACTTTTACATTATAATGTAATGTGTAAGTCTATTTTTAAAATTATGACAATATTCTACAATGTTAAGTTTTGTCGAACCCCAAAAAATAAAGACTCTTATTTTTTTTATTATTTGTTACTAGCTTCTGCTTGTGGCTTCACCACATCGTACATGGATTATAAAGTAGCTTGTGAAAGATTTACACTATATCCATGAAAGTTATATCAATATTTGTTCAGTCATTTAGTGCAAAGGTAACTAACACAACTTTGTGACAAAATGGCTTTTGAATTTATAATGTTAGGATGTATGGATTGTTAATATAAAATATTGTTACAGTTCCATGTTGTCACCCTAGACAGACATTGATGCCGATATCACCACCATCACAGCGGCGATCTGAGTTGACCAGCACCACAGATTTTTGAGGTTGGAAGAACATTTTGGGGGCTGTTACTTCAGCTATTCAAAGCCAAATTGAACACATTGCCTGTATCTAATCTGTGACATTGCCAAGGCAAATTGGGCCATTGCATCGGCACATCATGCAATAGCAGAAGGTTTTACTTAGAATGTGAGCAAAGAGGAGGTTAATCTATACATATAATAAAATCGTAGAGGTCGAATTTCTGTACAATGAAAAAAAAAGCCATAAACCGAGTCAGGGAGATGTAAGGAGTATAATACAATTGATTTAATTTTGTTTCAATTTTCTTATTTCTCTGTTTGTCTGTTTGTCTGTTTGTCTGTCTGTTTGTACGGGATAATCTCCGAAACTACTGGACCGATTGTTATGAAATTTTGTATGGTGGTAGCCTAGCTCCCTGGTCAACATATAGGATACTTTTTATCCCGATAAATTAAAGAGTTCCGGTGGGATGGCTAAAAAACTTTAATTGAGTAAGTACTGAATACTGATACTGCCATTATCATGAAATTTCATATTAACAACATTTAACTAATCCCATATGAAAGTACACTATAGTACACCGAGAGAATTCAGTTCACTGCTGAATATCACAAAGTCTGCCTGTCGCGCGGGCTCAGAACGCGCGAGCGGGCTATTGCGGATGGTCACGACTAAAAGATACTAAAAAATAATTTGTATTCTATGAGTAACAGCAATATTTTTTGTTAGATTCATTATCATCATCAGCCTATATTAGTCCACTGCTGGACATAAACCTCCCCTAATGAGCAACATAGCGCCCTGCCTTCAGCTTGCCGCATCCAGCATCTACCAGCAGTATTTCGCAGATCGTCATCCCACCTGGCCGGAGGGCATCCTACACTACGTTTGCCAAGTCGCGGTCTCCACCCAAGAACACGAGTACGCCAAGGGTTGTCGGTTCTTCGCAAGATATGGCCGGACCACTGCCACTTCAGCTTGCTAATTCTTTGAGCTATGTCGATATCTTTGTTTCTCTGTCGGATGTATTCATTACGAATCCTATCCTATAGAAAAACTCCTCACATAGCTCTTTCCAAGGCTCGCTGAGCGACTTTGAACTGGTGTACCAGCCTTACCGTGAGTATCCATGTCTCAGCTTCGTAGGTATGTTGGATTAGTAATATCTTAAATTAAAATTGATTTCTTAAAAACATTATTTGATAACAATATTCGGTTTTTTATTAACTTAGGCATTAAATAAGTACTAATACTGTAGCATTTATTTTAAATTCTTATTTGTACACAATGCTTAGAAAAAGGTCGATTCTCTCAAAGTACTTACTCAAGAGAAGCCAAAAAATTAAGGATGACTAGATGCCAAGAATCTTCTGAAGATCGTGAGGCGAGACTTTCTGTGGCTCGAGAACGCCAGGCAGTATGGAAAGTTCTTCTCAACTATAACCCAGTCTAAGAGCTGATCTTGAACGTCATTACGTTGTCTGGGAAAGTAGTGAGGCAAGGACTACGCTCGACTCTCTGAAACATTCACTGGAAGAGAGGCACGCATGAGCTCTCAGCGTAGCCGCACGAATGCGTCTCCATTGCTGAAAACCAGTGAAGAAAGAGATGCACGAATTACAGCTGATCGAGAACACCATACGTTGTCACGAGTCTCAGAGACCTTTACTGAAAGATAGTCTCGCTTGAGCTCTCAGTGTAGCCGTACGGCTGCGCCTTATCATCATCATCAACCTATGTTAGTCCATAGCTGGATATAAGTGCCACAGCGCCCTGTCTTGACCTTGACGGATCTAGAATCTGCCAGCAGTCTTTCGCAGACCGTCATCTCACCTGGTCAGAGGGCGTCCTACACTACGTTTGCCAAGTCGCGATCTCCACTCAAGAACATCTTTACTCCAAAGGTTGTCGGTTCTTCGCGAAATATGACCGGCCCGTTGCCACTTCAGCTTCAGTTGATAATTCTTTGAGCTATGTTGATAACTTTGGTTCTCTGTCGGTTGTATTCGTTACGAATCCTGTGATTCAGAGAAACTCCGAGCATAGCTCTTTCCATAGCTCGCTGAGCGATTTTGAATTTGGAGACCAGCCCTACCGTCAGTGTCCACGTCTCAGCTCAGGTCATTACGGGTAGGATGCACTGATTGAAAACTTTAGTTTTCAAACCTTTACCCTGAAAAAGACGCATTCGACGCGGCCTGCCTCCAAGATGACCTAGATCGCCTTCAAAACTATTGCATACTCAACAAGCTTGATTGAAACATTTCTAAATGCTATGTCTGTTCTTTTACCGGTAAACCTTTTGTCCTTAAATTAAATAAAAAGACACAATTAACAAGGTTATTCAAGATAAAATATCTGCACGTTACGTTTTTTTTTTTTTTTTTTTTTTTTTTAATTTATTTTTTAAAAGGGACTTTGTCGCTCAGCGACCACATCGCCCTACGTTACGTTTGATATTAAACTGTGATTTGACGAACACATTAATACAATAGTTGGGAAGGCATCGAAATCGTTAGGTTCCAACCTCAGGATGTCACTCTCAAGGAACGAAGTGCCATAGCGGATCTATGTCCTGGATCAATTTGGCCGTTGATCATGACTTTGGTTTTATCCAAATTCATGCCAAGACCGATGCATCGCGAGGCTGAGGCTAGGCCGTTCAGCATGTGAGTCAGTTCCTCTAGCGACTCTGCCATTACGATTATGTCATCAGCGAATCGCAGCTGCAGCTAGATCGCTGGAAACCAGTGGGATGTATGGCTTACAGCTGATCGAGAACGCCATACGTTGTCACGAGTCTTAGAGACCTTATGTAAAAGAAAGTTTTGCTTGAGCTCTCAGCGTAGCCGCACGGCTGCGTCTCGATCGCTGAAAACCAGCCAAGAAAGAGAAGCATGACTTACAGCTGATTGTGAGAGTCATTCGTTATCTAACACCTCACAAACTTTTACCCAGCGTGAGGAGCATTTACGTAACGCTTGAAATCGTCAAAATATTGTTAGAGCAAAAATTAAATACGACAGCAAGAAACCGAAGAACAACACCAAGCTCGGTTGGAGTCTGATCGACTTCGGTACTTGCTCAATAGAATGTCGATTTTATCTGAAGTTTCAGATTATTTACAATACTCTGAATTGAGAAAGAATAAAGTGCGTTTACATATTCACCAAGGATTGAATATGCTTCATTTTCATTTAGGTATACTTTTTGTTAGGCTTTATGTTAGTTTCTCTATGTAAGTCAGCTATCCATTGTTCCAAACCAGTTTATATCGAATGTTGTCTTCAAAGAAGCATTATAAGGTATTTCGATCTACAATTTATTATAATTGAAGGAATAAAAAAACCACGCGGACGAAGTCGCGGGCATCAGCTAGTTTAAAATAAATGACATGTTGTTAGTAAAATGTGTTTTATTTGATGTAAAAAGCGTGCGCGCAAACTATTAGGTCTACTTCTACTTGACTGGTGAATTACAATTTCGCTTTGAGAGCCTGGTGTAGCAGCATGGCGTGCTCAGGATCATGCAGCGGCGCGAAAGCTTGCCTCACTTTAATCATCGCGGTGGTCCAAGGCAGGTGCTGGTAATCCAGCTCTATTACAGATATTGTGTAGGACACAGCATGCTAGCACATTCCTTGCATGGTTTCCTTTGCGACAATAATACTGCTCTTCATTTTCCTTAGGCCTCACCATGGCAACAAATGTTCCATCTACACATCCAATAACTCCTGGGATTTTAAATTTTTCATAAAATCTGAAAAGAAATTAAAATATTACGATAACTAGAGATAAATGATACCTACTTAAAAGTTAGATTTTAAATGTTGTTGTTTTAATGTACCTACCTACCTACCTATATTTATTTGCTCATACAGAGTCTTCAATTATATTATACCTAGTAGGTATTTAAACATAGAGTAATTAAAATAGACAATTGAAAGTAACCATGATTGGTATTTTGATACCAACTTTACGTTATATTTCATGATTATACAAACCTTTCTTGTAATTTTTGTCTTTCTTCAATATTTTGTGGAAACCTTATATACTTTCTCACAATACTAGGATGACATAGGGTGTCAACTATCTCATGAATACAACGAGATGCTGATGGTTGAGATACAAAGGTATTGATATCTCTGCCTAGTATTTTCTGGTAACTTCCGCTAGCTAAAAACGATAGCGTACACAGCAACTGAAACATTAAATAAAATACACAGTTAAAGACTTAAGTTAGTTATGTAGGTAGGTACTCATCGGGGCGGTACCGGCTTACGAATAGGACCCCTCTATTTCCGTTTACCAGGGATGGCCAGCAGCATGGGCCTGAGTATAGGTACATACATAACACCAACACTGCGTTTTACTTGAAGTGTAAACTGATACTTTTGCGACATAAATAACTTAGCAAATCGTACCTATTGCCACTTGAAATTTTAAAATACACAAAGTGGGTTTCTCACGAAACGTGGACCTTTCTTGATAAAAAATACACTTGAAATCGACCATAAAATAAGTAAATAAAGGGTAGGTAGGTAGGTACTTACCTTTACTTTCGTCGAAAGGCATCTACGCGGTCTGTGAGAATTTGAAACTAGAGTCTTTATTTCTAGAAGCACACTTTCAATCAACTCTTGTGTTAATATACACACGGTATAACGCTACATAATATTCATTTCTGTTGAATGTTTCTAAACTTCTGAAATTTTGAGCTTGGCGTCTGCTAGTATTAATGTCTAGCTCGTGAGATTCTTCTATTAAACTAATAAAAACGAATGACCGAGACATAATTCATGCCGTGAGTACAATAAAAAGGAAACTCGCAACCAAATTCGATCGCTCCTTTGTAACTTTTTATTTGACAAGTGAGTTCGAGTTTCAACTATCGAGATGAAGTGTGAATTCCCTTACAGAATACCAATTAGACGTCATTCTTTAGCGTAAATGTCAAAATCACACTCACATCTCACTCAACTTAGTTCATTTCATATCCGCACTCGTCACTGAGGCGCTACAAGCATGATCGAGTTTTACAGAATACAAAAATATAAACTCACTGCGGATTCCGCTGAGTGAGGTTCGAAATGAGTTTATAGAATGAGCCTGCTGTTACGACTAGCGCCACGGATATTATTTTAAAGAAACATGTTAATAGGCTAATATTAAAGTTAAAGCATACACGTGCACTTATGCATTTTATTAGCCCACAAGTTTTCCTTATTAAAGCCGGAAAAATACTTAACGAGCGAAACTTAAGAGTGGGAACGTGCGAGGAAATAAGCAATAACCGAGTTATGAAGCACTTGAGTTCACTCGACGGTCACTTGAAACATTTAGCAGGTACCTAGAGCTTAGACGAGTGAAGGCTAAACCTGAGAAAAGCTGTTCTAAGTTTAATTTCTGAGAAGTAGGTGCATTTATATAAAACATTTTCAACAACAATTATAGCGTAGGACACGACCGAGTGTTAAGACTTTGTGATGACTTTGCTCACTGCTGCATATTAATTTGTTCCCCAATGAATGAAAACAAAAATTGTCAGCTAGTGACATACGGCGGCCTTACCGTTAATAGCAATTTGATTCTCTTGATTGTACAGGATTAGTTTGGTCGAGAAGTGCATATTAATACATAATTCATTTGACAGTGTCACGAATTCACAATGTAATTCATTTATTTCAGGCAAGAACTTACTTATAGACGATGAATGTAGCGCGGCGGTTTACTTTTAAATAAATATAGGAATTATTTATTATTACCTACTGTATGATTGTACGCATTGGTTTTATACAAGCGAAAACCATTTGGACCCACACCAAAAGTCAACAGTCTGTAATGTCCGTGTTTGCTTATCTCCTACAAACCACATTAACCTGATTGGTTCGTTATTAAATTTCAGGCCGCTGTCCCTTATCTGTACCTTCACTTTTCAGTCCCCATTTCATTGCTGCAACAGAATATTGGCCTATGTCACAGCTTAAAGGCATCCAGCTTAATTAATACTCTTTTTATAAAATTTTATTTAAATATTACAAACAGGGTGGATATTTTAAGTGAGATTGCTTGGCCAAAGTCAATCAAAATAAATAATGAACGTAAAAGAATGACAACGATTTATTAGAAAAAAAAATGCAATTGAGACTGGAAATATCATTAGATTTTTATTTGTCAATAGGTTTATCCTCGTATGGCCCGTTGTGACCACCTAAGGCCAAAATACTACTATGCGCTCCGACCCAGTAACAAAAATCAGGTCATCATAATTACGACCCACTGTCATCCACCGAGAACAAATAAGATTTTCGCTGTCAGATTCAAAACTTCGCGCGTTTCGGCTTTGTTTCTACTCGTCAGTGATTGGTCGATTTGCTATTGAAATTTGACACAAAAAGCAAGTAACCCACCAACCACAGATCAGTCTCTTTTGCGAGTGAAATGAGCGGCCATGGAGCGCACACGTCGACGGGGTGAGTTTAAAGCTTTAAAAATCTTATTAATCCCTTATTTTTAACAACGAATCATTTACTATGATGATAATATGATGTTATTTTGTGTATACACCATATTATTTTCGAGAATACTATTGGATTTTAAAAAATATATCTAGGCCAAGAAATATGAGATCAAGCGATCACATCGGGCGCCAATAGCATTTGTAGCTATTTTTTATTTGGTATCATGTGAGACCATTGGGCGTTTGTATATCCTTTTACAGAGTATTTGTAATTTGCTAAGTAATTCTAACAGACGGATTTTGTTTGCATTAATTAGGTATTTTGCTTGTTTTTACTTGAAAGCTAACGTGATCCAGATGGTTATTAGCTCCAATTTGTCGGGGGTTTGGTAAAATGAAATTTCCAAGTTACGTTACTATTTACTTTGTTTTACAGCTTTACGAGACGACGACGTTTTTGAAGTCCTCAACGATTCCGAAGCAGAAGCATTTATACCCAGCGATGAAGATTTGGATGACCGTGATCCACCTTATACACTTGGCTGTGTCCAATTCATGGCTGCAGTTTAAAAAAGATGAAATGAAAAAGGGGGCACCTCAAAAAAAAAAATCAACCGTTGCGATTCTTCAAAACGGATCTGGGCGAGAAGCTAATAGTACCTAATGCATACCAAAGAGACTGTATCATCTGGGTCAGAACCGGAAGAAAGTGTCCCTGCTAAACGCAAAAGAGGTAAACCCACCACTTTATTACCATCGAAGGAAAAACGTCAACAGGGCGCAAAACATATGCCTCTGTATGAAGAAAAGCAAGAAAGATGCCACCACTGAAATTACAATAAATCCAGAACCAAATGTAGCTCGTGCAATTTTAACTTATGTCTAACAAAGCACAGGAATTGTTACAAAGAATTCCATGAGTAGCTAGTTAGATTATGACTAAGTATTTTGATCTCAATTGTTTGTTCCTATCCTAACTAACGCTGATTATAATTCAAATAAGATATTTTAAATACTTCAATACGCTTTTTGTTATATCCAGAAGTTGGATTTTTAAGTTTAAAGAGGTTTTGTAACTTTTCAGAAGAGTTTTTATACTTTTTTTATAAGATTTATGGTAAAATAAAACGTTGGATTTTATGTATTTTTTTATTTACTTAAGGCCAATGTCATCATATGACGACAAATAAAATGTACACAATATTGTAACAAAGACCGAATGTCATCACAGGAGAACAAAAAATATCATATTTGTAATAGCAAAAACTAGTTCGCGATGGTGTCATAACATATGGAAAAAAAGGATTTTGCTATGTGTTTATTAGAACACTTTCAAATCAGTTAATTTTGCCCTGGGCGGTAAGCACTATACATATTTAGTTCTCACATGATGACATTGGGTGGTATTTTCTCACATGCGATATTCACCCTGGGCGTTACGAGGTTATACATCATCTAGAACCCGATATCTTATCAAGAAAAATCAAAGGATTATCCAAACCTAATGGATAACCTCATCGACTTTGAGCACGTTTGATATTTTGTACAATTTTTTCACTACCTGGCTACTTTCCGGCTCTATTAACAGATCAGATTTCAGACTTTATTTCATAAGAATTTCAGCTCTATCGGAAATGTGAAAGCTGTTCAACTTGCAACTTCAACTTGACACTGGCCAGGTGAAAATAGGGCAAAGAAGACGATCTAAAGAAGTGAGGTAGCTGCTCCAGTTGGTGTAACCGTACGATGAGCTCTCGCCGGTATTCAGTGCCGTCGCACAAAGGGCCTCTATTTGTCCCTCTCCGACACGGGCTCTGCAAGCAATCGCCTAATTGAAACGTCGCTTGTCGAGCCCAGAGCCTAGTGCCACCCATCAAATCTGAATGTGAAAATGAATGTGTGTCAACAGTTTTTATTGATGATTTCGTCTGATCATTATGAATCGCCTGTAATTTAAACTATCAAAGCGACCATTCGATTTTCAAGTTTTATTTTAGGTAGTTTAGGTACGTTATTTATAATAAATAAATTGAGGCCCTGCCATGCTGGAGGTGCCTAACTGTAGGACGAACATATTTAAGTTTGCCCCATAAGTTTGATGTCACTCACTATCTATCTTCTCAATATCCTGTCCATTAAAGCGTGAATATATTTCATCAAAACCTGTTGAAAGTCAAGAAAATGGCACAGCTCTTGGTAGAAACCAAATGTATTTAGAATTAATTTATCAATTGTATTTACTAAGTACCTTAAAATTTAATTGAATCTTATCAGGTTTGGTTATGTAAATCAAGGGAGATGTAAAGATGGAAAATAAAGGGGTGTCTGATGTTCAATGAACCGTTTTTTTTTGGCAATTTGCACAATGAAAAGTAGACGTTATTATGTTAAAAACTTACATTAGGTAGGTACACTAATTAGAAAAAACTTAAGGTCGGTCGATTTACAAACAAAAAGTGAGTTAGAAAAATGACCTGAAAAGTAAAATCCTAAGCGGTACGTATGTATTTTACTAACACGTGGTTAGTAAAATACATACGTGAGCACACGCGATTAGCTTACCTGACAATTGGTAGTTCGAGCTACAACAAAAACAAGGCCGGTAACATGAATGTTGTATGAATAGTTAACGACCCGTACGGCATTTGTTAAACTAGGTATGTGAAAAACCATGAAGCTACAAGCCTTAAGGGGCGCTCATTGGCTAAAATCGCGGCAGAAACTACCAGCAAAGTTGACATGGGCAGCCTAATAGATGGCGCAAGCCTACCGTTAATAAATATAAAATAGTTTTTAGAAGATCGCGTTTCTAGTACCTGTGTAGGTAGGGGAAGACCGGGTAATAGGAATCAGTCGGTAACGGTGGTCACCCTCCTATCTCCAAATGTACAACTAATAGAAACGTTTAGAAATTTTTTTCTTCGTAAAATACTTGTGGGTAATGAGATTCGGGTCGATATTTTTTTAAGTTCATTATAAAAATTTGACAATCGTGTCAAAATTCTTCTTCTTTTTTTTATTAAATTATTGATATTTTTGTAGTATAAAATACGTATAGTATAGTAGTTAAAATACGGGACTGGCATAGTCTATTAAACATAAAAGTCCCTAAATATTAAGAATATAATAACTTTTCTATATTATTAAATAGTACTTAAATAACAGTTATAATCTACTATATAAATATAGTTACAATTTAAAGTTTTACAAATCAATCGCTCCTTTTATCCGTCAAATGCGGCAATGAGAGCTCATTTATTGCTAGAGCAAATATATTTAATTTTTAATAAAAAAATGGCAAAACTAACAGTAACACAAAACATAAAATTTTGAAACTCAAAATTAAACAATTAATTTTGCAAACAAAAAGAAGAAATATATATGAAATTATTGATGGAAAACAAAAGATCCAGACTTTATGGATCCAAACAAAATGTACAAAATAAGAATCTGGACTATTACTGCCAGAACACTTTTTAAGGGCCCAGTTTCTACATCATCGGTACCACATATCTCTACTTTATCTACTACTTCTATCTAAACAAATTGCATAATTTCTTATCTTCTTTTTTTTATTTTCTTTTTCAATTTTACCATATCACTCATTGTCCGGCCGCTTTCATTAGCCTACGTTCCCCTATGCCCGTCATTCTTTAGCATAGAGCTTATGCTAAATAATGACGTAGCTCGGTCACTAGAGTGGATTCGAGTTCAAATTCGAGATTTTACAGATTGAGTCTGCAGATAATAGATAAAGATATAAAATAAGGAAATTTCACTTGCACTTTAGGTTATTTCAAGTAAAATAAAACACATTGGGAAATATAACAAATATGAGGTATAAAATCCCGTGATCCTCTATTTTTAATAAAAAGAAAAAAAAAACAAAATCCAAATTCGTTTATTCCTTATTTTCAAATTTGATGAAAGCTGAAAACTGTCTGCTGCAAAATAAAAATGCTAACTAACATACCTTATACCGCTAAGGTATGAATATATCCGAAATGCTACAAGATGATGGAATAGATAAAGTTTTGTTTGAGAAATAATGTACAATTACCAGGTTTTGAAATCGTCCAGAAATTTCGGGAAATCCCGGGAAATTTAGAACCTGGAATTCCCGGGAGCAAATCCTAATTTATAGATTTCCATCATAATATTTTTTTGTGCTATCTCTATTACGTTCCAGTTCCACTCTATGCAAAACGATATCATATCTCTGGATGCTAAATGAAATTAAGTTTTGAAAATTTGTGTAGCGTACTGGTATTCTATATTCAAAAATTTGATTTGCCTAAATCCTAATTGTCAATCGAAATGAAACATAGTCAATCTGTCAGGGAACGCTAGCTAAGAGCCTGTCCAGGTGGAGCGTTTTACTCGCGAGTGCTCTCGCGTTTAAACATTCCCGTTCTCCAGATACTAGAGCACTATAACTACATCCCGTCCAGATGCTGGTGCGCGATTCCTCGTCCAGCCAGTGGTACGCGCGACGCGAGTGGACGTATTTCTTATACCGTACATATATTACCGTACTTTTCATAGACGCAATTGAAAAAAGAGTTGCAGTATGGAAAAATTGAATCAATCAGAGATAATCCAATAGAACCATGAAACGTTACAATTAACTAATAACGGAAGAATTAGTAGAATTTGATGTTTGTTAAATCTTTGTAGTGCTTTTTGCTTCCGACGTTTCCAGAACTATTTTATTTGTGTTATATGTTTATAATAATGTCCCCGAGTCCCTCCCTAACGCACCGCGCATAAGAGCGCACGTAAAACGCCCCATCTGGACAGGCTCTAACAGAATATTCACGATAAATATTACGTATGGATTGTCATTGATATCTGAGACGACATCAAGCACACGTCCAGCCTTGACAGAGGTCACGGCGGTACTGATGCATGGGCGGCGGGCTCAGCGCCTGCTGTTAATCAAATAAGTTAATATTTAAATTTAATGAGAATCTTCATCAAAAGACTAAGCTAACCGAATTCTAGATAAAAATGTTAACTAACTTTAACAATAACTCCCTAGTTGATGTTTATCGTTGCTATCAATATATTTTGATTTTAAATTCTGAAACGTATCATTTTGAAAACATATATTTATTAAGAAAAGTTTCTGCTGTTATGTTTTCGGATTAGCTATTGATCTAGGTATGAACGTGAAATAATATAGATATACAAATTTGAAATGTAGCTTGCTCAGAAGTATTTTCTGTTTCTGCTTAAAAATGACCAATTGTCGACACACAGGGCCTTAAAATGGAAATTAGAAAGTCATACGAAGTTTATTTCTGGCTGGGCAGCGTTTGGAACACTACGTCGAGTCTTCTCGTCATCCATACCGCAATGTTTGAAAACGAAAGTTTTCAATCAGTGCGTCCTACCCGTAATGACCTACGGAGCTGAGACGTGGACACTCACGGTAGGGCTGGTCCACCAGTTCAAAGTCGCTCAGCGAGCTATGGAAAGAGCTATACTCGGAGTTTCTCTGAAGGATAGGATTCGTAATGAACACATCCGACAGAGAACCAACGTTATCGACATAGCTCAAAGAATTAGCAAGTTGAAGTGGCAGTGGGCCGGCCATATCGCGCGAAGAACCGACAACCGTTGGGGTAAACGTGTTCTTGAGTGGACACCGCGACTTGGCAAACGTAGTGTAGGACGCCCTCCGGCCAGGTGGGATGACGATCTGCGAAGGACTGCTGGCAGATGCTGGATGCGGAAATCTGAAGACAGGGCGCTATGGCGCTCATTGGGGGAGGCCTATGTCCAGCAGTGGATTAATATAGGCTGATGATGATGATGATGACGAATTTTATTTAGTTTTTATCTTGCAGAGAGCCAACGCGTAAGCGCTCTACGTCATAACATTGCTAGAACGAGAGTACTACGTGTAAGTCTGCATGGTATGGTATGCATGTGGTTCTGCATGGTACTGATCATATGTGATAATATCCCTTTATCTGTACGCACCATTAATAATTTAAATATTTTTAAAAGTCGAACACTAAGTATCATAAAATATATTAATTTCCTTCTATAATTATTTGTGTCATTAGTACCTTATTTTGCATAATAGACTATTATAGATATATTATAGATTATTTGATTTATATTGCACTTTGAGGCAGAACATAATGATAAAATTTCTTAGAATAAGACCTTATTTGTACCTATGTAATGAGACCTAAGTAGGTACCTTTGTACAGATAACGTGTTGTGATTATGATGATTATGAAGGATTCGTTCAAATAATGAAAAGTATATTTTCGTCGAACGAAGGTACTCAATCGAATATCAAGTTATGTTTCTAGAAAACTTTGAAGATAAGTCAGTTATTATAAAATAATACAACTACATTTCATAAAGTCAACCCCAGTTTTCTTTTTCAATTGCGGGCTATTTGTATAATGGCGTTATTCTTTTGGTCAATTTCGTTGGACATTTTAGTTAGAAAAATAAGAAAGAAGAATGAAAGAATAATCCTCGTAGGACTTTTTCCATTTGTTTTGGGAATAATGGTATGGTACCAATAAATTTGAATCGATTGTTCACGGATTAAAATATTTACTTAGGCCATTATTATCTACGTGCGAGGGAGATAGCGGTCTTCGTGTTATCAGATCGTCCACTATCTTTATTAGGCTACTTCCCATTACATCCAAAAAAGTTTCCCAACCACATCCACGCTCATTTTTAATAATAAAACTTTATTCCCACTCACATCCACAAAAATTTAAGTACAGTCAACATACGCACGGCTTCTGTCTTCTGGTTTTTATTTTTCTGATTCTACCAAAATATCTAATGTTACCTATGTACTACTTATAATGATAATGCTACCTTAATATTATGAAAATATCAATAAATTCGACGCATATTATAAATAAAAAATCAGCAAATAGGTACCTAAGTAGATAATATTCATAGTTTACTAGTCAAGCTTACTAGCAAAACAGAAATATTTGTTTATCCAAGCAGAGAGCAACTTAACCCCCTCTTTCTCCATCTCTCTCTTTCTGTTATATTGAACAAAAATGTAGCTTTTTATCAGTTAGTCGGCCAACTGACCTTTATCTATTGTGACGGTAAGTGCAAATGAGTTGCACCTACCTGCTACTGTGTACCTGTGCTCTAATTTTTTTTTACATTATCTAAAGCAATAGGTCTGACCACAAACGAAAAAAAAACATGTGGTGGGATTATGTGCCGCTTTTGCTTACTTGCCTATTGAGGATGTTGAAGATGGGTGGTTGATTATTATGGAATCATGTGCAACCACCGAAAACATTACAAATTTTAACAACTATTTTGTAGACACCGGGCTCAACAAAGCCAATCGATTACACTGTATTTTTTAATTATTTAACATACTTAAGGCTCTGTAACATAACTTAAACTGTGATAATCTATAATTTTTTAGTTTTTTTTTTTTTTTTAAGATTAATGTTTTGATTAAGTATAAATATCTGATTTCCTGTTTTACCTTGATATTTTATCACAAAATAAATACATATTAAGAAAATCCTCTACTTATTTTCTTCTCAAAATATAGGTTTAAGTATCCTACTATCAGAAGATTCTCGCGCTGACGGTACCTCAACTTTGCATGGATGTGAGTGGGAACTAATGTATGAACGAAAATATTTTTAAAATTATTATTAAAAAGGTCCGTGGATGTGGTTGGGAACTAATGTATGAAAGTTAAATTTTTCGAGAACAATGGTTTTGGATGTAATGGGAAGTAGCCCTTTATTAATAACATGATAAAATAGTTCACATTTCCTCGTATCCATAAACGTCAGTTATTGACTATTTTGGGCATGAGTATCTGGTATTATTCAAAAAGTTGTTTTATAACGTGTTGTTTTCTCTAAAGAGCTTGTTTTTTAAAATGTGTAATATTTTTGACATGTCCTAAGTGTTAACAAAAAAATGACGACAACACGTAAGTGTAATAAGTTGCGATTATTTATCGGGAAGTTATTGCGACACTTGTGTTTATTTTCCCTACGTTTCCATCGTGTTACAGCGATCATGGTCAAGGGGCATCTGAATATGTTCAAAGTTACTGGCAAGAAATGACTGCAGTATCATGATACACTACCCTGAAATGTCTGACTGCAGACCAAACACATTTACTCGCCCCGTGACCACTATCGCTGTATCTACCTAACGCAATGGAAACCTTTTTGTAAAAAAACGTAAGGTAAAGGTATCCACGAAAATAATTCCTATCACTTCTGATCCAATGTCCTGCGCAATTCAGTTCGAATTCTCATAACGAACACGGTGCACTCGTGGTGCACTCTGATAGATTGTACATAGAACAAAAATGTACTGACGAAGGTTATTGTTTTTAATCATAATATCAGATATCAATAAAATTTATATTGCTTTAGGCCTGAGCTTTAGGCTTACAAGTTAAGCAAATTGTAAACTAAACAGTAACTATATTTAAATTTTCTTTTAAGATTTTTTTTTAAAGAAGAGTCAAATTTTACAGTTAACATAATTTTTATTTATTAGGTCAAAAACACTTTCGATGTTGTGTCATTCATAAGCATCAATTTTTTGATACATTCGAAATAGGTACTTTCATAAGCTTTGGCTGAATGTACATACTTGTACCAAATAAATAAATACTTCGATTCGATTATAAAATATTTCAGTAGTAACACACATTGCACTTTCTAGAAGAAACCGAAAGCCACGGAGCTGCCGACGCATCACCGCCTGACAATCCGCCAGCATACCAGGGGCAGCCGCCACAGTATGGCCAATACCCCGGGCCGGCTCAGGGAGGGCACTACCCCGCGCCGGTGACTACCCAGGTGGCGTACTACCCTACCCCGTCGGCGGCTCCCTACGGGCCTGCGATGCCAGGTGTAGTCATCGTCTCACCACCAGGTATAGATCATCATTGGCCATGCCGAGTCATCGACCCGGAATCTGCGAAAAATCAAATGAACAGGTTTTAATATTTTTTGCATACAAAAAGGAACTAAACAGATAAAAAAGAAGTTTACCACCAATCGTAGACTATTTTCTATGAACCCATGTTACAATCACGAAATAATGTAATGGTAATAATTTTATTTGTAAGTAATAATTTGATTTTTAGAAATGTAGCTCTTAAGTTATGAATTGTTCTAAAACCACTAAATCGATATTTGTTAAAACTTAACTTCATAAATAATAGTCAACGATTTGTGGAAAACCGCTCTTCCGATGGTTAAATTCCTTGTATTAAGTAGGTACCCATAAAATAAGAAAAAACACTAAAATATTTGCATTTCGCGCGAATATTTGAAACGCTTCTGAGATGACCATTCCATTTCGTTCATTGTGGTGACCCTACGTGACCATAACTACAAAAGTTCCTACAAGCATTTGCCCGCAGTTTTGTTTGTCTGTTAATTTAGCTGGTCGCAGGGCATGAACCTGGGCATAAGGCCGCCTGGCTAGGGAGGAGTTATTGTACTACGAATCTACTTACATAAAACGTACTTCTGTTATTTTAAGGAATATACGTCAACAAGCCCATGGGCCCAGGACCGGAGCTGCTGACCTGCAAAGCCTGTCATGCCACGATCGTGACGAGGATCACCCGGAAAGCCACCATGAAGACTCATCTCTGTGCTGGATTGTGCTGCTTGCTCGGGTGAGTCACTGAGGAAAAGCAGTAGAGGTATTTTAATTCATACGATTCGTAACGGAAATGTCAAATTTGAATTCGATTCCATTTCCGTCTGATCTTTAGAACGCTATTTTGATTTCGTATAAATACCTAATAAGGAACGAAGGATCCAAATTCGAATGGCAACAGTTTTCGAATCAACTTGTTTAGAATAGCGTTCATCGTCAAAGTTTCAGATATCGAATCCACTGGTCTAGGACCCGATCGGTCCAGAATCATCTTTAATATCATAGTGAATGTTTATGTTGCCCTGGTATTTACGTAATTCTTGTGCTTTAACTAAATTACCACCTTTTGTGGTTGTGGTAGACTTTTGTCCCGGCTTTCCACCAGGGCCTTCCACCATTTAGTGATAGGGCTGGTACCGCAGTGCGTTTTACTTGCTGACAACTACCACTGGTATTATAGAACAAGTATTTACTGCCTTCACGCTCTCGCTGTATGCATATCTTTTCTTACTCCTCCTCTTCCTGTCAAACAAATGGAATGAAATCTCTTAGTACGAGACTCCTTGGTCAAAACTTTCATGTATGTTATTTTAAAATTCTATAGTCAAACTCATTACTCCCGTAGGACCAGTGAACATTTTTCCATCCAAGTAATTGAGCTTGAATTTGGAACTTTAAAAAATTGTGGGCCTTTTATCAAAGAGATAATACTAATAATAATACTAATACAATAGAGACAATAAGACAGTTTTCGAAATTCGAACTTGTTTCGATTTTCTTTATATTATAATAGTAATTTATTCCTGGGCCCGAATTCCACTAAATAAATCGCTTCACCATTTAAATAGTATCGTGTCAAAATGTCAGTGTTAAACTCTTTTTGGCATTCTACAAACACAAACTTTTTGAGGTTCATTCATAGCTGTGATGATTACCTTTACACTACCAATTTGACATTCTAATTATGAAAGTCTCTTCAAGCGCAAAAAATAGTAGAATACCAAATGCAAAACGTCATTTCAATCATCTTGACACTATTGAGACCTTTGTTTTGACATAAGTGGAATTTGGCCCCAGGGCCTTAGTGATAGGGCTGGTACCGCAGTGCGTTTTACTTGCTGACAACTACCACTGGTATTTTTTATAACATGTATTTACTGCCTCCTCGCTCTCGCTGTATGCATACATTTTCTTACTCCTCCTCTTTCTGTTAAACAAATGGAATGAAATCTCTTAGTACGAGACTCCTTTGTCAAAACTATCATGTATTTTATTTTAAAATTCTATAGTCATACTCATTACTCCCGTAGGACCAGCGAACATTTTTCCATCCAAGTTATTGAGCTTAAATTTGGAACTTTAAAAAATTGTGGGCCTTTTATCAAAGAGACTAGCTGCGCCCCGCAGCGTCGCCCGCGGGGATATTTAATTATTTGTCAAATATCATATTTTTATACATAATATGCTATTCCCGACGAAGACAAATCCAAAAACACAAAAATCATAAAAATCGGTCCAGCTGTTCTCGAGTTAAAAGTGTTGTAACAAACACGACTTTCTTTTATATGTATAGATAGTAATTTATTCCTGGGCCCGAATTCCACTAAATAAATCGCTTCACCATTTAAATAGTATCGTGTCAAAATGTCAGTGTTAAACACTTTTTGGCATTCTACTAACACCAACTTTTTGAGGTTCATTCATAGCTGTGATGATTACCTTTAAAACTACCAATTTGACATTCTAATTATGAAAGTCTCTTCAAGTGCAAAAAATAGTAGAATACCAAATGCACAAACGTCATTTTAATCATTTTAATAGAATATCACTATTGAGGCCTTTGTTTTGACATTAGTGGAATTTGGCCCCAGGGCCTTAGTGATAGGGCTGGTACCGCAGTGCGTTTTACTTGCTGACAACTACCACTGGTATTTTTTATTACATGTATTTACTGCCTCCTCGCTCTCGCTGTATGCATACATTTTCTTACTCCTCCTCTTTCTGTTAAACAAATGGAATGAAATCTCTTAGTACGAGACTTTTACATACATAATATTTTATGGTTCTTTATTCAAATTCATTAGGTATAATGAGCATTACCTCAACCGAAGGGAATTGAGCTTGAATTTCGAACCTTAAAAATTTGTGAGTTGTTTCAAAAAGGAGATCCGTACAATAAGAACGTATTCGAAATTCAAACTTGTTTAGATTTTCTTGATAATTATCTTTATTCATACGCTTCTTTAGTGAGTTATTCTAGAATCCTGTGTCACGATTGGGATTCAATTGCGTCAAAAATATGTGGCGCGCTTTCTTCTTTCTCCTCAGTGCATATCTTATCCACTATTATTGTACTCTTCCAGATTTTGGCCTTGCGCGTGTTGTTTGTACTGCATCCACGGCTGCCTGGCCGTAGAACATTACTGCCCCAACTGCGACGCCTATCTGGGAAGCTACGACAAGTGAATCAGACGATTTAAACTTACTAGCGAATCTAATCAGTGATCAGAATTACCGGAGCATGTTTACTTAAAGTTCGAGTGAGGGAGTAACAATTATAAGTGTTACTATAAAATAAAAATAAACAAAATTATGATTAATCATAATTTTTCAAATTATGATAAATCATAATTTTGTGGCTTATGTTATGTAGGTATTACGTTTGTAATGGATGTAATGTATTTGTTTTCTTATTTACATAATATTAAATGTTTTTGTATCCATATTTTTTATCCGAATAGATCTAGTAGGTACAACTACCACCTTCTTTATTGTTTTCTCATGTTCAGTCCATCCAAGGTTGTCTGAAAAAGTACTTAAAGCGATAGCGCCGCCCTATGTTCATCATCTATAATATGCAGTAGTGTATTATGTATTATTTTCATTATGTAGGTACCTTTTTAATCATTATCATCATCATCATCAGCCTATATTAGTCCACAGCTGGACATAGGCCTCCCCTAATGAGCGCTATAGCGCCCTGTCTTATTGTGCATGACAGCATGACATTATAGAATATAAGCGACGCAACACTACTTATATAAAATAAGGTCGCTTTCTCTGTATGTCCCTATCTTTAAAACTACGCAACGGATTTTGAAACGTTTTTTTTAATAAGGTTTTTTTAATTTTTATTTTTTTAATATTCATGAGGAAGGTTTATACGTATAAAAAAACCGTGCCAAGGCGGGGCTGGTCGCTAGTTGAATGTAAAGAAAAGCTAGTTTTGGAGCAAAATTTTCAGTCAATCAAACATACAAACAAGTATTTATTTTCAACATAGAGACACCAAAAAAACTAAACTTGGTCAATCAGTTTGTCGATCACTCAGTAATGTCAGGTATTAAATTCAATCACTAGAATCAACAGTTGCCCGCTCTCTATATCCATGCCCTTTTTTTTTATCAACAATAGACCTTCGTTTGACCATAATCTCACCTGATGGTAAGTGACGACGTGGCCGAGATGTATCACGAAAGTCTAGAAGACACCTATTCACTCTACGGCTGTACCAGTTCTTACCAGTTTTCCTGTGATCATAGCTTCCACCCTGCACCACCCTCTACCTACTTTCAGCCAGTAGGAACACTTATTGCGTATAGGTGTCTGGTGACAGATTTACATTTACAAAATTAAAATTAATGTAAATGGTCCTGCATTTATTTTAATTTAATTATCACTATCACTACATCACTACATAGTATAAACGTCGCTTTCTCTCTCCCTATGTATGCTTAAATCTTTCTAAGCAACGGATTTTGATGCGTTTTTTATAGATAGTGATTCAAGAGGAAGGTTTATAAGTATAATAAAACCGTGCGAAGCAGGGGCGGGTCGCTAGTATGTACTAAAATGTAGAGTGATGAAACTGATTCAATTTTTTATAATAACGTCATCTAAATATATGTCTTCCGTCGAGTTGGACACATTTTGGAGCCTCGTGTTTCGTGACAATATACGCTGCAGTAAGCTGGGTTCCATGACGAATGTTTGCTTTTAACTCCACAGTTCACGGGTTGTTCATGTGAACTCTATATTTAGAATAGAATAGAAAAAAACATTTATTTGGACACAGGTAGGTACAATAAAAAACAGTATAAAATTTATAAAATATTTGAGAAAACCCCATAAAAAAAACTATTGGTAAGTATCAAGTCGGGCGACCTTGGTGTCCACGGGAAGGTACTAGATGACTGATACACTTAATACAATGACAAAAGAGGAGGCGAAAGTAAATGTATGCATACAGCGAGAGCATTCCATAGATTTTTTTCATCTTACATAGAAAAACACCCAAAACTCCATACATTTTTTTTCTAGATTGACAAACATTTGTCCCAAGAAAGAAATCGAACCCGCAACCTCTTGCGTCGCAGCCGTCACCCGCCGCGGCGCCGCGCTACATCGTTCGTTAAATCGTTCCAGTGTGTGATTGTAAAAATATATAGGGTCATCCAGTCACTCTGGAAGGATCTACAATCGAAGGCGGGTTAAGCTGCATCGAAAATCCAAGCTTACATTTTTTGGATTCAAACAGAATTTTTAAAAAGATCACTGTAGAAGTTAACTTTTTGTGTGCGTCGATAACTCTATCTATATGTACTATTTTATGACTACTAAGACGGTAAGAGGCAATGTTGATTCAATATTTTTGGAATGACCATGATAAAAATGATAAAAAGTATCAAAGCTCTGACTTTGATCAACAAATTTGATAAGTATTGTTAGAATTTTTTTATTTATTTAGTTCATAACTAACACAATTTATTACAACCAATTACACTAGTTATCTACTTCAGATTAGAGATATAATTTAAATTACCTAGTTTATAGTAATAGGTAATTATATCATATTTTTTTATAAAAAACAAAATTACTTAATTGAAAAACTAAATGAGTCTTGCTTTATATTGACAATTCAAAATAAAATTAATAAATCAAACAAACATACTTTCATTTATCACCATCGCAGAACCTCAATCGTACCATCAGTAGGTAAACTCTTCCGCCCATTAGAAATGTTTCCACAAGCGATGCGCTGTCCCATCTGAGGTTTAAAATTTGACCAAATTTATCAAAACCAATATCCCTGAGTCAAGGCCACGTGATAACGCCATTAGTTGGTGAGATATCGGTTACCACAGCAGTCTTATAGCACCGTCTCAGAGAATTGACGTGATCTATTTCTTGGGAATAAAAACTTTGTGGTCAGGAAAAATATACTAGTGTAAAAACAGCATGGATTCCAAAAGTGAGTAATTTTACTATGTATCAAGTATCTAGTCCAAAGTGGCACTTAAATTGGTACCTACCTATTTTACCAGCGTAAGCAAGAGAGCAATACGAGGACGCATAAGTTTTTGATCTTGATAATATTTTTTTCACCCAAAATAAGTTACACTCGCACTAAAGATACGTTTGCGTACCACTCAGTTTACGTAACTCAGTTTACTTTGGAGCTTGATGATGCTGTGTGGGTTGTTCACCATTAATTAGCTTTTCTTATTTATTATTTTAAATTTTTTAACATCATAGAAAGAACAACAACAGTTGAATGTCTTATTTTCACTAACATCTGTATATTTCCAGCACCGATGGTGGACCAAGGGGTCACAGTGGTGCAGCAGTCACAAGACAACCCGCCTCTGTACCCGGACATACAACACGGCCTTCCTGAACAGCCGCGGTCCCCGCCACAGGTATAAATTATAATAATGCTGAACCCATTCACAACGTATCATCTAGGTTTAAACTAAGCAGATCTTGTGTTATAATATGCACTACTAGGTGACTGATATAGGTAAGTACTTTTAATTAAATAGATATATTTTACTAAACGTAGAACACTACCAGAAAATCGTGAACAAAATATCTGCAGATCGTACAAATCTTTATTCCAAGACGGGCATCAAACCCACAATATTCCTACGTTACTACGTTGTATAAGTCTGCCTAGGTGGTCCATGCCAGGAGCAAGGTAAGGATTTTGTCAAATGAATAGTATGAAACAATGCTTGTCACTGTAATTGATAGATGTTACTTCTTCATGCCAAAACTACTTATTGGACTTAAACTCTGACTCAAATTTTGAATAGATGAAAGTCTAGACATAAATAACCATTGTCTATTTATGTCCCAACTGTGTAAATTAGTTCCCTTGGGATAGATTGATCAACAAAAACAAAGGGTACGATGCCACAGACTGATTTTGTTTCGATTTGCTCTGATTCTGCAGCATACTACATTTGGTCTTGTGCGAGCCTGTAAAAATAAGTCTAAATAAACCTTCATAATATTCTTAATCATCATCCTCAACTTGACTTCATCTGGATAGAAATGGATAGAACTTTAACTATTACACTACATCACACGGTCTTCTACCAATCTCTTCCTGTTCATAATGCTATTCCAGATAGTTTCGAATGCCAGTAGCGAGATGGCGTATACCTACTGAAACTTCACCAAAGGAACTAGAATATTCCAAAATTATGACAATGCTATTCACTGGAATAGCAACTGAATATTTCACTCAAAAATACATCTGATTATAGCTAAACAGCTAATAGTATACATATACAAAGGAAAAAAAATGGTTTCGAATTATGCTTCAAAAGTAAAAAAATCGATCTACAATCCGATCAAAGAACCAAGACATGAGGCATTAACGTTCAGTACGTTACTATCTTATTATATCATGTCTGTTAGAAGAATGTCTTTCTGAAATATTTGTATATTGAATTTGGAATAAAATATTTTATGTTTCTGCTAAAAATTTATAGTTCAACAATCATACAGCTGAGGCGGTAGTCATAGGATTGAAATAGGACAACCACTCATTGTTCACTTAACCTCCTAAATTCTACTGACCTATTAAGTCATAGAACAGAATCCATGAGATTCCATTGTAAATAACATCAGCATGTGAAATTCCGCTCTGTTTAAACTATATTTTGTTTTATATGCCTAATGATGTGCTTCTTTGACTCAGGAACTTGAGGGTTGTATTTGCTACCATTAAGTTGTAAATAGGTTCATCATTTATCTTTACTATTTATAATAATACTAGCTACCCGCCCCGGCATCGCACGGTTTTATTATATGTATATAAACTTTCCTCTTGAATCACTTTAACTATTAATATTATTTTTTTCTTTGGCCGGCTATGTGCGGACTGGTGAGTTGCATACCACTCGACCGAGTATCCCTTTATAGTTTGTGTTTTTTCTCGTTTGTTTTAGATGTATGAATTTTTTATTATGTATACTGATGTTTCTCTTGTGTTTCCTGTCTTGTTGTAACTTATGTACCCACCTACTCTTGTATTTTTCTGTACCTACCGTATTATACCTAATTATGTTTTTACCACCTTTGTGCCACCACACCAGGCCCTATCTGAAAACCAGCGCCGCTACTAGCTATGGCCTGTAGCGGCATTATGCTGAGACAGGGACCTTTTTGGCCCATTATGTAAATAGCCTTGCTCTTCTTATTTTTGTAATTTTTGTGTTTCTTCATCTTGATTATTGTTTGTGTTATTTAGGCCAAATAAATGTATTTTCTTTCTTCTTTCTATTAAAAAAAACAGCTTCAAAATCCGTTGCGTAGTTCTATAGACTTAAGCATTCAAAGGGACATAAAGACATGGACATAGGGACATGATCGCAAAAGTTAGTATGGATGTTTGTTACGTTGTTGGACTTATTCACGCAAAAAATACTGAACGGATCGGGTTGAATATTTGAATGGTTCTTAATTACACATAGGCTGTACTTTTCATGCCTTAAATTAGTTCACATGGGATTCTGATTCTGACTAGACTTATGTTGCTTGAAATAAATTCTGATTTGACTAATGTTGCCTGAAATAAACTATTTATTATTATTAGGTAAGAGAGGATGTGTTTCGTTCTTATTTTTCGATCGACTTGGGATATCCTATTCAGTCCTTCTATTCTCAATTTGGTTTTGTTGGTTTTAAACGTTTTTTTCCAGATCTACGCATATTGCTTGCTATCCATTAATTCTGACGATGATTGACCGTGCGTGAATCATTCGGAGTATTTTTTTATCTTTTAAAAATACATGGTATTAATAACAAACTTGTGTGTTCAAAGATGGTGATGGCCCCAGCAGCTGCGGTGGTGCTGACTCCGCTCGTGGGCCCGAACCCCACCGGCATGACCTGCAGGTCATGCGGCGCAGAAATAGTCACCAGGGTGGATATGACTTCGTCTACGAAAACGCACTTAATTGCGCTCGCTCTTTGTTTGGTCGGGTATGATCTTCAATTTATATAAACAGGGAAATAAGTAGAACGTTTAAATTTCTGATTGCTCTTCCTTTTAAGTTCTCTCAAAATTTAAAGGTAGTTTCTGATTAGCGCTAAGATTTGGTTGGTGTACCGTTTATAGATCGGCTTTAGCTTGGTCGATTCCTCGAGGTTTAGAAACCTCTGCTACGAGGCTTGTTTGAGCCAGACATAAAAGCCTGGCTAAACGGTTTAGGGTCCAACTGAGTTTCCCTGGCCAAGGAACGGGGATAGCTTTCCGTTTGTCCCGTTACACATCTAAACTGATATTCGAGCACAGCGCCTATAAAGAACCTCAAGATCTACCTAATTCTAATGATGATTTGATGCTAAAATATAAATATTGACATAAATCGATACGATTGGACTCAAATTTATCCACCGAAAACGCCCTTTCGCGATAGAAAGATGAGTCATATGTGTGAATCATTGTATCTACTATATTATCTTCCGATAACATGGATAACGCTTATCGATATAACATAGCTAAAGTATGTATTGGTATATTTCAGATGCTGGCCGTGTGCATGCATCCCTTATTGCTCGGATTCTTGCAAAAGCTCCAACCACTACTGCCCCAACTGCAACTCGTACCTGGGAACCTATACGAAATAAGTCACATTGCAAAGTGCTTACGTCCACTTACATCATGTTCTTGTAACAAAAATGATAATACTATAATGTATTTAATTATATTCTTCGTTCGCCTATACCTATTGTTTTATATTTGTTGTAAATGAAAGACAGGTTGACCAAAGACTAAATTTATTTATTGTCTCCCCTCAACTTATAACAAACAAGAACCCAAAATTTATACGACAATATTTAGGTGTGACTTAAACAGATCTAAAACGATTGTACAATGGAAAAGAGACAACGTAAAAGAAGTGTGTAATTTGGCACATAGGTATATGTTTATCTTTAGGTATACATCTTATTAGCCTTTTGCGTCTTCTTTAAATTCTAGTGTAAGACAATTTGAAATAAATAAATGAAATAAACAAAAAGCAGATGCAAACTGCAGTGGACAGTGAAAAACAGTGGTCAAGTTCAAAAATGCTTAAATTTATTACAAAACTTGCATGTAGAATAAGCAGAAGAGTGTATGCTACCCACATATAAATTGTTTTTGTTTGATAAATACAATAACTGTTTAAATGAGTCATATTCATGAATAGATAATAACTTAAGGATGACGCAAAACATATCTAGATTAGCAATTAATCTCTATCTATAACCTGGTTCTTAGTAGGAATCATAAGATAATGTTTTAAGAAAGAAAGTTATGTGTAGACTTGTACAAGTAATGTCATGATTTTTGTAAAAGTGCAAATTAATATTATTAAAAATGTAAAAATTAGCAAGTATGTGTAGGCATTATGGAGCCATGCCGCCGCCGCCGCTGCGGGGTGGCTGTAAAACAAGAAGTTGAGGTAGAGAGAAAATGGTGGAGGAAAACAAGAGACTAATTTAGATAATTGAACGCAATTTGATAATCAAAATGATTGTACAGGGATAATGTATGGTAATATACCTCTAAATTACTGTATTGTATACTTGGTGTTTGAATTGATATTCTGACAGTAACTATATTTTGTATAGGTACTGTATTGTAGTAGGGTAGAGTGGTAGCCTATGAACCAGTGGTACGCTAAGAACCACTCTCATAGCAACCGAACGTGACGTTGCCAGTTCGTGCAACTGTCGCTGTTCGAACCGCCTTCCCGCGCCGCTACCCTGTACGCATTCACTGGCGATCTGTCGCCGTGAGTTCACGAGCGAGGAGCGTTTATCAACTGCGAGCATCGAAAACGGCGAAAAACAAGTAAGTTTACTTTTTTCATTACTCTTTTTTTACAAGTCCCATTTTAATATGAGTTCTTTTATTAAAGTTAGAATGTTCTTGAGCATATTTGAGATATAAATTTGCATTAAAAATCTTCTTCTACTGGTTGTAGTTTCACTTTAAATTTATAAAGGGTGGGGTGGTACCCGGTAAACCATTGTCGAGGAGTATCCTATGAACCATGGCTCACTGGGTACCATAGTGTGGTTCATAGCGTACACCTACCCAGATCTTTATAAAGTAACTATTTACAGCAAATTTCTTATTTTTGAACTATTTTAGAATGGGAAGAAATAAAGTAGCAAGCAGAGAGAAAAGAAAAAAGGGTGCCCATACTCCTGAAGAAATTGTGACATTGATGTGATGAGAGAAGGCATTATTAGAAAATAGACTGTTATTGATAAGTTTTTGTTGATTTTGTAAGACTTTTGCATTTGCAACTACCTTACAGGTAGGTATAGTTATTATTATTTGATTAATATTAGCCTAATAATAGAGCAGAATTACAGCTGCCATTATAAAGACTGTTATTGATAATTTTTTGCTGATTTTGTAAGAATTTAATATTTACAAATTATTTGTTTTTTTAGAATACCTACCTAAAAGTTAATTTGTTAACCACCTTACAAGTATAGTTCCTATTATTTTGATTAATATAAGCCTAATAATAAGGTAGAGTTAGGGCTGCCATTATAAAGACTGTTCTTGATAACTTTTTGTTGATTTTGTAAGACTATTTGCATGTTATTCTTTTTTGTAGAATACCTAAAGGTTAATTTGCTTAAGTACCTTAGGTACTAGTAAAGTTATGATTATTTGGAATAATATTAGCCTAATAATAGAGCAGAATTACAGCTGCCATTATAAAGACTGTTATTGAATTTTTTTTTGTTTATTTTGTAAGACTAGTAGGTATTTACAAATTATTTGTTTTTTTAGAATACCTAAAGGTTAATTTGTTAGCCACCTTACAGGTATAGTTCCTATTATTTTGATTAATATTAGCCTAATAATAAGGCAGAGTTAGAGCTGCCATTATAAAGACTGTTCTTGATAACTTTTTGTTGATTTTGTAAGACTATTTGCATGTTATTCTTTTTTGTAGAATACCTAAAGGTTAATTTGCTTAAGTACCTTAGATAGGTACAGGTAAAGTTATGATTATTTGGAATAATATTAGCCTAATCATAAGGCATTATTAGAGCTACTATATTCTTGCTTGACTTGTTTTTGATGAAAATTTTGATCTCTATTTTTCTAAATAAAAACTTACCTACAAGTTAAGTTTTTTATTACTATGTTAGATAATATGTGCAAGGCATTCTTTATCATATAAATTAAGGTTGATTTACCTTACTAACTCACTAAGATAATCATTATAAATAGGAAGTATAATTTTGGTGAACACTACAAAAATGAAACTTTCAGCTGTCGCTTATCAGCTATCTCAAAATATACAAAATATTTAATTTAAAGATATGATGCAGTTCTAAGAAGTGCAATTAAAATGATTACTTAAAAATATATTTTTTATTTCCCCTTGTAAAAACATATCTGAGGTATAAACCATACAGTGGTTCATCAGGTACCACTAGGTTAATCGAGTACCACCCCCCATGTTCAATGCGTACCACTGCTGGTACACAGTGAACCAATTTAATTTTTTTTTTGTATGTCCAATAGTAACTTAATTATCAAATAAACAGCTATAGTGACAATGCAAAAGTGAAGCTACTGAATTAACGTAGGTTTTGTGCTAAAATAATATGTCAGGGTTGCTTCCGATTTGATTCTACAGTCCTTCAAACTTTTGGTGGTTCAATGGCTACCACTCTACCCTACTCTATTGCTCATTCTCAGATTTGTAAGCGGTTACTTTTTAGTGTTAACTCTATTTATTTTTAATTCTACCCACAATAAACAGAAGTTGATACTTTGAGTGTTTTAATATTTTTTTTTGCTTTATAAAAAGTACCTATAGCCTTAGACTATTGATAATCTAAAATGATATATAATTAGAACTAAAATAATATGATGTTAAGGACGCTTCCGACTGGTATTGTTAATGGATCATTTAAGCTACCTCTGGACTGTTTTCAACTGTCTGCAGTTAGCCCAATTGTTTCAATTGTATGTACTAGTTTTAATGTGTTTCTATTCCTTGTTTGTTATTTTCGTTTTTAATAAAGACTATCATAAGTTATGTCATGTGTAATTATACACATCGCCAGAACTTGAGAGTAAAAAGCGCAACGTATCGTGCACATTTTCAACACTGCTGATTATTAAAAATGATGTAGGTAACAGTGGTAAGAAATGAAAAATATCACAGGAAGTTTTAGGCAACTTATAAAAATAAACAATCACTCTACTAGTACGTAATTTTTTTTATAATTTTTCTTTGGTTCGATTCACTCAAAACTCAGTATAAATAAAGAATGGAGTGAATAATTAAACACGTATTTTTTTATTTTTACACAATAACCCCTAGGGGTGTGCAATACATTTTTGAAATTACATAGTACGAAAAAAACTGGTTCGCGGGCGAAATTGCGGGGCGCATCTAGTAGGTCAATATAAGTGAAACCAAACTTATTGTGCATGACAGCATGACATTATACATAGAATATAAGTAAATAAAGTTTTTGCTCGGGCGACGACGCATTGAATTAAATAAAGAAAACGAGTTTCGGATCAAAATTGTCAGTCAATCATAGATTTTTTTTTCCCTTTTGAATGCTGCTTCTTGGCTATCTGATTTTTAAATCAATAATCCAGGTTGCTGTCTGATACTATCTATTCCGTGTCGTTTAGAGGGAGTGTAGTCCAGTGAGTCAACTCTCCATCTTTGTCTGCGTATCTAGTCGCCAGATCAGAGATGCTATGTCTTAGCCTGGAGAATTTGATGCTGCCAGATCCTTGGAGGGTGGCAGCAAGTTAGTTTCTATGTCCATCGAGACATGATTGATATTTCCTGCTGAAGTTCTCTATTTTATGCTTGACTGTAGGAATTTTGATGTCCATATACATAAGCTTGTTGCTCACGTGTGAGCATATTCCTAACAAATAAACAAGTATTTA
Source organism: Eupithecia centaureata (assembly GCA_944547425.1). Taxonomy (NCBI): domain Eukaryota; kingdom Metazoa; phylum Arthropoda; class Insecta; order Lepidoptera; family Geometridae; genus Eupithecia; species Eupithecia centaureata. The sequence goes on along the minus strand of OX155676.1, from coordinate 1,051,588 downwards.
TTTTCAACGTAAGACACCAAAAAAACTAAACTTCGTCATCTCAGTAATGTCAGGTATTAAATTCAATCACTGGTTGCGCGCATTTTCAACTTGTCGTACCTAGTTAACTTTCTGCGTAGAATCAAACGTTTTGTTTTGGGTGTCTACTTCCTTTATTCCCCATCCCTCTCCAGCACATAGAATACCTCTCAAGAGTGAGCAAGACGCAACGTCCGCAAAGGGTCATACAAGATGGCTCACACATACAGTCGTTGGTCGTTACTCGAACTATATACAGCTAAAAGACTTCCGCTCCTCTGGGAACCCCTGAATTCCCACCTGTGCCTTGATTATACCGTGTGCGTGCACGAGTGTTATTGGACTGGATCTGGAGCTCACAGCAAATAAGGCATGTGCTTTTCCACTCCTGGGACGACTGATTCATAACCTCCTCAAACCTATATCAGTCGGCCGATTCCTTTGCCTGACACTCAAAATCCCGCAGATCTTCTATCTGGCGATCCCAATCACTAGAACCAACAGTTGCCCGAGCTCTATACACACGCTCTCTACGGCTCTACCAGTTCTTACTAGTTTCCCTGTGATCAGATTTATTTATTTAAATAGCCGTTTCTAAATGGGAGTCAGGTCATTGGCTGCAAGCACTTCCTTCTTATAACACTGGCACTTTATTGGATCCCCCTAGTTTCCGTATTGCAACATGTATTCGGTTGGGTGCAAGGTGTTGTGCGCCTCATCAATGCCAGTGCGGTACTGCAGTCGAACAGCTTGGTCATCACGGATTATCGTGTACTAGGGCCGCTGGTCGGATATCTCGTCATGCCAGCCATCATCCGGATCCGGCGGGCCTTTGTCAGCGCTAATGTATCAGCTATTCTCGAACCGAATGGTCTGTTCCGTGACGATGGCAAGAGGCCCGACGGTATGACACTAGTCCCATGGGAGTTGGGGAGGCCCATTGTGTGGGACGCTACATGCGTCGACACACTTGCACCTTCCCATCTTTCAAGGACATCCACTAGGGCTGGTGCGGCGGCAGATCTGGCAGAGGATCTTAAGAGGCGCAAATATGAAGGTCTCGACAGAACCTACGCATTTGCTCCCCTTGGAGTCGAGAACCTAGGTCCGTGGGGTACCGAGGCTCTACGGGTTTTTAAAAAATTATCTGAGCGTCTGGTCGATGCGACGAGTGACCCGAGAACTGGTGAATATCTTGCTCAGCGCATCAGCATTGCCATACAGCGTGGTAATGCAGCCAGTGTCTTGGGGACGCTTCCGACTGGTATTAATATGGATCAATTGAGCTACCTTTAGACTGTTTGCAACCGTCTGCAGTTAGCTCAATGGTTTCAATAGTAAATACTAGTTGTAATTTTTCTATTGTTTGTTTGTAGTTTTCGTTTTTAATAAAGATATTTATTTATTTATATTAATTTATTTAAGGAAAACCAGCAGCACATACAAGAAATTAAAAATAAGTAAAATAGAAACAGAAGACTATTAAAAGGTTTCCACGAGTAGAATGAATAAGTAGTAGAAACATAAAAAGTGTGGACAAGCAAAGTAATAGTCTGCTTAGCTTGGGGCTAGATGATGCTGTGTGGACTGTCCGGATTTTTTTTTTACGCAACGGATTTTGATGCGTTTTTTTTAATACATAGAGTGATTAAAGAGGAAGGTATATACGTATAAAAGCGTGCGAAGCCGGGACGGGTCGCTAGTATGTTTTAAAATATAGAGTGATGAAACTGATTTCATTTTTATAATAACGTCATCTCATCTCAATATTTTTGCATTTTTCAGAACCATGAAAATTTGGGCATTTTAGACCATGTCTTCGGTAGCCACATGTTAAACTGTTACATCCATGAAATTTGGTAAGAACTTACCTTTTTATGTCTCAAATACATTGTAATTTATTCGATTTAAAATATTAATTATTTCACCTTATTTTGATCGAAATATTGAAAAATTAGGATTATTTTCTATCGAAAATTCTCACGTCAAAATAACAGTTTTTTAAAAAAATTGGTGTGTTTTTTGTTTATTGAAATCTCAACTTTCCGATGGTGTAAATATATATATATATATATATTCCAATAGTAAATATTCTTAGAAAATGTAAAAATGTGACTGTGTCAACGGAGACTTATTATTAGCAAGGCTTAAGGCAAGGCAATAAATTTGCTGCAGCTGTAATACTGGATGTAACAGTTTAACATGTGGCTACCGAAGACATGGTCTAAAATGCCCAAATTCATGCTCAAATTTTGGTGGTTCTGAAAAATGCAAAAATATTGAAGAAAATATTGAACTAGGTAATTTAAATTACCTAGTTTGTATTAATAGGTAATTATATCTCTTTTTTATAAAAAACAAAATTACTTAATTGAAAAACTAAATGAGTCTTGCTTTATATTGGAATGACAATTTAAAATAAAATTACCAAATCAAACAAGCATCCTTTCATTCATCACCCTCGCAAAACCTCAATTAAACCAACATTAAACTCTTCCGCCCATCAGAAATGTTTCAAAAAGCGCTGCGCTGTCCCATCTCGGTTTAAAGATTTGACCAAATTTAATAAAACCAATATTCCTGAGTCAAGGCCACGTGATAACGCCATTATTTGGTGGAATATCGGTTACTACAGCAGTATAAAGCACGGTGTCAGAGAATTGACGTGATCGGGAATTTTTCGGGAATAAATACTTTGTGGTCACGAAAAAAATACTATTGTAAAAACAGCATGGATTCCAAAAGTGAGTAATTTTACTATGGATCAAGTATCTAGTCCTAAGTGGCACTTATATTAGTACCTACCTACCTATATATTTTTTTTTTTTTTTTTTAACAGCGTATCTCATGAGAGCAATATGAGGACGCACAAGTTTTTGATTTTGATAACATTTTTTTCTCACAAACTAAGTTACTCTCGCACTAAAGATACGTTTACGTACCACTCAGTTTACTTTGGAGCTAGATGATGATGTGTGGGTTGTTCACCATTAAATAGTTTTTCTTACTTATTATCATAGAAATAACAACAATAGTTTAATCTCTTATTTTCACTAATTATATTAGCTTATTATTTTATTTTTCCAGCACCGATGGTGGACCAAGGGGTCACAGTGGTACAGCAGTCACAAGATAACCCGCCTCCATACCCGGACATACAAGATGGCCGTCCTGAACAGCCGGGGCCCCCGCCACAGGTAATAAATTATAATAATTCTGAATCCATTCACACCGCATCATCTACGTTTAAGCTAAGCAGAGCTTGTGCTACATTATGCACTAATAGATGACTGATATAGGACCTATAGCAGTATCACCTATATTTAATTAAAAGTATTTACCTATATTATAGGTAAATACTATATAATATAATTAAATATATTAATTTTAATTATATATTAAATATATATATAATATAATTAAATAGATTATTTTTATTAAACGTAGAAAACAACCAGAAAATCGTGAACAAGTATCTGCAGATCGCACAAATATTTGTCCCGAGACGGGAATCGAATCCGCAACATTCCTATGTTACTACGTTGTATACAAAGCCCTGCCTAGGTGGTCCATGTCAGGAACAAGGTAAGGCAGTGAAAAGGTTTTGTAAAATGTATAATAGAACAAATATGAAACAATGCCTATCATCACACTAGTACTGTAGTTGATAGATGTTACTTCTTCACGCCAAATCTCCTTATTGGACTCAAACTCTGACATGATGAAAGTCGAGACATAAATAACCATTGTCTATTTATGTCTCAACTGTGTGAATTAGTTCCCGTGGGATAAAATACCTGATTATTTAGATTATAAAAAAGCTTGGGACGAGTTTTGCTCCAACTCTAAAACTAACAACCTAACAAGGTAAAGGTTTCTTGTTCGATCCTTTACTTTACCTAAATAGACAGAAGTAAACAATAATCAAAGTGAGCACTTTATTTCATAATTAAAATTTTTTTTAACATGTATTTTATGATGTGTCCAAGTGTCCTGTAAAGGTCTTAGGGAAATAAAGGACTTTGAATTTTGAATTTTGAATAGAACAACGTTTCAACAAAAACAAGGGGTGCGATGCCATAGACTGATTTTGTTTCGATTTGATCTGATCCTACAGCATACTAAATAGGTCTTGTGCGAGCCTGTAAAAATTAGTCTAAATAAACCTTCATAATATTCATAATCATCATCCTCAACTTGACGTCATCATCTGATGGATAAAGAGCCATAACTTTTATGCCACTTCACACGGTCTTTTACCAATCTCTTCCTGTTTCGCTCCGCTTCATAATGCTATTCCAGATAGTTTCGAATTCATCAAGAGATAGCATATATACTGGAACTCCACCAAAGAAACTAAAATAATCCAAAATTAAGATAATGCTATTCACTTGAACAGCAATTGAATATTTCACTCAAAACTACATCTGATTAAGGCTAAACAGCCAATAGTAGATACTTAGGGAAAAAATGGTTTCGAATTATGCTTCAAAAGTAAAAAAATCGATCTACAATCCGATCAGAGAACGAAGACATGAGGCATTAACGTTCAGTACATTACTTTCTTATTATATCATGTCTGTCAGAAGAATGTCTTTCAGAAATATTTGCGTAGTAATGCTATATCTTAGATTTGTACATTGAATTTGGAATAAACGATTTAATGTTTGTGTTATAGTTCAACAATCATACAGCTGAGTCGTTAGTCATAGGACTAAAATAGGACAACTACTCATTGTTCACTTATCCTCCTAAATTCTACTGACCTAACAGAATTCGTGAGATTCAAATGTAAATAAAATCAGCATGTGGTTTCCGCTCTGTTTAAACCATATTTTTTGTTTTTTATGCTTGTTGATATGCTTTTTTGACTCAGGGAAAATTATTGAGGATGTTTGTTACTTTTTCACGCTAAAATTACTGAACGAATCGGGCTGAATATTTGAATTGTTTTTGCCCTAGAATTACACAAAATAATATGATGTACTTTTGATCCCATAAATTAGTTCACATGGGATAGAAATAGCGTTTAATTTTTTTATAAACAACTTATACTTTTCTTATAAACAACTAGAAGCCACAGGCATATAGTTTTATAAATGTTAGACTTAGGTATACATTTTATAAGTGCCGTGGTTTTGTATTTTACTCCTGTAATAGACTAATGCTGCCAGAAATAAATTATTGATTATTATTAGGTATGAGAGGATGTGTATCGTTCTTTTTTTTTCGTTCGACTTGGAAAACCCTTTTCCATCCTTCTATTCTCAATTTGGCTTTGTTGATTTTAAACGTTTTTATCCAGACTTATGCATATTGCTATCTTTTTATCCTGACGATGATTGTCCGTGCGTGAATAATTGGGTTAGGGTACATCTCGTCCGAATGAAAACTTGTCCGAGGACGAGATGTCCTCTTCAGTTTTAGATTGGGGTAAAACTCGTCCGAGTCCCAAAACTGCTGATTTTAGATTTGGACCAGTTGTACCCTAAACCAAAAGTGAAGTTGACAACTCGTCCGAGAGAAGATCCTCGTTGCTCTTCAGGGTTCCTTATTTTTTTTTTAAGTACATGGAATTAATAACAAACTTGTGTGTTCAAAGATGGTGATGGCCCCAGCAGCTGCAGTGGTGCTCCTGGGCCCGAACCCCATCAGAATAACTTGCAGCTCATGCAGCGCAGAAATAGTCACCAGGGTGGATTTGACTTCGTCTACGAAAACGCACTTAATTGCGCTCGTTCTTTGTTTGGCCGGGTATGATCTTCAATTTATATAAACAGGGAAATGAGTAGAACGTTCAATTTTTTTATTACTCTTCCATTTAAGTTCTCTCAAAATGAAAAGGTGGTTTCTGATTAGCATTAAGATTTGGTTGGTGTACCTTTTATCGATCGGCTTTAGCTTGGTCGATTCCTCGAGGTTCAGAAACCTCTGCTACGAGGCTTATTTGAGCCAGGCTTTTATGTATATAACAGAACGGTTCAGGGTCCAACTGAGTTCCCCTGGCCAAGGAACGGGGATGGCTTTCCGCTTGTCCCGTTACACATCTAAAGTCAACTCTGTTATTTGAGCACAGCGCCTATAGAGAACCTCAGGATCTACCTAATTCTAATGATGATTTGATGCTAAAATAACTAAATATTGACGTAAATCGATACGATTGGTCTCAAATTTATCCACCGAAAACGCCCTTTCGCGATAGAAAGATGAATTATTTGTGTGAATAATTGTATCTACTATATTATCTCCTGATAATACGGACAACGCGCTTATCGATATCAAACATAGCTAAAGTATGTATTGGTATATTTCAGATGCTGGCTGTGTGCATGCATCCCTTACTGCTCGGATTCTTGCAAAAGCTCCAGCCACTACTGCCCCAACTGCAACTCGTACTTGGGAACCTATGCGAAGTAGGACGCATTGCAATGTAGGTACTTACGTCCACTTACAACATACTCTTGTAACGTAGTAACAAAAATGACAATCATTAAATGTTTTTAAATTAAATTTATTCTCCGTTCGCCTGTATTATGCACGTACTGTTTTATATTCGTTGTAAATGAAAGACAGGTTGATCAAAGACTAAATTTATTTATTGTGTCCCCTGAACTAATTTATAGGTAAGCATGTAACAAACAAGAAATTAAAAATCGACAATTTTTAAGTGTGACTTAAACAGATCAAAAACGATTGTTCAATGGAACAGAGAAAATGAAACAGAAGTGTGTAATTTGGCACATATGTTTATCTTTTGGTACACACCTTATTAGCCTTTTGCGTCTTCTTTAAATTCTAGTGTAAGACAATCCGAATTAAATAAGTAAATGAAATAAAAAAACCAGATGCAAACTGAAGTGGACAATGATAGTTTTTACGCTGAATCAAACAGGCCAAGTTCAAAAATGCTTGAATTTATTACAAAACTTGCATGTAGAATAAAGAGAAGAATGTATAGGCTACCCACATTTAAATTGTTTTTGTTGATAAAAATAATGACTGTATAACTGAGTCATATTCATGAATATATATATATTAACATATTGATGATTCAAAACTTAATTATCTAGATAAGCTATTAGTCTCTATCTATAATCTGGTTCTTAGCAGGAATCATGAGAAAGTGTTCTTAGAAAGTCTAAGCCTTGTACGAGTAACTATATTTTGTATAGGTACTGTATTGTATAGGTGCTCATTCTCAGATAATGTAAACGGATACTTTTTAGTGCTAACTCTATTTATTTTTAATTGTAAAATAAACAGACGTTGATAATTTGTGTGTTTTAATATTTTTTTTGCTTTATAAAAAGTACCTAAAGCCTTAGACTATTGATAATCTAAAATGATTTATAAGTACCTATCTAAAATAATATGATGTTGGGGACGCTTCCGACTGGTATTGTTAATGGATCAGTTAAGCTACCTCTAGACTGTTTTCAACTGTCTGCAGTTAGCCCAATTGTTTCAATTGTATATGGACTAGTTTTAATGTATTTCTATTCCTAGTTTGTAATTTACTGTCATAAATTATGTCATGTGTAATTAGAGATATCTCTAGAACTTGAGAATAAAAAGCGCAATATATCGTACACATTTCCAACACTACTTATTGTCAAAAATGATGTAACAGTGGTAAGAAATGAAAAATATCACCGGAAGTTTTAGCCAACTTATAAAAATAAACGATCACTCTAGTAGCAGGTAATTTTTTTTTCAATCACTTTGCTAGTAGGTTTTCCCAGTAGATAACTAAAATAACACACAATTTTGTAAGAACAAATCATGCTGGTATGCTTGTGTTTATGAGAAACAAGATGATTCACACGAGGAGAATCTAAACGATTATGGGTTTTTTTAATGTTATTGTTAATTTGAAAATGGTCAGTTGATTTTTGCAATTTTTTATTCCACCTTCCCTATATTTAAATCACTATCCCTGATACAATTTTAAATTTATATCAATCAATTTATATCAACCGTCTATTACGACTTAGTTGGTTCATTTAACTACAGTTTTAGTGTTCAAAATAATAAAGCAACTTTATTTACGTTTTATCGAAATCTCAAACAAAAATTTTTAAAAGAATAAAATAAATAAAGACAAACAATCGGCAATAAAAAAAACCTTGGAAATGGTTATGTCTGGTTATTTATTTTTTTGTTGAGGTAAACCACGGCGTATGTTATGTATGACGTTTCATAGTTAAATCAGTCAGATAGTTCTATTTAAGGCGTAAACAGAAACATAAGTAGCGCCATCACTTATTTTATCATATACCTAATGCCGTTAAACAAATGAATTTCCAAAATTCACACCTACAGTTTGTTAAACCTATCATATGTTTTTTTTAATGCATCTGTAGTACCTATTTTCATTTTGTCTATTTTAGGAAGAGATACGAAAACAGAGTTTGGTGGCCACCGAAGGCAACTTAGTATCTCTTCCTAAACTAGACAAAATAAAACATTTAAGCATAAAAAATATGATAGGTTTAACAAACAATACGTGTGAATTTTGTAAATTCCTTTATTTTAAAGAAATTATATGAAAAAGTAAGTGGTGGCGCCGCTTTAGCTACTGTTTGCTTCTTAACCTATAATATGTCTGGCTGATAGACATTGCTGTAAACTGCAAAGGCACTGGACGTCAAGACTGATCAACCCATGTGCCAAACTATTACATAAGTAAATTGATTAACTATGTATAGAAATTGTTGTATTGTATTGTAGTCAATCTAGTATTAACGACTGTGTACCTACCTCTATTGTTTGTATCTGTCTGACACTTACTACTCTAATCTATGGATCTTTGTGTGGCTGAATTAATAATTGAATTTCATTTAATTTTATTTAATAACCCAGTATAAAAATAATATTAATTTTACTTTATTTTATATAAAAGTAAAACTACAACTTTTCAGAATATCGTCTAACATGATAAAAATTATAAAATCTATATCTGCGCCCTGATTCTGAACACTTACTTTACTAAACGAGATTATAGATTATATTGATAGAAAAAAATCCGAGCGTTATTTATCCTTACTAATATTATAAACGTGAAAGTTTCTATGAATTATGGATGTTTGTTCCTCTTTCACGCAAAAAATACTGAATGGATCGGACTGAAATTTAGAATAGACGTAGTTTTAGCCCTGGACAGATTATGCAGTTGGGTAAAAACAATTTTGAAAAGGAGGCCAAGAGGAGGATCCAGCTGGGCTGGGCAGCGTTTGGAAAACTACGTCGAGTCTTCTCGTCATCCATACCGCAATGTTTGAAAACGAAAGTTTTCAATCAGTGTGTCCTACCCGTAATGACCTACGGAGCTGAGACGTGGACACTCACGTTAGGGCTGGTCCATCAGTTCAAAGTCGCTCCTCGAGTGGAGACCGCGACTTGGTGAACGTAGTGTAGGACGCCCTCCGGCCAGGTGGGATGACGATCTGCGAAAGACTGCTGGCAGATGCTGGATGCGTCAAGCTGAAGACAGGGCGTTATGGCGCTCATTAGGGGAGGCCTATGTCCAGCAGTGGACTAATATAGGCTGATGATGATTATGATGATGATTAGCCCTGGAATAATACATAGGCTACTTTTCATCCCATAAATTAGTTCCAGGGTAATAGTTTTTTTTAAGTAGATAATTTTATTAAATCTCTAATCGCAATCAAAGTGGAGTATGGAACGTACATTCGCCTCAGAATCGAGGCCCCAGATAACGCCCATTGCTCGCTTGATAATAAACACTTCAGCAGTACATCTGCGTCATCGCAACCAAACGCAGCTTCATAATAAAATATTGTGTTCAGGAAAACAGTGCGAAACAACCAATGGATCCCCAAAGTAAGTAATTTCATTTTCCTTATATCTACCTTCTATACTATGACTGTGCTTTAACTTAAAAGCTCACCAGAGAGCACCAATAATCGGTTATGTTCACAACATCTATAGATAAATAATAGCACCTGGTACTGAGTAATGAATCATGTTATTTTTGATTATAATAACAATCTTTTATTGCTTATGGCATGGCACCTAGGGCATATGGCAAAATGGCATGATGAACTAGTCTATGTTATCCCATGATACCCAGGCAGCGTATTATTCACTCCTTATAGAGGTAGAGTCGGTTAAGCAATTTTCAGTCGAACTACCAAAAAGATCTAACTAATAATATTGTAGAATGACCATATTGGATTATAATTGACGCGTTTGGTCAAAATAGCTCCCAATGCTAGAAACCATTGTTACCTTTCTAATGATAAGACAGTACTTACAAAGAAAATACGTCTGACTTTTTGTATTAAGTCATTGTTAATACATACCCTAGACAAATCGCTGTTTTTTTATTTTTGTGTGGACTTTTGGAAATCTTCTGGAAATCTTGGTCGTTATCTCAGCACAAAGGGGTAGAATTCCACTGCAGTTGGACATAGCTTTTACTTTACTTTTACCTTTTCAGCTAAAGTGATAAATCATGGCGAGACAGTAGTCAACCCGCCGCCACAAGGCAACCCACCGCCCTACTCCACGCCAGGCTCTCAGTACCCACAACCGGCGTACCCCCAGCCACAACCGGCGTACCCCCAGCCACAACCGGCGTACCCGCAGCCAGGGTACGCGGCCCCTGGCCAGCAGATCCGCTTCACATCCCCGGGACAACAGGTACCAAATCACCTTTGAACTTTATGGCTTAGTTACTGAGGAACCGATTTGGAAAGAATATACCTACTTACCTCCTGTAGCTTACTTGTTTAATATTACTTATCCTCAAAATATTTCTTCGTAAATAACTAAACAGGGTGTTCTGCAGAAGTTGAAGAAATGAAAATGTGGGGCAGGTGTGGTGGTCTGTTAACTAACTAGCCCAAGATTTTGCCTAAATTTCAAGATTTTTTTGAATTATTTTTTACTGAAATGTTTCGCTTTTGTAGCTTTAAACCCGTATAATTTTGTTAGTCTCTAGAAGACTTAGAATACCAACATTGGGTTAGAAATATTTATGAGGTAGTAGACGAGACCCCCTATACAATATACAATAAGAGTCTTACACTAAGCTTAAAAAATAATCATCTGCTAAAGGTTAAAAAAGTTATCGCTAACGTGACTCATTGATTAAAATAATATGGTTTTTCCTGAATAATAATGTATTGCCTAGATATTTACAAATAACCTAATCATCATCAACCTATATCAGGCCACTGCTGGACATAGGCTTCCTCTAACGAGCGCCTATAGGTGATATAAATCAAAAGATCAGTTTAAAAGTAGGTACACTGCAAGCTATGTGCGAGCTACGTATAGGTATGTACCCTGCTCAGTGCCACTTGAGTTTGCGTGTATCTGTAGCTATGTTGAATGTTTTTGTTCTTCTAAGAATGCTCTCAGTTCTCTCAACGTCTTCATGCAAATCTCTTTTCATTGCTCTGAGTGACCTTGAGCCTTGAATGTTTCTGTGCGTATCTTCACTTGCATACACTTCGGTATTGTTTATATCAAACTTGTATGATCTGCAGATACTTGTTGTTTCGGATCAAGCTGTTTTTTGTCCTAGGTATATCTTCTGCATAATATGCTGAGTACCAAAACTTATCTTCAGATGTCTGGTTCGTTAATAATTACAAATTCTTCTTATTTTGGGGCCAGATAAAAACAACAAATAAGTACATGCAACCGTGATAGACCCGTTAGATAGAAGTTACTTTTGTCGCTTATTTTCATCACTGTCCCAAAATGTATATATACCTAGTTTTTCAAATATGAATATCGTTGGTTACAGGTGACCGTGTCTTCAGCAGTGATCATCACCCAGAACATGGGTCCCAGGCCCACCCACGTCACCTGCCAGTCCTGCCACGCCCAAGTCGTCACCAGGGTAGATACTAATCCAACCACCAGGACCCACTTGTTCGCGCTAATCCTTTGTTTAGTTGGGTAAGTCTTAGCATCACAACACACTGATCAGGCGACCGATGCGGCGCGCGGAGCAAGAATTTTGGTAAGTCAATCACCAAAATTCTTGCTCCGGGCGAGCTATATTTTAGCTTTTCTATGGGTATGGACGGGATTAATACCTCGATGAGGTTCTTTTGACATCTAGGACAAGGTATATTCAAGCTCCGGTTCTTTAAGGAGCTGGGCTGGTTAGGGCCTGGTTAGGCAGGGGGATAATGCACAATGCACTCCTATGCGAGATGTCAGTGCAGATCACGGTTCCCTCACTTAGAATAGGAATAAGCTGTCGAAAATGTATAGATCAATGCGATAAATAGACTCTGCGGTCAATTATTGGAAAGTGATTTTAAAGGTTTTAGATAAATATTCATATCCTTTGATAAGCAGGTAGACTACGTATGTGTAGTTATCGGTTTATCAAAAATCGATAAGATAATTTCGAAGCGACATACCATTTCAGAACCACTGAAACAAAGAGATTGAGCGCTGAACGCTTAACCTTACTAAAAATTTATATTTATTTATAAATAGAAGCAATAGGCAGTTGTACATATAACAAACATTCACATGTATGTATACATGTGAATGTTTGTTACTCTTTCACAAAAACTACTGATCGGATCAGAATGAAATTGAATAGAACTATAGCATTGGAATAAAACAAATGCTACTCTTCATCCCATAAAATCAGTTCCCTTGGGTTAGAAATAACCTTTAAATATTACCATAGAAACAAAGCGAGCGAAGCTGCGGTCAGATATTAGTGATCAATAAACCGATCTATTCGTTAGGAATACAATTTAATGAGGACAATAAACAAATACTATAATGGTATTACTTTTTTGGTATTAGAAAGGAATAGATCAATAAACCAAAGAATGTTTTAAATAGACGATGCTATGCGGATTGTCCTGCGTTATTTATTTATTTATTGTGTTGGTCTTTTAAACTACGACGATTTAAGGTATATTTATAGAATGTTTACTCAATTGACATAAAATATTTTATATAGATGACCTAGGACACCTATTTTCAGTACATTTGGAGGTTGATAATGAGTCATGATCATTATACTCGTTAGCATTATCAGCCGTGATCTAGGAAACCATAAAATAAAATGAGTTATTAATTAACCAGTCCATTAAACAACTATTACAATGAATCGGTCTTCGATAATTCACATTTTAATTACATACTTAAATATTTTAACAATTTTCGTGGCTTTTACCTACCGTTATCGTCTTCGATTACATTTAATCACCTACCATCACAGCTATCCTAACAGCGTAGCACCATGTCAAATAACCCTGAAATCCAAAACGTTCCTCCCCATACAAGGCTTTTGTTTTCATCACCACGCTTTCCAGTGGAATCTATAATCGCAGTGGAAGTTTTAATAATAATAAAATAAATATGCTGGATACTGCAAGCTGAAGACAGGACGCTATGGCACTCACTAGGGGAGGCCTGCGACCTAAGTACAGCTGTGGACTAGTATAGGTTGATGGTGAATTACTCACCTAATTATAATGCTAAAGCTAATGTTCGGTTACCGATCCGTTTTGGCGTAAAGAAGTAACAAATATAAATATCCATCCAAACTGTCGCGTCACTACATAGTATAAATCAAAGTCAATTTCTCTGTCCCTATATCCCTATGTCATATGTATGCTTAAATCTTTAAAACTACGCAACGGATTTTGATGCGGTTTTTTAGAAAGAGTGATTCAAAATGAAGGTTTATACGTATTATAAAACCGTGCAAAGCCGCGGCGGGTCGCTAGTTTATAATAAGAGTGTGATTTTAGTTTAGAACCCGCCATGACATAACTTCTCGATGACACCCTACCCCAGGGGAGTAGATTTAAAAACAGCGCCGCATGTTTTCTGCATGCACATAGCTGAATCTACTCCCTTTGCCTATGATAAGTTTTTCATTTTTTTTTTAAAATTATAGCTTAGGTTAAGAAATTTATAGGCAATAAATGATTTTCTATTCTATTCTATTCTATTTTGTATTTGCAGATGCTGGCCATGCGTGTGCATTCCCTACTGCATGGACGACTGCATGAGCGCCAACCACTACTGCCCCAACTGCAACGCCTACCTAGGAAGTTACCAGAACTAATGCCCGGTTTAAACTTTCTTAAGTATCAAGTGCGAGCGGCAAGTGCAAGTGATACAATGATTTCCGACAATTGTTCAAGGAACATTTTGAACTAAGACTGCTAAGGCTGTGTCCCCAGTAGGCAAACGGTGAGCAGCCGACTGAGTTTGCGGCGTATCAGTTCAGTACGCCCTTCCATATATTTAAATTGAGTGTTCACAGTTTAAGTTTTTTAACAAGTTAAAAAACTTAAAAGAAACTTAACTAAACTTAAACTTAAACTTTTTAAGTTTGTTCACAGTTTGCTAGTTTGCCCTCACTCTACGCAGTTTGCACGCAGTTTGCAGCGATACGTGCGCCGACTCTCTCAGTTAGCGGCCGACTCGCAGGTTCCAATGCTTGCGATACGCACGCAAACTGATCTGAGTTTGTAGCTGTTCGCCACAAATTTGCGGCTCACTCTGTCGGCCGCTCACTGTTTGCCTACTGGGGACACAGCCTACGACGCATGCCTTCTTTCACACAGCTGCGTCTTGTATATAAATAGAAATCGCGTTTACTAGACGCAGGTGTCACTTGCGCTTGTCACTCGCACTTCTTACTAAACAAAGTGTAAATCAAGTATAACACAGCCGCTGATGCAGATGACATCCTAAAGACTCCTGTAATTCATTTCTTCCGCGAAACATTCGCTATCCATTAAGTAGTACCTACTATTTAAGTGTTTTTTTTTTGAAAACGTTGCATCCGTATTTATATTATTTCTTTTGTGATGACAACGTGTGATAAAATATTGCAATAACAATACGTTTCTTTACCTTGTCAAAGGTTACCTTATCACAATTATATTAATCAGTCGGGTGAACCATAAACAGCAGGTACATACACTAGCGCCATCACTTATTTTATCATTTATTTTCGTTAAACAAAGGAATTTCCAAAACCCATACGTACAGTTTGTTAAACCTATAGCAAGCCTTTTTTAAAACCATCCGTAGTAGTTTTATATTGTCTAATTATGGAAGAGATACGTAGTCACTCTTGGTGGCCACCAAACTGTTTTCGTATCTCTTCCTATAATAGATATGTGTTATGTATGTGCGCTTGAATACTCGCTCTGTCTTGAGTCTGAGCTAGCCGCGTTGGCTACTACCTAACGATTATTACCTTTAGGTAAGTTGTAGTTAGTAGGTAAGGGCTAGAATAATATAAACTGTTTTATTATTTAGCCACGTGTGCTAAATAAATTAAAAAAAACCTTTTTGTAAGTTTAAAATAATAGATCAATTTAGAAATCACAAATGCACATAACTTGAGTTATTTTGGATTTGATTTCAATGGTAGGTAAGTATGTTCTTTAGGGATCGCGAGGGAGATTCTGTTTTTTTTTCTGCGTTCAACAAGTAATATTTCTTGCTAAAACACAGTTTTGCGACAATTCTAAGCCGTTTGCTATGAAACCATCTAAAAAATCTTATATTAATTTTAAATCGATATTTAATGTCAATAACTAGGTGTACACTTTAATACGACACTTAAATCTAAGAAGAAAAGAAGAAAAAATATTGTGCAAGGGTTCATAGCAAATGGCATATCGATCAGCTACGATATCTTTATTTATTTTAAAATATAAGAAAACGTTTATTATTATAATTGTATTTGTTTTATTTAATTTACCTACCTACAGAACTGTCACGCAAAAAGTGCCTAAAAATTGCGCAGGGGAGTGAGACAGGGGCATTATATCCCCGAAATTGATCACGAGCTCATTGATCCTTCCAACTTATGTTTTAAAAGAGCGGAGGCCGTTGGTTATATGTTTAATTTTTTTTGTAAAATTATAAAAATTCCATAAGGAACCCTGAAGAGCAACGAGGATCTTCTGTCGGACGAGTTGTCCACTTCACTTTTGGTTTAGGGTACAACTGGTCCGAATCTAAAATCAGCAATTTTGGGACTCGGACGAGTTGTACCCCAATCTAAAACTGAAGAGGACATCTCGCCCTCGGACAAGTTTTCATTCGGACGAGATGTACCCTAACCCTTGAAATTTATTAGACATTGGACTGAATGAAAAGATAAGGGAATAAATATTTATTTATTATTTATTTAACTATTAAAAATACTCTAAGTAATATGTATAAACGGCGATTACATTTCATATCTGGCGATTCGCTGATCCATCGCTAGAAGAGCTAACCCACATGCTGGACGGCCTAGCCTCAGCCTCGGTTTTGGCATGAACTTGGATAAAACCAAAGTCATGATAGTGAGTTAGTTAGTGTTTTGGTGTTAGACTATAAGCTAACCGCTGAATTGTAATCACTACTTAGTATAAAACAAAGTCGTTTTTTCTGTCCCTATTTCCCTATGTCCATTTAAGGCGCGCTAAGTAGCTAAAAATGCGACAGAAAAACCAGGAGAGTTGACAAGGGCTACCTCATAGAGGGCGCATGCCTACCGTTAATTAGTATATTAGTTTTTATAAGATCGTGTTGCTGGTACCTGCGTAGGTAGGTAATAATGCTTTACTATGGGTAACTTTACCCTGTTTTGTACCTGATGTAACGACCTCCCCAAGTTCCTAGGTAATGCATAAGTAAATTAATAACATGTATGGTTATGCCTAGGTACCTATACTATATTTCATCATTATCATTATAAAATATAATATAATCGCGAAGAAACGACAACCGTTGGGGTAAACGTGTTCTTGAGTGGAGACCGCGACGTAGCAAACGTAGTGTAGTACGCCCTCCGGCAAAATGGGATGACGATCTGCGAAAGACTGCTGGCAGATGCTAGATGCGTCCAGCTGAAGACAGGGCGCTATGGCGCTCATTAGGGGAGGCCTATGTCGAGCAGTGGACTAATATAGGCTGATGATGATGTATTAGTCCACAGCTGGACATAGGCTTCCTAATGAGCACCATAGCACCCTGTCTTCAGCTAGCCTAGCATTCAGCATCTATCAGCAGTGTTTCATATTATTATATCAGCCTATGCATTTTATAAATTCATTTCGAATATCACTTAGGGTCACACTACACGGGCGGTTCTCCCGTCGCGGGTATCCGCTCGGCAAAGCTGCCGTAGACCATCAAACTACAAGGGATACGCGGGGATGATAAACCCGTAGAATGACGTATAGCGCGAAAGCGTCCATGTAGTAAGAACCGGTTATCAGCGGTGGTTTGAAGCTACATGTGGCGGTCGTATTGCTCCCGCCTAGCTGTGAACCGCGAAGGAAAATCATATCTTTCATATTTCATATTAAAATGTGATTAGTGCGGTCCAGAAGCGTATTCCCGCAGCGGGAGAACTTCCCGTGTGGTATGACCCTTAGAAATCCGCTGTCAGTTTAAAATGCTGAGATTTTGACAATTAGGGGAGAACAGGGCAACAGGAGCCTACTCCAGGAATGTTTTAGTAAAAATTTGACAAACTTGTCAAAATTCTTCCTATTATTATTTTCAATTTCATATACTTGTATAGTATACCTATAGTTAAAATACGGGACTGGCATACAAAAGTCTCGAAATATGAAGAATAAAAAAAACCTTTTCTTTATTATTAAATGGTACTTAACTATAGATATGTATTAAGGTACAATTTACAGTTTAACCAGTCAGTCGCTCCTTTTGCCTGTCAATTGCAATGAATGAGTGCCCATTTAATGCTAGAGCAAATATTATTAATTTTAGATCAAAAAATTGCAAAACTCTATCAGTAACATTTGTGTTACTGTTAGAGTTTTTCAAATCATAACATTTTTACAATCAAAATTTATCAATTAATTTGGCAAACAAAATGGAGAAAATAAATATAAAAATATTGATGGAAAACAAAAGATTTTATGGATCCAGACTTTATGGATCCAAACAAAATGTACAAAATATCTCTCGAATCTGGACTATCACTGCCAGTACACTTTTTCATCATCAATACCACATCTCTACATGTTTCAGTATATAAAAAAATTGCACATAATTTATCTTTTTCAAAATATTAGCTAGGCTACCATCAATTCAATTTTACCTTATCACTCATTGCCCGACAGCTTTCATTAGCCTACGTTCCCCTATGCCCGTCATTCTTTAGCATAGAGCCTATGCTAAAGAATGACGTAGCTCGGTCACTAGAGTGGATTCGAGTTCAAATTCGAGATTTTACAGAATGAGTCTGCCTGCAGATATAGAGGTAGATAAAGATATAAAATAAGGAAATAAACAACTTTATTAACAACGAAAATTACAATCAAGGAATAGAAAAAAATACAACTAGTATACAACTAGTACATGTATACAATTGAAACCATTGAGCTAACTGCAGACGATTGCAAACAGTCTAAAGAAAATCTCATTTGCTTTTTAGGTAAATTCAGGTAAAATAAAACATATTGCGAAATATAACAAACTAGCGACCCGCCCCGGCTTCGCACGGTTTTATTATAAGTACCGAACGGGATAAAAAGTATCCTATGTCCTTCTCCTGGCTCTAAACTACCTCCCTGCCAATTTTCAGCTAAATCGGTTCAGCCGTCCTTTAGTTATAAGTGAAGTAACTAACACGACTTTCTTTTATATATATAGATATGAGGTATAATTTATAATTCTCTATTTTTAATAATGAGTAAAAAATACTCAAAATTCAAATTCGTTTATTCCTTATTTTCAAATTCGATCAAAGCTAACTGTCTGCTGCAAAATAAAAATGCTAACTAACATACCTTATACCGCTAAGGTATGAATATATCCGAAATGCTACAAGATGATGGAATAGATAAAGTTTTGTTATAAAAGACCCGAAATTTCCCGAGAAATAATGTATAATGGCCAGGTTTTGAAATCATCCAGAAATTTCGGGAAATCCCGGGAAATTTAGACCCTGGAATGCCCGGGCGCAAATCCTAATTTATAATTTACCATCATAATAATTTTTGTGCCATCTCTATTACGTTCGAGTTCCACTCTATGCAAAACGATATCTAAATGAAATTTAGTTTTGATAATTTGTGTAGCGTAGTGGTATTCTATATTCAAAAATTCGATTTGCCTAAATCCTAGTTGTCAATCGAAATGAAACATAGTCAATCTGTCAGGGAACGCTAGCTAAGAGCCTGTCCAGATGGAGCGTTTTACTCGCGAGTGCTCTCGCGTTTAAACATTCGCGCTTTCTCCAGATACTAGAGCACTATACCTACATTCCGTCCAGATGCTGGTGCGCGATTCCTCGTCCAGTCAAAAAAAAACAAATTACCGTACTTTTCATAGACGAAATTGAAAAAAAAGTAGTAGTATGGGAAAATTGAATCAATCAGAGATAATCCAATAGAACCATGAAACGTTACAATTAACTAATAACGGAAGAATTAGTAGAATTGGATGTATGTTAAATCTTTGTAGTGCTTTTTGCTTCCGACTTTTCCAGAACTATTTTATTTGGTTCCATGTTTATAACTGTCTCCGAGTCCCTCCCTAACGCACCGCGCATAGGAGCGCACGTAAAACGCCCCAGCTGGACAGGCCCTAACCGAATATTCACGATAAATATTACGTATGGTTTGTCATTGATATCTGAGACGACATCAAGCACACGTCCGGCCTTGACAGAGGTCACGGCGGTACTGATGCATGGGCGGAGGGCTCAGCGCCTGCTGTTAATCGAATAAATTAATATTTAAATTTATTGAGAATCTTCATCAAAAGACTAAGCTAATCGGATTCTAGATAAAAATGTTACCTAACTTTAACAATAACTCCCTAGTTGATGTTTATCGTAGCTATCAATATATTTTTATATTAAATTCTGAAACGTGCCATTTTGAAAACATATATTAATTGAGAAAAGTTTCTGCTGTTATGTTTTCAGCTTAGCTGTTAATCTATGTACGAACGTGAAGTAATATATATTTATAAATTTGAAATATAGCTTGGTCAGAAACATTACCTATTTCTACTTCAAAATGACCGATTGTCGACACACAGCGTCTTAACTGCTTAAATCTTTAAAACTACTCAACGGATTTTGATGCGTTTTTTTTAATAGATAGAGTGATAAAAGAGGAAGGTTTATACGTATAATAAAACCGTGCGAAGCCGGGACGGGTCGCTATTAAGTAAATAAATAAATGATTAATGGCTAGGTACATAGATTCAAGACCGGTTGTCGTAGATGGTCACCTTCTTGTTGTTTCCGAGCGATTGGACAGTTGAGTAAAAACAATTTTGAGAAGGAGGCCGAGAGGAGAATGAAATGAAGATGGTATGAGTATACTTATGTGCTTAGTATATATATAATATGTTTCCAGGGCCAAACTGGAATCTTGTCTCTTCCAAGAAGGACAAGAAGAGGGGCAAGAAACCCCCCCAGCCACCGAGCGAGACCCAAAGGGCGTGGGCGCAGAAAAGGCAGACGGCAACCGACGGTGGGCGACGGCTCTTCGTAGCCAAGCCCACGACCCTAGTAGGCGGGACTTGTCCCGCCGAAGAGGCCCAAGCACAGGCGCAGCCAAACGCAGCGCCAATGCCTGTCGAAGGAAGCCAGACGCCCGCTCAGCAGCCCAGACCCAGAGGGAAACGCGGAGGAAGGCTGGCAGCTTTGGCCCTCAAGAACAAACACCCACCGGCTCAGCCGCAGAGTGTCAAGCGTTCCCGACCCGAGGACAGCACTACGCCCTACGGGGATAGTAAACGTCTAAAGTCGGAGACGGGACACAGGAGCAACTCTGTGAGCTACGCAGCAGCGTTTAGATCCCACGACCTCTGCGTGGCCGTCATGGTCGAGCCATACCAAGACCTCACGGCGGAGCAAGCTGCGGGAGTGCGTGAGAAGCTGGAGGTGAAGATTGTCGAGGGGCTCCTCGACCCGAACACTTCATCCCAGACTTCGAAGGTCCGCTTCCGTGGCCGCGCGCATTATAGCGAAGGCGTCCTCAAGTTCTGGTGCGAGGACGACCATACGCTAGCGTGGCTCCGCCGAAACATAGAGGAGCAAACATCGCCCATCGCCGAGACTACGCTTGTCATTAAAAGACAGGCGGAGCTCGAGCGCAGGATACTCTGCGGCCTGTTCGTGCCGATACCAGCAAACATGCAGATGTCGGCCGACCAGATCCGCAGAGTTCTTGCGGGACATAACCCCGACCTCAGCATCAACTCGTGGAACCCTATACGAGTAGAGAAGCGGAATGACCAGAACGACCCTGGTACATATCTGCTGCTCCTCGTTCCCGAGTCTGATGTTGAGAAACTCCGAACTAGAGACCGGCGCCTGTACTGGCTCCTTGGGAACATCTACCTGAAAATAATCCAGAAGGATGAACCCAAGGGCGAGAACAGAGACGCCAATGAACCAAATCCTGGACCCAACCCCGGTTCAGAGCCCGATCCCTCTTCGGGATCCAAGGCGGACCTTGATCCGCAGCCCGGCCCCAGTTCGGGGAAGGCAGCGGACACTTCTCTGGCCCCATCACCACCCCTGGGGCTGGACTTGATGGATGTCCAGGATCCACCCACCCCAACATCCGAGGCGCGCTTTCTCGATACGGAGGGGAGCGATACTAGCGAAAGCGATATCGGCTCCTCTCCTATCAAGCGCGCCTAACACAACCATTCCACCACCTCCTGATCCACCACTCCCTGCCACATCCTTCATCCAGGCGAACCTCCAGCATAGCCTCACGGCTACCGCGTCCCTACGCAGAATGCTGGAGGAACATCCCATGACCGTGGCCCTTGTCCAAGAACCGTGGATCAGGAAAAGTCAAATCTGCGGACTTAAAACACCTGGTAGCAAGCTCCTCGCGGATACAACCGTAAGCAATCTTAGAACTTGCATCGTTGTTCCGCGAACTGCTAAAACACTACTAATAACTGAACTCTGTTCCAGAGACCTAACAGCTGCTAGACTATACTTATCTCCCAACAACAACAGCTCCATATCGCAGATAGTCTTAGCATCAGCATACCTACCAGGCGATGAAGCCATTCCCACACCTGAGCTGGTGTCCCTGATCGAGTACTGCGAGAGGGAGAAACTTGAGCTCATCATCGGCACCGACTCCAACGCGCATCACACGTTGTGGAGTAGCGCCAGGTGTAACGACCGAGGAGAGGAACTGGTAAACTATATTATCTCTACTAACCTTCTCCTTCTTAACAGAGGCTCCGAACCCACTTTTGTAACATCCAGAGCCCAAACCATAATTGACCTAACACTAACAAGCTCGCAGGTATACAATTCCGTCAAAGACGGGCATGTTTCAAGCGAAGCCTCTTGCTCAGATCACAGATGGATAAGGTTCAACCTGGAGCTATCAATACCGAACCCACAACCTAGGCGCGTCCCACGTAAGACCGATAAGACTAAATTCGTTAGATTAGTTAAATCAGAACTTACAGATAAGCCTAACTTACCAAATAACATAACAGTAGAGGAAATAGACCACTACATAAACAAACTAACACAAATTCTTACCAACAGCTATGAACAATCCTGCCCATTAGTCGCTCCAAAACATGGAACGAACAGACAATGGTGGGGTCCTAAACTGCAGAAACTACGTCGCAAAGTAAGGAAACTGTTCAATAGAGCAATGAATACAAAATACTATGAAGACTGGGAAAAATACCATAGTGCGAAAAGAACCTTTAAAAAGCAAATTCGCATAAGAAAAACAGAATGTTGGGAGAGGTTCTGTACCAACATTGAAAGTAACAGTCAGGCCAGCCGTATAAGAACCATACTAGCAAAAATGCAGGAAAGCACGCTTGGATGCCTTATAAAGCCTGACAACAACTACACCAAATCAGATGAGGAGACCAGCGAAGTGCTACTGAACACACACTTCCCAGGCTGTCAGGTTACAGATACCTACACATGGGAGGAAACATCAGAGCCAACGCCTACAGACCTAGACTGGACAACAGCCCGTAATATGATAAACCACGATAAGGTTCTCTGGGCAATTAACAGCTTCCTTCCCTTCAAGGCACCTGGTCTAGATGGGATATTCCCAGGTATGCTCAGGTGGTGCAGCGGCATACTAGCCGACTATCTAGTAAAGATATTCAGAGCCTGTATCGCCAACAAGTACATACCACATAAATGGAGGGAAGTCAAAGTAGTATTTATACCAAAACCAGGAAGAAGTGACTATACCCAACCTAAATCATTTAGACCTATAAGTCTAACGTCATTTCTTCTAAAAACACTTGAAAGGCTTTGTGACACAGAAATAAGAGAAAACACACTCTCACACAAGCCGCTACACCCACAACAACATGCCTATAGCAAAGGCAAATCAACGGAATCCGCTCTACACAGTGTTGTCTCACGCATAGGAAGCGGATTAACGTCAAAACAGCCAAAACTGGCGGCCTTTATAGACATTGAAGGAGCTTTTGACAAGACCAGATTCACCAGCATATACAGAGCCCTCATTAGATATGGTGTCGCGCCAACTATAGCTGAGTGGATAAACAACATGCTCAAAAACAGAGCAATACAAGTCACCATCAACAAAACAACAAGAGGTGTAGTTGCTAGGGGCTGCCCCCAGGGTGGAGTCTTGTCGCCCCTACTATGGAACATAGTTGTTGACGAACTAATCCGCAAGCTTAACGGCCACGGATTGGTCACGGTGGGATATGCGGATGACCTCGCGATCCTGGCGACCGGATGCTTTGAGAATACACTATGTGACCTAATGAAACTCGCCTTTAAAACCATTGAATCATGGTGCAGCGACCATGAACTCACAGTTAATCCAACAAAAACGGAACTAATAATGTTCACTAACAAGCGACATCTGGGAAACCTGAGACTCCCAAAGCTATTCAACACAGAGATCAAGCTAAAAACAGAAGTCAAGTATCTAGGAGTCATACTAGACAGCAAACTGCTGTGGAACAAACATCTTGACTACAAACTCCAAAAAGCCACAGCCGCTCTCTACCAATGCAGCAAAATGCTTGGTAAGACGTGGGGTTTGTCACCGAAAATAACAATGTGGCTCTACACAGCTATCATAAGACCAATACTAACCTATGGTGCGATCGTCTGGTGGACTAGAACAGAGTTGAACACAGTGATAACCAGACTGCAACGATTCCAAAGAATGGCTTGCTCAGCAATAACAGGCTGCATGAGAACTACTCCAGGAGCTGCCCTAGAAATCATTCTAGGTCTAGCACCTTTAGACCGATATATACAACAAGAAGCGACGATGTCAGCTCTAAGACTACACAGCATGGGTCTCTGGGGCGTAACCAACAGCCCACATGCTCAGATCATGGACAAGGTAATAGCTTATGAACCACTCATAGCAGCACCTTGTGACAGAATGCCCAGTAAACCATTAGCCAACAAACACTACCAGATACAGCTGTGTGAGGATCATAAAGATGGATCGGGAACCCGAGAAGTAAGAATATACACAGATGGCTCCAAGACAAAAACAGGGACTGGAGCCGGGGTTCACTCTATGGACCTCAACATTAGCATATCAATAACGTTAGGAGAACACAGCTCCATATTCCAATGTGAATGTGTAGCAATAACCCAGGCAGCTACAGCTATACACAAAAGAGAGATTAACGACCAAGGCATACGTATCCTCTCTGACAGCGCTGCCATACTCAGAGCCCTGGAAAGCAACAGCTGTAACTCCAAGCTCATATATGAATGTCACTTGGCACTAGAAAGGATATCCACCGAGAACAGGATCATTCTTCAGTGGATCAAGGGACATAGCGGATCCCTAGGAAATGACGCCGCTGATGAATTGGCAAGGAGAGGATCGGAAATGACCGCAGAAGGACCATTGCCCTTCCTACCTCTGCCATTCTCTTTACTCCAGTCATGGATCAGGCTCAGAACTAGAGAGATGCACAACGAAAGATGGACACGCCTGAGCGATTGCAGACAAGCTAGAGAGGCAATTCCATCAATATCACCGAAGCTAACAAAACGCTTACTAAATCTTAAAAGAACGGACATGCGTATCCTAGTGGGAACTCTAACAGGACACTGCCCGTTAAATAAACACCTATACACCATCGGAGCGACAGACAGCCCTATCTGCAGAGGATGTCTCAGCGACGACGAAACAGCTGCCCACGTAGTCCTGGAATGCAAGGGAAAAACAGCACAACGAACAGAAATCCTCAACTTGCCGAGGTCACTCCGCGAAGCCTGTGAAGATCCCAGGAAGATTCTGCGCTTCTGGACGGAGTTGGGCTGGCTATGCTAGCAAAACCCACGCATAATGGACCGATCAGAGTCTAAATGCGGATATAGGAGTACACCAACCATAACCATAACCATATAATATGTTTCC
This sequence comes from Eupithecia centaureata, assembly GCA_944547425.1. Taxonomy (NCBI): domain Eukaryota; kingdom Metazoa; phylum Arthropoda; class Insecta; order Lepidoptera; family Geometridae; genus Eupithecia; species Eupithecia centaureata. The sequence continues at coordinate 1,026,164 of OX155676.1, read as the reverse complement.
AGGGCTAGAACTACGTCTATTCATAATTTCAGTCCGTTCCGATACCTAAATAGGTTTGCGTGAAAGAGGAACAAAAATCCATACAAACTTTCGCGTTTAGGTTATTAAATTAAAATTAAATTCATTCATTTATTGATTCAACTTCAACTTCAACTTCTTGATTATGGCTCTGCGTCTGGTTTGGCGCAATTTTGCCATTATTGATTCGGACACAAAATGTCCATAAATTAGATAGTAAATGTCACACAGATAACAAACTAAGAAGGAATAGACTAGAGGTAGTACGTCACTGACCTGTATCTATTTGTATATATCTAGATGTAACATTATAAAAACGAACATTTGACACTGTTTTGACTTCTTGCTCTTTGGGAGTATGCCATATGAAAAAAAAAGATAGATATAATTTTTCAGTTCAGTTTCAGTTACATTCAAATACGTATGTGGTCAATCTGATTCTTGTCTGACATTCTACTGAAATGTGAGAATAGTGATGTGAAATTCTGTATTTATCGATTAAATTATGATTTCAGTAAGCAGGTTTGTTGTAACCGCTGCATTGTATGTTGATCATGACGACCGATGTAGCGCGGTGGGCAAAGGTGCGCCTGCAACGCAGGAGGTTACGGGTTCGGGAATCAAACCCCTCAGAACAAATTTGTGAACGATCTTCAGATATACCTATGTTCCGTTGGTTTGGGTATAAATGTACTATAAAAATGTATATCTATGCATAATAATGTATTTAATAAATCAGTTATCTAGTACCCATACCACGAGCTTTGAGTAGCTTACTTTGGGGCTAGATGGTGCTTTGTGGATTGTCCAGCAGTATTATATATTATTATAAAAGAGTATAATAAATTCAGTTATGTTTAAAATCCGCAAGCTGTAATTTTACTTGAAAAGATATACCAATATTCATTAATCACCTTTATTTTTTGGGTGTTTGTGGGGTTTTATATTAAGTTTGGAGTATGTGAGTCAATAATTATTAAATCAATCAGCTGGTAATGATTGAAACTACAACCCCCTCAAGGATCTAGATCGACTTAACCGGTACCTGACCCTGTAGGTATATAAATAAAGACCTACTAAGGTTATTTTGTTAAAACTTACATAAACTTGATAAATCTTCTTGATAATAATTATGTTTTTATTTAAAATGGGGTTAAGCGGTGATGGTTGTTTGCCGTCGTTATTTAGGATATGAGCAGTGAGAAAACTTAGGTAGGTACTTTAGTTACATTAACATAAACGAAATTATTTTTAAAGTATTTTCACGTCGTATACTACTATACTTAACTGAAATATTTTGTGCTTAGATACCACTTGGATGCTATCATTTAACCTTTATTTTCAAAGTTTTTTTGTAAGTCCTTTGATATCCAATTCTGTGGCACGAAACATGGAAATGTAAAAAACACTAACGAGAATTCTATGATGGCTCCCAGACATGTCTTCTCAAGTTTTGTTTCCATTTTTCTTTTGTTATTGGATATTTTGTATATCTAGAAGTGAAAGATAAGAATAAGTTGTGAACTTCTAGCTACATTGCAATCTTTAGTCTCCTAGATCTTACTAGCGACACCATAATCAAGTTTTGATTTCTAACTCCAACTTAGTCGGTCCATGTAGGTACCGTAGCACTATATCGGTAGGTAGGTATAATTCTCAAACTACGACAATTTACTTTTGAATCATCATTTTGTCAACCAGTATTAGACATTCATCGACAATAAATTATCGACAACTACCAGTACTTCACTAGGTGGCATCAAAATGGTACATCAGATGTCAGTTTTTCGTATTGTACTTTAATATTAGTGAATTATAGAATTATACTGCTAATGAGCTGTAAATAACGTAGTAAAACAGTTATTATATTCTATGTACAAAAAACTATTCAACATATTGCAAAGAAAATACATGTAATATCCGCGTCTATCACGATTATAGACTTACCGATGAAAAGATATCTTGCGTTTATCTTCACATAAAGATCCCAAACGGCTTTTACAACCCACAGCTACACAAGTCATTATATACTAAGTTCTCGATTAAATATTATATATAAAACACAAAATTACAAATAAAACATAAACACAAATTTTCATTTTCTCAATCTGACATTCACTTGTCACCGTACGGTATCAAACAAAACCAAAACAATATCAAATCGGCTACATCGCCTTATAGGATGACAGTGACCTTATGCTCCGTCTACCTTACGGAACGTAAGGTACCTACTTGGTCTTAGGTATATATCAAGAGGTCAGTGTAGTACGTAGTGAAAAAATTATACCTATGTCTATGGGTAGTACCATAAACTTAGGTTGAACGTAGTGAAAAAAAACTATGTCTATGCCTTTGATTATATACTTGACAAGTATATAATCAAAGGTCTATGCTAGTACACAGTCGATATAGTACTGGTGTATTGGTATTTATTAAATTATACATAGAAAACATCCAAAATACTATAAGGCGGTAATCGAACCCGTAGCTTCCTATGTAGCAAGTGAATCATCGCCGCCAAAGAGGGAGGTCGACAAAAATAGCAATAATGAACAGGAGTCTGCTCGAGATACCTACAAGGCGCTGTTACCCCAAATATTGAGAAAATGCTGGAAACCGAGGATGGCTTCCTGCTTCCATGGTGCCTAGAAGAGATGTGTAACGCTTCATTTTTGGTACCCTTAAACTGTCAGCTATCAGATTGTTTTTTAGGGTTGCCAACACTTTACTGCAAAAATGGCGACAAATTTAAATGTAGCGTTAATTTTGCACACCCTTTAGATGGCTGAGTACCTACTACAGAGCATCATATAGAACTTGCATCATAAGAATTAATAATAACTCTTGCACCACTGAAAAACAGTCATCAAAATATAGGTTATTTATTCACTGACAATAGAACATGAGCAACAACAGGATAGCTGATAAAACGTGATTCACCGAAATTAAGTTTGTTTTTAAGTGGATATCACTGATAATGTGTCCGATATTAAAAGTGAATAATTATTCACACATTTTATTTGATGATTAATCTAACTATACCTACGCAAGCCAATCTTAATGTAGACTGTTTGTAAACACAGCTCACGACAAAAAAACTGTTTTTGTTATGCAATCCTGGCAGCATTACCATTAGACATTTGTTTTATAGATACATATTTTCACAGATATTCCCCATATTATATGCATGTGCAATAACATCAGAGTTACTAGCACACTCTAAAACCACGATACGTGCATATGCATAGTAGGACTTTGTTTATGAAATCAATATGTTTATGAAAACATGTTGTACTGTACAATCACAGAAATATCAATCGATTCCCTAAAAATATCGATACGCATAATATGTATAAATATTAGAAAAAAGAACAAATCACTTTGTCTACAACTACAATATCGAATTGAAGCATTAACACTAGCCATGTGTAGGCAATTAGGCATTCATTGCGAAGGTTATAACAACCTAAGTAAGGTAAGGCGGGCTTTGTTGATACTTTCGTTCGGAATAGGTTCGGCCAAAAGAACGAGCACGACTACGAGATTAGGTCTCATGGAACGTATACTTATCCTTCTTCACCTTCTTCATTGAAGATGAGACAAGGCAATAGGAGTGTATGAGCTGGTTTGTGACCCTTTCGGTTTTCGGGCGAGCAGCGTCCGGTCTTTGTCCATTTGTGCTCCAGTGAGGAACTCCAATCAGCTTTATTTGCAAAATGTTTTATCCAATGTTTTGGCAAAAACAACCCTGCTCATAGCCTTAAGATGTACTGAATAAATTTTATGTCTATGATCCTTCTGGTATTTATGCACAGACACACATAAAATTCTGCAAAGTTGTCAACCCTTTGCGCCCAAAAAGCAAAGATTCTAGTAGAAATCTATGACTACGTTCCAACATCGTACCAATTACTGTCACTGTCTGTCAGTTTATATCTCATTATCTTTACGAGGGCAAAAACCAACTCTTGTAAATTTTGTTTTAATTTCAAAAAATCTTATGAAGCTATCCGGAAACGGTCATCGGCAAAATTACGTCAAACCAGAGACAGAGCCATAATCAAAAATTTGAAGTTGAAGGGCAAAAAAGGGCACGTTTCTACAACAAAACTCCAAATGAGTTGCAAAATTATCAGTAAATAAAATAAAACAAATTGTAAAATAATATGTGGTTTGCGAAAAGGCTTACTATAAAATATGAAATTATCTAGCTAGAGGATAAATAAGCTAAGGACGAGTTTTGGTCCAACCTGAAAATTCAACAAGGTAAATATTCTTATGGGATCTTCATATTACTTGTAAAATTATTGGTGTTATTTTAATTTACATTAATATTGATTACATTAATTCCTAATTTTACTCAGATATATTGAACTACACATTGAATTTTCTTACGTGTATCAAGGGTATGTAAGACCTTAAGCAGACACTGGCCAAAGTTGGAGTGGTTGGTGGAGTTTGAATTCAATTAAGCTAACTACCTTCTTAATAACCAAAGGAAGGGAAATAGGCAAGTGAACCCGCAAGCAGCAGCTAGTGCTTGTGTATTGTAGCCTGTGATTGTAGCCGACAGTAACCTTGGTGTCGTCACGCCACAGCGCTGAGCCCACTTCGGTTAGATTACTCATAACTGTCAGTTAGTGCTGCGACGCGCCGCTCCGAAGACGCATACTATTTTTAATCCAACAAAACATTGAAATTTTTATCACACGGTTTCTCGTTTGAGTGTTAATACAATATGTAAGCATTTGAAATTTTACCAAACATTTATTTTAACATTTCCTAGTTTGTTTGGTGCTCAAAATAGTCGAATCTAGAAAGATTCAAGTAGTTTTTCTAATAAGGAATGTGGCAGCGAGTAAAAAAATTGTTGAGTTTGATAAACATTTGAACTTTTACCAAACCATTGCTTTAACATTTTCTAGTTTGTTTGGTGCTCAATTTCGTGTATCTTTTTAGTTTTCTTTACACTAGGGATGTGGCAGCGACTTATTTTTTTTTGTGTGAAAAAATTTTGACTTTTCTTTTTCTTTTTTTCAGATAAATATGAACGTGGTGGCAGTCGGCCCCGAGTCGACCCAGGTGACCTGTCCCTCGTGCGGAGCCTCGGTCCTGACGAAGGTGGAACGGAAGGCCACCACGAGGACGCACATTGTGGCGCTCGTCCTTTGCTTGTTCTTGTAAGTGTTATATCTATATTAATATGGGTGTTTAATATGTATAATAAAAAATATCTATCTATGTAGTATATTGTATTAAGTATATCAGTCATCTAGTACCCATAACACAAGCTCTGCTTAGTTTGGGGCTAGATGATGCTGTGTGGACTGTCCGGAATTATTTATTATTTATTTATTTATTTACTACCGTCTACTATGTCTATATTTATGTCTATCTGAACATCAGCGTCACTACGGCTTGTAGATGTATGCTGAGACAGGTCCTTTTTGGCCCTTTAAGTAAATAGTTTTAAATAAATAAGTTACCTGTCTTTCTTATAAATAAATAACATCTGCCCTTAGGCTTCGTGCGCTTTTCTATGGAAACATTTCAAGGGTATTTCTATCCCGTGAGAACTTATTTATAAAATTGAAAGTAGCCTATTCTAAGGCTAGAACTACGTCTATTCCAAATTTCAGCCTGAACCCTTCAGCAGGTACTTTTTGCGTGAAAGAGGAACAAACATCCATCCGTTCATTCCACACATCTATCCATCCATATTAACTTAACAAAATAATTAAATTTTGCATTTAAAACATTTGTAAGGATTTATCCATTCAATCTGTCCGTCCAAAACATTACAACCTCTTTGACACCCTTGACTTTTTTGGGTTTAACTCCTTTGGGCCTGTTAACCCTTCGTGCCACCATTATAGTGAAGTAGGTAGGTATCGACTGCTATCTACTGTGTGTAGGTGGTTATCGGAGGGTTATGTCAAGGTTTTCAACAATAACATCAACAATCAAGCGAGTGGTAAGTAGAAAGAGTAAGTAGGTACTGAAGGAATCGGACTGATTATTTTTTTTGTATAATCGGAGAACAAATAATTGTACAAACAGGAATATATTCTAACTCCTTCTCATGGAATAAAACATAATCCACATGGACAGAAATAGCCTTGAAACCTTTCTTAGAAAACAGGCGTGCGAAGTCGCGGGCATGTACTATTAACAATAAACTCAACACTATAGGTACACTAGCGACCCGCCCCGGCTTCGTTTTATTATACGTATAAACCTTCCTCTTGAATCAATCTATCTAATAAAAAAAACCGCATCAAAATCCGTTGCGTAGTTTTAAAGATATTAGCATTCAAAGGGACATAGGGATATAGGGACAGAGAAAGCGACTTTGTTTTATACTATGTAGTGATATAGCTTTATCCAAGTTGCGAAAACAATTATGTTGAATACCTACGTTTATGTATAGGGAGGTATGTATTTACTTTCATAGGTTACAGCACGAGGTACTTAAAAATTTGAAGATATTGAATGACGAAGGAATCTAAGTATTATGACTAAGGCACTTATCAAATGATGATTGCTAAATTCGATTGAACTGGATGACGACTTGTTGTTATTAAAATAAGTAAGTACCTGCGATGTACGAACCGGTGATGATTAAGTGGAAACGGCGCGGCGCGGCTTAATACTTTCATTACCATTATGGCTATTCTAATATACCTACAATAGTATTAGGTATTTCACGACTGTGTGAGCATAGACATTGAAATTATTAATTTTGTGCCATTTATGTTATATTTTGTACTCTTATCTCATCTTTTGTTTCTCAATAGTCAATATGTATACAGTATCTAATTATTTTTGTTAAATGTTAATTAATAATTTAGTGTATTCTATATTAACGAACCGCCCCGGCTTCGCACGGGTATTTTTTAAACATTACTCTATCTATTAAACCTTACAAGGCGCATTAAAATCCATTTTGTAGGTTTATAGATCTAAGCATAGGTACATAGGGAATAGGGACAGACAGACAGCAGGAAGTAACTTTGTTTTATACAACACGTAGTGAAGTGCATAGGTACTCTCTATCTTTTTTGTAATTAAGTATTTTTATACACAATGTAACGACTTAGCTGTAAATTGATGTCACGTTACATTTATGATTATTTTAAATAGACTATAAACTACGATGACGCACATTTTCATTGTAGTTATGTGTAAGTCGCCAACGCCCGGCAGGTCTCCTCGGGGACATTGAAATAAAAATAATAACCTACGTAACAATTTACTTCGAAAGGTAGTACGAATTCGAAGTAAATTTTATTTAATTTCTAAAAGCACAGAGTCATATGAAATGAATTTATATCGTGCTGTACAAGCAACGCCCCCATTGACGCTATCTTATCTCTAACTAAACGTAATGTAGGTTTACATGTAGACTTAGCAACTACTGATACTGAAATCCTGTTGGTGCAAATGATAATAAATACTTACTATACAATGTGATTTTTCGAACCTTGATCAAACGAAATGTGCGGATACACGACACATCATCTACAACCTTTACTGGTCCACTGCTGGACGCAGGTCTTCCCATGATAAGCGCCTCATCGGCACTCATCATATGGGAGTAATGCCCATAATCCCCACGCTGGGCATGCGGGTTGGGGATCGCAGTTCGGACACGACACATATTTATCGATAAAAACCGAGATAAAAAAAATTTAATGTTATTTTTTTTAAACACAAGTCAAGTACAGATATCAACAGGAATCTCAACTGATTTAATCTAAATGGCAGAAAGTACCTAATTTAAATGGTGAATAACATGACAACGGAAAGAGATAGACCCCCAGTTTTTGAAGGATTTGTAGAATAAATTATGAAGTTTAATACAACATGCAAAAAAGTACACCTTAATTACCCAGTTTTAAAGTTACAGAGAAAAAATAAAATAAAAATCGTTTTTTTTTGTCTTATTTCTAAAAAATGCTGTTTTTACTACGCTTATGTATCGTATTTGTATTTTTATTTATTTTATTAGCTATGTAAACTATTTAGCTTTCAAATGAGACTACTTCGAATAAAATACACCATTTACTCAAAAAGAAACGAAGAAAAAACCAGATGAAGTAGTCTTCATTTTAAAAATTATTAAAACTGCTTTGTTTTTGAGATAAATAACATATAATTTTTTTTATCTTGATTTTTACCGATAAATATGTGTCATGTATCCGCACATTTCTTTTGATCAAGGTTCGAAGAATCACATTGTATGAATCAGAATTAAAACCGTCGTTTTCAAAATAAATGAAATAATTGCGAAATAATTGAACTGAATCAATTAATAATTCACTTGAATCTTTTAGAGATTAAGTGACAAACCTTATATTAATTTTATATTCATCATATTATTCATATGCATTCATTAATAATGTATTATTAAAGGTTTTACATGCATAAACAGATATAAAGGTACACAGAGGTCTAACTAATCATTTATTATTATTTTTATTAAATAAGAAATAAAAATGGCTTGATATAAGAAAGAAAATGTGAAGCAATTTTAATATAATAAAACGATCATAAAATTTAACAAACTTATAAAAATTACATCAATATTATCGTAGAAGGTTACAGTTTTAGGCAGTTAAAATAAATAAATTTTTAATTTAATTATATAGAGACAAAATGTAGGTGAAATTTCGTTCTAAGGTTGTATTTATAGAAACAGAGGCGTAGGTATGTCAATTTATTATTCATTTTCACTTCGGAGTTCGGATCATTATGCTTTATTACTGTCGTTTGCAAAAAAACTCTTGTAAAAGTAGTTTTCGACTAGCTAAATAGTTTTAAACTAGTATTGGGAAGAATACCTAACTTAGGAGCTACCTTTAGACTGTTTGCAACCGTCTGCAGTTAGCTCAATGGTTTCAATTGTAAATACTAATTGTAATTTTTCTATTCCTTGCTTGTAATTTTCGTTGTTTATAAATAAATTAGATGATCATTTATTTAAAAAAAGCTGAGAATAAATAATAGTATAGTTAGTAGTTACGTTTATTTTCGTTTATTCCATTACTAGATGCGCCCCGCGGCTTCGCCCGCGAACCAGAGTTTTTTTCATCAAAATTTCAGAATTTTATTGTACATTTACTAGGGTTTTTGGGTAAAAATAAAAAATACGTGTTTCATTTATTCACTCCATAGTTTATTTGTACCGAGTTATGAGTGAATCGAACCAAGGATTATTTATTTTCATACAAACTTTACCACCCCATTGAAACCCTTCAGAGAATAATTTTTCAAAGTTTCTTATTAATCAAATAATCAATATCTTTATTTCTTTAGGCTTACAAAATAAGCACTTAGACAAGTCAAATTTAATACTATAGGTAAGTACATAATTATAAAAATAAAGTGATAATTGATTTTCAGTTCGCCTCACTTATTCTAGGTCTTAATCTATTTACATACGAAATTTTATTTAAATAACTTAAGTAGTTACGGATATTACCTTTAACAAACATTCACACACACTCTCCCATTTATTATAGTAGTAACATAGTTAACGTCTACTAAAAGAACTCTTTTAGTGTTTTCGAATAGTTAGGTACTACCGTACTACCTCAACCTATTGTCTTAACTACAAATAATATTAACGCTGAACGAATCGGGCTAAGATTTGGAATACACGTATGTCTTGGCCTGGAATAACACAGGCTTTTCATCCCATAAATCAATTCCCATGGGATAGAAGTAGCCTTCAATTGTTTCTATACAAACAACGCGTGGAAGCTGCGGCCATATTATAGGCACTAGTTTATATATATACTAGCGACCCGCCCCGGCTTTGCACGGTTATTATACGTATAAACCTTCCTCTTGAATTACTCTATCCATTAAAAAAAACCACTTTAAAATCCGTTGCTTATTTTTAAAGATTTAAGCATTCAAAGGGACATATGGATATAGGGACATAGGGACAGAAAAAGCGACTTTGTTTTATACTATGTAGTGATATCTATTATTGTAGAGATGTACTAAATAGTATCTCTATTCTTTATTTTAACTAGATGATACTGTATGTGTGTAGTGATATCTGTTAATTATTTATTTTATTTATTTATTCCCCAGATGCTGGCCGTGTGTGTGCGTGCCCTACTGCATGGACTCCTGTAAAAACGCCGACCACTATTGCCCCAGCTGCAACTCTTACCTCGGCACTTACGCCAAATAGTCCACACGACCACCATTGGTCGCGACGTCTTGCTATAGTCAGGTCAAGAATTTAAGTAAACACTAGGAAAATTCGCAAGAAACTGAAAATTGGTATGAACTGTAGGACGTTCGTACTATTTGCGAATGTTGATAAGCCTACGTACGTATACAAGTTTTCTCTCAAGTATAAAAGTATGCATTGTTTTTTATTCTGAGTATAAATTTTAATATGGGTTCTTAGTATGGGCTTATCAGCCAAAACGAAGGTTTATCGTAAAAATACACTTCATAATATACGATAAGATTTAATAGTCATAATAACTACAATTATGTCTGTAATCTTATCTCTTGTCTTATCTTCTTTGTTCATATAAATTCGTATTTTGTTTATAATTATGTTCTCAATAGTCTAATAATTCAGCTTCATGCGAATTTTCTTAAGCTAGGATGTCTTCTTATCTTGACTGGACTACTAACTTATTTTTTACGATATTTTAAGTAAACCGTCTTTGTATTATTGAAATAACCTTTGTATAGTGCATTCTACCTCGTAAACGGATCAAATGTGAATCACATAAGTACAAATAGTACGCATACATAGTTGGAATCAAACTAAGTATATAATTCCCAGAGATTACATAGCAAATAAATTAAAAGATTGCTGTTCGATTATTGTAGATAATAACGTTCCACAATTATTTGTTGATCGTATCGACCCTGGCCGTGAGACGGGTGAATTCAGATACCAACAAGGTTATTATTTACTTGACTATCAATTCAAATGTAAAAACACTCAATAATGTATCTTCAAAATGTCGTTTTCAGTCATTTTACACCTCATAAATATTTTTGACCGTAATAAAATTCCACTTAACTATAAGCAATTATTACTGTTCCCAAGTACAAAGAAAACCTAGCTTAAGAGAGTGCAAATCGTATATTTTATGTCGTGGTACATAAATAAAGCATGTGTGAAAATATTGATTAAAAGGTAAAAAATTGTTAATTTTCTAAACATAGAATCTAAAATAATATAAATATTTCAAGAGCATGAAACTGCGCGTGTTGTAGCTATTTTCAAACTGTCCTCGATAAACAGAAGTAACGTAAAATAGTTTTAAATAGTTATGTATATACTTACGTTGCTATCTCCATTCCCAGTGATGACGGCGTCTCATGTTTCAATAGAGTTGAAACTTTATCAACGTTAGAATCGAAAAATTAATAACCAATGTACTAAAATCATATTCTAGGGTCCAACTAACCACGGGCTCAACGTGCTTACGAGTATTTTAAAACCAAATCGAGCACAGAAAAATAGAACTCATATCTCTAAAATTATTGTATTTTTAGAGAAGATATGAAAACGGATGATATCTTATTTGAACTACGTTAAACCTATGATAAGGAAACTGAGTTGAAACTTGTTTTTTGTCAATAGTTCGATGTGCTAACCAGAGCATAACTTTCTGGTTGTCCAGTCAGCTGTGTCACATGCAATACTGCACTAACACTACTGTTACTACTCTATGAAGACATGGGGTTCGATTCCCACCGCGAGACTTAGTACGAAGTAAATATAAAGAGAAATTCAAGATGGTCCCTTAATAGATACATTATTATTGCCTGATTGCCAACCTTTTAATTGTTGTACTTTTAATCGTATTGGTGCTTCTCTTTTCTTATACCTACTATATTTTCGTCGACTATTTACCATGCAGATGTAGAAAAAACTACTTAGATTTGTGTAAATGTATTTGTTAAAAACATTTTAGGTGTGTATGCATATATGTAAGTTTTTTGGAGTGTTTTAAGCACTCTGTTTTGTTTAAAGATTTCCTCACTATTTTATAAAAATAGAAGTGAATTTCCTCAGAACGTTAAATAGTGTCACGCGATAATATTTTTTTAATGAAAAGTGTTAGAGTGGTAAAATAAACTTTTGTATAAATATTATAAATTGTTTATCATTTATACTTTCACATTCACAGCTACCTTTGTGGAGATCTTTGTGTAGCTTCAAAAAGGATGAGCAGAATTCAATGGGGGATACATATTTTCAAAAAAAAACTAATCAATAACACACAGAAAGAAGCTGCTCCCTACGTCACCCGGGCTATCATTTAAGTCGCCCTTTATGATAATATCCACTAGGTATCTAATTTTGTGGTGCTTGCTTTTCACAGAATTAATTCATCATTCCATTTGTCTGTCACACGTTTTGAACACGTTGCCACTGTTTCATTGAGCGTGTGCAATAAAACACGCTATTGAAGTTTTGGGATAATCTGCTTACCAAAGAATATTATAATCTAATAATAGAAACAAATTAAAACTACTAAGTATTTACAATTGAAACAATTTTGCTAACCAAAGACAGTTGGAAACAGTCTAATCGAAGTTTTTGAATCCATGATATTTTTCGAAACGAGCGTGCAAAATTAGCGGCGATTAGGATAATTAATACGGCCTTAATCCTTAAGGCGCGCTAAGTAGCTAAAAATGCGGCAGAAAAACCAGGAGAGTTGACAAGGGCTACCTCATAGATGGCGCATGCCTACTGTTAATTAGTATATATTCGTTTTTATAATATCGCGTTGCTGGTACCTGCGTAGGTAGGTAATAATGCTTTACTATGGGTAACTTTACCCTGTTTTGTACCTGATGTAACGACCTCCCCAAGTTCCTAGGTAATGCATAAGTAAATTAATAATATGTATGCTTATGCATAGGTACCTATTCTATATTTCATTAAATATAATATAATCGCGAAGAAACGACAACCGTTGGGGTAAACGTGTTCTTGAGTGGAGACCGCGTCGTAGCAAACGTAGTGTAGTACGTCCTCCGGCAAAATGGGATGACGATCTGCGAAAGACTGCTGGCAGATGCTGGATGTGTCAAGCTGAAGATAGGGCGCTATGGCGCTCATTAGGGGAGGCCTATGTCCAGCAGTGGACTAATATAGGCTGATGATGATGTATTAGTCCACAGCTAGACATATGCTTCCTAATGAGTGCCATAGCGCCCTGTCTTCAGCTAGCCACATTCAGCATCTACCAGCAGTGTTTCATAGATCAGCCTATGCATTTTATAATTTCATTTCGAACGTCACTTAGGGTCATACTACACGGGCGGTTCTGCCGTCGCGGGTATCCGCTCGACAAAGCTGCCGTAGACCATCAAACTACAACGGATACGCGGGGATGATAATCCCGCGCAGAATGACGTATAGCGAGAAAGCGTCCATGTAGTAAGAACCGGTTATCAGCGGTGGTTTGAAGCTACATGCGGCGGTCGTATTGCTCCCGCCTAGCTGTGAACCGCGAAGGAAAATCATATCTTTCATATTTCATATTAAAATGTGATTAGTGCGGTCCAGAAGCGTATTCCCGCAGCGGGAGAACTTCCCGTGTGGTATGACCCTTAGAAATCCGCTGTCAGTTTAAAATGCTGAGATTTTGACAATTAGGGGAGAACAGGGCAACAGGAGCCTACTCCAGGAATGTTTTAATAAAAATTTGACAAACTTGTCAAAATTCTTCCTATTATTATTATCAATTTCATATATTTTATATATATATGAATAATATATGAAATATATTTCATATATTTCATAATAATATATGAAATATATTTCATATATTACTCATGAGTAGAACTAGGAAGCTCATTTGGATATTTAAAAAATTAAGGCATATAGCGACACAAAATCTTATACACAAAATATATATTGCTCTGGCACAATCAATACTCACCTATTGTGTACCAATTTGGGGTGGAGCAACCAAATCTAAACTTATCAACCTAGAAAGAGCACAGAGGTCCTTACTGAAGTAATATTTTTTAAACCATATAGGTTCTCGACTGAAATGCTACACACAATAAAGAATAAATTATCTGTTAGGAAATTGTATATACTGCATTCCATTATAAAATTACATAAAACAATCACCTATGACCTTAATATCATAAAAAACAGAAGGAAAAATAAAAATATAGTAAATAAAAAACAAACTAAATCAACCTTTGCATCTCGTCAAAATGTATCTAAATCTGCGCATATGTACAACAAATTAAACAAAATTTTAAATATTTATCCTTTGAATAAGTTTGAATTAAAAACCAGCCTAACTAAATATTTACTAAGTCTAAACTATGAAACAACTGAAACTCTTCTGGAATTAGATACCTAACTGAATAAGTTTTATATACAAATAGCTGAAAGTACTTATAGTAAGTAAAAATTAAGTTTTAGTGATTGGGATTAAATAAAATATAATAATAAACTAACACAACAACACACTACTTCAACATACATTACACAAACACACATCACTCACACACCAAGTAGGTAGCTCCTGTTGCCTGATCTCTTAAGGGAGCGGTGTCCTCGGGAGTAACCTACAATACACACACTCACTACACACACACTCACTACACACACTCACTACACACACACTCACTACACACACTCACTACACACACACGCACTAAACAATTCGCATCAGCTTGCACTTGTACCACACCACAAAACACTACTTCTCACAATTTACTTAAACCTACCCTCTTTTACGTAATTTGTAAAATATTCTGAACTGTTTGTTAATTTGCTGATTTGATTTACTTGTTTTATTGTTTATAAAATGTTTGTTCCTTAGTAACGAGTGAATATTTAAGTATGATATGGAAGAGCGTTGCCTCCTAATACAAGTATTCTATACTTAAAAGGAGGTTCCGAGCACATTATAAGACACTGTAACTTTCTGAAAATGAAATAAACATTTTTGTATTTTGTATTGTATTTGTATAGTATACCCTATAGTTAAAATACGGGACTGGCATACAAAAGTCTCGAAATATGAAGAATAAAAAAAACCGTTTTCTTTATTATTAAATAGTACTTAACTATAGATATGTATTAAGGTACAATTTACAGTTTAACCAGTCAGTCGCTCCTTTTGCCTGTCAATTGCAATTGATGAGTGCCCATTTAATGCTAGAGCAAATATAATTAATTTTAGATCAAAAAAATTGCAATACTAACAGTAACATTTGTGTTACTGTTACAGTTTTTCAAATTTTTTTCAAATCATAACATTTTTACAACCAAAATTAATCAATTAATTTTGCAAACAAAATGGAGAAAATAAATATAAAAATATTGATGGTAAACAAAAGATCCAGACTTTATGGATCCAAACAAAATGTACAAAATATCTCTCAAATCTGGACTATCACTGCCAGAATACTTTTTTATCATCGGTACCACATATCTCTACTTGTTTCAGTATATAAAAAATTGCACATAATTTATCTTCTTCAAAATATTAGCGAGGCTACCATCAATTCAATTTTACCTTATCACTCATTGCCCGATTGAGCTTTCATTAGGCTACGTTCCCCTATGCCCGTCGTTCTTTAGCATAGAGCCTATGCTAAAGAATGACGTAGCTCGGTCACTAGAGTGGATTTGAGTTCAAATTCGAGATTTTACAGAATGAGTCTGCCTGCAGATATAGATAAAGATATAAAATAAGGAAATAAATAACTTTATTAACAACGAAAATTACAATCAAGGAATAGAAAAAATTACAACTAGTATATACAATTGAAACCATTGAGCTAACTGCAGATTGCAAACAGTCTAAAGGAAATCTTATTTGCACTTTAGGTAAATTCAGGTAAAATAAAACAAATTGCGAAATATAAAGAATATGAGGTATAATTTATAATTCTCTATTTTTAATAATGAGAAAAAGATACTCAAAATTCAAATTCGTTTATACCTTATTTTCAAATACGACCAAATCTAACTGTCTGCTGTAAAATAAAAATGCGAATGCGAAATATGAATGTTAAGTTCCATTAATTGGTTCCGTAGTTTGAACACTGACAGTTTTGGTAGGTATATCTGCCGGTGTGAAATATTAAATTATTCATTTAATTTACAAAAAACCTGGCATCGCTCAATAAAACAATAAACCATAAGGCATTAACACAAACACAAATGACTGATATAACCCTAAGAATTTCATACCTATTAATCATCACTACATAGTATAAAACAAAGTCGCCTTTTCTGCCCCTATTTCCCTTTGACTACTTAAATATTTGAAACTACGCAACGGATTTTGATGCAGTTTTTTTTAAGAGATAGAGTGATTCAAAAGGAAAGTTTATACGTATAATAAAACCGTGCGAAGCCGGGGCGGGTCGCTAGTAAGAGATAAAGCTCCAACTAACATACCTTATACCGCGAAGGTATGAATCTATCCGAAATGCTACAAGATGATGGAATAGATAAAGTTTTGTTATTTCGGTACTGTTCTAAATACTAAAATGGTTTTCCCGAAAGACCCGAAATTTTCCGAGAAATTATTTACTATTACCAGGTTTTAAAATCATCCAGAAATTTCGGGAAATCCCGGGAAATTTAGAAGCTGGAATCGACGGGACCAAATCCTAATTTATAGATTTCCATCATAATATTTTTTTGTGCCATCTCTATTACGTTCCAGTTCCACTCTATGCAAAACGATATCATATCTCTGAATGCTAAATGAAATTTAGTTTTGACAATTTGTGTAGCGTACTGGTATTCTATATTCAAAAATTTGATTTACCAAAATCCTAGTTGTCAATCCAAATGAAACATAGTCAATCTGTCAGGGAACGCTAGCTAAGAGCCTGTCCAGATGGAGCGTTTTACTCGCGAGTGGTCTCGCGTTTAAACATTCCCGTTCTCCAGATACTAGAGCACTATACCTACATCCCGTCCAGATGCTGGTGCGCGATTCCTCGTCCAGCCAGTGGTACGCGCGACGCGAGTGGACGTATTTCTTATACCGTACATATATTACCGTACTTTTCATAGAAGCAATTGAAAAAAGAGTTGCAGTATGGGAAAATTGAATCAATCAAAGATAATCCAATAGAACCATGAAACGTTACAATTAACTAATAACGGAAGAATTAGCAGAATTGGATGTATGTTAAATCTTTGTAGTGCTTTTTGCTTCCGACGTTTCCAAAACTATTTTATTTGGTTCCTTGTTTATAATAACTGTCCCCGAGTCCCTCCCTAACGCACCGCGCAAAGGAGCGCACGTAAAACGCCCCATCTGGACAGTCTCTAACCGAATATTCACGATAAATATTACGTATGGATTGTCATTGATATCTGAGACGACATCAAGCACACGTCCAGCCTTGACAGAGGTCACGGCGGTACTGAAGCATGGGCGGCGGGCTCAGCGCCTGCTGTTAATCGAATAAATTAATATTTAAATTTATTATGAATCTTCATCAAAAAACTCACATAACGAGAGACTAGATAAAAATGTTACCTATCTTTTCCAATAACTTCCTAGTTGATGTTTATCGTAGCTATCAATATATTTTGATTTTAAATTCTGAAACATATCATTTTGAAAACATATATTTATTAAGAAAAGTTTCTGCTGTTATGTTTTCGGATTAGCTATTGATCTAGGTATGAACGTGAAGTAATATAGATATTTAAATTTTAAATGTAGCTTGCTCAGAAGTATTATCTGTTTCTGCTTAAAAAGGACCATTTGTCGACACACAGCGTCTTAACTGGTCCTAACTACCATTTACCTATTATTCGGAGCAGATAACAGATAAGTAGGTTTTAGTTCGGGTAGATGTCGTCATAATGTCATGACGTCAATAAAGGGCCTGGCCGACGACATGCCGACGCAAACAATGATATTTTACTATTATAATATCATTGGACGCAAACACAAGGTTGAAGAATACCATTAGGTTAGTATTTATGATGGGATGCCGTTTGAACAATCACGCCTAATGGTAGGTAAGCTTAAAGGCGTGCCAAAATATAAAACTAGGTTGAATTGGGAGTGGGAAGGCCATTTAGCACACAAACAGAAAAGAACAACAGGTTTTTAGGTCTACAGGAAAACATGACCAGTGAGAAGGTTCCAAAGCGTAGAGAATTAGACAAAAAACACGTCTTGGCATTTTTCGAGGAAGTTTTGCTATCACAAAAAACAACACGTGAAACAGATTGCGGTCCTTGACATTCAGTTTTTTTTTATTTTTGTTAGTTCTGACAAGATGAGAAGTAATCATGGTCTACTGATATAGAACGGACGATAGAGTAGTTTCGATAAGGTAAGTACCCATATAAATTAATGTCTCCAATAATAAGAAGCCATTTATAATTCAAGACGAGTAAAATATTAGGCATCTATTAGCAGCACCTATGAACACTTATTTAA
This sequence comes from Eupithecia centaureata, assembly GCA_944547425.1. Lineage (NCBI taxonomy): Eukaryota > Metazoa > Arthropoda > Insecta > Lepidoptera > Geometridae > Eupithecia > Eupithecia centaureata. The sequence goes on along the minus strand of OX155676.1, from coordinate 1,007,691 downwards.
CAATGGATGTGGTACACAATGGCGGACCGAATATTTACATCGTGCGAACAGGTTTGCCTACAGACTGTATTTGACCTCGAGTCCCAAATATCCGTGACTCAGTGTCTAGCTAGATTAGTGCTCTTCTAGTCGTTCCGGCCGTCCGACGCATCTTTTTTTCGCGTTTTTTTATCAGATAATAGGAGTTCTTCTTTATCAGCTCCTCCTACAAAGTAATTAACCATTTTTTTCTAATCTGCAATTAAAAGGTGCATGTTTTCGAATTTATTGTTTGAATTGATGGGTGTTCGAGAATAGTTATACTAGGTAGACAAAAATAGAATCGTGAATTTTGGTGATTTTCAGATAAAAATGAGTTTACCGCCGCTGGGAGCTGAACCGGTGAACGTGACGTGTCCGTCGTGCAAAGCCACTGGGCTGACAAGGATCCAGCCGAAAGCCACAATTATAACTCACGCTGTTGCAATCGGCCTGTGCCTCTTGTTGTGAGTACGAAAATCTTCCACTTGGAGCCAACGTCAACGGCTTTGACGTGGAGTTTTTGTATCAATAAAAACTCCACTCCAAAGGAAAACCTTTGCGTGAAAGCAGGCCAGGCATCGTTTATAAACCTATTTGGTTTAAGGCAGAACTTCAACCAAAAATTCAAATCTTTTCTGATGGATAATCAAAACCTTAAGATCGGAAAAATCATTTAAATCTTCAATTTAGGTGTTTGCAAAAAAAGAAAAATCTTTATGGACTTAAGAATAATGAAAAGGATGCATCTTTCCCGGGAAGCAGAAACCGATGTGGTGTCAAATCAGAATAAGCAAGGGTTTTGCAGGGTCAAAAGGCACTTTAACTTGAAGCACAAACTAAAAGGCCCTGTTTTCAGTCTGGAGGTCCATTTTTTTAAAAAGGCCTATAATAATTTACACCTATTTTCTTTGTCATTCCAATGCACGATCGATAATTTAAGATGTGTTCATTTCTCGCTATTTTAGTACTGCGTAGGTGTCTTGCTTAACCTTAATTAGAAGGAACGGGTTGATTGTTTTTGTGTTCTTGGAAATATTAGCAGCATCGTTGCGTTGTTTTAAATTTCTTGCTTAATGTAGGAAAATATAGATGGTCAATAAAGTCCAAATGTAATCATTCGGTTATCTTTTAGTAGAAAAAATGAACTTAAAACGTTTGGATTGCTGAAACAAATCACATTTTCTTATTATAGGCTTTCAAATTATGCCCACGTAAGAAAATATCTCGGTGCGTTTGCACTACGTAGCTAGTGCAAACGCACCGAGCGAACTCAGTTTTTTCAATTTTTATCGTCTTGACAGATTGAGTCCATTTCATGCCATCTCTCTCTTTCACTTGATGTTAGCGAAAGAATATTTATTTATAATTAGTTTATATAATTAGGTACTTTTACTTTATTTTCCCAGGTGCTGGCCCTGTATTTGTCTGCCATACTGCATCAATATAGGAATGAACTCCGACCACCACTGCTCCAGTTGCGACGCTTATCTCGGGACCTATAGAAGAACATAAACATATCCACAATTTTGTGATCTCAACGCATAATTTCAGTAGAATTTTAACTATCACTATCATTCCTTGTTATCATATCAACAAATTTATCGTCCAGGGAAAAACGGAACTATTAATACTTTGACTGCCAATGACGTACACGGTCATGTTCAGTCAGGTTCTTTCACAGTTATACTTACTCCTTCCGCAATGAAAGGTGTTTTGTATACATTTTGAGAATTAAATACCGCGGGAATCGACATCAAAAACCCTTATAAGTACTCTGCCTAGTCTTGTATTCAAAGGTTCTAACATTTTCCTGTTAACTAACAAGAAATCTCACATTTTCTTTGATTTAATTCCTACCTTGATAAAGCATTTTGATTATTAAGTACCCATGTAATACTTAAAATAAGTATACTTAGTACCACGAAAAAGCTATGCATTTATACCTGACATTATATTTTTATCATATTAAATAATAAACAAAAAGATTTATTCTTATTAATACCTACAGGTAGTAAATATAAATAAATTACAAAAACTCATTTCATGCAGGAAAACGTATGATTGGTAACTGTAACTTGTTTGTATTTACCTACAAAACGTTATCATATCACCGACGACGTCATAAGAATCCCGAGCGCAATTCGGGATTTTAGAATTTTTTATTATTGAGTTATTAGATTAATTAGAATTAAGAATAGTTATTAAGAGCGACTAGTACTGGACTAGTACCTACTGGAATGCTGAGTACGAGAGGGATTTTAGTGTCTTATATCTACCAAATTTAAGTTTACAATAAAAATCGTTTATTTCAGCCAATAATAAGCCATTACAATTTAAATAAAAAAAGTAACATGTCCTATAACTAAAACCTTATACATTGAAATTGGTTGTTGAAATAATAAAAATAATTCATTTAATAAATGTTCATATTATAAATTGAAATAAGAAGGAAATTAATTAATAAAAATATCAAATAAATATAAATAAAGCTAAGTTAGTCATACTGAAATTGCCCTTTACGTCAAGCTTCGATAAATTTCGAAATATTGTATTCTTGAAAATCTTATTTTTAATTTTCTATATGTGGTGGTTTTCCTTAAATAAATAACTAGAGGGCAATCTCGATTCTTCTCCTGAAGGTCTAGTTTGATTGCTAAGACCTTCAGGCAGTTCTCGCTGGAGTAGACGACGCAGCAGCGATGCGGCTCTTTCGTAAGATGGCATGGAACCCGTCTGTTTGAGCGTCCGCAAACATGCCTGATGCACTGCAGTACTTGGGAAGCCGAACCAGCGCCCACAAGCCATTATTGGCCATTACCCCTAAATGGTATAGTCGGTTGGCGCTCATTGGGGGAGGCCTATGTCCAACAGTGGGGTTGATGATGATAACATTGCCTGCCTTCTTGTTATATGAGACCCTCAGACTGCACGTGCACGTTAAGCCTACCTACTTTCAGTATTATATTACCTGTGTCAATACAGATACAAATGTTACATAGGTATTAAATGAGAAATAATAATTCCGGCCACAGAATTTTTTTTTGGCCACGTGGCTAAACTTCTCATTTAATAACTAAGCATCGAGAAATTGACATAGCCTCTAATAAACTAATTCATCTTCTTTACAACGCCAACTAAAAATGTTAAAGAAAGCGTCAAGTCAATATCAACAATTATTCTAACTTGTCCTTCTGATTATACATTGCCCACTAATTTACTAAGTCGGCCACGGAATTTGCAACTCATCACCATTTTACGTTTTACAGCTTCAATACAAGGTCCTCAAATATTATATATTCAAGCTTCAATAGACAACATCATATAATTATTACTTAACATGTAAAATAATACTTCATATCTTTTATCTTGAAAATAGCCTCTGTACGATTTGGCGCGAGTTAGCGACATGACAACAACCGGCCATTTGCACCAATCAGAGAGCGCCATTCGATTCTTTTACCGACCCGCCCGTGTTTGTTTATTGTGTTTGTTCGTGCGTTCGTATTGCAATAGTTTCATCTGTATTTCATTTATATATGTTTATGACATCGTGAAGAGAATCGCTAGGGGTCCAACTTTGGTTCAGGTGATTGACCCCAAAGTTAAATGACCTCAGCGTTAGAGGTCAATGAACTCAAAAAAAACATGAAGAATTACCCCGATTCAGAGCATTCCGATATGAGTTGATTAGGTTCAATTCGAGTGACGGATCCGACACAGAGTACCCCGACTCCACGTGGTCTTGTGCGTGGCGCCCCTAGAGTGTATTTAATAAGCCGGAGGCGTGAAGGGAGTGCAGCCTCCGCCAGCCGTAACAAGGGACAGGCACCGCGCGTGCCGCAGCGGCTGAGGCTGGTCGCCGAAGGCGACCAAAAAGCCGAAGCTGCGGAGGTGAGCAGTGGTGCCTGACCCTTGTTACGCAATGGCGGAGAGGCTGCACTTCCCGAAGCGCCGGAGCTATGGCGAATCGCGATGGAACCAAAAAAACATGAAAAACTACCTCGGGGTAGTTTTTGACCTTGAGGATAATGACCTCAAGGTCACTTTTGTTAAGGTCATTGAACTTTAGGTCAAAGGTCAATGACCTTGACCCAAAAAAACTATAAAACAATAGTTCATTATGTAATAATAGTGGCTTTAATATTTTATATGATGACAATTTTAGGTAAATTTATCCATCGATAAATGTAGGATGACTTACATTTTAAACATACTAAATTATAAAATTAGAAGCTAATAGAAAGACTATTTTGGTGTCATATATTAATACTTTAGAAGTTTGCTATTTGAATGCAAGCCACAAATTAAGATGCTAAAAAATAACCACCGTGCTGAGTTATATTTACAGTGGCTTACATAGAAGATAACTAGTGGCTGAGATACTGTTATTCAGACGCGCGTTGGTTGTGGCCGACTTAGTAATTTAGAAGGTTACTTATATTTTCTGAGGCTAATAATGCTATTTAAAAGAAGCTTGTTTAATTAGTAGCCGTATTAAATGTAGTAGGTAGGTACCATATCTACTACTCGGTCTGCATTTGTGGCAGATTACGTCATTGCTCCATCGAACCTGTAACCGGTCAAATTCCAGTCAAGGTCAGACCAATGGAACAATAGCCCTCCTTTAATTATTGTTTTAGTAAAATTACAGCCGGAATTTGGCTCAATTAGTTAATAAAGTCGCTGAAATGGGGCAGAAGGTTAATTATAGGGAGTAAGTAGGTTTTGCGAATTAACTCGTTGCCAGAGATCAAAGACATGTGGTAAAAATGTCTTTGCTAGAGATCCATCATCATCATATCAACTCCAAATCGTCCACTGCTGGACACTGGAGTGGCCTAACCACAAACAGCTGCTCTATGAGCCGCCTCCATCCATCCATCGACTGCCACCGCGACAATGTCGTCGCTCCTTCGAGTGGATGGTCTTCCAACACTGCGGTTTGCGTTGCATCCGGTTGCCAATCGATGACTTTACATTCCAGCATTTATAATGCACTACCTGAAACAAAATTTATGTGCTTTATTCTGGCTACAAAGCAAAAAAATCCTATTAAATTATAAATGAATAATAATATAAATTGTCTTTGTTATAATCGACTTAATATAATTTAGATAACTTTATTATGTGTCTAAGATACGAATATGTGATATTTATACCCTTTTTTCAATTTAAACTTTCGTGCCTTCATTATTGTACAAAATTAAATTGAATTCCTGAACAATTGATGTAATTATATGTGAAACACTATAGTAGAACAACATTTTTACAAATAAAAGGTAATTAGGTTTTTAGGATAGGTTTTTGACTTCTTTCACTGTGGGTACTGCCAATAATCCCCACGCTGGGCATGCGGGTTAGGGATCGCAGTTTGATTTTGGAGTTGTTCTGCAGGGACGGTGTGGAAACTGCGAGCTCTTGGATGGAACATCATTAAGAATCACATCGGTTTTGTATACTGATTGAGTCGAATATCTAGTCATGCCAGTCTTAAAGACATCATCCGGCGGGCCTTTGTCACTGTTAACTTACTAGCTATTCTCGAAGCAAATAGTCATTTCCGTGACGATGGTAAGAGGCCCAACGGTATAACACTAGCCCCATGGGAGTTGAGGAGTTCATTGTCTGGGACGCTACATTCGAAACACTTACGCCTTCCACTTACGCGAGGGCTGGCGCAGCGGCAGATTTGGCCGCGGTTCTCAAGAGGCGCAAATATGCAGGTTTCGACAGAACCTATGCATTTGATTGGAGTCGAGTCGAGACCCTAGGTCCGTTGGTTACCGTATGTGATAAAGTATGAGGGGAAGAACAAGTCTCTAGAATAAGTCTGAGCAGTGCTGTCAAAAAATGCGTCGGCATCAGTTGCGGCCACAGATTACAGAAGATAACCCTGTTATCTGTTTGCGGCAATGAACTCGTTTAGGAATAGTATCGACTGGAAGAGTGGGAGCGCTCTTCCTGGCTTGTGTTCGATAACGGATTGCGTAAATGCACAGGACAACACCCGGGTCGATGCGACGTCGACTGCTCTTATTGTGCATACCATTCTAGTTATCTATCTGCCAGGCATATGTTGTCTCCCTAGCTCAAGGCTTCTTTGATGCTACTGGTTTATCAAGTCTACCAGTAGCATCAGTAGGTAGGAGCTGCCATCTCGAGTGTAGTGTTCATTCCATACGAGACCAACATTACCAGACTTATACAAGGATGGATGGAGATATCATTATGAATAATATCCGTAAGTACCGATATTTATTTTACTATCAACGTATAGGTACAGGTTATTCGGATTCTGCAAGCGGCAAAAGCTGCTCAATAACTTAATTCAAATTCAAATTCACTTTATTATACACAAGTTGCGCCCCGCGGCTTCGCCCGCGTTGAAATTTATTTGTCAAATTTCAGCAATTTATTGCACGCCTCCTCGTGTAGGGGTAGTTTCGTTAAAATAAAAATTAATTTCTAACTATTAACTAAGTAGTTTATTTATACCGAATTTTAAGACAATCGAACCAAGGAAAAACAATTTTCCATACAAACTTTACCACCCTATTTAACCCCATCAGAAGTTCATTTTTCTAAAAAATATTAGTCTATGTCTTGTTCTAGGTCCTAAACTATCAACTTACCAAATTTCATTGGAATAACTTAAGTACTCACGGAGATTACTTATAGCAAACATTCACACAGACTTTCCCATTTATTATAATAGTAAGATGTCAACATCCATCAATATCACTACATAGTATAAAACAAAGTCGCTTTTTCTGTCCCTATTTCCCTTTGACTGCTTAAATCTTTAAAACTACGCAACGGATTTTGATGCGGTTTTTTTTAATAGATAGAGATAATAGAGTGATTCAAGTGGATGGTTTTTAAGGTATAATAAAAACGTGCGAAGCCGGGGCGGGTCGCTAGTTATAAATAAACCTACAATTGTTCTACAGTGATCAAGATTGGTGTACCTACCTAGTATGAGTATGCCACCGTCATAACACTAAACAGTACTATCAAGTTTCAAGCTGAAGTTAGTTATGTTATAAGTTAAGTGCGAGATGTGTCGGGTTACCAAAACAGAGAGGGTTCTGTAAAATACCTTCTACAAATTAATTTTCAATGTCTTCTTTATCACTTCTTCCATTAAAAGAATATAAATTAATGCTTTATTTTTGACTAGATGGTGCCCACGACTTCGTCTGCGCAGGATTAGTATTTCGAATGAACTCCCGGTTTCACCCGCGTAATTCCCGTTCTCCTAGGAATACCGGGATAAAATGTAGCCTATGTAAGATTATTATAGATATTCCAGATTATAATCTATCTCCGTACCAAATTTCATGCAGATCCGTTAAATAGTTTTTGCGTTAAAGAGTAACAAACATCCATCTATCCATCCAAAATACAACAAAATACATAATTACAAATTTTCGCGTTTATAATATTATTCTTGATTGATTCTTGATATTTAAATAATCTAACGTTTAAATTTTGACTTAGACCTTACCTCTTTTCGAAGCCCTAATAAATAAAAGTTGGTGTTCTTCCCCAATTGATGTTGAAAAAGGACTCGATCATTATTTGTTACTAAAATTATGTAGCAAAACATAAATACTCACCAACACTCACCATGCCTTAATAGCAATGGTGAAATATTTTTTTATAAAACAAGTAACAGAGTACAGTATCCCTTTTAAAACCCGTACGGAACCCCGTTCCGGGAACCGTTTTTGAAGCACAGTTTATTTATTGCTGACCTTATGAAGTACCTATGAAGTATGACGTGAAGCAAAAGCTCTCTTTCTTGTTCTTTCTTTTAGTTCAGATTCATAACTTGAGACGTAACGTCGTTGTGTTACTTTTTGTGGACCCCAAAGCTTAGGTAAGTGAATTTCTTAATCACTACATAGTATAAAATAAAGTCGCTTTTTCTGTCCCTATGTCATTGTGTCCCTTTGAACGCTTAAATCTTAAAAACTACGCGACGGATTTTGATGCGGTTTTTTTAATAGATAGAGTGATTCAAGAGGAAGGTTTATAAGTATAATAAAACCGTGCGAAGCCGGGCGGGTCGCTAGATTATTATAAATTTGATGTAAGAAAGTGTATTTGTGACCAATTTCTTCATTTCTTTAACACCCTAGGTGAACCGACGTACCTAGCTGACATACGATCTCAGTGGCGTAAAGCAAAGAGAAGAGTAAAAGGAGAAGCTCTCTTAAAAGCTCTTTTAACTTCAAATCATCTTCTAACAAAGTTCCCGTCCGCCGCGTGTCTCTCCCTATCTGATATTTTGAACGTAATATACTCAAAAAGTACCTTACGAATTTATATCTAATTTAATATCTAATCTTTTATAAAAAAAAACTCATGAAACAATCATGTCAATCTACAGGTAACCTAACATTGTAACTTTTTTGTGTTTGAAGATGTCAATATCTGAATTATTTTTTGTATATTGGTAAGTAAGTTGCGCATATTACAGAGATTTCAGTCTAGGTCCTAATAACATTAGAATACTAATTTTCACAATAACTCATACATATTAGACAAATTGTAACATGACATATTGTAATGTATGAACTCTGCATATTTCAATGTACTCTAAAATATATCTTTATTAACAACGAAAATTACAAGCAAGGAATAGAAAAATCAATTGTTAATACAACTAGTATTTACAATTGAAACCATTGAGCTAACTGCAGACGGTTGCAAACAGTCTAAAGGTAGCTCAATTGATCCATGTCCATACCAGTCGGAAGCATATGTACTCTAAATGCTTATAATGTGCGATAATATATTTGAAATAATTGTATTTTCCAGCCGCGATGAGTAAGTCCTATCAACCCGTGGGTCCAGGCCCTTGCGACGTGGTTTGTCCGTCGTGCAACGCGACGGTTCACACCCGCGTGGTGCGCAAGACAACCACCAGGACTCACATGATGGCCTTAGCTATGATGGTCTGCTGCTTACTGTAAGTACTAAGTTTCTCTTTACATCTCTCTGGCTGGACAGATAAGAGTTGAGGCCAAACGAGCATATTTTTTTTATTCGTGAGTCGCGTATTTTCATATTTCCGTAGTCGGCAGATAACTAACTCATTTTGCGTCGCCGCGTGAATCAAACAGGACTTTTATATGAAACCAAATGCAGCAGAAATTACGCAACTGACAACTCGCTCATTTGGTTGGAGTTGTGAGCCGCGTAAAATGACTTGCATCATAAAAAAGTCTTGAGGCTGAATTCTGCTAACAAATACCTTTACTATGACGATGGTATTGACGCTGTATCATCTATAGATAAAAAATAGTGTGTGCGGTGTCATTTGCACATATTTTGTAAACCTAAAGAGAAAGGTATTCAGTTCTGAGATAGGCAGACCTAAGTACCTACTATAGGAGATTCAACTTATAAATTTTAGAAACTTATTGATACCATAGCCCTGTTTATGATACGAAGTATTAGCCCATAAAAAAGAAAACCAACCCAATCACAAAAAATGCGTTTTTTGTCAACGTCCCCGTTCTGTTGAAGTCAAGTACTTACCATGTGTGGGTTATTCGTTGTTATCCAAGTTTCATGTTGCTTCCTCTACACACAACACACACAGTGTTTAAGTAAATGAAATTTATAGTTGGTAACTATGGTAACTCTGAGAACTCGTTCATTCCGGGGAAACCCCGACTGTTATGAACGATGGCGATGTTGATAAGAAAACTGAGTCGTGCGATAACGCCATGAAAAAACACTCTTTGTTTGAGATAACGATTGTTTCCTTTTATATACCCACTACTTCTAGTAACAAGTAAAAGTAAAAGTATATTTAGATACAATATTTTAACTTCGATTCAATCGGCAGTACCTAAATTTTGAGCATTGGGCATTGTGTTGATTTTAAACCAAAAACCTTAAATTGAATTGAATTTTGTTTTATCATGATCATCATTTTTTATATTAAAAATCTCCCGGGTATTGTAAACCGATCGCCCTTAGTATTGGCGCTGATTTTTTACAACACAGCTGCAACGTCATGGCAGACTTGTATACCAATGTGATCAACTGTCATCAATAAAAACTCCAAAGACCACCGCCCTTTTAAATCCATTAATTTAATTTATTTTGTTACAGGTGTCCATGTGCGTGCATTCCATACTGCATGGATTCATGCCGCGATGCAGCGCACTACTGCCCCAACTGCACTTCATACTTGGGCGCATACAAACGCTAACTGCTTTTTAAGGATTCCGTCATATTATATCCTTTAGGAGCTAATAAGAAGGCTGACAAAAATAGATAGTACATGTATGTATAGGAAAATCCAATAATCTTAATCCAAACTTTGCTGTAAGTTCTTTCATGTATAAAATAAGTGTAATATTATATTATAATGCGAAGGAATCTTTTGATAAGCATGGTATTTACAATAAAACCATACAGTTTCAGGCACCTTGTATGTTGGTAGAGTTAAGATAAGTAGATGTGTTATACTTTTATCACTCACATATAACTATAGACTATGATCAAGTCATTATTCATCTAGGAAATTCTTGTTCCTTATGAGAAAACGAGTCGCTCCCAGCGAGCCCGGTGGTCCCGCCCCGGCACCGGGGTCGTTTTCAAAATTTGTTTCAACGAGCCCGGTGGTGCCGACCCGGTCGCTTACCGGGGTGGTTGGCACAGAGATCATGTATCATCGACCCCGGTGTCTCTTAAAGGAGTGGATTTGGAGACCGTTCTTTCCAAATTGTGATGTTTGTGAGGTCCTAGATGATGTGCACCAAAGTTGATGAACTGCACCAAGGTCAGAGATCGAAGGATGACTGTACTTACTTAGTTTAGAAAGATTTAGGATTAGGAACATTTATTATATGATAGGACTGGTACACTTTGTAGAAATAAAAAAATAACCATAAGCGTTTTTGTAAACTTCTGTCTGTTTTCTGAAGCGATTATTAGGTGTGGCATATAAACTGAACTTAAATTAACTTCTCATTGCCATGAGCACTGTTAGGTGTGACATTAATGCGACCGATTTTATACATGTTGAAAAAATTAAGTGAGATAGTTTTTTTCGTTAAGAATAAAAAATTACTTGGTTCATATTCAGATAATGAATCATGCTTTTTCGAATGTAACTATAGCGCCTCTACACAATTTCCCATTTTCCATTCAAGAACACTAATAATGTGTACCTACCGTACAATGTTGTGTTCTAATAGTTTAGTTCAATCGTAAATTAATTTATTAGCAACGAAAATCAAAATAAAATATGTATTTCTATAAGAACATTCTAATTTTGCGTGTAGGTGTATTCATTTTTTTCCAAACTAAATTAATTGAGAGTTATGCCCCATCAACTCTTATAAAATAGACGCACTGGCCTCAAAGCTGCCCTAAGTTTGTCCATTGAAGGCAGACGCAAGTTGCAAACTTGCCAACATAGAGGCTCCAATTAAATTATTGCCAGTTCAAAGGCAGAATGCATAACGGCTGACAGCCATGGAAATCATTTAGCGAGTTCAGCAGTTTCTCTGTGACCGGTGTGGAACAACGGTGATCGTCAGGATTTAGTTTCCAAGGTGCTCTCATCATCATCATTAACCTCTGTAAAGGCGCTTTTATGAGGTACACAAGCGCACCGTCACTTATATTATCATTATATTACGTTAACCAAATGAATTTCCAAAAATCAAATGTATCTACAGTTTTTTCAGAGAAACTCCAGCGAAATAGATCTCTGAACGAGTGACGGCGGTGGTACTTTTATGATTTTAAATATAAAGTAGTTTTCTGATGTTGAATCATATGAAAGCCTACACACACACCGCAGGCGGTGACGGTGCGGTGCCATAGGTAACCGCCAGGCCTTCGTCTCCGCTCCGCCTCCGGCTTCAGTGTGTTTCAAACTTAATAGATACTATGATAGCTACCTACTGGTGCATCTGTATACTTGTACTACAACTGTTATTACTACACTCAAGGTGACACGTACGTAACCAATAATAATAACATAATATGAAAATAAATTTCGAATACCAATTTCATATTTTTAAATTATTGCAATTTAAGGACCAAAATTGATATCTGAAATACATGAATATTTGATTGATATGGATCAGTTGTGCTACCTTTAGACTATTTGCAACCGTCTGCAGGTAGCTCAGTTGTTTCAATTGTATATACTAGTTTTAATTATACAGGGTGTAACATTTAAAACGGTCAGTAAGGGAAAGTCTGAAACTATAAGACATACGAAGATCTCTTCTGAGAAACCATGTCATCGATTTTAGTGACAAGAAAAACTGCATTCACACATTTAAAAAAATCTTGTACTCAGTCCGGGAATCGAACACGGATGTTTTGAAAAATTAAACTAACAATATTTTAAGTAAGATTTCGATTATGTAGGTCTTGAGGAGTAAATGTTACTATGAAACGTGATGTCTAAAATTAATAAAATGCATTGTTTTCATATTGTTTATTTTTTTTCCATACAACATACAAGACGTTTTGGTAAGTTTAGGTGCGTAAAATTGTCACTATGGTTGTTTTTAGCTCTTTGCTGGTATTGTAACTTGTTTGTTACATACACTGCTGAACAATAGTCACATATCTAGAGACGTTATAAAAGAGAACTTTCCCAAAAAATTGATTTGTACGTTCGGCCGCGGCCGTTTAAAATTGCCCACAAGGTCACCCGATTTAACCCCACTAGACATTTTCTTGTGGGGTTACGTTAAGGATGAAGTGTACAAAATAACCTACGACACCAATAAAGACCTAAAAGCAGAAATTTTACCGCAAATTCACCACCTAAAGATATTAACGCAATAGTAAGATCGTTATCTAAACGAGTTAAATGTTGAATAGAAAAACAAAAATTGTTGGTCATTTTTAAAATTTAGTAAATTAAAGGATATGAAAACAGTGCATTTTATTCATTTTAGACATCACGTTTCATAGTAATATTTACTCCTTAAGACCTACACAATCGAAATCAGACTAAAAATAGTGATAGTTTGGGTTCGATTCCCGGGCGGAGCACAAGATTTTTTTAAAACGTGTGTATGCAGTTTTTCTTGTCACTAAAATCGATGACATGGTTCCTAAGAAGAGATCTTCGTATGTCTTATAGTTTCAGACTTTCCCATTCTGACCGTTTTAAATGTTATACCCTGTATATTTCTTGATAGTAATTTTATTTGTTCGTATATTTCATCAGTTGAGCTACGTTAAAGAATATTTCTCCCGTGTTTTTCCACTCAAGATAGCGAAGGGTTTTCATCGACAAAGTACCTACTAAATTGTTGTAAATATAGTGAAAACTTCGGTAACTATTCGTTCGAGATGTAAGAAATACAATCAATGAACACAAGCGAAACCGAATTATTTTATTGGATCGCTGCCAGCAAGACTTCGAGTATTACAGTTTTTTCTATTTGCGCTCGTGATGGGCCTTGAGTTGAGATTTTGAGATAAAAACTGTTGGTATATTCTTTTGTTATCCATCTATCACTAATGGTTCTAATAACAATAATTTCCGTTGTTGCGTAACTCCATTAGGAAATAAAGAGCTGTTATTGTCAAAACCCGCTTAAGTTAGGTCTCAAAAGCCAATCACTAATAGTATAAAACAAAGTCGCATTCTCTGTCCCTATATCCCTATGTATGCTTAAATCTTTAAAACTACACAACGGATTTGATGGTTTTTTTAATTGATAGATTGATTCAAGAGGAACTTTTATACGCATTATAAAAAAGTGCGAAGCCGGCGCGGGTCGCTAGTAAGGAATAAATGAATAGTTCTAAAAAATCCACACATCATCATCTAGCTAAAAGGTAAACTAAAGAAACGGATAGGTACTAGATGACTGATATACTTAACACAAGATCTTTATTAACGAAGAAAATAAAAACCAAGGAATAGAAAAAATCACTCACACATTAAACTTGTATTTACAATTGAAAACACTGAGCTAACTAGAGACGGATGCAAACAATCTAGAAGTAGTTCAATAATTGATCCAAGTCAATACCAGTCGTAACGTCTCCAAGAAACTGGCTGAATTACCACGTTGTATGGCAATGCTGATGCGCTGAGCCAGATACTCACCACCACCACCATCGACTTTCTCTTACTCTTACACACGTTACTAGACAATAAATATTATTTTTAGAGGGCACAAGTTAGAAAGATTCGAAACATCTACCTTCTAGGTAGTTATCTACATTCAAGTACCTATTTACACATCGCATCGTGTTTCTATTTACGTGTGTGGCAACACTAGCAATCACTCACTGAAGCAACTAAGCAGTTTCTCGCTAACATCGGAGCAAGGTAAGCATGAAAATCGCAGGGGCGCGTACGGTAATCGAATCAAGTTAGTAAATACTTAGGCAGAACAAGCAAACACTGCTGTTGATTAAGCCTGAGGGAATGGCAAGCTTAATAGTAGTTTCCAGAATACACCTAATGTTAATAAATACATACCTTATCAGCAGCCAATAATAGGTACTGAAGTTTATCTGACATTATCTCAGAAATTGAATAGGCACTATGAACCAAACAACCGCTACAATTTTAACTATCGCTTATGTCTCGCATGAAACGCATATAATTATGCGTATCTAGTCGACTCAAATAGACACCTTACATATGACTACTCTATGTTTCATAAACCTTCAGGAAAGGTCAGTAACTCTGGCCTTCGGACGATTTTCCAAGGAATAGCCAACATCATTGCAAATATTGGAAAAAGTGAATATTGTAGAGATTACTCCATGACAACAATTGCAAATATTCAAAACAACGATGACAATATACAAAATCAGTTTTTTCTTGAATGAAAACCTCTATGTTCTTCATCAAAACATTGCAGGTTTACTAGGTAAATCAGACTTGCTTACAATATGTCTAAAAGAACTACAAGATCGTAAGAACAAAGCGGATATATTATGTATTACGGAGCATTTTATGATGGACGGACAAGAACAGTTTCTTACGATACCAAACTACACCCTGGCGGCGTGCTTCAGTCGCAAGGAGAGCAAGAGAGGAGGAGCGTGTATCTTAGTACATAATGAACTCAATAGGTGGACAGAGTTAAAAAAGTTATCAGACTTTTCCATTACTGGTGTATTTGAATGTTGCGCAGTGGAATTAATTGATTATAACATTGTTATCTTATGCATTTATAGAGTACCTAAATTAAGTAATTTTGACATTTTTATGAACTGTTTACAAAAAGTTTTACATGAAATAACAAAATCACGTTATGAAAATATACTATTCGCTGGAGATTTCAATATTGACATTTTAAAGAAAAATAATGTATCCCTTGACTTTGAATGTTTACTATTAAATTTTAATCTTAAGCTTGCTTTGAGGCAGCCTACTAGGCTTAGCAGTAAAACTTGTATCGATAATTTTGCGCACAACTTTAAAAAGCGGTGTGTTACGGAGGTAATTGATCTCGCTCTATCAGACCACACCTCACAGCTTATTATATGTCCGGTTACAAATCTAGTTTTAATCAAATATTGGCGTATTAAGCGGAGAGATTATTCAACTGAAAATGTAGAGAAGTTTAACAAGGTCTTAGAAAACCTAACATTTTCCGAAATATACAGCGAAAAGGATCCAAATATTGCATATAATTTATTTTTGATATGTACAAATTATTTTATAATCTCTGCTTCCCTTACAAAACAATAACTATTAAAATGACAAAACCAGTACATTGGATATCACGTGGTATTAAAACTTGTAGTAAAAAGAAACGAAAACTACTCTGGAATCATAGGAAAACACCCTCAGATGTAAACATAAACAAATATAAAAACTATTCAAAAACACTTAAAAAAATTATTAAACTTTGTAACGCTTTAAAAATGAGCGGTGAGAGGATGAGGAGGAAGAGGGAGGAAGGAGGGAGGACCTAGAGTTGTGGAGAGGTTGGTTTACAAATAAAAGTTTTAGAGTTACAATATAAACATATAGTTTTATTTAAATTTTACATGGGGAAAGTATGGTAATGTTGGGCGCCTTAGGGTAAAGTAAAATTAGTATCAGCGGTAGAGCTTAGAGTAAAAATAACAGGGTGTGATAGCCTACATTCAACTTCTTAGCAACCAGATAATGAAGTAATCTACAGTTATTTAATTTATAGCACGGATGATGTTCAGCGAGTGGAGTAAGTAACAGAGGGTTTCGGATGGTTCCAGAGTGAGGTTAGTTTTGGGTCACAGCACAAGTAATAATTGAGACACGGGGACTAGGGTCCAGCCGTGTTACCAGTAAGCTAGCGCTGTCGGTCCAGAGGTCAGGCGAGCACAAAGGAAGGGGCTTGCACTGAACCGCACCGAACAGCCTCCGAGCGGTCTCTCTCCGACCACTCTTCAAGGACAGCACATACAAAGATTTCACTCTCAGCTGGATCCTGCAGCCAGATAGCTGTAGGACAAAATAGATATATTATAGACAGAACGAGTACTATCTCTAGCGACACGTGGCGCTGAGAAATTATATAGAAATATACCTGATCGAGATCGAACACTCCAAATCGTAGGAGGAAGACGACACGGCCTCTTGCGTAATCACGCGGGCAGGCAACTTCAACCACGGTACCCTGGATGCCACGAGGTCACACTGGAGCTCTGAATGCAGGATCCTGGAGTTTTACAGAAACAACGGACGGTTAGGCAGACCGCTGGCGAAACCACGCACAGGCTGATGGCCAGAATACGTACCAGCTGAAGAGGTATCACGAGGATTCAAGGATTATGTAGGAATCAGACCAGCCTCGAGGTCCGAGACAAAGGAAAGTAATGAGTCGAAACCTAGGTATATGACAACGCGAGCAGACAATAGAATAGACAGACGTCACTTTGGACTGTCAACTCCAATTTGACAATGACAGACGCTAAGACGCAGTATGGCTCCGTGGACACAGAAATAAAATAAATCAAGAAAGGGGCCTTACAGTACACCCCCAACCCCGCAGAATTTACGCAGGAAATTCGATCGGCTGCCCCCAGCCGACAACCACAACAGAAAAAGAAACAGCATCAATAATCTACTTTAAAGAAAAATATAAACAACAAAAAAAAGTTCAGTTACAAAGAAAATTCTAAGCTATGTTAAGTATGAACAAGCGACGGTTTAGTCCCGCTACCTATCCAGTTAAGTAAGAAATTTAAGACCAAGTAGGTATTAGCTGTAACAAATATTAGGTACCTAAACAAGTATCTGAGTTCAAAAGTAATTACAAGTATTTAGCCTAAAGTAAAAACTAATGGTAGGTAGTAAGTATTAACAGCTTAGTGAGTTTAGTTCCCCAGGATTGAAGATCCCAAGCAGTCTCATGCATTCTCATTCAAAACAAAATCATCTCTTTCATTCTTTACTTTCATACAACCCCCCTACTAACAAATCACACTATCATACTTCCACAACCAGACACAGTATCTTCTATAGAACTGAGGATACTGTGTTAGAAACTTCCAGACAAGGATTCTTGAAGTCTACCTGTTTAGACAAGGAAAGACTGTCAAGAACAAACAAGAGAGTGTATCTAAAATACCCAGTGTTGGCTTATTTTAATAGTCACGACCCGCTAAATGGCAATTAGGGAACAACTCCTTGGAAAAAAAACTGCAGAACAAGAACAAAACCCATAGGTAGTGGTTACCTATAAAGAAGCCCTAACCTACCTACTTCCTAGCTACCTACCGCCTAATCTAATTAAACTAGCATGCAACTAAGTCTAAACAAGCAACCTAATCTAACAAACCACGCAACAGGCCGGCGGAAGTGAAGGGTGGTGGTAACAAGAGACCAACCACGCGACACTCCAACAAGGTAGCGGGCCTGCGCCTTCCAACTAAAAGAACCAACCTCAAAGGGATACAACAAACCAAGTTTAGACCAACACCCAGGACAAATGATACGCAACCATAGCTACGGTCCGGGGATTGTTTCAGCATTCAGAATGCCAGACAGTCCCAGTCAGAACTGTTTAAGATTTTAGTTTAAGTAGAGTGTCAGACAGTCCCAGTCAGAACTGTTTAAGATTTAAGTTTAAGTTAAGTTTTTAGTTTTAGAGAGAGTAGGTAGTAGTAGCTACTTACTCCCAGTAAGTTAAGATCACAAAAAAAATATTGTGAAAGTGAGAATCAGAACAGCGTACCTCAGAACAGTACACCTCAGACTAGTCAGTCCTTCTAAGAATAATTAGGCAGAAGCTCCAAGGTTCCTACAGGCCAAACCCCAGCGCTCCTACCATGCTCATCCTAGAGTTTGTAAACTAATAAGCATAATAAAATAGTTTAGAATTGATTTTATATTTTACAAATTTAGGTGCCAGCTTTAGTGAGAAAAACCTACCCACATTTATTTTAATAGACATTGTTTATGAGTACAACTATCTAATAAATAGAAAATAGAAAGATCTGTATGTAGTATATTCAAGTAATTTGTTTTATTTATTTAGTACTAGAAAGTGTATTTAGTAGTTAATAATTTGATTTAATAATTGAAACTGAAATGTTTAGATATTGAGGTTATGTTTATTGTTTATATAGTGTAGATATTTAGTTTAAGTTTATTATTTAAAGTGAAGTTAATTTAGCAATATTACAAGTAAATAAATGTCCAACTATACAACCACTATTCAAGAAGTAGTTATTTTCCAAAACAACCACTATTCAAGAAGAAGTAATTATTTATCAAAACAACCAAGACTAATTCAAGTTCATGAATTTCCTCGACAACAAAGTTTCAATATGACCAGGTATCCTAGAAAACACAATGATTAAGCAAAGAATCTAACCAGGAATGTATCAAGCTAAGGATCATCCTAGCAGTGGTTCCTAGAATATTAGAGAAAAATCCTAGCAAAAATTTAATTGAATTCAAGAAATAAAAATCATGGACTCAAAAAAAACTTCCTACAAGCCAAAGTTCAGTTTTTACCACAATATGTGAAAAAATGAAATAAATCAAGTGTTTCAAGTTTGTAAAAGATTCCTATTCAGTATTTAGGTACCATAAGAAAGTTTTAGTAAAAGATTTGAGTAAAAAAAAGTTCAAAGTATGTGGTTGCTAAGAATTACAATAAATGGAAAGTTAACAAGTAATGTTTACAAGTTTTATAAGTTTAGTTTGTTAAGTTAAAGTTTACAAGTTTACACCATATAATATGCACTTATCTTTTAGATTAGGTACACTACACACAATAAAATACAAATTCAAAACAATCAAAGGAGGAAATAAAACACAACAATTATATTTTACAAAGTAATTTGTTGGTTAGTAAGATTTGACCTAGGTAAATAAAAAGAAGATTGGTTGCTAAGAGTTGATTACCAGTTGGGCAGCCACTGTAACGCTTTAAAAATGAGCGGTGAGAGGATGAGGAGGAAGAGGGAGGAAGGAGGGAGGACCTAGAGTTGTGGAGAGGTTGGTTTACAAATAAAAGTTTTAGAGTTACAATATAAACATATAGTTTTATTTAAATTTTACATGGGGAAAGTATGGTAATGTTGGGCGCCTTAGGGTAAAGTAAAATTAGTATCAGCGGTAGAGCTTAGAGTAAAAATAACAGGGTGTGATAGCCTACATTCAACTTCTTAGCAACCAGATAATGAAGTAATCTACAGTTATTTAATTTATAGCACGGATGATGTTCAGCGAGTGGAGTAAGTAACAGAGGGTTCCGGATGGTTCCAGAGTGAGGTTAGTTTTGGGTCACAGCACAAGTAATAATTGAGACACGGGGACTAGGGTCCAGCCGTGTTACCAGTAAGCTAGTGCTGTCGGTCCAGAGGTCAGGCGAGCACAAAGGAAGGGGCTTGCACTGAACCGCACCGAACAGCCTCCGAGCGGTCTCTCTCCGACCACTCTTCAAGGACAGCACATACAAAGATTTCACTCTCAGCTGGATCCTGCAGCCAGATAGCTGTAGGACAAAATAGATATATTATAGACAGAACGAGTACTATCTCTAGCGACACGTGGCGCTGAGAAATTATATAGAAATATACCTGATCGAGATCGAACACTCCAAATCGTAGGAGGAAGACGACACGGCCTCTTGCGTAATCACGCGGGCAGGCAACTTCAACCACGGTACCCTGGATGCCACGAGGTCACACTGGAGCTCTGAATGCAGGATCCTGGAGTTTTAAAGAAACAACGGACGGTTAGGCAGACCGCTGGCGAAACCACGCACAGGCTGATGGCCAGAATACGTACCAGCTGAAGAGGTATCACGAGGATTCAAGGATTATGTAGGAATCAGACCAGCCTCGAGGTCCGAGACAAAGGAAAGTAATGAGTCGAAACCTAGGTATATGACAACGCGAGCAGACAATAGAATAGACAGACGTCACTTTGGACTGTCAACTCCAATTTGACAATGACAGACGCTAAGACGCAGTATGGCTCCGTGGACACAGAAATAAAATAAATCAAGAAAGGGGCCTTACAACTTACACAAAAAGCTCAAAATAATAACCTAATCAGAACTTCAAAAAATAAATGTAAAGCATCCTGGGGTGTTATAAATAACAGTAAAAGAAGCAAACCAAAAGACTCTATCGATGAAATAATTGTATCCAGTAAAACAATAAGAGACCCATATGATATTGCTAATACGTTTAATGATTATTTTATTGATAAGATAAACCCAATTGATAACGCGGGAAATAATGTAACCAAATCTATCGAAAGTCAAAAAAAATCAATTTTTCTTCACCCATGTATACCAACTGATATCCTTAAAATAATTTATTCCCTGAATAATACAAGCAGCGTTGGGTACGATGGAATATCAACCCAAATTTTAAAAGCCACAGCTCACTGCATAAGCGCTCCTATCAGCCATATTATAAACTTGAGTCTTTCGATAGGTATTTTTCCAGAGGCATTGAAAGTCTCAATAATAAAACCATTGCATAAAAAAGAAAGTAAAAAGAAAATAGAAAACTACAGACCGATATCACTTATTCCTGTTATATCTAAAATATTTGAAAAATACATGTATAGACTAATTAACAACTATTTTGAATCCAATGAAATATTTTGTAAAGAACAAAAGGGTTTTAGGGAAAACCAAACCATAAATTTAGCTCTATATGATTTCCTTCTACGTGTTACAAATAATGTAGACAAAAACACTCCAGTTTGCTCTATCTTCTGCGATATGACACAGGCCTTTGACTATGTTCAGCACAGTATACTAATAAGAAAACTTGAAACATATGGAATAAGAGGGAATGCTCTAAAACTATTAAAATCCTATTTAGAAAACCGAAAACAGATAACTCACATAACAAGAATAGACTATAAAACTAAACGTGAAAAACTATTTGTATCTAAGGAACGTATCATG
The DNA here is from genome assembly GCA_944547425.1 of Eupithecia centaureata. Lineage (NCBI taxonomy): Eukaryota > Metazoa > Arthropoda > Insecta > Lepidoptera > Geometridae > Eupithecia > Eupithecia centaureata. The sequence goes on along the minus strand of OX155676.1, from coordinate 986,275 downwards.
AATTATGGCGTTCCTCAAGGGAGTGTACTGGGTCCTTTATTATTTCTAACCTACATAAACGATTTACCAAGAGCAACTACACAACCTATGTCTCTATTTGCGGATGATAGTACGGTAACTATTGAATGTCATAATATCAATACCTACAAAACTGACATTAATATTGCACTGACATCGATAATAGAATGGATGAATAATAATAATTTAAAAATTAACATTAATAAAACTAAAATAATTAATTTTAGACAACGCGATAATACTGCAAATCTTGACATACAATTTAATAATTACTCAATAGAAGAAGTTACGACGACAAAATTCTTAGGAATCCACATAGATAAGAAATTAAATTGGAAGCCACATGTGGAAAATGTGTGTAAAAAATTGAACAGTCTTGTCTATGTTTTACATAAATTGTCCACAGTTGTAAACGAAGAAACCCTTCTTACCGCTTACCATGGCCTGATTGCCTCAAACATCAGGTACGGCTTATTATTTTGGGGGAACTCTACCGATGTCGACAAGGTATTTAAGTTCCAAAAAAGGTGTGTTAGGGCTATGTTTCGCATTAAAGTAACAGATTCATGTCAACCACTTTTTAAAAAATACAACATTCTTACTCTTCCTTCGCTCTACATTTTGGAAACGGCTATGTTTATAAGGCACAATCCGCACCTGTTTCGTTTTCAATCAGATGTTATACAACGCAATAGAAGAGATCAATTTAAAATTTGTACACTTAACTGTAAAAAAGAGGTTTTGCGCAAAAGTTTCTTTGCCATGGCACCAAAGATATATAATAAAATTCCACTCTCGATAAGAGAGCTACCTAGCACGATGTTTCAGAGAAAGCTTAAAACCATACTACTTTATAAATGCTATTATACAATTAAAGAGTTTTTAAATGACAAGAATGTTGACGAATGACCATACTAATAATTGTTTTTAACTGACAATTTCAACTAACTTCATTTTTGACATGTATATCTGATTCCGTTTTCTGTATTTTTGATTATTTTTACATAATTTATTTGTTAAGATGCATGTAATAGACTAATTGCACGCCCATAAAGGGCAAATTACATTGATACAATATCATTTTTTGTGTACCATCTTCAAACATGTAATTATGCAATAAATATACTTTGACTTTGACTTTGACTTTGACTTTGACTTTGACTTTGAAAACATGTGAAATTTGATTAGTCTTTACTGCTAAATTATTTAAATTTCCTACATTTTCGCGCGGTGCATCGACCAGCCTGACATTTTATGCATAGCAATACGGTCATATTCACTAAGAATTGCTAATCGTTATTTATTATTCGTTACTTTTTAAGGAACAATTTATTGTTTAGATAAAATACATAATTCTAACAGTTGGAATAAATGGAATCATTTGGAAAACAATACAAAAGAAACTTATTTGTATAGAATATTAATGTAACATAGTAACTGGACCTACTCACATTATTCCAGACATTACAACAGCAATTGAGACCAGAACCATCAGCTTCGCAAGCGTTAGTGCTCATAATTAGAAAAATATAGTATCTACTGCCAATACAGACTTTGTTCCAAGACGCAAACAGACTATATTATGCTTATTAGTTGTTTTAGTGGCTCGTTTATCGGTAGGATCCACGGAGTAGGATCTTACCTAGGTATAGGTCGCGTCACGTAAAAAGAGCGCTGGAAGAAAGTGGAAGGGGAATGTTCGCGCATGGGTACACTCGCGTACGATAGTACTATGCCAATTTGCTGTGCCTATTTTTAACTAATATTTCACTCGCGGCTTGGTGTTGGTTATTAGAAAATAATATTAGATAAAATTAAAAACAAGTTCGATTCAGTTTAGAATGTTTAATCTAATTACAAAAAAATAATGTAATGTAGCAACTCCATCCATTAAGTCGTCTTGGGTGACGTGAAAACCAGATGAGGACGCGGGATTGATACTGGAGGTGGCTATTTCATCATCGTCGCTGTCGTCACTTGAGCTTTCATCATTATTTGAGTCAGAATCATCATCCCTTACACGAATAATAAATGTTTCTGTAATCATATCTACCAAATGATCGCTTTTACAGTAATCGGTCTCTACCTCTATTTCCTTTACCTTTGTGCATAATTTCCAAAAACCATTAAAATGTAAAACCATTTCGTAAACTTTTGTGTGCGATGGTATTTTGACAAGAAACGTGACGTGTGACAGCAAATGTCAACTGACGAACCAATAGCGCACCGGCAAGCATGCGGCGCATGACCCTTCCACCCCGCGCCCCACCGCCTACCTCCAAAAAGACCCGTAAATCGCCTTCTGCGCAGCTTGACCGCCAGCGTTCTTCTTACATGACGCGAACTATACTTGCACTTCACTGACCTGTGCTTCTTGTAGCTGAGGCAAAGGAATATCAGTCGTAGCCATAAATATCTCTAAGTCTAAATATTATGTTTACAGCTTGTGCGGTGACTAAAACAAAAATCTTCACTAGTAGGAGTAATCTACTAGTAAAATCTACTACTAAAAAAACAAAATAGCTTAGAGGACGTTACCAAGAACGTTAAAAATTTTGTTATGTGGAGTGTTGGTGTTCAAAATATCCGTCAATTATCTATTCTAAATATTATCTCAGTTATTATAAATATTTATGTACGGGTATTTATCGCGTTCATTTACCTATTTTTCCCGACGTTTCGACAGGCTTACACACTGCCGTGGTCACGGGATGACTGGAGTAAGGAGCTACCGCCTCTGCGAAACGGGGTCAGCTGTTCCGTCCGGCGACTCGAGCAAGAGTCTTCTTGCTCGAGTCGCCGGACGGAACAGCTGACCCCGTTTCGCAGGTTACTCCAGTCATCCCGTGACCACGGCAGTGTGTAAGCCTGTCGAAACGTCGGGAAAAATAGGTAAATGAACGCGATAAATACCCGTACATAAATATTTATAATAATGTGTTCTGATCGCGTAAGTTTAAAAAACTTAATTATCTCAGTTATCCTACGTATACCTTATATCCATTCAAAGTAGGTACAGATTTTATAATATTCGTAGAACTTGTACAGCTGTCGATTTACGCTATCCAAAATATCATCGTTTAGTTTAATAGTTTAATGCAAACCCAGCAGTTTTGAATAAAGTTTCAATTTCAATCAGTCAATGTAACCAATCGGGTACGGAACCCATTGGATATTGATGCTCTAATGGCTAGCTTTGTCTCGCCCCGCGCAAAACGGCGAATAATCAAGTCTGAATAGGCCTTTACATTGATGACTGGAGCCTCGGTGAATGCCTATAAGGTAGAGTAGGGTTAGTTGCCTCCGTTACTGAGTTTGTGAGAGGGACTGCGACTCGGCAGAAGAAAAGTAGGACATCCTCCTGCCCGGTGGGATGACGATCTGCGACAGACAGTCGGCAGATTATGGATGCAGCAAGCTGAGAACAGCGCGTTGCAATGGCTCTCAAAAAGGAAAGTGTAGTGTATGGCATACCTAATCGCACCACCGCCAAAAAAATCTTACTTCTGAAATTTATAATCAGTAAAGAACTGAATAATTATTATTTAGCTTAAATACCAGGCTACATTAATTTAACTTATGAAATTTTTTCAGTGATTTTTCAAAAACGATTTCCGTTTACTTTTCCCTCATGGGCCGTCAACCCGGACTTCACCTTACCTACTCTACCTGACAGTACTTCATAGGCAGTGGTCTATAACGGTCAACGTAGGTGTAATAGGCAAGACGATTTAGGCCGTTTGTTTGTCTCAGTGCTGATTACAAAGACACGTATCGTAGATATATCTACTTGGTTTTGCGGTACTATTATTATATTTATTACTATAATATGTCTGTTCTGTGTCGCATACCAGCTAGTTCAGAGACATGTTCCAAGAGGATCTTGGATTGTAGAGATATGAAGTGATGTAAACTAAATAGGACGAGTCATACTGAGGTCAAATAACTTACTTCTAGAGTTACGGTGTGTAAAATAAGTCATACCTACCATACAAACGTTCTATCTAAAACTTAAAGCTGTCATTTCTGTTGAAAGGTCGCATTTAAGTTACATAAAAAATACAAGCTATTTTGGCCGTAGCCTTTTTTTCTAATAAAAGCTATCGTAGAGGACTAGACCAGCTCAATAATTAACAAAAGTGAAAATTAGAAGTAGAGTAAAACAAAAAATCTTACACTTATGCCGCCATACGACCCCAATATATTGGGATTAAAAATTAACGTGTTTTTACATCGATATACCTACTTATATCTGTATGTAGTACACTATTAATCTCGCTGTGAGTTTCCTCTTAAACTGGCTTCATTAACTATAGCAAACTCGCTAGTTTGAGCTATCTTTTCCTTATGAAATCCTCCTATTATCCCCAATAAGTGGATTGACAAGATGCACATATTAATTAGTCCCTAAGCAGATCTCATTGACTTTACAATATATTCGCATAATGAGGAGAATGCTCACTATAATTGGTTTGCGAATCCAATTAGACTGGCTCGGGTACGCATTGAGCACGCTTGGCTCATTATAGCTTACTAATGGTCGTCTGAACTAAGCTCGGTGGCTACCTATCGCTACCTAATTTGTAAACTTCGCTTCAATCAGTGCGAATAACATGACTGTATACAACTGCTTTGCTAGTCAATGACTAACATTGATTGTTTTGTTGTTGGTGGTGTAGTTAAGGCGCTAACAGGAGGAACACTAGCGCCACCACTTATAACATCATATAATTTCGTTACATAAAGGAATTTAGAAAAATCCAACGCACAATTTGTTATACCTATCATAAGCTTTATTAATACATCTTCTTTATTCCTTTATTTAACGAAATTATATGATGTTATAAGTGGTGGCGCTAGTGTACGTGCTGTTTGCGCCTTAAGTATCAAACGCAAGACAACGTTTTGCTCTTGACTCGGACTTCTTTCGCGCCCTGTCCGTATTTTACACCTAAAGAAGAGAAAAATCTGATGAGGATATGCTAACATGAACGTAAAGTGTTAATTATTTAGATATTAACTCATAGAAAAATAAATATTTTTCTTCTCTCTGAAATAATCTTGCCATTCATTCAACGGATATATTTATTATACAAGCAAAAAAAGATTTTATCCCCTTAAAGTGAGTTTAGACGATCTAAGGCACGAGTTAGTCCACATGTCTTTGAATGCAGTTATATTTACACCAACTCCGTCCTATTCAATGAGTTGCTTCAGTCTCAGCAAGAGCTCGGTGTAGCAAACCAAGGCACAGACCAAGTTGCAAGCAAATATTATTTTAGGAGAATCAAACAGAGATCCTGCGCTTGCTAAGTTGATTAGAGTGTGGGATGACTAGTTTCTTAGTTACTGAGCACAGATTACCCCTGAGTAATTATAATATTCATTCAAATCAATTGTTGTTTCAACTTGTTGTTGTTGTTGTTCATTCAAGCAATTCTTGTTTGAACTACAACAATTGATTTTTATTGCACACATTAATTACTCAAAATCTCTAGTAACTTTAATAGTTCTTTGCCAAAAATAGAGTTATTAAAAGCCCCTATTTACATAAAAATGCCCTTTTCGTTCAAGATGTTAGACGCGTAAAAGTTTAGGAACACAAAAAATGTTCCCTTGTCGTCGACTTTTATAGGTGCTATATTTTATTGTCGTCATAATTGTTTGCTAGATAATGTGGAAACAAAGTCAAATGACAGAAGTAACGAGAACTTGTAGTTTTACTGCTCACTTAAAACTTAAGTAGATACTTTTAGCTATTTATTGCCAGTGATTTCAGGAGAATGTTTAAAGTAGTAGTTGATTGGAAAGCTGTGTTTTCATTAAGAGGATGGTAGACGGTTTCAATCATGCTGTTTCTTTTCATCTGACGTGTTTTAGAAAAAACTTACTTACTGAAAATATTATTTTTTTTAAATAAAGGTAACGCGTAAACCGCACCTAAAGTGGCGGCCCCGCTTATTTTATCATATAATTCCATTTAACAAAGGAATTTATAGCTAAGGAAGAGATACGAAGTTGCCTTTGGTGGTCACCAAACTCTGTTTTTGTATCTCTTCCTAAAATAGACAAAATGAAACTAGTACAGATGCATTCAATAAATCTTTTGATAGGTTTAACAAACTGTACGTGTGAATTTTAGAAATTCCTTTGAACTTTTCAACTGAATTATATGATAAAATTGAGATTATTAATTATTAATTCTCTCATTAGGAGAGGCCTATGTCCAGCAGTGGACTATTATAGGCTGGTGATGATGATGATGATATGATAAAATAAGCGGGGACGCCACTTTAGGTGCTGTTTGAGCCTTAAGCTGCATTCATCGAATTCAGAAAAATTACTTGCTTATCCAGTGGCGGAAGTCACTGAATTTTAGTAGTAGGTACTGCATCCTGCTTTTTCGCTTTTCATTGTGTTTTTACACGTGTGTTTTGTTCCACCTTGTATGCCTACATTTATGGCAGTAAATGTGGTGTAAGTGATAAATATGAGAGCTAGTAAATAGGTTTATTTTATGTTTGTTAGGCTAAGGTCAATATTTTATATGGGTAGTAGTTTTTATGTTTTTTAACATCCTGCACTAGACTAGGGAAATAAATGATTTATTATTGTTTATTGGACATATTTAGTTTATTATACATATAATTGTACAAAGTTTATTATGTATTCTACCAAAAAATAAAAATATATTCTATTCTATATTTGAACTCGGTTTTTATATATCTCGTAGACTCTCTACGCCGTAGACGCCCAATACTTTTGTGAATTCTTTATCAGGGTAAAAATCTGTTACTTTGTCCACTAGGTTATGTAAGTATGTGTACATATACATGTGACAGAGGATGACAAAGGCTCCCTTGCACTGGCTAATGAAAATTCTTTTAGCAAAATATCCTGGCTTCCAGTTTTGGAAACTTTAACCAAAATTAGATGTTTTAAAACCAGCTTACCAGCGACCTAGACTGAAACTATTTTAAATATGGTGAGAGCTTTTGAAAATTTTGTGTAAGTTTTAAACGATTTAAATATTTTTTAGGAGCTTTAGCTGTTGAAGCTAATAAACGAGGGGCCTCTAGGAAAATAAATTAATGTATAGTTAATTGCGTAGGGATTATGGCAACGCAGAAGCGAATAAGAGATGCGGGTAGTAAGAGATTTAAACGTGAAACTTACAGGTTACAGTCTTCAGTTCCTTACTATTTATGTTAAGCACGTTGGAATTCATTATAATATACACTTTATAAACGATTTTTGGAAATATCAAATGATTTCCCTGGCGTTTTATTATATTTGTATGTCGTTTTAGAATTAAGCCCAAGTATACTAAATTACACTACACCCCATTGCTGACTGCATTTTGTACTTGATTCAGAAACAATACATTCTGTTTCTCACATCCCTGAAAACTTAACCCACAGGCTTCACCCTTCCGATTCCCTACGATCGGGGAGTGACGTCAGCAACGCCCTCTCGATCCGCTGACGTGGCATTTAGTGCATACTACACTCGAGGATCATCCCTTGATGGAAGCTGCTTGCTATAAGGCTGTTCGCAACTTTAGCATGTTAATTACAACCACAATATATACATAGATAGGGCTAACATGAACTGAATGAGCAGTAATAAATGTGTTTTGTTTTATACTTTTAGGAAAACTTACAGCTAGGTACTACATAAAAAAGATCTTAAGGTGAATAGCGTAGTAAGTAAGAAATCTATTTTATTGCGTATTCTGCTCGGTAATTAAAAAAACTCTTTTTAGACAGTATTTCTGGATAACTGACTACACAACCTACATACATTCAGTCAAAAAAGTATCGGGAATGGATGATTTGTTTATGGTTCCAAATTCAAATTTTTGTTTTTTTTGTTGTTATTAGGTTGGCACAACTGTTTGCCATTTTGGCGCGGAGTTTGAGTTGCATCTGTTATTTATATTAAATACAGTGCTGTTTTTAGTTACATCATATCTAGTCTGTATTGCGAATTTCACAATGGACAAAAACATCGAACAAAGAGTTTGTCTTAAGTTTTGCATCGCCAATGGAATTTCGTGTTCGGAGTCACTGAAAATGTTACAGAAGGCTTTCGGTGAATCGACTTTATCAAAAACACGTGCTTATGAGTGGTACAAAGCGTTCAAAAGCGGTCGAGATGTGATGGAAGATTTGCCTCGCTCTGGTAGGCCATCAACGTCTGCAATTGAAGTTAACATCGCAAAAGTGAAGGAAACAGTGACTGAAAATCCTCATTCAACTTTGCGAGAGATAGCCGCCGAACTTTCTGTATCTCACGAGTCGATCCGTACCATTTTAAATAATCACTTGGGTATGAAACATGTTGCCGCTCGACTAGTCCCAAAAGACCTGAATTTTCTCCAAAAACTCAATCGCATGAGCCATCATTGTGACCGAATTTTTGACCAAACACTCAACAAATACCATCGAGCAACCACCATATTCACCAGATATGGCTCCGGCCGACTTCTTTATTTTTCCTAAACTCAATTTACCACTTCGTGGCACCCGTTTTCAATCGGTACAAGACATAAAGGAGAATTCGCGGCGAGAACTGAACTCAATTCCGGAAACAGCGTTTAAAAAATGTTTTGATGATTGGATAATTCGTTGGCGTAAGTGTATCGTTTCTGAAGGAGCATACTTTGAAGGTGATAAAATAAATTTGGATGAATAACAAACATTTTGTGTATTATTGATCTTTTCCCGGTACTTTCTTGACAGAGTAGTATATATACAACCTTTGCCAGTAAAATTATATAACTATAGTACAAAAAATAAATAGCAAAAACTACATCTAACAACCGTTAATCAACTAACTTTTCCTAGTAAAATGATACAAAACTCAACAAAATGGAAATGCTGAAATTCACGCATGAGAAAGCAAACAATCCTTTGTATGAACAGGCTTTAGTTGTAATGAAAACTACATAAACGGGAGCTGTGATGCTTACGGCAGGACATTAAAGTGTTCGAGCCCTATAGAGTGCCTGTGACAGATAAAAACGGGTCCGATGAGGCACCCGTGTCCTCGTCAGCATGTTTGACTACCCCGGAGCTGTTTGCTTCTGTACCCTTGGCCTAACCTGCTGGTTTGTGGACAAGTTGGAACCTTAAGGCGGTACAACGAGCCACACTAGCACCTTCGCCTATTTTATCTTGTCATTACGTTACAAAGGAATTTCCAAAGTAATTAATGGACAGTTTGTTATACCTATCATTAGCTTTTTTTAATGTCATAGTTTTGTTGTGTATAGTGGATTATATTTTTTTCATATTTTGTTGAGTAAGAGATACAAAGTGGTTCTAAGCTTGGTGGCCACCAAACTCTGTTTTCATAACTTGACAAAATAAAACTATTACAGAGGCATTACGCAATAACTTCTGACAGGCACAAAAAACTGCCCATTATATATTGTTTTAATTCTTTTGTTTAACGTAACAATAAGATAAAAAAGGATTTCAAGCGAACGTATGCAAGCTAGTTCTACAAGCACATGACTGTGGTCTGCCCTAGAAGTGGATGAGCGGAAGCGGTGTTATTCAGTCATGTGCTTGGTCCTTTACTCCTTTTTTACCATTTTAATATTTATTATCTCAGTTTTATTTATCTATAAAACTGAGATAATATCGCTATCTCTTTTTCTTTGCACCCTCAATCGATTGCGCTCTCCTTTTCCAACACTTTACATATTGCTTATTTAGCATTATTTCATTCACTTGCGTCGCTATTTGTCTTTCGATCTTTCGTTGTCGTTCGTTTGTGTTTCGTATTATTTGAGGTTGAAAATATGATTTCATGACTGACAAGTAACTGTGGAAACGATCAAAATTATCTTACTCAAATCTATACTCATATCACGTATACGAAAGTAATTTTGTATCTGTCTTTAGTTTGTCTGTTGCTTTAAGAGATTTTCACGAGATTTTAGATTGTTTCCCGTGGAACATAAGCGTGTACAAATCTAGTCACATAAAACGGAATATTTTACATAATTTTGGCTGAAAAATACTTTACTAAACATAATAGTTTAGAGTGTAAAGTCCCCAAACTGAGAAGTTTCAGCAAACTCAGTCAAGTTTTACATTTAACTTAAAAACTTATGATTTATTTCAAATATTGGATACTACGAAACGCAAAAACAAATTAATTACTTCCAGCCAAGATCAGCAGGGTTCTAAAATATCAATTTATTTCATATTTTCTGGGGCCGAATCCCATTAATGTCAAAACAAAGGTCTCAATAGTGCCATTCTATTAAGATGATTAAAATGACGTTTGTTCATTTGGTATTCTACTATTTTTTGCGCTTGAAGAGACTTTCTTATGTAAAATGTCAAATTGGTAGTTATAAAGGTAATCGTCACAGCTATGAATGAACCTCAAAAAGTTTGTGCTAGTGGAATACCAAAAAGAGTTTAACACATTTTGACACGATACTATTTAAATGGTGATGCGGGTAATTTAGTGAAATTCGGGCCCTGATCTTTTTATGATTTAATGATTAAACACAATTATTGAACCTAAAGTGTGTGATTACATCACACACTTTAGGTTCAATTCTTCCTTTCTTTGTTAATGTTTTTGCCACAAGAAGCTTCCTCTTCAGCACTCACGATCAATACCGAACATGCTTTCAAACATCGAGAGAGTTTGCCGTGATCCATGTACCGAGCTTACGAAACACCAGCCGCGATTGTGATTGTGATCTCTAGTGTATCTATCTAAATATCATTATTCTCAGCCTATATTAATCCACTGCTTATATAGGCTGATGATGATCAACATTGGCCTCCGCTAATGAGCGCCATAGCGCCCTATCAAATATACTCGTGTAAAAATGAATTGCGAATATTTTTTTTTGCATTTATTTTGTATCTACAGCCAAGACCCTACGTTGGTGTCAAATGCTGCCGCTGGAGTAGGGCTCGGGGGATCGAGCCATCGCCTGTCACGTAAAGCCAGACCCGCAAAATTTCACGCTCTTGAGATTTGACTTAATTTTTTACGATGCCATAAATCGCTTCTGAATAATGTTTTGTGATTTTTAGGTATCGCTTATTTGCAAGTTCAAATGTAAAACTTGTGCCTTATAACGGTATGAAAAATAATAAATAAGGATGATCAATTCACACAACATCATCTAGTCCTAAGGTCGCAAAGTAGTTATCTAACATATCTCTTAACATAAACACTTTTCAAGGCTTAAGAAAATATTGTCCGATAACGAAAAAAAATATTTTTTAAATTTACCTTTCATTACTCAAATATTTCTACTATTTACTCCAAAATTTTAAATAAACATTATATAATCGCAAATGTCCTTTTCAGCATTGTTCAACACGTGTGCTTGCAAAATTAAATAGTGAGCCTCTGTGAGAGGAATTTGAAATGAAGGTGGTCAGGCAGCAGTAACATGGGTCACTCTAATTTGCCATGCACTTTCACTCCCCTCGCGGTTATGTAAAGTGGGAAAGTGGAACTTTTTTAATTCTTTTGGATCGTAACAGGGTTTTGGAACCAAATTCGAACATTAAAAAACGTTATATGTTCTGACCACGGTTTCACATGCTTTTTCCATTGATAGTAAGTTTCCTTTTTAATTTCAGGTTTGGGTCTCTATCCAAAATGTCAGGCGTGAAGAGATGACAAACATCTTTGACGTCTATGGTATAATTTTTTATGGTGTAGTTGGTGTGGATTTTTCTTCTATAGAGGGGGTAAGTGACCTGTCATTATTTTAGTGCTATAGTCTGTTTTTACGTTCTCTGATTTCAGGGCACGTCAATTTGTATAAGGGTAGACGATGCACGCGAATTGTATGTTGGATCAGAAGTTGTACAGAAGTTATAGGGCGGAATTGTTTTAAAATATTTTTATATTTTATTAGGTTTTAAAAATGTGTAAGCCACCGCGTTTATTATATGAGTATACAAGAGCGAGTCAATTATTTTTCGCAATACATGCTGAAAAGTAGTATTTAATAAAGATAGTGTGAAATAAGTAAAGTAATTGCCTCGTGGATAAAGCTCTTCATTTGGGCGTTAGATCTTTCTCATACTCTGGATTCGATTATCTTTGTCTCTTCGCTTTGCTCGACAGTTACTCTTTAAAGAAAGAAAGAAAAAGTATTTATTGTCTTAGATTCTAGTCACAAAGTTAAAAACAAACAAAAGAAACATACCATACTAACTTAAATAAAAATAAAAACTAAGACAAGGAGTAAATTCAGCCTTTGCTGCATGCAGTATATTCATGTGCATGCAGCGCTGTTTTTAAATTTACCCCTCTCGGGTGGATGGTCACCGAAGGGTTAAGTGTTTGCGGTGAAACATTACTACTATTCTTAACCTGTTGTGCTCAGAAATAGAGAAAAAAGTTGATCATGAAACGAGGGGTAAAAGCTGTGACTTAATAGAATTCATAATTATCATCCAAAAAGTGAGGATGTCACCGCTTTATGCAATTGTGTCAAATTGTCACAGTAAAATTGTAACTTTACTTTTAAAATTCATTCAAAATATTTCTGTATTTCTCGACAGAAAAACGTAAATAAACGCGGTCGGATAACCAATTTACGTATGCAGAGATTAATAATCACCTGAGAATGAATTTCCGAGCGGCTGTTGCAGTAAATAAGATCCGGTACGAATATCCGGATCAGCTCTCTCTGTTTACCCTGTATTAACCTTCATTTGAGCAAACGAGATGGAAGGATGTGGACTAGAAATAGAACCCGTGGCTTTGTGGAAGGATTTGATTGACAATGCAATCAAGGAAGCTATAAAACCATACGTGTAATATGGTTTAAGCAGATAACAATAGGCTTAGCGCGCGACCTTAACTATTTCCGGATAAAATTATAATAGTGCCGGACATAGAATATTAAGAATATTTATTTAAGGCGGGAATCAAACCCGCCACCTACTGTGTCGCCGACAGACCGTCGCCCACCGCGCCACATTGGTCGTCTGATAGACATTTTCAGGCTACTATCTAAGTACCACTACTATCTAGTAGTAGTAGTAGGTAAGAAAGGTTAAATCTTTAATTTGTAATTTTGTCGTTAAAAATTCATCCTTACCTTCTTTTACAAGAACGATTTTATTATGATTGATTATTAGAAGTTTTACTACGAGTATCTTGCGTTTGACATATGTTGATCAAGATGTTTTACAAGATTCGCTGTTAAATTTTGTTGAAGTAGGTACTTTACTGCGCACTGGTGAGTACTTCATTAAAAGACATTAAATGAATGCTCTGACTGAGAAGGAAAGCTTGTAAACTACCACCTTTATCAAAATCTTGTCGCAAAGGTGTTATCTCAAACTAATTAATTTCATTAACATCGCGTCGCCGAGCTCCCCAATTTATCTAGAGCTTTCCAAAACAGATTACTCAGATGAAATCTCAATCAACCTGAGCATACGTGGCTCACCTTACGCTGGTCCAATGCGAAAACGTCGCGGTTTGATTTAGGTATTAGCGATAAATTACAATGAACATTTATAACATTAAATCAATGCTGAAATTAGATTTAGATCAGAACCATTAATTTCTAATGACTTTTACTGATGCCTAAAATTTTGATCAGCCAAACATCATTACGTCATTTGACATGACTATCATCTCATGTATTTCTTTATTTGACGCCTCAAGATAAGTATTAAATTGATACCAATTATTTTCTTATTTCACAAAATAATATAAAATTCAATAGTTCTATGATTATTTATATTTTTTAAGTATTATATAGCCCTAATAATATAAACCAAACAACCTTAATTTTATTAATAGCGGAGCATTAGACAAACTCGTTTATAAGGTTATTGTCTATTCCTCCACCAAAAACCCTATATAATATACTTTGAAAAAGGAATTCCTTAAAATTATCACAAGGTATCATGTATGACGCTTTTAAAGGTTTTATATTATAACAAATAAACTATGATATGTATCCCGATAGTAGATTCATAGTGATCTTCAAGTATGCAGAATCCTATCATCGGGTCAGGATTTAATATTCAGAGTCATTTCTCAAATAGTTGAGCAAGTTGCTACATGATCACAAGAGGGCGAGGGAACAGAAATTGCACTCGTGGAGTAGAAACAGACATGATAGCTTCCCAAGCGATTTCTTTTTACACTCGCCTGTTTACTTTTCATACGTGAGAAAGTCATATTTTTATGGTATTTTATATAGCTTTAGTTTATGATTACTACTCAATTTTAGTAAGACTATTGATTTCTGTGACATCAATGTGTGGCGTTTCTTTATGGCGACAGTAGACATTTATATACATAAAAATAAGATAAGAATCAATTATTATTATCAATTAATGTTGTAAAACATTCAGTAGTAAATCAAAGTTATTCTATAGGAAACCAATGTAATTGGTGGCGTTATCGCTGAACGCGAGTTCTTTCAGGCAACGAAAATGTAACCTAATAATAGAATGGCGTTGCTTATTATAACTAAACTAATGAACTATTACAAACGAATTATCTTTAAACACCAAATAGATTGAAATACATTATTTTCGTGTTATGATATTATGATATTTTCGTGTAAGTACATAATTTTCCGCAGACTATATCTTGGTCTCCATGCCTCAGCTGTACACCCTACCTGCCGAAGCCGGCGGCTGTGGCGATATTTTGAGTACACTTACACACTTCAGGTGATGAAAAACGTTGCTTCCAATGTTTTATGGATCCTACAGAGAAAATGAATATTTTTGTATGAGGAGAGAATCTTATATTTTATTATGTTATTTATTGTTTTCTTTAACAGTTTAACCCCAAAAAGTTAGACGTGAATTAAATTTTAAACAATGTTTAATTTTTTTTTTATCATTTCTGAGCGTCTGGTCGATGCGACGCACGAGAGCTGGTGAGTATCTGGCGCAGCGCATCAGCATTGCCATACAGCGTGGTTATATCAGGTCCTTGGCGATAGGATTGACATGGAATAGTTGAGCTACTTCTAGACTCTTCGCAACAGTCTGCACTTAGCTGAATCGCTTCAATTGTACATACAACTGTACTCCAAATAAACAATAAATTTAAATCTTCGTAATTTTCGTCGTAAATAAATGTCATCTACTTTAAGTAAGTACTTGAACAAGCACAATTCTTGAGATAAAAGGACGCTCAAGCTGGAAATAAAGAAAATCCCCGTATAAAATTATGATGTAGAAATGTGCAGTAAAGCGCTACGTCTTTAGTACGTCAGCAGACATCTTGCAAGCAGCAGGTGTCGCGGGGGGGACGGGGGGACGGGGGGGACGTCCCCTGCGAGGGGTGCAGATACTCACGATAGGATTTTTTGTCGATTTAGACATAAACAGCGCTTAGCACCAGCCGGGTATGTGTTTATGAGTTATCGAGAGAAACGGCTGGATATGAAACCTTGTGTGATAAATTGGTATTTTTTATTTCCTCATTTAAAGAAACAGTGGAAATATGTTCTTAGAAGTAAATTATGTGAAAGCAGGTTTATTGTATTCGTAGCACTTTGCGTGGATTGCTACGAGCTACGTCGTAGCAGATTCGTAGAGTTGTAGAACTTCATAGCAATTCATATTTTCTTTCTGGATTCATGGGATATTAGCATTTTAATTAAATATTGTGACAAAATATGAATAATTTAGAAAAACTTTAAAAGTAAGTTAATAAAAAAAAGTGAACTTTGAGTACTCGTTGTAATTATAATGAGTTTTCTGCAGCTACTCAATCGTAGGAAACACGAAGATATGTGTTCACCATAGTACAAAAATATCCTATTTTTTATACATATATTTGTATTTTGTAAGCCCAGAGGCTTAGCTTGGCTTAGCTTATGCTAATGCTATTGATATCCTAAGATTATATTTGAAAGAAATGTTTCTAAACCCGAAACCAAACACGGAATCAAGGTTGCAATGACGTTGCGTAGAGTCACGTACCGACTCGGCTTTGCAGGGGGAAGGAATGAGACAGCGGACGGGCCGACTGATTTATTAGCAGGACGTTTGTGCAGGCTGCCGGCCTTATTTGAACTGAGTGCTAATCTCGTGGCATGGTAATAGAGCATCGACTTTTCAGGCCTGTTTCAGACATGCAAGTGTAAAAAACTCTTTTCAAAACTCAATTGCACTGTTATTTTAATCGAGGATCGCAATGACCAGTCCACCTTCGCAAGATGCATATATTAAGGATAAAGAACCTTAATATATCTAATGAAAACTGGAAGAAAAACTACTCTAAAGTAAGTAAATACTAAGCTAGGAAATACTTTCTAAGTGATGATGAAAACTACAACACTGAAATTTACTTTTAGAATAATAAACTAGTTTTACGTTCCTGCTCTGATAATCTCCATTATCTTAAACAAAACAAGACACAAACTCATATAATATTTAGCACCCCATAAGCCGGATTCCGGGACGAACTGCAGCGCCTAAACTTTTACCTGTCGGCCATTTTGATTTCGTGTTCAAATTAATCCCGTGGCTTGTCCGCTGTACGAAAATTATTTAAAACAACAAAGCCGTAGATAAGGGATTATACAAAAACAGTAGCTACACATTGTATGTATTTTCAGTTAAAAGTGAGAGCAAGTTTTGTCAGCTTTCATAACTTTTGATGCTAAATTTATGACAAAAATATCTTAAACGGCAAGCGTTCCATTGAAAACGTTAAATAAACCACTGCACTGTGTGCTTATCATCGTTTCATCATCATTATCATCATCAGCCTATATTAGTTCACTGCTGGACGTTTCTAATAATATCATCGTTTAGATAGTTGTAAAGTTTAGAAGAAAGACTTAAAAGCACGTGGTCGATTAAAGTTAAAAACACAGCTTTTTGCCTTAACATAGCCTTAATCAATACGGAAACAACTGAAAAGGGAACGGCTAAAAACAAGAACGCTAAATTCCCGTGTATTCCGGATTCCACGCCTCGAAGGGACGAGCCACCCTTTTATTTGAACATGTAGACGTCTGAACAATATTTTTGCATTTAGGGACAATTAAACGCTTGATTAAACAAGCTCGTTGCTGTTTGTTTTCGGCTTTGTAATGTCAAGGTTGTTGAACTCTCGAAGGCTAATCAGATAATATTCTGAGTAGCTATTAACCTGTTTATTGGATTCGCAAATGAAAATTCACGAGGGACATTAAGCTAGTAATTTATACGCTGCTAACTTCTACAGAAATATGGGCTTTTAATACCGTTTTGTTTACCAACATCTAATTGCTATTTAATTATAAAATGTTTTAATATCTTTATTTTTATTTTTATTATCTTTAATTATCATCTCACTGAATATAATAAAACAACAATAGTTATCTGCAACCAGTAGTAAATCAATGTAATAAAAACTGAATCTTATATCTTTTATTACATGACTGATAGACAAAAAATATAAAAATTGGTCACCCATACCCAACATCCATTTTACATTGTCACATCACGCGTTCGTCATCCAGACGGCATAATGTTAGCGAAAACACCGGAGGCGCAAAAAGATTTGGTTCCATCCTGAATGAAATAGACGATCCCTTGAGCCTCGAATGATGAATGATGTTATTCTTCAGTTATATTTACGGAACGGTAATCTCTGAAAATGCCTTTTGAGGAGTAGTGAAAGCCTACTTGAAAAGTTTTGGCTGTATCTCGCAATGGATTTTAGGTACAATAGACGAAAGGTCCCGAACTTTTGGTCGATTGTGAGATTTAGGCTATATGAGATTATTTCTGTTAAAGCTAGGTTTGCACTAAGATATTTTCGAGAAATAACGATCAGCTTTCAATTTTAAAAAAAACACCAATTAAGCAAGCTGAAGACGAAGACTATGATGAAATCACCAAAACGATCAAGCCCTATGAAGTCGTGTCAAAGTATCAGTTATTGCTACTATCCAATTTTTTGGCAAACAGTTTCACAGTGTGAAATCCCTACAAAATCAAGTGGGTAATTGTAAAAAACGCGCCTTCCTATAAATATCACAGCGTGGCGTCTCCAGCCCTAATCTTGAGGGAACCATCGATTGACTATAATCATATTACCCGCCCTGAGGTACTGCCGTTAATCTATTAGGAAGAGAGCTGCGGGGGCGATCTCTGCATCTTGGTTCAAATGTAAATGGTGCTCAATATTCATTCAGAAATTGAATCGGTTGACAACTGTGGCGCAGTGGTAAAAATTGGATTTAGTTCTGCTAGGCGTACGTTTAGAAAGTTGGCAAAGCTTAGGAGGCTTTCAAGGGTTGTTTTTCTCAATATTAGAAGCTTTTAATGACCTAATTAATAATATACGACCAAAGAAAATCAAAAAGATTGGCAAAAGTTTGCCATTATATCAAATTATCTTATAGAAAAATGTCAAAACCACCAAATATTCCAATAGGCACTGTCTTGAGTAACATTTACCTCTAATGTGAAGTAATTTAGTTTTGCCAATTTGGTTTTGTAGAATGTTCTTTTACTCTAACCAGCCATTTTCAAATGATACAAGTGATGTGAATGTACATAACAATGTAACAGCACTTAATTTTTATTTCGTTTTTATTCGATACCTGTTAGAATTTTTCCCTGTTTCAAGTAATTCGGTTTGTATCTACGAGGGTGGCCGGGATCACGGCATTAGCAAGGTCCAGGTAGGGTCTGTCGCATTAATATTCTAATCTAACTGTCGAACGTGTTTTGTTTCACTTGTTTTGTTTTAATTAGTGCACGTTGTTCCTTTGTAGTTGTATGTTTTATTGGATGTTTGCACAGAAAATGTTTTCCAATGAAATGAAAATAGGAATGGCTGCGTTATTTATGAGGTAGTTGGTAATTTTATTTTTGCGGTGGCCATTTTGTAAATATTATACGTACAGCCGTTGTTACTTTTAGTTGATATACAGATATAGGTATCGATAACATGGATTGTTCTTATTCATTATTTTATTAGCTGAGATATGACGAGCTTTGATTGTAGGAAAGGTACAAGTCACAAATGTAAACACTAACGAATTAAACAATCGTAGTTTGAGTCAACTCGACCAAAATGTACCTTCACCATTTTTGACAGAACCAAACTCAAAAGAATTTTTGAAGCAGGCGTTATTATGGTCTTTTAAAAGAAAAACATGCCAGTTCAAAATCCCATTACGAAAAAAGCCAAGCTTAAAACGAGAATCGCCAAAAACGACATCGACAACAAAGAACATCCATGCTCTATTTAACCAAAACGGTGAACCGTCAGCCCACAGGCGAGAGAATAAATATTGACGGGTAGAAGGCGCACGAACGATTCATATTATTATTATTTATTTTTGTGCATGAACCTATGAAAACATAGTCAGTAGGTAGTATTTACGCATTACAATGCGGAATGAAATAGATTTTTTCTCTGTCCCTATGTCCCTATGTATGCTTAAATCTTTAAAACTACGCAACGGATTTTGATGCGGTTTTGTTTGCTATGCTTGAACTTCTTAACGACTAAACTGATTTCATTTTTTTGAAATTTGGCAAAGATATAGTCTATACAGATAGTGATAAGAAAAAGCTTCCAAAAGATTATAATAGAGTATAAAAAATTACATGTAATAAATAGCCACCTACCTCGGCTCGGTAGGTCGGTTTTCGATGCATGGATATAGTTCGTGTGTAGACTCTATAGGTTCTTTCACAAGGTAAAACTTTTCAGTTACAAATTTTGTTTAAATTGGTTCTAGCAGTGAAAGTAAAATATTCACACCAGAAAGTATACAAGTATTTAAGACTTTTTCTTATAGAGGGGCTCTAACTTGACTCTCTCCCAATAAGGTTTGCTGGAAGAGAACTCTTTTAGGGTTAAGCTCGCCTGTGCCATAATTTATCTAGTTTTAAGTCTTTCTTGTATCAATTTCTCATGTGTGCATTAAATAATAATTATTTTAATAATTACAAGCGACCCGCCCCGGCTTCGCACGGTTTTAATATACCTATAAACCTTTCTCTTGAATTACTCTATCTATTAAAAAAGACCGCATCAAAATCCGTTGCGTAGTTTTAAAGATTTATGCATTCAAAGGGACATAATGATATAGGGACAGAAAAAGTGACTTTGCTTTATACTATGTAGTGATAAGGGGGATGAAAATAAAATGCACCACACGGTATCAAAGTTATTTAACCTCGAACACGTAGGGGACGCCTATGTCCAGCAGTGGATTAGCATAGGTTGATGATGATGATAATAATGAAAACTTTAAATCCCTCGCTACACTCAGGATTTTAGAATCCTTAGCTTCACCTTGGATTCAAACGATCGCTCTCACCCTCAATATATTATTTGTTCCCTTGTGTGTGACACAATTTACGAGTACTTTTATAAAACCACAGTCTCAAAGTGTTTCTATCGTCTTCCTTCATCCTTGTAAAAGCGTAAAAATTCTCAAAACCTTAAAAGCTTTCCGTATTTAAAGTGGAAGGAGTCCTCTAATTGCGGTGTCCTACTGCCGCGGTGCCGCGGTGGGGCGATAAACATGAGTAATGGCGTCCAGCGAACTACTTTATTTTCTTTGTCACCTGCTTCCAGCGATAAGTCCGTGCTATTTTACAGCTAGACACAATCGCGTTGACCAAGGAGGTTTGGCTTTTGGACTAGAATTTCAAGTTCGAGCTCTCTATTGTAACTATAATGATTTAATAGATTGAATAGGATTGAGAAATGGAAATTGAAATACATTAAAAAATAATTGGTAGCTTCCAAATCCATCATTTATACGTCTAACACACAACAATCTTTTAAGTGATTGGAAAACTCAGTGAGCATTAGACCTTCGAAAACCAAATGACTCTACAAATACGAAAATAAATAAAACTTACGAATTGAAATAAAAGATTATTAGTATATATTGTAACAAAATATATTTATACTTTATTCTACCTCGCTTAAGACTTATCTTGAAAGGCTATACTAGATTTAACTGGGCAGAAAAAAGTCTAACCACAATGGGAAAGTGACATTTGATCTCATAATTATGTTTTGAGTTTTAACGCCTTGTGTCGGTTTGAAAAGACTCGGCAAGAACAATTAGCCCTTAACTTTAAGTAAGGATAAAGGATATATTTTTGAAGAAAAATCACGTCCAGGTTTTATATCATCCACTTTGCCGGACTACCGGCCACAGAGTATCTTATAATACCGACTGCCCCGGGGCTAAATACATCCAGGTACGCCCCAGTTCCAAGCTTCGATTCGCTGTGATTAATACGAGTTCACCAGTTCATTTGTACCAGTTAATCTGAACGATTTATTGGCCAGTTACGGTTAATAATTGGGGTTTAATGAATAGCCATTAAGGTCAAACGTTTCTGAATCAGGTGCATTTTACAGTGATTCCGATTTGCATAACATTTAAAAGCAGATATTTATTGTGCGTTTCAATGCTCCATTTTGAATAGGGAATCAAATAATAAGAGATATTATTGGGGATGTGATCATTTCATATTCCACTACCTAACTTTACTTACTGCTTACACATATTTATAATAATTTTTAATTGGAGTTCAGTTGCATTTTTCCTTTTTCTGTTTCCGAACTTACGAATCGAAGTCTTTGAAAAAATATTTCAAGTAAAAACTTTTCATTAGACAACCAGGAAAGGTTCGTATTTATAAAAGAGTTTCTGTACTCCGCCATACGGCTGTGATTTTTCCTTATAAATAAGGTACCTATAAATACACTCCAATTTAAAAAAATAACTTTTTCGAATTCATACCGCTGGCTGTGGGCAAAATTTTGATAATTATGTTTTTCCTATGTAGTTAGGGAATAAAACGTAAATCTACACTGTGGTCTCGATTTAGCTACCACATAAAGAACGTTTAATTTACCTTCTGATCAGCCTAGATTAGTCCACTGCTGGACATTTATAATGAGCACTATTAGCGATCTTCACATCCAGCAACTGCTAGTAGTCATCTGATTGGAGAGCGTTCTAAACTACGTTTGCAAAGTCAAAGTCAAGACTTAAGACCTTACAGGACACTTGGACACGTCACAAAATTCATGTTATTAATAATTAAAACTAGGAAATAAAGTGCTCACTTTGATTTTTGTTCACTTCAATCTTTTTAAGGTAAAGAAGTGAACAGAAGCCTTTACCTTGTTAGGTTGTTAAATTTCGAGTTGGAGCAAAACTCATCCCAAACTTTTTTATCATCTAAATAATCAGACACTTTATAGTAAGCCTTTTTACAAAGAATCTTGCAGCGGTCTCACCTCGGTAACTTCGATAATCATCTACAAATTACGTTCGCTTCCAGTCCCCCGCAAAAAGCAGAAACACTGTAACTGCTGTAACGCGCATTGGAGTTGCCCTCCTCTGTAATCCAGTCCCCGCCCGCCGCCTGCATACTGAGCAGATGTTGCGCGTTACCATTGTTTACACAATTGGGAATCATAATTACACTAATTTGTTCAAGTTTTCAGCTCCGAGGGTGAAAGCTATAGCTGTAATGCAATTGGTAGCCAGTTGTCAAATGTAATTATTTTTATTTTATAGGAAAAAGAGTTGGAATGAATTTGATGCAGGCTGGTGAAAACTCCACCAAAATTGGTAACTCTTTTTTTATTGGTGGTAATTGGTAATTATGTTAATTTTTGATTTACAGATTTACCTATTTAGTTTGTATTGGAAGAACATCAATCTGGTTTCGTAGGTAAAATGCTTACAGTAATGAATTCATCAAACTACGTAAGGTTTTTTTCTTGATTGATTAAGATTTGTAAATTTATTTTAATATTTTGCACAGAATCAAAGAGAATACCAAGTAGAAAGTATAATCTGATATATATATATAAAAATATCATAATTATCTGATAATGTTTTTTGAAACGCAGTCCTTTTTTACCACAAAAACAAAATAAACGGGCTTATGCAGATATACTCATACATTTTAGAAAATAGAGATCCCTTGATCACAAAACAAACGATAGAAAGTTTCCTTCTAACAAGCAGTCGATTCGCTATCGCAGATGCCTGTAAATAATCCAAAATTAATGAGCCCCTAATCAAACGGCTGTTTAGACAAACAGGGGACAACTTCAAAGGCTCGAAGATTAAACGTAGATGCGTTTGCGCCACGTGCTCGTGCTTTGTTTTACAAACTTACCCTTACACTTGTGTAAAACTTTCTATTCTCTATTGGTAAGACTTAGAGTTCAATTTGACTCGATTTAATAAAACAGCTCTGTAAATCTGTAGTGGTTTTGTTTAGAGAGTTGACAATGCAACTAGTCTCAACGTGGTCGCAACTATCATGGGATTTGTCGAGTAATGGCGTGTATCTTAGCTAGAGGAAGCAGATATAGGGCTTTAGTAGAAGCTGAGTGGTAAGATTAACTTTTAGCTATGTAATATGGTTTTGGATGTAATTGAGTATTCCTCAGGGATGATTTGGAGGAACTGTTTGTTTGCTTTCTGGTATCAAACAAGAAAGATAATAACGTTTTTTTTTAAGAATAAGGCACCGTGATAATGCTAACTAAATACATATTTAATAATCAAATAATAAAGAAATAATAATAGTAAACGTACTTATTGAAAACGTGTATAAGATGCCATACAATTAATGCTTAATTTTTCTAAAATTCGATTTCTTAAACTTCCAGTCAGCACGTTTGTTTGAAAAAGGACTGTTTTCAGCTCAAAAGTTTTACTCGTATCGAGCTGCAAAGTACCCGTTACCAGTATGCAAACACAGAGTCACTGATAAGCGTTTATTCGTGTATTTTTATTTGAACAAAATAAAGATTACTCCGCCCAATACACGGGTCCCCATGCGCGAAGCGATTCCATTTGGCAAGCGCACATTGTTTTTTCTATTCACCCGGAAACTCAGATTTCCATTACGCAATCTGCGGTAAAAGCGATATTCAATATCGTATATCAAGCTATCGATTCCAATAGGTGCCTACTGTTATCGCACAATAACCTAGATGCGTAGGCACTTAGGGATATGGCGGCAAAGTAGGTCACCTCCCGTGAGGTCCGCAGACGGCAGATAATGCTCCGAAGACACGCGAACAATGCCTGCAGTCGTATCTAGAACGGCCCAGCGTTTTGGTCCTATGTTCTCGAAATGCCGGGATTTAGCTGAGATATTGGGGCGAGAGCTTAGCTTGCTTGTTTTGCGACGTACGACGGGCTCTAGGTACACGGAAGTAAGAATTGTGAGATGTTTTTTAAATTCTTGGATATTTTCAAGAAATAGTCTTTACATTTTGTTTATGGAATATGGTTATTAGGTCACTCTCTCAAAGACCAGACCCCACAAGGTAGGCCGCTGACCGTAAACGTTCAATGTATGCAGATAATAGGTCATTGTGACGTTCTTTGAGGAACCCTTTTCCAGATAGTAGTGGAGATATTCCAGTTGAGATGATGAACCATATTAAACTTGCAAACATGAATATCTGAAATAAAGCACATGACTTAATCTAGGTGTAAAGAAGGTAATATGCAGTTCAGATACCTGCTTCAGATGTAGGTACAGACTAGCAAAACTTAATATACTCCACCATAAAGCCTGTAAACACTGTGCGAACACAGCATGTTTCGACATAAAGTCCTGCAAATTTCATCATGTTAGATCGATCGCACCGCGTTCTCGCGACGACCCGTTACTACGTGATCGAAATCTGGATCGCCTATTTATACACATCTCCTTTCAGGCACTCATCTATACAACCAGTATCGAGAGACTTTCCATACCCACGTAATTTTGAAGCAGTAAATCTGACAGTGTAGGTCAGTTTAAACTGGGTTAGCAATAAAAAGTGCATAGGAACCAAAGCCTTGTTGGAAGTCGAACGCTAACTATTTAATGAATGGAAGTTTTGTAATAGCTGGATAGAATGCTCAGCTCTTTGCGAAGGTGAATCGGATGTTCGCGTCCGATGTTAATTAATAAACGATGTTCGGAACGAGTATGCAAACATGAAATGAAATACAAAATACCAACTGAAAAAATATGCTTCTTTGTTTTCATAAGTATTGAAAATGAATTATTCAGTTATGATATTTTGAGGTTTAATGATATGGATTGAAATGCAATGTTATAAGTATTTACTGTTATTTATGTTTGAAGAAAAGAGCGTCCACAATATTCACTAATCATTCTTTTAAACAGCTTAAGTTTTTGTAAATTCTAATGTATACGCTAAAACAGGCTGTTACAATTTTATTCAAAAAATATCCATAAACTAAGTCCATAAAAGACTTAATAAACTATTTGAAATATATTATTATGTAGACTAACCCAATTCAATGAGATCAAATTTTTACTTACATTTTAATCGAAATAGCCAGCATAGTTTAAAAACTCGAACTTTATCTAGTAAAAGCATATTGCATGCTAAGTGCATTCAATAATTTATCACTCTTCTATTTACAGCAGATTAAAAAGCGACGAAATTAAGAACGAATTAAGGTCCTTTCTCCCTTAAATACCCGTTTATTAACCAAAAATAATTTCACATTCTGTCCCTTTAATATCTTTTTACAAACCAAATAATTTCATACGTCCCGGCAACCGCCCAATCACTCTGGACATTCAAACGGCCCGACCAACAAAATGATTACATTTGACCAAACGTAGGTTGGATTAATAATCGGCGCGAGGTGAATCCGCCAGACAGAGCCAAATAGAGTCGTCATAGTCAGATGGTTTACGTTGCTTGAATACAAAATATATTTAAAACCGCCTCAGAGCATTTAGATTCATTTAAATGATTTATTGTTAGGTCAAATTTGTTGGGGTTGAGATGAGTTAGTTATAGAGTGATCTAATTCGTTATTTTAGCACATGTTATTGGATAACACGTATCTATTGTTTTTGAAGTCATTTACATATGGTTATTGATGGGAAAGACGATGACTGAAAGGGTTTATAAGGCTCTTCCCCATAGGGAGCAATACTTACCTTAGATATCTGTTTTCGTTTATTTTATCTTAACATAAATTTTGTATTTTTTTTTTTAATTTTTGTATTTGTGTGATTTTTCAATGTGATATGGGTTTTTGCCTGAAATAAACAAATTTTATTTTATTTATTTATTTATTATATCACTTATATATGGTGTATCATAGTAACAAATACAATAAAGTCCAGTATCTCTCTATCTACCTCATATATAACCACGTAGAGAATGTTTCAAAACCGTAGTGTAGGGTGTGAACATTATCTTCGTATGAGAATTTTAAGGTTGATTTAGTTACTTATCTAGCTTTCCATGAAGGAATAATTAATTAATATGCAAAGGTTGATTTCATGATATTATTCAATGTTCAGCAGCTTAGATTACTGAGATAAATGACATGTCCAAAAAATAACAAAACTGCAAACATACTAGAGGCTCTTGTGTTGTTTGTCTTATTAACTTTAATTAAAACATTAAGAAAATAATTATAGGACGAGATATATAAGATCCGCCTTGATTTTGAAATAGACAGACTCACCGTTATTTATTTCAGTTGCCACTTGTCTACAGTAACCCGCCACTTAAATAATGTATGTGTGTTTTTCATCCTAAACCATAATAAATGTTCGGACAGCGTCGGTCGAACACTGATGTATATTGCCAGTATATTCGTTAAATCACTTTATTGGCCGGCGCCGTACTTTTAGTACGTTCATTGCATAATTTCCACGTATACCTTTTATTGAAACTAATGTAATAATAGTTTTATTGTTGTTCAATATTCGAATAACTTTGTTGCACACATTGATCGCAAATTGCCTATTTTAATTCTATTTGTGTCCTAAATGAATTGGGTTACAACTTGCTCTGTTTAATTTTTTTGATTTTTTCTTATTTTTTTTGCACAAAGATAAATATCTACTAATTGTTTTATCTTATACATTTTTTTATCAAATCCTGATCACGCCTACATATGTTGAGATTAGCCGCCGCCGTAGTCGAGATTCGACTAGAAGACAATGTCTCCATCATTTATTAGTAGATAATGAATTACTTATAATAAAAGATAGGTCCATATTCATGTAAATATCGCAAATCCATTAGAAACTACCATTACAGACAGTCACCTCCAGGTTTACAACTGTTTTCCATTAGCTGACATGAACGGGACATGCTGTATAATTTGCTTCAGGCGCTCTGATACCTGTTGTTCTATTTTGGGAACTAAAATGTGTCTGTATATTGTATCTTTAGTGAAAACAGCGAAACTTAAGAGGAAAATCTGATAATTTATTTGCACGATATGGAAGGTTTGGATACATTTTATTTTATAATATCAAAGAGAATAATATCTATAGAAAGGTAGGTAGATATGTTTTTAGTAGTTAGAGAGAGTGGTGACAGATGATACTATTTCGTCGCAAATGTCCCCATTGACGAACAGACAATGGTAATGGTTGGTAATCATTAGTAGAGAAATTATTCAAATTCAGACGTTTCATTGCAGTATGATTTACCGGATAGCTTACTATGCTTGGCACGTCCCGTTTGTATCCGCGACATTGTGGTAATGGGTAAATGAACCTGGTTGGGTTTTCGTTTATTAGCCAACCTAAAATTAACATATCGGTCAAAAAGTGATATATTTTAAAATTTTTAAATTGATCCGAATATCTAAATAACATTAAAAAATCATTTATTTTAAGTATTTTTTAGAGGTGTTTTGTTTATAACGGGATTAAGCTGGACGTTGAATGCATTATAATAACTTAATTTTTAGTATTATTTAATTATATGTTAAAATTGTTTATTTTAAGTTGTATTCGTATTAGACGCACACACATCTTACCCCATGTACAATCCGACGATCCTATCCATACCAGGTTGTCTGGCAGAGATCGCTCTTGAGCGATAAGACCGCCAATTGTAGCTTAAGTTTGTATAAATTGTTTCTGTAAATTGTTTCTTAGTTTTAAGTGTGCAATAAAGAATTTTCTATCTATCTATCTATCTAAAGTAATCCATGATTAAACCAAATACCTAAATCTAACCTATTTTGGTTTTTACAGAAACCGATTCAAAGTTAAAACCAAAATTCATTATTATCTAAAACTTTTAAATTTCTGAACATTATTTCTTTCCGACTACAAATCAGTCCTTTAGAACAAAGTGCACTTTAGTACAACGAGACAAAGGCATCGACGTATCTCCGAAGATTGAAACAAATTATTAACCGGCAATAAATACGCTCGGAGACGATAACTGGCTCCTCTCCAACAGCATTTTAAACACGGAAAACCTACTTTAAGAATGTATGAATGTAAAACGGCGACCCAACAGCGGAAAATAGGTATCACACAAGTACTTTGCGGTGTTCAAGATAAGCTTTCTTACGTTCTCTTATTGCTCCAGATAAAGTTGGACAATGGAAAAATCAGAGTTAAATAACATTGGAAACAATAAGGGTAATCTTTTGAGTTTTGAGTAATGCATAATCAATCACTCGCTTCATGCTAAAAGTCCAGTTTATTGGATATCCAAATTGTCATTTCTGTTGACAATATGCATTTTACACGCCACTAAACTCAAAAGTTTTAGCTTTTAGGCACAGACTTTCACACATACTTACACAATTTTACCTTGTGTGTCTATAATACAAAACACGGTATTAACCTTCCTTGCATTAGATCCTTTCATTACGAAAACCAATACTGTTTTAAATGTGTTAATAATAATTAATAGCATACCTTTAACAATATTTACCTATGCAAAAGACAAGCAACTAAGAAAACCTCAAATATTTGAAAACTAATGTAGACCGCCTCTAGTAAAAGATCTCTTTAGAAGATTCGAAGTAAAACATAAGAACATTTGCATATATCCGCTCAGTGTCCATAGTTAGAGAGCTAGAAAAAGCTTACTTCCCGCTATCGGACGTTCAAGTAATGGGATTCCCTGATCAGGTCCGTGATTTATTGGACCTGGTACCGGGATCAATAGGTTTGAACTCACGCGTTTGTTCTGAACTAAGATAAGCCAGTCTGAAAGGAAACGTTCTCGCTTTGTTCTACGGACCTAAGTCTCAAACTTGTGCGTTGAACACTTTACGTGTTGAGTTTGTTTCTTTTGTTTTTGTGGGTAATTACTACTTACACGTACATATACTATCTTCATCATTTTATCGATGGTTAAGATAGTTTTGTCGTATTTAGGTTTACTTACCAGAGGGGCCCAGGCATAACGTCATTTGAAATATTAATTACAACGTAGTTCTAGAACTGCAATTAAACACGACTATTTTTGCATCTCTGTAATTGTTGCATGCAAACTATTGTGAAATAATATCAAATGCACCTCAAAATATACTCAGTAGTAAAATCACAATCAAGTCAGATTCAAGTGATTGGTTACGTAGGTCAGGATTGTCCTTTACGGTTTGATAACCAGCCACTTTCCATCATCTAGCCTCCAAAAAAGTGCAATGAACCCAAATAAACGCTGTAAAAGGTTCAGGGTGGCCCTTCTCACCAGAGGGCGATTCTTCACACGTCATGGCACCGTCAGAAGCCTCAATGGTCTGGAAAAGCCGAGTGATAAGGCATCCTTCGCTGTTATGTATTCTGACACTTTGCAATAAGTCGCAGTTTTGAACTCAATATTTGAGTGAACATTTGTGAGTGTTTTTGCTGGTGAGATGTTTTTCACATTGAAAGTTAATATATCGAATGAAATCGGTTTTTCGCGAAGTCAATCTGTATCATTGAGTGAGACTTGACATGCCGGTGTTTTTATCGTGAAAAAGAAAATAATGGCGCTGTTATTTACGGAAGTAATACACCACCTTTCAAGAGAAAGTAAAGTCTCTCATTTCAACCTTTTTATAAATCCCAAATCTTGCCACTTTATTCGTCTTGCCATCTTTGATTATCAACCAGTTTACTCGACACTTTACACTACCTA
The DNA here is from genome assembly GCA_944547425.1 of Eupithecia centaureata. NCBI lineage: Eukaryota > Metazoa > Arthropoda > Insecta > Lepidoptera > Geometridae > Eupithecia > Eupithecia centaureata. Next base: position 956,326 of record OX155676.1, on the reverse strand, counting down.
CGTCATCACTTTGTATGTAAATAAATAATGCTGGACAAACGCCCCAATGCCCCAAACTAAACAGAGCTTGTGTTGTGGGTATATACGTCATGCTCAATTGCATTAGATTGCATTGAGTTTACAACAAAACCCGTCCTCATGGTACGGTAGCATATAATTCAATAGCGCCAGTTTCTAATTGTAACATCAACTGCAAAGACGCCGTCTGGTAGTTTCATAGCCATCAACTGACAGCCTATCGCTAATCTAATAAGCAGGTCCAGTCGCCGGCTCATGACGGGGGGTCTAATCTCCGAGCTCACTTATCCGTGAAGGTTGTCGCCGGACCGCTATGCGGGTGGAATAATATCCTAGGCTTTAGCTTTGTTTGGGTAGGAAGCGGGGAGGATAATCAAGTTCACTGCAAGACGTCAGCGATTCAGCGATGGGGCGCTAAGTTCTTCTTCATCGTCGTACTCTCTTTATCGTATTCATTCTTGACGATCGTGTCCATTTTGGAAAAATGAGAAGTTGACCAGCTGCTTCTACGCCATCTCTCTTAGCGAGAGAAGTTCTGCCACCCAGAAATACAGACTTTTCTCATTATTCCAAAGTAACATGTCAGTCGCTTCCGACTGGTATTGACATGGATCAATTGAGCTACCTTTACACTGTTTGCAACCGTCTGCAGTTAGCTCAATGGTTTCAATTGTAAATACTAGTTGTAATTTTTATATTCCTTGCTTGTAATTTTCGTTGTTAATAAAGATTTTTATCAGAAAAAAAAAAAAAACATGTCAATAGAATAATTTTAATTATTTATTATATAATAATTACCACCCTGTTGACCAGTTACTTCTATTCCAACTTTCTTTGCAGAGAAGTTGATCCCTGATCGTTTTTTGGGCATGAAACATGTATGTTTATCTGCGTAGGATGGGTACCTACTTTCGTTTATTATTCTGTGCGTGACCTATTGTGGTGTTTTGGTTCGGAAATTGGTCTCGTTACGCAGTTCTACCTGTTTTCAGTGTACGCATGTTCTTTGTGAAGATAAAGTGCGGAGAGGACATGAGCGAGGGATGTAAGTGGACCGTAATGAATTATGTGAAAAATTGGGCCGAGTTTTATGAAGGCCGCGTTCTTGATGTGCTTGTCTTATTGGATAGTTTGCTATTTCGGTATTCGGTGGCAGACAAAAGACCAACGGAGTAGCATTGTAGCTGCTGCTTGTCCCAGTTCATTGCCAACATCCAGTTTTTTGTGTGTTACTATTTCTATCCAGTTAAGTTTACAGTTTTAATACGAAATGATAATTTACCTAACATTCATGAGTGAGTAACATACCATTACCATCCCACCATCATAAGGTACTTATAACATCGGCCTTGAATTTTTTTTATCTGATCTGGTATCCAAACTTCATGGTTATGAAACCTAGGAGTGTTTTGAAGAAAATGTATTTGATCGAGAAATAATCCAAGATCAAACACAATGTTCTTCAAGAATCCTAACGCCGACTTAAAACCAGTAGTGATCTTATAAAATAGAGGTTATAGATTTCCATACAGATCTCCCACCAAATTCCCTCCTCCATTAAAGGTAACAACGTCTATCAATTCCTCCGTAATCTCACAGTCTTCGGTGGAGCACTAAATCTACGCTGCCAATAATGCCCGTAATTACTAGCCCTGGCTTCGGTTAATCTTAGTTAGATCACGACTTGCCCTAACTTTGCAGTGGGTGCAGGTATACAAGTACCTTAACTTATAATGGCTGGCCAACTGAACGTTAACTTATAATGAACGTAAACGAGCCAGCTTATGGCTGTATACTTATTTAACGTACTAGTAGAGAAAGCAGTATTACAGTTCCTATTCGTCACAAAGATGGAAGCATTTCAAAACTAAACTTTTGTTTGGAAATAAGAAAGCAGTAAGTTTTTGTTGGAAAATCGTTGAAGATAACTTTGATAATCAAACACGTTTCACAATTTTACAAGACTTTTAGATAATAATAATAGATCAATGGAACAAATTTCTGAAGATCGTACACAAATTTGTTCGGAGGTGGGAATCGAACCCGCAACCTCCTGCGTCGCTGGCGGACCTTCGCCCACCGCGCCGCATCGGCCGTCGTTAGATATATTTGAAAACTTTTGAACTTTAAAAAGCTTTTAAAATAGAAGAGGACTACACAATGACAAAGATATTAAAATGAAAACTGTTCGATTTGTAAAAAAAGAAAATTTGTTATCACGAAACATCTAGTCACTGAGGAGGCTAAAACCTCAATAACTATTATAAGTGGTTTCGATTAATAGGTCCAACGTAAAGGTCCCTCAAAGTACAAGTAATGTTTCTGTAACTCCTTTCTCAGTAATAAAATAGACATTATTCCTAAACCAACTAAAAACTATCACCTTTTTATGGCTCTTCGGTCACATCCTCCTCAGTAAATCCAGTCACGCGGCAGCATCCAGTTACTGTCCGCCGCCGCAGCCATACGTTTGCAGAGAACTAACTGCCCGGGTAGAGACCATTCCATTTGCATTGTAGGGACAGAGCGTTTCATCAATAGGAATCCCTTTTTTCAGTTTGTAGCCGATATTTATGAGTACAGGATTATTGAAGAATTGGGATGTATTGGTGAAATGAAGATAACAAATATATCTTAAACCACTTGATCTTGTCTATACGTACACTGTACATAGACGAATTTTAACTTATTTATTGGCAAAATCAAAAATAAGATAGTGACTTGGTGTTGAAACCTATTAGGGTAAGTTGTCCATGAACTTTTCTGTATGTCGGCAGATTTTCAGCAACTTTGCAAATTAGTTGTATAGCTTCGGTCAAAAATTTAGCAAATTGTAAAACTTACTTCCCTACTGCGACATTAATAAAAAGCTTGACATTTTATTGCCATATTTTTGATATTCTTACAACTATTCAATCAGACAAATATATAAGATATTCATTCTCTCGTTTTGTAAGATTACCTAAATTATTCAAGACGCTTTTCCCGCCACCAATTACAGTAAATATTGACATTTATGTACCCTAATAGACAGACATGAGACGGTCAATGCGACACACGACACCCCTCAAAGTCTGCCCTAGCGAAATCAAATAAAAGCATTATTTTGTAGACATTTATCCACGTTCTTGCACTGTTCACTGTTTAGGAATGGGGACAAAATTGGCCACCATTTAGCTAGAACAAGGGTCTTAAATTATGGAATAAGACGCGGGCTGGTAATCCTGAATGTTATATTGTTTTTCCATTCTTGGTTAAATAAATGTATCTTTTTATCTTATTAAATTTTGGCTAGTGTAAGCGCTGCACTTGGATCAATATTCTTATCTTAGAAACAGTAGTACCCATTAAAAGCTTACCTGAATAACAATCAATTCCACAAACTTTGTAATGAGTTTTCACTATCAGACACTTTTTATGCTGTGTTGATTGTCCAGCAATATTTATTTTTAAAATATTATTTTTTGTAATTAAATAAGCAGAATAATTCTACCTAACAAGATTCAAACTATGGTAGGTATTGTTTGTCCAAGTTACAAAGAAGTAAATATCAATTAATTAATTCGAAAAAAAAAAATGTTTAACATAATATAATATTATTTTTTAGTATAAATAATAATAAACTATTGTCAACTAAGTTTCTAAATTCTTAAGTTTGGATGTAAGAGGTAATAAAGAGGCACCACGCGAGCGATGCTGCTTGCTGAAACTACACTGAAAAAAATAGGCTCCAATCAAGTGGCTTTTTAACTTGATTGGCGAATTCTTGATCACAGTAATCACAACATAATTGTTTTCACCAAGTAGCACTTGTTTACACCAATCAAATTTAAATGATTAACCTCTCAAACAAGTTTCTTAGTTAACCTTAACAAGGGCATATTGTTACAGCAAACAATCTTGAAAAATGTTTAAAACAAACAACATAGTTGTTCACTTCAATCAAACATTCCTTGTTACTGCAATAAAGATTATGCAAACTTGATTAGGCTTACTAAGTTTAAACAACTTGTTAGAGTCAATCGTTTTACTTGATTGTTTTAATAACCAAGCTTGTTCAAAATTATCACACAACTTGATGGCAGCTATCAAATGCATTGCGGTTCACAGAGTACCTACGTATACCTACTTACTATTAGTATATATAGATACTTCTAACACATAACTTGATTACATTTATCACACTACTTTATTACATCAATCAAATAACTTTATAGCAGCTATCAAGTGCATTGCGGTTGAGAGAGCTATAAGCTAGTGTCGGCAACTCAATTTCGTAAAAGCATATTTTCGGAAAAACAGCAACAAAAAAACAAAATTTAAAGTAAAAAAAAATTGGATACTTAGCCAATTTAAAATGGCGAGATAAAAGAAATTTCCAACGTTATTAATAAAATTCAATTTTACGTTCCATATTTCTATTTATTTTAATATAAGTATAAAAGTTCCAATTATTAAAGTTATTTTTTGTGGCATATATATAGGTACCTAAGTAAATATATTTTTTTAACTTATTTTTCATTTGCGTTCCTTCGTCGCGAATTTCGTTCGTTTTTCGATTCCGAAGCGAAATTTCGAATCTCTGATTGTATGTGGCATGGTGGCATCCCTAATCTGCAGTCACTACTGGCAACATGGCCGAATCTGTTTTCTTTTGGGTTTTGGCGTCGATGGCGAGTGTTCAGTGTTGTATTGTGCTGGAATATGAAAAATTTTTGAGGCGGACAAAACAAAAGGTAACTAATAACCTACATTTTATTAGAAGAAGTCATGTAACTTGTTTAAACTTTGTGGAATGGTTGGATTACTTGGTATTTGTTCGGTTTACAGTGGATGCATGTTCGATTTGGTTACACGCTCACGCTTATTATTCTAACAATGGACGAAGTAGCTGAGTTTCTAACCGCGTCTCTGCGAGCTAATCGGGACATTTACAGGTAGTTTTAAAATACCAAATTACAATGTTGAAATGAATGCTCAATCTTTTTGATGTTTCCCTGTGACGACGCCGCCGGCGGCGCGTGTTGGCGTCTCCGCCATGCCGAGCCGGCGCCGGCTCACACATCACGTAACATGACACGGCAAACTCAAATAGTTATAGTTACCTAGATAGATCAAGACTCGAGAATAAGATGAACTAGAGCCCAGAATTATGTTCTCCAAAATACGGAATGGCCACCTAAAATTGTCCAACTTTTTCATAACCTTATAACTTTCTAAAAGTAGGTGCCTAGCTTATGTACTTAGTAGTTTATAATAATAATTTTACGCTTGCAGATAACGCTATTTTGTTGAGGCATTAGCCTCCCTTACACCCGAAGATATTAAGGAACTTACTCCCAAAGTTGGGCTTAGGATTCTTTTTCTCTGTTCTTGGAGATAATGGAGAAACAGCCAACAGAATTGGAAACAAGTAGTTTGTTGGTAAGTTCCATCACTATCTTTTATTAAGTACCTATAGGTTAAATCTTTGGTTAAGGTGTAAGTTTTGAGTAGATAAAGTTTGAATTGATTGATCTAAGTTGACGACCTAGGTGGCTCAGCTGGCGAAGGTCCGCCTGCGACACGCTGGAAGTCCGCGGGTTAAATTCCCGCCTCGGGACCAATATTTTTAGTTAGTTAGTTTAGTTTGTATTATCTGCAAATATATGATCAGGGTGTTCTGAATGTTATCCGTGTATAATAAAAAATGTATTCTATTATATTAAATATATCAGTCATCTAGTAACCAAAACAAGAGCTCTGCTAAGCTTCGGGCTAGATGATGTTGTGTGAATTGTCCAGCATTGTTAATATGATTTTATTATTAGGTAATAAGTACCTACCAAGGTTTTAGAGTGAGAATGATATTGATTTACCTTAGTTTCTGTGTTAAAATTTGCTTGTTGTGTTTCTAATATGTGCAAAAATGTATAACCATGAACAATTCCCCAGTCTAGTTTTGTCTGTTCTTTCAGAACATTGATCTCTCAGCCACAGCGTTGGAGGTTTTTGATGAACAGGATGGAAGAAGTTTTGATGTTAATGAGGGAGGAAGGAAGAATATACAACCTCGTACCTACCGGTGCAATCACAGCCAGACAGTGCAGCAGCTCAGTCAGAAAGTGCACCAGCTCAGTCAGTAAGTCACCTGGCTAATTTATTTAGATTTGTTTCTATCACCGGAGGAATGCAAACTATGGTATTCCCAATAAATCATATGATTCGTTGGTGGTTGCATCTGATCACAAATAATTTTCCAATAAATCTCGGATTAATTGCAAACAATAAAAAGTTCAAAAGAATTCCATGGACACGTTTGTTAATTTGAAAGTGCTGCCTTACCTATTGGTTTTTAGTTAAGTGACAACATCTTGTTGTTTGGCTTGGCAAGTTGGCCCTGATTTCAAAAAATATAATCTTACCCATACACTTAGATTTTGTAATTTTTTTCAAAAACAACTTAGCTTAATATTATCTAGAATCACTGTTTTACGGGTTATAATCCATGTTATGAAGCTCTCTGTATATGTCATCTACCTGTCACATGGATCTGTAATGGTAAGAGAGAGCAAACTATTTCTAATATTTCAACCTAATGCTGATAGTGTTGTACTTTTTCTTTGCAGTTGGAGTTAGATTTTAAAGCAGCCTATCCAGAACACACAGAAAAGTTGTATCGAAACTTCCCACAGACAAATCTTCAAAAATCAATTTGTCAAGGACATAGTTGAGCTTGCTGATTGTAAGTAAATAATAATCATCATACACTAATATTATGAATCAATGAAAGAATGAAAGTTTGTCAGTGTGTTTGTTACTTCTATACGCTAAAACGGCTGAATGGATTCGGCTGAAACTTGGAATATACATAGTCTATGACCTGGACTACTTTTTATCCCCAATAAAATTAATTTTGCCATGGAATAGCATGTTAAATTATTACCTGCGTTTATATTTTTTTAGAAAGATTTTATTTGGCTTAACTTGTTTAATAATAGTATATTATTATGTTTCATTCAATCTCATCTCACTAAGATTAAAAATGCGAAAGTTAGATGTATGGATGTTTGTTAATTTTTCACCCCTTAAAACCCTTCAGTTTTGAAGGAGGCTCTGTCAAACAGTTAGTACCTATGGTTTATAAGATTTTATTTTTTTCTTTTTCAGCTCCCAATGAAGAAGTCACAAATATCGTAGCCTTTATGGCTATACCGCTCCTTCTTCGGTCAACTGTGAGTCAAACTGATAAAAAGAAGCTAGTTGGAAGCCAATAAAAGTGGAGTCATGCGACGCGTTCATAACCCATATAAGGAGTAACACGGAAATTCATGCAATAATGATTGGAAAAATAAAACATGATCGTATGCAGTATATTTTTTTTAATTTTGAGATGTCCCTTGTTTTTGTGAACAATATTGTCATTACCTAATGGAATAGTTAGTATACCTAGTAACTTTAATCAAGTAGCTTGTTTGCCCTAATATACTTAGTAACTTTAATCAAGTAGCTTGTTTGCCTAATAAAGTATACATAGTAACTTTAATCAAGTAGCTTGTTTGCCCATTTATTTTGTCATGAAAATATTCTCAAATCACATAGGCTAACTCCACATCCGGTATTTTTTACCCGAAAGGCAAGTTTATTCGAGCCTAGTGACTGGTCTACTGGGCTCGTATTGTCATGTCTTTGTTGTGAAAAATACCAAATAATGGAGAAAGCCTATGTGATTTGAGAATATTTCCATTAATGACAAAATAAATGGGCAAACAAGCTACTTGATTAAAGTTACTATGTATACTTTATTAGGGTAAACAAGCTACTTGATTAAAGTTACTAAGTAAACTTTATTAGGGCAAACAAGCTACTTGATTAAAGTTACTAGGTATACTTTATTAGGGCAAACAAGCTACTTGATTAAAGTTACTAAGTATACTTTATTAGGGCAAACAAGCTACTTGATTAAAGTTACTAGGTAAACTTTATTAGGGCAAACAAGCTACTTGATTAAAGTTACTATGTATACTTTATTAGGGTAAACAAGCTACTTGATTAAAGTTACTAAGTAAACTTTATTAGGGCAAACAAGCTACTTGATTAAAGTTACAAAGTAAACTTTATTAGGGCAAACAAGCTACTTGATTAAAGTTACTAGGTAAACTTTATTAGGGCAAACAAGCTACTTGATTAAAGTTACTAGGTAAACTTTATTAGGGCAAACAAGCTACTTGATTAAAGTTACTAGGTAAACTTTATTAGGGCAAACAAGCTACTTGTTTAACCCAAACAAGGAACTTTATAAAACTCATCACATAATCTTGTTTATGGTAATCAAATTATTGTGCATGTGTGTGTATTTATGAAATGCACCATCTTGTTTGGAGCAACTAAGTTGAGACTTGATGGGCACAAACAAGTTTTGTGATTGATGCAATAAAGTTCCCGTTATCAAATAAGGTTTGTTGCTGCAATCATTGTGCTTGATAGGCTCTGGTGCAAACAAGTTACATGTTTACCTTTAACAAGATCTTGTTTGCCACAATCACTTTTTTTTTTCAGTGTAATATATCAATTGAAATAAAGATTCTATGTCAACTGTTTAATCCCTGGTCAACAAAACTAACAACGTTTATACACATTTCCGGATAAAAACATTTTCAGTCCGTTAATAAGCGCCGAGCAAAAAGTAGCAGTCTATTTTGTTAACTTCAAAGAGTTCCCGACAGAGGGCGAATGGATTAAACTAGATATCTCTGTGTGTAGGCCACGTGCGAGATAAAGATTGGATACAACGTTAACATTTAATGATAGTGGTCTTGGGGGATTGAGTGTGGCCTAGTCTTAATAACCGTGTCTCTTCCATCCGCGTTAGTTGCATTTTGGCTCACTACAAAATTCGTTCTCTTGTCGTAAAATTTTATCAAAATCGGAAAAGTCTACAATCTTGCAGCAGCGACTTTTTTTGACGATAGAGTCCTTTTTGAATCTGGCTAGCAATACTCTACTGCACTACTGTTATATAGGGGGGATTGCCACGCTAGTGTAGCGTTTTCTAGATACTTCCAATTCGTATTGTTAAGGATCAGTTGAGTTACCGCTACATTTACTATCTACAATTACCTCGACTGCTTCAATTGAAAACACTGAAAGTACTAATTTGTTTGTATCCATTATTTATAATCTATTTTCTTTTTGATAAAGTAACTTGATTTTTACCAACAGCTACAAAAACAAAGCCTTATTATCTAATGGCTATTTTTGCAGATTCTCAGCTTTACCAATAAAGAGAATGAATGAGGGCAAAAATGCTCACTCATTAATATTGATGCTCTATCGAATGTTTGGCAGAAATTAATTCAATTTTTTGGGGAAATTGAACAGAGGGGAGCACTTTATCATATTACCGATTGCGTCTTCCAGCCAACCCTTAGTTTGAATTAATAGCAAGCTCAGCTGATACAGACATTATGAGGCGAATGAAGCTCTTTCCTAGAAAAAACTAACTTAATACACATAATGTTTTTAAGGTTTTGTGCTCAAAAATAAGAATAGGACCCTTTTATTGGGCCTAATCCGTCGGTTTGTCCTTTTGTATTATAATAATTTACTGTAAACTTGACTATATCAAGTGTTCTGTATGTTCATAAGGTACAAATAAATAAACTTAACTGTAACAAATCTTTTATCTAAAAGTAGGTTATAGGTTTAATGGAGAATCTTAATCTTTGTCAGAAACGTGTAAGTTACAATCGTGCTTGACTGGATTTTCATTCCTTATAAAAAAGAAATTAAAACAACTTTCTTGTACGCTCAAAAGAGTAGATTGTTCTGACCTAAAACTAAGTTCAATTTGTTTCAAAGGTTTCTTTGTACCACGCGTTTTTAAAACGTGCAAACATTATCGTTTCTGATTTTAATTGGTGGTGACCTAGTTAATATTAGCAAAGTGAAACCTGTTAAACAGTTTACAAACTTTTAATTTATTTAAATTGCAAACAACATAAAAGAACCTGTAGGTATATTCAAAACGCTAGCATGAAACATGCAAACTGTAATACTTATCCATTATCTTAATTGTTTAAGTTTTTTCAGTTTTAACCTCATGGGGTTAAATATTGTCCCGGGCAAATTATGGGCACCACGTACTTAGAGTTAATCTTTACCTTTTGGTGCCGGTTAACCTTTCCACCACCGGGAAGATTCATTTTATTATATCTTTGACTTTGGTATATTATCCTGAGAAGTGAACATCATGAACAAGCAATATGTCACGGAGTGCAACTAAAAGGTTAGTAATATTGCTAAAAGGTTTGCAGGAAACCAGGTCACAGTCGGAAAAGAAGGAACAGCGGAAACAGTAAGCTCAATTCAACATTACATACACACGCTCAACAAAACACAAGCTTTGATGACTTTAGGACTAAAATGAGACCATGATCCTTTTTGAGTCGTCGAATCACTCAGGAGTCCGTATTGTGAGTGAGTCAAAGCGACTCAAAGTAAATCAAGGCCTCGATCACAAGACTTCTATTAAAAAGTTTGTTCTCATTTGTCTTTCAAAATTCTATCTAAAAATTACAATTTCCTTTGTAGCTTGACTAATTTTCGGCTAGTGAGACGTTGTATCCTAGGCTCTGTTTTAAAGTACAGTTCAGAAGAGAAGTATCGTATCCAGCTGTTTTGTTTTCACTGTGGCGGAGGTGACTGATGTTTTCTTTGCATAATGTAATTGCTTCCACGAACTCCATTTAGTTTTTTGTTTTATCAGTATTATACAGTGAAAGTCGTAATGCTATAGTAACGTGAGACACAGCTTCATGCTATGTTCTATGTGAAATTTATGAATAAGGCAAGACTTAATCACACATCATGTAGCCTTGAAGTTAGCTTAAGTAAGCGTAGGACATTTTATCACTAGGCTAACTACTAAAATAAATATGTGACGTTGATACATTTTAGTTTACTTAGTTAATTCATTGAAAAATACCATCACAACAGGTTCTATTATCTTCATAGCAATTTTAAATCTAGAAAACTGATTTGATCTAAAGTATACAAAAGCAATAGGTTCTATAAGTAAACTTGTTATAGTCACGAGCTATGCCATTTCTATGGCTTTGAACAGGTTACATATTTTAAACACATAATCATTTATAAATTTGCACTTCCATTTAAAATGTCTTAAACACATGCATAAAGAAATATAAGAAGCAAAAAGCAGACAAGGTAAGTAAAGGTAAGCTGGTACCATTAACCGCTTACCTTTACTTGCCATAAATTCTGTTACGCAGAATAAACCTGTTAAATGCACCTAGTTTTTTGTGTAGTTGTTTTAATAAAAATAATTCTCTCTCTCTCTCACTTGTTCATGAAGATGAGACCTACCTGGACATAGCATACATAGTCATGCAGAATTTATGAATTATATATCCCTTGCTCCTGATGAAGATCCAATGAGCTCACATATACATAGATTCCCATCGATCACAGGCGATGTTAACGACATTATTTCCTAATACCGGCACAATTTCCCGCGAACTCGATTACTCTGCGTGTGACGCCGTCGATTTCCTATTCATTAATACCTTGAACCATGCACTGGCATAAATAGTTTCCAACATATTTCGTACTAAATTTTCAGACATGAAACACATGAATAACTTATCGGTAGGTGAGGTTTTTTGCGATTAAAACTAGAAATACACTGAGATGGAAACTCAACTTACGCGACCAAAAGAAGAAGAAGACTAAAGAAGAAAAACATCGGTTGGCGTCCTAGAAATTAGAAATCAATAACTTTATTTATTTAAGCTTACAAAATAAGCTCTTAAATAATAGAAGAAATAAGGTGTTCATTGATTTTCTGTTTGCTATTTTTTTTAAGGAAATAAGGTCTATGGTTGGCAGCGCGCACGATAAATGTGTCTCTAGGACATTTTCATCTGAATGGATCCATCCAGCCAGATTGGCGTCTGGATAAAAATTAATCCCTTACCTTGCTTTGTATGAGTTTAGTCTGTATTTAGATGTTTTGTTTATTATATTGCGTATAGGTAATCAAGAATTGTGGTAGTCAAAGTCGAAGTCCTTTATTTCCGTAAACGTAAAAGCCATCATCGTTACTGAATAGACTCTCCGATTAACTCATAAATCTTGGTAAAACATGTAGATGATAATAGTAATGGCTCTGAATAATTTATAACGCCCACATTTTTCTAAATGAAAATGTTTGAAGCGTTTTGAGCCCAAATAGAATTATGCTACCCTCTTGCATGCAGCCGGGGGTGAAATTATACGAGAAATCTGCCTTGCTGCATTTGGAAAGAGGGATAAATAGAGCCATTTTAAAGAACAGCCTTCATATTGTTTGATGTCGGTGTATAGAAAACCAAATCAAACAAAGTTTTTTTTTTATCATTATAATACTTTATTAACAACGAAAATTACAAGCAAGGAATAGAAATATTACATCAAACAAAGTTGATTATGAATTGAAAGAATTTCATAATAAAATTTGCTTTCATGCAAGATTGGAACATACAGTTTTTGTTACACTTAAATGATATTTTCAAATTAGAAAAAAAATTAAACAGTTGAGCCAAGTGAATCCACATCAATACCAATTGAAAGCAATCCCCAAGATGCTGGCTGCATTGCCCCGCTGCATGGCAATGCTCCGTGTGTCTGAATGTATCTCTTCTTATTTACTGTGTTTGTTATACCCACAGATCATCAACTCCGTGGTTTAATCCAACAGTTTGGATGGATGTTTGTTAATAATCCTTTTAACAGTAGATTTCACTCCCAAACCATTGAATGTATAGTACAAATATTAAGTACAGACTTAGCTATTGCAATTGTTGTTATCTATAAGTACAAATGTTATAAAGAGAAAAGATTTTTTTTTCAATAGAATAGATATCGAAAAAACTATTTAAAATTATTTCACCATTAAAATCCTACATTATCTTTGATGAACAGGGTGGACCGCTAGTAAAATAATTAAATTGATATTTATATCTTATGAGTATATTATGTCCAGCAGTGGACTAATATAGGTTGATGATGAGTATATGTGAGATATAATACTCACTTGACAGAGCAAGACCTTCTAGCTCAGGTATAAAATACAGAATTAAGGTCCTTTATTACGAACTGTAAACATAAATAATGTAAAACGAATAAACAATGTTGATTTGATCTGGTTTTTGACTTCTTCTACTTAAAAGTAAACAAAAAAAATGAAAAGTAAATTAAATCACACTCTCATGTAATTTTATAATAATGAAAGTAAGTTTGAAATGTCTAAAAGCTTGGTAAAAAAATAAACGTGGTCGGTTTTTAATTTTAACATATTATAATAAAATTTTCGTTTCAGATAAGGGAAATAAATACTTTCTTACTTGAAGCTTTGTTCCATAAATATAGTTAGGGATATTACAATCTATGCTCGCATATGAAAACGTTCATAAATTGACTACTTTACACACAGCAAAATGCAGAGTATATTAATTAATTTCATTATCATCCTATGCTCTATGTTAGTACGAGGTCGTGTTTCTACCCTCATACATGATTTACATATGTAGATCACATAGGTACCTGGCTTCATTAATGAGAATTGAATATCATACGTTATGTGAAATCAACACCGATTTTAATTGAAGGAGCGTGTTTATTGTAAGACATTAACTGAACTGAATCTGAAATGTACTTAGAAAAGAGTAAGATAAAGTAAAAGTGATGTCACCACTTCTGGAACAGTTTTACTTTAAGATTCAGGTATTACAGATTTATCTATAAAAACAGATAAAAACACAAAATTTACTAAATAACTATTAAAAACAATTATAGTGGTTCATCCATTTGATCATCAGAGGTACAGCTTACGATTAGTTTGCAAGTTATTTAAAAAACAGAGAGCAATGTGTAGAGTTAACTAAAGTAAACAGTTCTATGCAAAAAATCAGGTACAGATCTGAATTCAAAACTAATAACTACGGCGTACCTCAAGGTAGTATCTTGGGACCTAAGCTATTTATTTATTTATTTATTTATTTATTTAAGAAACATACAGCTTACATATTACATAAATGTTTAGGTTACTTATTGAATATTACTTATAGCCAAAATTTGTTTCCAATTATGAATAGTTAGGTACTAAGTGAAGGCCGGAAGTTACAGATTTTACAGACGTTTAGTTTAGTTACAGACGTTAAGTTCTAAATAAATGACAATGCTCTAAATGAATGACAAAGTGAATCTACTTCATTTAAATGACAATTAATGTACGAGTATGGTGGACGTTATATAATTTATAAATTTAATTATCTATGTATCTACTTTTTTTAACATTTGACAAAAACAGTTTAATTTGCAATTAAATATATCTATGTGGTGGTAACGATCATTATGTGTTTTGCAAGCTCTGATCAAAAACCTGTTCTGAGCGTAGTTAGTACTGCAAATAGGTACTGTAAATAATGTGTTGGAGCGAGTATTAACCCTAGGACATCTGAATGAAATACAACTCATAAGGAAAGGAGAATCAACAATATTATTTATAATCTTAAACAGAAACTTTTGATCCCTGTGTTCACGTCGTAATTCTAATGATTGAATCTGAATCGATGAACCTTTGAATCTATAGCCTAGTCTTCTTAAAAATTTACTTTGAATACTTTCAACTTGGTCTATCTGAGTAGCGTAGTGAGGGTTCCATACTGTAGAGGCATATTCTAAATGGCTTCTAACTAAAGAGTTATACAACGTTATATAAGTGTTAATATTCTTGAAGTCTTTGCACTGTCGAAAAACAAAACCTAGCATTTTATAAGCCTTGGCTGTAGCCTGGTCAATATGCGAAGCAAATAGCAATTTACTATCAAGGCATACACCGAGGTCTCTCACCTCGGTCACTCTGTCTATTGTGGTGTTATTAAATTTATAATTGTAATTAATGGTGTATATATAATAAATTAAAATTTCTACTATACATCAATGATTTACCTGATGCGACAAATCACGAAACTGTTCTGTTTGCAGACGACACTACGTTGATAGTTAAGGGTAGGGACAAGAACGTTACAAATCTAGAATATGACATACATAAAGGAATTGTTGACATTGTAAATTGGCTAGGTAATAATAATCTTAAGGTAAACTTAACTAACTTAACTAAAACTCAAATTATGCAATTTCAATCGTTACGACGCAAACCACTCAAACTTGATATTAAATATAAAAATTCTAAGATAGAAGAAGTTAGTTCAATTAAATTTCTAGGTATACATATAGATGCGAATATAAGTTGGCGAACTCATATTGATGCGGTTTGCTTAAAATGAAATAGATATGCATACGTTTTACGAAGGTTACGCGAGATCGCATCTGTAGATACAGCGCTACTTGCATATCATGGACATATAGGTTCGGCTCTACAATACGGTCTACTTTTATGGGGCAACAGTGTAGAGTTTGATAGGGCATTCAGGGCCCAAAAGAATTGCGTCCGCTCATTATGTGGAGCACATTTCTTAGACCCCTGCAAACCACTTTTCAAAAAATATCGAATTTTACCTCTACCATGCCTCTACATAAAACAAGCGGCAGAGCTCGTAAAGCAGCACCCAGAGCTATTCAAAACAAAAGGGGACGTTAGATCTAGAACATTAAGAGAAATGTGCAACAACAGATTGCACAAACCACAATATAAATTAACAATGACGCAAAAGCAATCCTATTATATGACAATAAAAATATTTAATAATTTACCAGAGGACTTAAGGAATTTATCAGGAAATTTACTTAATGTACATTTGAAAAAATGGCTTCTAAGTAAGTGTTATTATTCAATTAATCAATATTTTAATTATAGGGACCTAGATGACTTTGAGTATTTTCATTAAAATTATATTATAAAACGATAAGTTAAAATTCCAAATAATTAAATATTATTCCAAAATTGACTTAAAATTTGCATGCCTAGGATAAGGTAGAATATAACTGGACATTATAATTGTAAGACCAAATTGTACTTGTATTCTTGCAAATAAACACATTTCATTTCATTTCATTTCATTTGGGAGCAAGAGCCTAGAAGCTTTCAAAAAACAGTCAAATAAAGAAAATACGATAAGTTAGTAAAATACGCTCAGTTTCTAAATATGCATTTTGTTACAGATTTACTCTTCACATTTTAGTCTCAGTTTAGTCTAATTCTATTCTATTCTGTTCTGTTCAGAACACTGTTCTCTTCTCTTCTCTTCTCTTCTCTTCTCTTCTCTTCTCTTCTCTTCTCTACTCTACTCTACTCTACTCTTCTCTTCTCTTCTCTTCTCTTCTCTTCTCTTCTCTTCTCTTCTCTTCTCTTCTCTTCTGTTCTGTTCTGTTCTGTTCTGTTCTATTCTATTCTATTCTGTTCTGTTCTATTCTATTCTATTCTATTCTATTCTATTCTATTCTATTCTATTCTATTCTATTCTATTCTATTCTATTCTATTCTATTCTATTCTATTCTATTCTATTCTATTCTATTCTATTCTATTCTATTCTATTCTATTCTATTCTATTCTATTCTATTCTATTCTATTCTATTCTATTCTATTCTATTCTATTCTATTCTATTCTATTCTATTCTATTCTATTCTATTCTATTCTATTCTATTCTATTCTATTCTATTCTATTCTATTCTATTCTATTCTATTCTATTCTATTCTATTCTATTCTATTCTATTCTATTCTATTCTATTCTATTCTATTCTATTCTATTCTATTCTATTCTATTCTATTCTATTCTATTCTATTCTATTCTATTCTATTCTATTCTATTCTATTCTATTCTATTCTATTCTATTCTATTCTATTCTATTCTATTCTATTCTATTCTATTCTATTCTATTCTATTCTATTCTATTCTATTCTATTCTATTCTATTCTATTCTATTCTATTCTATTCTATTCTATTCTATTCTATTCTATGCTACATCGGTCCCGATTGCATTAAATACCTTAAATTTCATGGAAAACAAAAAATAGTTACTTCATTCATAACTAGGTGTCGTCGCTAGTAACAGAGAACGAAGCGCAAAAAGTGATCACACTTCGCTACGAAGTTACGAGCTACGCCGTAGCCTCGTAGCCCTCTACAAATCGCTCTACGAATGTAACGACACTAATTCGATTGCGACTCGATGTTAAACGAACCCAATCAACTAGGTATCTCAATTAGGAGTGAGATCTTTAATGATCTCTCCTTACGTCGCATTTTATACTCAATGAAAAAATACAGCACATTAAGTATGTCAATTACTATAACAGGATATTGCACATCACTTCCTAGTATAAAACAAAGTCGCTTTCTCTGTCCCTATGTCCCTTTGTATGCTTAATCTTTAAAACATCGCAACGGATTTTGATACGTTTTTTTTAATAGATAGAGTAATTCAAGAGGAAGTTTTATCGTACGAAGCCAGGGCGGGTCGCCAGTTTATAATAATTAGTAAGGATTGGCAGCAAATATATACAAACTCCAAGTTTAATCAAAACTATTTAAGTAGTTACAGAGATAAGTGGTAACAAACATTCACACATACATATATACAAACTTTAGCATTTATAATATTACATTAGCAGGAATGGAATAAAAAGTAATTTAAATTTTTTGGACTAGTTATCTCCTTTAATGTGTCCAAGGTATTTCTTGGTCACGTCTGGAAGCCTCAAGCACGTATCAAAGACGACGTGTGTGACGTCATTGCGCTAAAACTGAGCCAGGGGAATCTTATCACAGTCTAATAAAAGCAAATGTCTCAAAACTAGGCTACTTAACATTATTATGCCTTAATTTTTCAAAATTCTGACTTACGATTTTTATTAACATGTACTGTTTCACTACTGGGCAAAGGCCTCCCTCCTTCTACAGACTTAAGACGTATATTCAAGAATATACTAATAATAGGAGAAAAAATATAGATTTTTATCCACTAAAGGTGGAATCGAGCAGGTAGTATTTTCTACAAATTTCCCTTTTAGCCGATTTGTTGCATAAACTGAACTTAATCTCAGTCAGGGGGAAAAACTTGTGTTATAAAATAAATTATACACTACATATAACTTATAAAAATTAAATTACTTCTTTGATGCCTCTAATATAATTAAGAAAAAAATACAAAGGAAAAATTCATAAAAGCTATTAATTAAATAATTCGGTTGCAATAGAACATCTTCCATCCAGCTTTTTAATAATAATAATAATAATAATAATATTTTTTTTATTTCAGACCATGATCCATATTGCAGTTAGTAAGAGCTTATGCTATGTTAGTAGAAATTACAGGGTGTGCAGAAAATATTTTATAAGAAAAAAGTAACAGTTTTTTAGCACCACATTCGAATCTGCTATCGCAGCATTGTTCGAATGCAGTGCCTTATAAGTGGACTGTCCCATTTATCGGACAATGCGCTCAGGATGGTGTTGGAGCTCGCGCGCCACCTGCGCAACAGTGAAGCGGTTTTTTTCCGCATGCAGGCGTGGAAGCCGTCGGTGCGCGCCTCGGCGAACATGCCAGAGGCGCTGCAGAACCGCGGGAGCTTCAACAACATCCTAAACGCATTGTTGTACTGGACGCGAAGGGAGCTTACTGCTTTTTGAGTATACGTGGTCCAAAGGCTACTCGTGTAGAAGGTTTGACAGTACGATTTAAACAAACTAATTTTGACCTCTTCTGAGCAACGAGAGAACCTTCGAACCAACATATTGGCTCTCACAGCCAGCGCCCTTCGCTCCCTCTCTATATCCATCTCGTCACTAAGATTCTCCTGAACAATATGGCCTAAATATTTAAAATTAGAGACCCGTTTTAATGGGGTTCCATCTAACCTACAAACTGGTACACGTTTAATGTTATCACTCCTGTGCGAAAAAACCATAAATTCACTTTTTTTTACATTATATTGGAGGCCATGACTCAAAGCATAGGCCTCGCATACCTTAATAAGTTTTCTAAGTGCGCTGATAGATGGCGCCAGCAGCACCATATCGTCAGCATAGCTAATGTTATTTATACAAGTTCCATCAATATAGCAACCGATAGGTAGACTGCTGAGACCATCTATCAGGTTGTTTACATACAAATTAAATAGGTGGGGGGAAGATACCCCCCCCTGCCTCACTCCACATTCCAGCCCATATGCCTCAGAAAAGGCCCCCGACCATTTTACCTGATTGGATTGATTATTATACCAATATTCAAGAACAGAACATAGTTCCACAGGCAGGCTTGTGACACGTAGCTTTTGCCACAGTATGTCATAGCATACTGTGTCAAAAGCTCGTGACAGGTCTAAAAAACAAGCGAACACCGGCGTCTTCCTATCCACATAGTACCTGACCGTCTGCTTGAGGCTCAGAATAGCAGTCTCTGTGGACAGTCCAGGCCTAAACCCGAATTGTCCATGATGCATTTGCAAGTGCAGGTCCAGGTGTTTAGTCAGAAGCCGGTCCAAAAGCTTAGCCAAGATAGTTGCCAGGGATATTGGTCTGTAGTTACTTTTGTCTGAGATATCTCCAGTTCTATTCTTGACAATTGGTACAACAATAGTTTTCATACAGTCGGGTGGTAAGTATGCATGGCTGATACACAGAGAGTAGAACATGGCTAGTATTCCAGGTAAGTGCACTCCAGCATGCCGCAGGTGCTCAATGCCCAGACCATCATGACCCGGTGACTTACCCCCACTAATTTCATGAATAACCTTCCTCACTTCAGTGGCTGTTACTCGGGTCAATGTAGCACCGGGACATTGGCTGGTCCCAGCATGGAGCCCCTGCCGCATAGCTTCCTGATCTAAGGGTGATTTCACACAGAAGTTGACCCTAAATAAGTCTGCTATCTGTTTAGGATCAGACAGACCGCCAACACTTGCAGGAAAACTAGGTTTTGGATCAAGTTTCTTGATGGACTGCCAGAATTTTGAGAACTGTTTTTCCTTCCTATAACTAGCTATTAAATCCATTTTTATTTGATTTTGGTTATTTTGACACCATTTCAACTTAGCCTTAAAATATTTTCTGCTATTGAACATGTCATCATAAATAAGTCCACTACTAGGCTTTCCAAACTGACACCATAAATGGAATTTTTCTCTGGCCTCCTTATGAACTACATATACATGCTTGTTCCACCCAATTAAATTATGTTTTCTTGATTTTTTTGATTTATTACAAGTCATGATAGCAGCTTGTTGCAAAATATGTACTATGTCATGGTACAAGTTGTCAATTATAGATCTATGTGTCATGTCAATACAATTTTTATCCGCACAAAATATAAACTCACTAGGAAAATTTATTAATTTTAAATTGTCATGGCATAAAGTAGAATAATTATTAATTTGATTAATGTCCCGTTGACCCCAGATAATTTGATTATTTACATTATAATTATTAATTGGAAATAATTTCTTACGAACTAAATTAAGGTTACAGCATAATAACAATGGAAAATGATCTGACCACATAACATCGTATAATACTCTAATGTCCTCTACAGTGTCCCATGCTGACTGGGTCACGACACAGTGGTCCAGCCATCGGCGCGAGCCGTGCGCATCACTAACAAAAGTGTACTCACTTGAGTTCATCCCTAGTTTTCTCAAGTCCGCACAACACCAAGCTTGTTCGTCACAGAAAGATAAGAGCTCATTGCAAAATAGCTCGTAAGGATGCGCATTAAAGTCACCTAGAATGTAAACTGTTTCTATATCACTATTTTCAATGATCGCACTTATTTCACTGAGGCACTCCGTGAATTCAGGCAAGTTATCCATGGCCTGTGTGGGCATGTAGACACAAAACACTACGAAAAACCGGCTTTGTATTTCGAATCGCACCGCTGTGATACGATCACTTGCACAATTAATTACCGACACAGAGTCGAATGTTTGTTTACGCCACAACAAGGCTGTTCCACCGTACGGCCGACCGCGTAGCATGCCTGCCGAAGTGTCAACCGATGACTTGCCCGTGTATTCGAAGTCTGGATGAATAGATCCTAGAAATGGTATGTCCTGTGGGAGTAACCAGGTCTCCTGTAGTGCGAGGATGTCGGCTACGCCACACAGCTGATTAACACACGTAATAGACCGCTTTACAGATTTACAATTGAAAGTGATTATTTTACATAAATCCATTATTGTTTTGTTGGGTATCTCGACTCTTCTGCATCATGCTTAAAAAAGCTGACGAAACGTCTAAAGGCTATGCCGTCAGGCCATAGGTTTGCATCTAGGAATACAGAAAGTTTGCTCCCAGGTACTAGTACTTTATATGCATCATAGTCACGGGCATATTTAGATTTAATCTTTTCCAAGCATACCACAACTTGTGTTTTATGTAGAATGTACTTAGATATATCATCTGCTGTAGTGCCCTTGTCAACATTGTTTATAAACAAAGGAACTTTTAATTCTGCTGCTCTGAATTTGCTTTCCGGTTCTAGGATTGCTTGTCCCTTTGCAGTCTCAAGCCTGTTTCTATATCTCTTTCTCTGTATAATTTTCCATTCTTCACTGGGCTCTTTGTCTTTCCATTCACCTTTCTCGCTGGCCAGTTGAGCGAATGATTTATGCTTCAATTGGGAATTACTTCGCTTGGAGGCTGATGGTGGCTTGGATCTTGGAGTTGAAGAAGGTCCAGGTCTATTTGGTTTTATTGTATCTTCATCAATAGGAGAAGAGTGCCTTTGAGTATCTTGTGAGATCGGCCTATAGATCTGTTCACTGACCAGTGCGTGTGCTGATGACTCATCTTGACTACCAAGCGTGGTTTGTGGTGTTTGCTGTTCGCTCACATTGGTGATAGTTATTTCCGACCCAGGGATATGGAGTAAACCTATTGGGCCACTGTGATGAGTGTCTATATTTTCCATAACTTTTGAAACCCCTCTACGCAGTGTATTCACATTTTTCATTTCAAAGTTGTTTACGATGGACGCTGTTTTCACGTTCTCCAGGTCTATTTTAATACTATCAATTTCTTCCTGCGTCGCGTAGTTCTGTTTTATATGTTGAACATCTCTTTGAAGTACCAGTAAATCCTTCAGCAATTTCGTGACATCAATGTGATCAAAATGAATTGCGGGTAATTTATTGATGTTCCGCACAACAAAAACGGGGAATTCGCTAGGTTCCAGCTCACGAAACATTCCTATGATGTCGTCCAGGTCTCTTTGAGTCTTTCCATCCCGCTTACGTTGAGATCTCTTCTTTGTCGAAGTCACACATTCAAATAGCAGATGTTTGGCATCCACAATGTCGTCCGCCGAAAAAGCATTCAAACAAAGTTGGGACAAACTTATTTGGTCCATCACTTCCAGTTTACATTGTATAAACGCTAAAACTTCATTAATTACTATACCACAACTATTGCACTTTGAGCTAGACATTTTTTCTACTGTACTGCCACAATCGCGCGTTCGCGGACAATGTAGTGCACGTCCCAAAGGCTTAGCGGTTGCGCGTGCGTCGGTCGCGGCGAACGAACGTGAATGTTAATTAGTAGTGGAGTTTTCTTGCAATAAATAATCATTTGGAATTTTGAGCTTACGCCTCTTAAATATGCTATGTCGCACTATACTATACT
Source organism: Eupithecia centaureata (assembly GCA_944547425.1). Taxonomy (NCBI): domain Eukaryota; kingdom Metazoa; phylum Arthropoda; class Insecta; order Lepidoptera; family Geometridae; genus Eupithecia; species Eupithecia centaureata. Next base: position 933,686 of record OX155676.1, on the reverse strand, counting down.
ATGACCGTAAAATCATATTCCTATCTTATTTTCACAAATGGTTGCAACGAACACTCAGAGCCGCTTTTTTGTTTTTATGTTTCTGGAGGCGCTAATTTTAGATTTTGCCATTTTCAAGTTTGGTTTTTTATAATAAAAAATTAGGTTAGTATATTATGCAATGTTTAACAAAGCCTACTGCGTGAAAAAATAGGAAAAGGATCAGGACAGTTAAAAATATGCAGCCTTACCACAAAAAACAAAGTTACGACTTAGACACGTTTTTAACAGTTGTTTAACATGGTTTTGTAGGATGACTTTTGCTAAACAACTGTTAAACACATGTCTAAGTCGTGACTTTGCTTTTTGTGGTAAGGCTGATGAGCTTTATTGGATGGAGGAAAGCATAAAAAGCGTCTGACAACCACAAAATCAATCGGATAAGTATCATATTTATACTTACTTACAGTGTACTTACAGTCACACCGTGTGAAAGTTTTATATGGTATCCTTCTTCCTAATTCGAGTCGTAGTCGTTTTATGCATTCACGTACCTCTATAGATGTGAACTTTTCTTCTTGATCTTTTAGTGAAGTTAGTCTTAATGGAGGAGCTCATTTAAGTGGTCGGGTTGATTTGTTTGACTTTCGGGAATCGAACGGTAAAGTTTCAACGCAAAATGAAAGGAAGTCGGAACAACGTACTTTGTGGAAGTCATTGAATTTACTATGAGATTTAGATTCATAATAAAATTTTCTCCAGCAGAAAAAGTCCAAAAATATTCGACATGTAAAATAATTATACATAGCACAACATTTTTTTTTACAGTTCAGGACCAAAGCGACAGTGAAATATAAAAAAATAAACATTTTACATTTGCAACATTTAATGTTACTATGTCAAACTAAGCAGTTCAAACTTTTGATTAATTTCTACAATCTAGCTCTAATCGGGAGAGGACATTAGTCAGCCCTCATGACGAGCAACTGGAGCCCTCTCGTCTCAGTAAATTACCTTGATTTATAGGCGTTACTCCAGAGACCTGCCAAAACTTCCGCCGGAAAATACGACCTTTTCCAAACTTAGCCACAATCATCCGACCCGGCTGAAAATGTGAACTACGGTAAAAAAATAAAAATTGCTCTCGAAAAATTAGCAAGCAACGAAATTTTGGTAATAAAGGAAAAAAAATATGAATTCCTATTGGACCCAGTTGAAGTCGAGTCGAATTCCATGGCCTGGTTTCTGGGTGTTTATTTTGATTTAGCCTTTTTTTTTTTTTTAATGTGCCGAGTACCTACTTAATTTCATAAACATATCCATATAACTGAAAATTCAAGCTTAGCTATAAATACTAGATCCAGATCACAAGACATAAAAGACGACATTTCCACACTCTTTTAAATTTAACACACTTGTAGTTTAGTCTCAAATCCGCTTTGCTACACTCCAGTTAAACTCTAAAGTCATAAAGAGATGAACTCTGAATTTTTCACGTAAACTAATGAAAGGCCTTTGTCTCTGCGGTTCACGCTCGTGCCGAATGACTCGCGGTAAAAGGAAAGCTTTAGTATGAATTTTATTTTATTTTCCACTTTTATTTCTGAATTCATTTGGGATGTGCGTGAATAAGCAGCTTAATTTTACGAGTTTTAGCCGTAATCTGACAGACCCGTTCGTTTCAAATTCGTTTTAGTAAAAATAATTTACTAGGGCTAGACAAGCGCTCATATTGTACTTGATAACTTACCTGCATTGTCTGTGGTGCCTCTATGTTGGTCCACAACCGACTTTTAACTGTTATGTCAATGAAAGCTATGGGTAGGAATTATCATTGCACGAGTTCGTCGCATAATACACCGGTTTATTTAATGTGCATTGTATTTTGTATCGTCATTCCTATCCTAAGTTTATATAATAAACCTTACTGGGATTTACTAACTTAGATTTCTAACGGCTTAAGTCACACTGGTTTAGCGGATCTTCTCGTCATGCTGCAGGAGAATTAAATTCACTGTCTCTTTCTGAATACGTATAAATAATCATAGGTTATCTTCGTGGATAAACCTTTTCTGCCACAAACCGAATGAAAGCTATAAATTGACTGGCAGCTTTCATACAAGCCCAATGATGCTGACGATGACAAATCTGTAAAAAGCAGAACTTCATTAAAGTTACCGGGTATTCAAATGGCTTGTCGTAACGCCGAATGAATGCTAATGCTGAAACGGTTCCATAGCGGCTATGAGCGGCGGATCTGAAAACCGATTCATTATTCTTAGAGATTTATGATCTTTGAGCGCCGGTATTAGATGTTATTGAACCTCGAATCGAGAAGATGAAGTTCTTTTATGATTCTTTAAAATGCGGAGAAGTGGTTGGAAAATACACAGAACATAGCTGAAAGAATGAAAAGAAATAAAGATTTTTCTAATGTTCTTAAATCGGTTATGCATAAGATTTGCTTAGTTAGATAATGTAATGTGAGTAGTCCAGAATTATTAAAAACTAGCAGCGCCTCGGGGTTTCGACCGCGGTAATTCCTGTTCCCTAGAATTCTGAGATAAAATGTAGCCCATGAGTTATTCCAGACTATAATCTACATCTGTGCGAAATTTCATCCATATCCGTTCTGTAGTGTTTGCGTGAAAGAGTATCAAACATCCATCCACCCATCCATCCATACTTACAAACTTTCACGTTTATTATAATAGTAGGTTAATATAGTCTTTTATTAAAATTATTTTAGGAAAACTAAGATGCATTTCATTAAAATTATTTTCAACTATGATGTCAGCCAAGTGTTTGTTGTTTATTTCTTTTCTGTATCTCTTTGCCAATCGGCAAACGCCTTCTCCAACCTTTTCCCTATCTTGAGCCAATAAGAAACTTAAAAACATGGTCCAGCTTATTTATTACTTTTATTTATTCGTAACTCCAAAAATCCTATAAGAACGACACAAAAACGTAAGAGACAGTAAGTAAAAATATATGTTTCACACGTCTTGTTCAATTATTAAATAATTTACTTATTTAGTCTTGAAAGCGACGATATCCAACGGATTAAGATATTTAAAAGAATCTATAAAGGAAATTTACAAGGCAAGCCCAATAGGCCTTAGTTCTCCAAAACTAACTATAGCATACCTAACACAATAATCTCAGGACTTCGGAACTAGTAATCTGACTCATACACAGCTCCATTGCGGCGCAAAGTTTCATCCGACATAATCTAGGATTTGGGTCCGATGAATAGTGAATGAAACTTGTGGCTTTCATCGATATCAGATTAAATCACCAGCCACTCAGATTTGTGTATGACGATAATACAAATACACCAGTTCATGGTTTTCTTTCGCACACATTTCATCTCGAAATCGGATCATCACGACATCACTTGAAGCGCGTTGGTCCGATGCGACACAGAATGTTGAGGGTTTGATTCCCTCCTTGTTAGAGATCAAACAATAGTTGATCCGGGGTTCTTGGTGTTTTTTAAAGTACTATTAAAATATGTGGTATTGCATTTTTTTATGTATAATAAGTACATAAAAAAATTGTTATGGGTGCTAGATGACTGATTCAGTCATCTAGCACCCATAACATTTTTTTTGCCAGTAGATAATACTTTATTTGCAACGAAAATTACAGTCAAAGAATAGAAAAAATTACAACTAGTGTATACAATTGAACCACCAACATAATCTAATTGATTTATCGCTTCACCTTGATCCATTCAGTAAACTATTTGTCTTAAACTCTGTTACCTAGAACGAATATTAATTGGGGAACGAGTGTTTTATTGTCTCCGTGATTCTGGTCTGTATGGCATCTTAGCTTCCAAACGGATAAACCAATTTATTTATTTTCTATGTTGACTTCAATAACCTTCAGGGATTTGAATATTTTACAAGAAACTTGTCTCACTCTGTCCCATCACAACGAGACCATGAGGCAATGTGATGCTTATTCATTTTCAAGTTGATAAGGTCTGTATCGTTATGTAAACAAGGTGCCTCCCACGACATTACTTGCAACTGTGCGCACTATAGACCGGTTGAATCTGAATAAATAAACACTCAGACACCTGCATACGACAGTTAAGTGCCCATTATCTTCTAGGAAATATGCAAAAGAAGCACAATAATGCTACTGACGTGATCATTGTGGCAATTAAAGGCAACTTTTATTCATGAAAAGTTAATGCCTTAAAAAAATAGCGTAGTGACATTATAAATGGTTTATAAATGGACAAATTTTATGGATTGAATATAATTTTCGTTATACATAAAATAATGATGGACAATTATTAATTCACACACATTCACTTACCTGTTGAGCGAGTCGTGATGAACCATTGATGAGTCTAATAGACTCTACACACCAATGTTACCGACCTGCCGACAAGTCTACAAAACACTGTCGGTGATAGTAATCATGCACTAAAATGACGCACTGACCCGCCGGGCTGTGCTGGCGTATTTTTGTGTAGAGTCCTTTAACTGGTACAAGTCCGTCACCATCAAAGTCGTAGAAAACCCGAAGTAATCCACCGTAAAGACCTGCTAATCTACCTCTTAGATTAGCAGGCTGATGAAGCGATGGTCTGGCCATTATAGCTCGCAGAACCAATAACCATTTGAGAGAAAAAAACCTCGAATAGCGCCTACGAAGCTATACAAAACAAAGCGTGTAGACCTCCCACCCGATAGATAGGCGGTATCAAATCCGTCACAGAGAGTCGATGGATGGATGCCGCTAAAACCGCTATTCGTAGATTATTTTGGCTTATGTTCAGCAGTGGTCAAATACAAGTTAACGACTAAAAGCTAGACTAAAGACTAGTTAAAAATTGTTTGCAATGTCTACGTAAAAATTGTAAGGGTCGTAAAATCCAATTACCATTGTAACCCAGGCTTACAAAGCCTTTCGCAAATCATACCACAACATCACAAACAATAATTTTCCAGCGTCCATAAAGTACGCTGCATTCAGTCGGTCTTTATGCAGTAATGGTATCATCGTATTATGCTAAACATCTCCATGCTATTGCATTGCTCTTTCCGAGCCTGAATGGGCTATTTTCCAGGGAATTCAGGACTATATTATGTCGGAAGTGGGAAAAGAAGCGATGCGCTTTTTACGATATTCTACAGCTCTGTAAAACATTATTTATTTCAGTAAACTTCTCAGTTTTATGTGTTCGAGAGTCCAAATTGCATTTGCAAAATAGTTTAAATCTGAAATTTCATTTCTGTGGCTTACAAAAGAAAGTCACTTTAAACCATAAACTTTCAAAATTTTAATTATTATGTTGTTATTGATTTCCTTTTCATTTTATTTTTTGTGAACTCGTGAAAAAAGCTAAGTTCGCGTCAGCGGTCGTACGCGTTGCGTTGATGACGATTGATGCCAATAAAGATCCAAACAATTCTTACAAAAAATACATGAATATTTTGGACCAATAATATAATAATAATATCACCCTAACGTTAGAACAACTTACCAAGGCACATTGACCGATGAGAAAACTTAGTTCTATAAACAATACAGACTTGAAATATAATTCAGAGTTTGCTTATTCAATCAACACAACTTAAACCAAACCGATTCTACGAACTTCACTTTGCACTGAAACTAAACAAACTAAAACTTTAGCTAAACTCAAAATGTTCCATTCTCTATAAATTTCTTGTCAAGTAAATTGAAACATCCTTTCTAAACTCCGTGTTATTTTCAGTAGAACGTGAATTACAGACACTTGGACGATAGAATTAGTTGCGTTTATAGAATTGCTTGACAGCGCATAACTGGAACTCAATATCGAAAATACTATGAACAAACTCTAGCTTCTATTTCCTGAAATTTTTTGTAAATCTATAGATTATTTTGATTTTTTGCTAAATAAAGAACAAAATCAGAAAAATATAACTTTAGATAAAGCCAGGCACAAAATTATTTAACTCTATGATAATTTAATATAAATTTCAAAACTCAAAACCCGCAATGTAAATAAAACAAGTTTGATTGGGTCAAGTTTCAAAATTAAACTAAAATATATTACCGGGAGGGCCTTAATTAAGTCGTAACAATTTCGTCAAATACAAATAAATTGGATGAATAGATAAGACAACGCTAGTTCTCGTAAACATAAAACTGTTTTACTAGTTAATAAAAGTTGAAATACGGACTAGAATAGAATACTTCCGAGACATTTTGAAAAGGTTTAAATAGGTCTTTAGTAAGTTAAATAGCAGGTAAGAAAACAGTGGTGACCAACTTCCCTCTAATGTTATTTTTTTCCCTAGACTTACTTCAAAACAACAGTAAAAAGGCGTGTTATAGACCATTGCGTCACATTATTTTAATAACACTTCATAGTTACTTTTGTCTACCTCTGTGTAATGGAATCTTCATATTAAACTTAGAGAAAACTAGAAAAAATCTACACAATAATATAATTATTAATACTCTAAAAAACGCACCAATAACCCACCGGGCTGGGGTAAGACTTTGTTGTATGACTCTATAAAGACCATAATGTTTAAAGGTGCCCCATTCTATACCCGAGGACGATAAATAAATGGGTTTCACACCGGCATTTTCATTACAAGAACGTACGATTTACACTCGGGTCATCTTAGAAATGAGAATGGCCTGGCATGCGGGCTGGCATGTTGTTTAAAATTCATGCTCGGTGCAAACAAATACTCTTGAACTGACGCATGAGAATTTAGTGAATTCAGTAGGTAGGTACTTGGTATGGTACGAGTAGGTTTGGTATTACCTATAAATTTTATTCATGTATTTCTGGTTTGTAATTATTAGATTATCCCACAGAGATGGTGAGCAACCATCATGATCTTGAAGGAGACATACATACAGAAACCATCTTTTCTCTTAAGGATATTTTGAAGTTATTGAAATTACCAATGTTCGTTCAGTTCTTTATAACATCCTGTATATTGTTTCCAGTACTTTCTGTATAAGAATATCCGTTATTTCAAGTTTCGGTATATTTTGTTTACATTATATAAATTCAATCAATTTTTACTTGTTACTGGTTCATTTGTGTCAATATAATACTAACTCTCAGTAAAAGTGATGGTTTACCATCTAACGCTGCAGCGTTACAAGCCAGAGGCTTTAGCCTTGTTGTCTTCCCAACTTATTATTCGTCCCAAATAGAGGGTGACTCAAACACACCACTTAGACACCAAACAAGGGTGTATTAAGTGCGAGTTAAAATTTAAATTGATTCCACCCTCGTGGAGGAAGGAGATTCAAATAGTGTATGGTGTGATAGGCGATGCAGTGTTTCTGGGATTCTTTGCTGCAAATTGGATGCCTCGGGGCGTTTAGTCGCGGGCGGGGAATTGGGCTGTATTTACACATGTGCTGGTTACACGGTTCATTTGCAAGGGTGCAGTGCATGTCTTCAAAGAGGTTATCTGGTCGTTTTGTTTTTAATGAGACTGTCGGATAGCATTTTTTGTTTGGACTTTTCTTGTGAATACACTTATGTTGTGAGAGGGTTATTTATTTTATACTAGTGGGTTGTCTTCACCTAAAATTTTTTTGTCATATTATCAGAAAAGATTACTTAAACAAGTGCGCCTTGATTTGGTACATAAATATAACCCATGCTTCCTGGTCATTTCGGTGCGTGACAATTACCATTAGCCCGACACATCTCACTATTTTGGGCTGATATCACCATCCATCCATGATCCACGAGATCCATGTATCTTGATCCTCAGCCAGTTGAACTAACAATTAATCAACGGTGTCCACCTTACTGCATGAAATCATGTAAAATTAATAAGCTAGTAGGTAAGGTTTACTTCTAAGGAAGACTGCTGGCAGATGCTGGATGCGGCAAGCTGAAGACAGGGTGCTATGGTGCCTATGCCATATTGACATAGGCATAGGCCTATTTCCAGCAGTGGACTAATATAGGCTGATGATGATGATGAAGGCTTACTTCACAACCTATATGGATTCAAGTACAAATATGAGAAAAAGCCATAATGTCGTTTGTACGTTTCATTTTCTGTCTGCGTCGCGACTGGAAAGCCAGTATTTTGTCGCTGCAGTGACATTTAATCCATTTGCTGCAATGCTTGTGCCAGACATGTATTGGGTTCATGCATTACGTCATAATTTTGAGTTCCAGAAATTTCTACAAATTAACTTGTGAGTAAGTGAGTGTGCCAAAGGTTTTCCATGCCACAGAAGTTTATTTTGCCCGAGAAAAAAAACGTAATTACAAAATGCGTATAATTTTGTAATACTTTGCATTTTTCTGTTCGTGACTATTGGATTTTTAAATTTAAAAAAAAGTGTGTAGTTAGTTTTCCTCAAAAATAGAAAACAAAAAACAAGTCTTGATGGATATGAAGGATATTAAAGATTTATGTACCTATAACAAATCGATATTTTATTTGATTACAGATAAAATTTTATCTCTTCTATTTATAGATTTACTAGCGACCCGCCCCGGCTTTGCACGGTTTTATTATACGTATAATCCTTCCTCTTAAATCACTCTATCTAATAAAAAAAACCGCGTCAAAATCCGTTGCGTAGTTTAAAGATTTAAACATTCAAAGGAACATAGAGATGTAGGGACATAGGGACAGAAAAAGCGACATTGTTTTATACTATGTAGTGATTACTATAAAAATACATTGTGTTTTCATTAATAAATTGTCAGTCGTCATCTGCTTATCAATCTCGCAAAAACGTTTACACGTCATACAAAGTTCCGACGCTTTTAATAATTTCCTGTTTAATTAGACACACCAAAAGCTACCTACTTAAACATTTAAGTCCCTCAACTTTGATTATTAAACTCACAGATTAATTAATAAAGTGTGCACTCAAAAGAGATCGCGTAAAAAGGCTTAAGTGGAAAGTTGCCTGTAACTCTGCATTGACGGGCGGGAGCCGCCCTAATCCCAGGGCGGGCGGAAAAAGCTACTCTACCTTTTTATTCAAAAGTGCGCTGTGTCGGTATGTTAAATAGTAAACGAACCATTGATATTAAATTAAAATAATATTGATATATGACACTATGAGAATGTATGAAAGTTCTCTTAGCATCATTTAGCCCCAAGCTAAGCAGAACTTTTGTTTAGTTACATACCAGATTACAGATATTTAAGTAGATACTTCAGTTATCTAGTAGGTACTCAATTATATTCATATATAGATATTTTATATAACATAATTATAATATCCTAGCGACCCGCCCCGGCTTCGCACGGTTTAATTATACGTATAAACCGTCCGTCCTCTTGAATTATTATTACTTATTTTACTATTAAAAAAAACCGCATCAAAATCCGTCGCATAATACACCGGTTTATTTAATGTGCATTGTATTTTGTATCGTCATTCCTATCCTAAGTTTATATAATAAACCTTACTGGGATTTACTAACTTAGATTTCTAACGGCTTAAGTCACACTGGTTTAGCGGATCTTCTCGTCATGCTGCAGGAGAATTAAATTCACTGTCTCTTTCTGAATACGTATAAATAATCATAGGTTATCTTCGTGGATAAACCTTTTCTGCCACAAACCGAATGAAAGCTATAAATTGACTGGCAGCTTTCATACAAGCCCAATGATGCTGACGATGACAAATCTGTAAAAAGCAGAACTTCATTAAAGTTACCGGGTATTCAAATGGCTTGTCGTAACGCCGAATGAATGCTAATGCTGAAACGGTTCCATAGCGGCTATGAGCGGCGGATCTGAAAACCGATTCATTATTCTTAGAGATTTATGATCTTTGAGCGCCGGTATTAGATGTTATTGAACCTCGAATCGAGAAGATGAAGTTCTTTTATGATTCTTTAAAATGCGGAGAAGTGGTTGGAAAATACACAGAACATAGCTGAAAGAATGAAAAGAAATAAAGATTTTTCTAATGTTCTTAAATCGGTTATGCATAAGATTTGCTTAGTTAGATAATGTAATGTGAGTAGTCCAGAATTATTAAAAACTAGCAGCGCCTCGGGGTTTCGACCGCGGTAATTCCTGTTCCCTAGAATTCTGAGATAAAATGTAGCCCATGAGTTATTCCAGACTATAATCTACATCTGTGCGAAATTTCATCCATATCCGTTCTGTAGTGTTTGCGTGAAAGAGTATCAAACATCCATCCACCCATCCATCCATACTTACAAACTTTCACGTTTATTATAATAGTAGGTTAATATAGTCTTTTATTAAAATTATTTTAGGAAAACTAAGATGCATTTCATTAAAATTATTTTCAACTATGATGTCAGCCAAGTGTTTGTTGTTTATTTCTTTTCTGTATCTCTTTGCCAATCGGCAAACGCCTTCTCCAACCTTTTCCCTATCTTGAGCCAATAAGAAACTTAAAAACATGGTCCAGCTTATTTATTACTTTTATTTATTCGTAACTCCAAAAATCCTATAAGAACGACACAAAAACGTAAGAGACAGTAAGTAAAAATATATGTTTCACACGTCTTGTTCAATTATTAAATAATTTACTTATTTAGTCTTGAAAGCGACGATATCCAACGGATTAAGATATTTAAAAGAATCTATAAAGGAAATTTACAAGGCAAGCCCAATAGGCCTTAGTTACCTTACCTTACCTTACTTACTTACTTACCCTACCTTAGTACCTTATTTCCGGACAGTCCACACAGCATCATCTAGCCCCAAGCTAAGCAGAGCTTGTGTTATGGGTACTAGATAACTGATATACATAATACAATACATTACATACATAGATATTTTTTATTATACATAGAAAACACCCAGACCAACGGAACAAATTTCTGCAGATCGTACACAAATTTGTTCCAAGGCGGGAATCGAACCCGCAACCTCCTGCGTCGCAGGCGGACCTTCGCCCACCGCGCCACATCGGTCGTCATTAGTCATTAGTCATTTAGCCCCAAGCTAAGCAGAACTTTTGTTTTGTTACATACCAGATTACAGATATTTAAGTAGATACTTCAGTTATCTAGTAGGTACTCAATTATATTCATAGATATATATTTTTTATAACATATAATATACTAGCGACCCGCCCCGGCTTCGCACGGTTTAATTATACGTATAAACCGTCCTCTTGAATCACCCTATCTATTAAAAAAAACCGCATCAAAATCCGTTCCGTAGTATTAAAGATTTAAGCATACAAAGGGACATAGGGACAGAGAAAGTGACTTTGTTTTATACTATGTAGTGACAAACAAAAACCCGTTACGAATATCAAAGAATCGTACAAACATTTGTTTTGAAGCAGGAATCTAGTTCGCAACCTCTTGCGTCGCAGGCTGCCAACAAAACAGAGTTTGATGGCCACTAAAGGCAACTTTGTATCTCTTTGTAAACTAGACAAAATAAAACTACTACAGATGCATTAAAATAAGCATAAGATAGGTTTAATAAACTGTACGAGTGAATTTTGAAAATTCCTTTGATTAACGGAGTTATGTGATAAAATAAGAGGGGGCGCCACTTTAGGCGCTGTTTGCACTTTAAACGTTTCCAAAGAAATAACGCGTGCAAACATGCAGGCAGATACTATTGTAGGAACATCAGTTACCTAGGTATGTATCGATTACAAAAGCTCTGATTAGTTTGGGGCTAGATGATGCCGTGTGGATTGTTCAGCTTTGTTATTATTATTATTTATCACTGAGCAGGATATTGGAAAATTTTAACAACGAAATACAAGCTTCGAGTGCGCGAAAGGATGATAATTTTTTTAAATGGAAATGTAAAAAAGAGAATCGAATAGCAATGACAAACTCAGCTTATAGTTGTAATCTGGAAAATCCGGCGTCAATGAAAGCGCGATATTGAATGTACGATGTAGCACGTAAATGATGCATGAGGCTGGATTTATGAGAATTTTAAAATATATGATGCTTTCTATCTCTGTTTGGTATTTTATGTGTATTTTTATGGAACCACAAATATGGAAGATTAGGGTTTGGAAGTTCTTTTTCCATCACTGTGTCATCATCAATAACTAACCGTCACCCAGCTGGGAAATAGGCCTCCATCGCTTCTCGGCCTTTTGGCTAAGATCAAAGTGTAATTTGCGGTGGGTGAAGAAAGAGGAATTTGTAGGTATTATGTTGAACTTATTATTAGGGTGCCACATTAGGACAACATAAATAGGCTCCTAATTAACTTAACTATGGGTCTAACTTTGTAATGGGTATGGTTTTATAAATGACTAGCTGGTGCCCGCGACTTCGTCTGCGCATGATTAGTATTTCGAATACTCGCTATTTTACTTGCGTAATTCCCTTTCTCGTGGGATTTTCGGGATAAAATAAAGCATATGTGTTATTCCAGCTTATAATCTATCTCTATGCCAAATTTCATCCAGGTCCGTTCAGCAGTTTTTGCGTGAAAGAGTAACAAACATCCATCCATCTATCAATCTATCCATTCATACTTAGAAACTTACGCGTTTATCAGTTCAATTCAGTTTGGTTCCCCTGGGCTATACGGGTTTTCAAAAATTTCTTACAGCATCTGAACGACGCGTACACACGCGTCGTTCAGATGCTGTGAGAAATTTTTGAAAACCCATATAGCTCAGGGGAACCAAACTTAAATCCGGGATAAAATTCCATTCGAATTCATTCACTTCCGTTGTGACGCGTCGTTCAGACGCTGTGAGAAATTTTTGAAAACCCGTATAGCCCAGGGGAACCAAACTGAAATCCGGGATAAAATGTATCCCATGTCTAATCGTCCCGAGTTCCATTCGAATTCATTCACTTCCGTTGTGATGCGTGGTTAAAGAATTTTTCTTTCACCCTCACTCCCAGGGGAACCTTACCGAATTCCGGGATAAAAAGTATCCCATGTCCTTCCTTGTACTATGAACTCAAATCGTCCCGAGTTTCATTCCAACTCATTTAGTAGTTTCGGCGTGATGCGTGGTAAAGGATTTTTACTTTCATACCCTCTCCCATGAGAACCTTACTGAATTCCGGGATAAAAAGTATCCTATGTCCTTCCTCGTAGTATGACCTATAATCATGCCGAGTTTCATTTCAATCCATCAAGTAGTTTCAGCGTGATGCGCGTTTACGATACAGACAGACAGACAGACAGACAGACAGACAGACAGACAGACATGAATGAAAAAAATTACAGTTTTGGCTTGAGTATCGATAATAGAGTGCCCTCCAAAAAAAATTTTCAAAATATCTTCAATGTACAGAATTGGACCTGTTACAGTTTTATTATAAGTATAGATATACACAAACAGTATACTAAACTTTTTATTACGCATTGAACATTCACAGAATGGTCTTAGTTAATATATACAAATCGTATAAACATTTTTTGTAGGCTGGAATCTTAATTGCGACATGCAACGTCGAAAGTTGAGCTGCGCCATTGAAGTCGTCCCGAGAAAAGGAACACACACACAATTTGCCAGAAAAAAGCATCGCGTTTATTCCTGCATTTTAATTCTGTAAATCGGTACATACGTCTAACAGAATTAAAATAAAAGTTTCACACATCCGTTTTCAGGTCCTACTTACAGTTATTTAGGTAAACAGAAACATCATAAACGCGAGAAAATTTCATTTTGCTCATCTTCACGTCTGCAATTAAAATTTTCAAATTCCTCCCTTCGCAAGTTTGAAGCACCGACGCCTACAACGAAGTTAAGCCAATTTTTATTGAAACTGGCGGTCGCAATATGACGTCCGTGTTTTTTGCATCTATAGAGTTAAGTACACACGTGACAACGTCTTTTAAATCATCAAATATACTCACATATATAGTCGATACGCCTATTATAGAGACGCCTAATAGTGCGAATTGTCCAACTACCATATTAGCAAGGTAGCAAGACGTCTTATGAACATATTGACTAAAAAAGCATCTACCTTTATTTTGTTGTCGTCAAAATCAATTGTTTTTAAATGCTGAATTTCGTCAACAAAAGTCGACTTCAAGTTTTCTCAAAACGCAACTTGAATGTGAAAACTCGAAACAAATTGCGTTAAAACGTAATAGAAACTCGTTTCCTGTAAAACTTTATATCAGATTACACGCAAATTCAATATTTAAGATTGATTCGGGCAGATGGTTGAAGGGCACGTCTTACGAAAAGGGCCGTGAAGGTACATTCTGACATGTTCTATATCCTATTGAATTCTAAAATATAACTTCGTTTTGAATCAAATTGGATACGGGCTTAGAAGTTCCGCCGATAAGGTGAAAATTCTGGGAAAGGGCTCGAAGATGAAAAGTAATTTTTAAACATTTTATTCTAACTTGTTGGGCAATAATTAAACTTAGGTATTTATTGTATAAATGGTATTGTTATATATTTTAAATTACAATAATAATAGTATTTCGCTCGAATATAAGAGAGCGTGTCATGTTATATAAATTAATAAATAATTCCGGACAGTCCACACAGCATCATCTAGCCACAAGCTAAGCAGAGCTTATGTTATGGGTACTAGAGGACTGATATACTTAATACAATATATTACATAGATAGATATTTTTATTATTCATATTAAACACCCAGACCAACGAAACAAATTACTGCAGATCGTGCACAAATTTGTTCCGAGGCGGGAATCGAACCCGCAACCTCCTGCGTCGCAGGTGGACCTTCGTCCACCGCGCCACATAGGTCGTCAAAAAGTTTCAAATAGCCAAATTTCACGTTCAGCAATAAAAATGCCATGATGGGTTTAAATTTCGTAATAATAAACTTGAAATGTTTCTTCTAAAAGCTAAATAAGCAGCTATTATGAAATTTGTTTACAAAATAGTCGCGCCTTTGTTAACATTGTTAACGGAACGGAATGGAGAAGCTTTTTATGACGACCGGAATCGTAAGAAAAGGGAAAAAAATAAAAACCGAGTTTCATACTTAGAGACAGAAATTTGCATGATATTACAGCTCATCTGGCTCTCTTCAGATTTTGTTTACTTATGGTAAACGATCCGAAAAGTTAGAATAAATTTTGTACTTGAATTACCTACTATTAAGTAGGTTATTAGTAGTAGAAATATTAGCTCTAAGTTCGTAATGGTTTCAATTGTATATACTAGTTGTAATTTTTTCTATTCCTTGATTGTAATTTTTCGTTGTTAATAAAGAAAATTAACTCTACAAAAGTGTAGCTAAAAAGTTGGTTCCTGAAGAAAAGTAGCCTGTGTTATTTCAGTGCTTTTCAAAATTTCAGCCCGATCAGAAAATTCGTTCAGAAACTTTTGCGTGAAGAAGAACGCATAAAAACTTTCGCTTTTATAATAGTAGTAAGAATAACGTTAGTTTAAAATATGTATGTATGTTTTTACATGTCTAGGTAGCCAGAGCCTACGTAATGGACTAAAGATTAACCTTATATAACTAAGGGTTAAAAAAAACAATTTTAGCAAATTTTAAAGAATTCTTTTGTTCATAATTCACTGTGTATTTATTTACATAACGAGTAATTGGTTTCCTTTGACAGAAGTACTATCAAAAGACTAATCAGCGCAGTTCGTCGGCGACAGAAGAAGTAGGTTCTTTTTACCAACAGAAATACGAGAGAACGTAAAAGCCGCTGTGTTAATTTTTTTCTGTATCACTGAGGCTTTTAAGAAACGTTGATTAATAGTCCACGGAGGAAAATGTATCTGGTACTGCCAATGTAACAAGACCTCTATCTTGGATTGAATATTTACTGGAAGTGAGTTTTATTTGTAGAGAAAAAACACTCGATGGGTCAGGTTAGTTTGGGCAGATGGTGTAGTTCTCTACTTATATGAGGCAAAGCACTTGGTTTACTTACATAGAGGAAAAGGTTTTAGGCAGATATCATGTACAATGTAGTAAAGAAAGAAATAGAAATGGAATAAATAATAAAATCCTGAGAGAACTTACTTTTATACCTTTTAGGATTTTTTATTTTATTTTCTTTTTTATTTAACTCGGGGTTTACAAAATGGCTTCTACTTAGCACTAGAACAAAGAAAGATTTTGTCATTAGAAGACAAAGCATGAGTCAGCCCAGATAGAAAAATAATACTAATATCTAACAGGCTTTGTCATTTTCTTTTCAATGTACATTCGACAGACACCCAAATGAAAAACTTTCCTTCAATATAAAACACAAAAACAACAATAAATACCACAAAAAAAGAACTCTTTGCTGTCACGCATATGAATAAAAGTAACGCGTTAAATAAAATAATGAAAAGCAAACAAAGGATATAAACGAAGAGCCTTCAATCAAAGCGGAATTCATAAACACAACAAAACCCAAACATGGAAATAAAAGAATTAAATTGCGGAACAACAATTCATTAGGTACATAAAACGGGCCGTGGAAAAGCCAAGAGTTAAGGACAGCGCAAACGAGACACATTGCTGACCACTAGTAACAATGGCGATGGAGTAAAACTATTTTTGAATTTCCTTATGTATTTCTTATTACCTCTAGACTGTTTACAACCGTCTGCAGTTAGCTCAATTGTATTATTTGTAGATACTAGTTTTAATTAGTTTCTATTCATGATTGTAATTTTCATTGTTAATATAGATTAATTACTTCTTTATACAGTTTTAGTTTACTCGGAGAGGACAAGATAACCATCTTACTAGTATCTCTATTCAGAACCGAGATCTCAATAACAAGTCCACTTTTAAATTGCGAACCAAATTGTCAAATTATAAATATGGTATGTATTTCTATTTAGCTCTATTTTAGTCCACTAGTGGAAGAAGTACACTAGAAACCACTTTCACGTTTTATATCACGTATGTGTCTAAAACATCTGTCTGTGTGTCTTTTTTTGTTAAATAAATAAAATAAAAAACTATTACGTGGCGTGTCGATAATGAAAAGCTAGTTGCCATTGCCTCCCGTAGTTGTTACGTTACGTTGTTACTGTATACACTTAACAGCCTCGGCACGGACCTGTGGATAGATAGTTTGTTAAGCTTCATAATATTCAAGTCGTTAACAATCTTAAATGTATCTGTACGAAGAGACAAAAACAAAAGAAATAACGCCTAAAATATACAAATTCGTAGACATCGTTATGAATACTTATAATACAAACGTAGTTTATATAGCTTTGGAATGCCAGCAAAAGCAATTCCAGACTGGCATACATTGATACCCCCAAGATAAAGCTGTGTTTTATAATAATATTGACAACATCAGTACGTTAAAGTTCTGGTAGGTACCTGAAAAGTGTAGATATCTGTCTACGAAGAGGAAATTTAGGTAATGCAGGAAAGCATGGTTTTCGTCTAAATAACAGTTTTTTGAGTTTGGATAAGTTTCACAAAAACGTCCCTGTAAGTAAATATTAGAAGCTCAGTGGCTCCCCTATTAACCCGACAGATAAGCCGCGCCGCTGTCAACTCGTACATCGTTAATTTTTCGCGAACTCAAGTTTTTATTGCGGCATTTTTTGTCTGGAAAATAAATTGTAAGGGTGATATGTGAATGATGTGGCACAATGCTTTATATACAGTCCGTTTTAACAAAACAAGTGTTGGTTTTTGTAGCATTAAAAATATTCAGAACGATACTTTAACACATCTATATCCAGTTCACTGCTACTCTAATGCGCTAGTAAAGGCTTAGGACGTAAAGATGTGCTAAATTATTTATTGTAAAAATCACGTAACCTTCTGTTAATCTTAATCTACCATTTGTCTAAAATATGTTTTTAGTGAATATATTTTCAACATCTGATGCAAATGCGTGTAGGTATCTTTTAGTTAGAAGATTTGAAGTAACGACCTAGTCAGAAGAAATAAAAATGTCAACTTTTATAGTACGGGAAAACTAAAAACTTTTTAAACAATGTGGGGCCCACAAAAATGTTTCTCCACTTTTGTCCAGGCTAACTTCCAAAGGGAAAACTAAGAAAAATCATCGATTACATGTTGTTTTATAAATAAGTACCAACCAACTCAAGAAATCAAAGATGATTCTCCCAAAAGTCACGTGCCCCATCTGGTCCTTTATTACTGCCATCATGCCCTTAACTCGAGCTTGCGAAACATTTTCCTACCTGCCTCCGAACCTTCGATATTGCAGCGACTTACGGCTTACGTATGAAGGGTCCTAAAACCACCCCTCTGACACGTCTGCTTCTTGTGTTTCTGAGATAATTTATCGTACATGCTAAAGATAGCAATAGTAAACTATACCACTGATCTAAACTAGAGGAAAGAGCTGAAAACTAAGTTTATGCGACTGTTTTTAAAACTATTTTATAGTTTGGATGCTTATGTAGTTTTATTTGAAACCAGTGAGCCATTTCCTTAATGATTTGTAAAGGTTGCCGTAGTTCAGAGTTTGCTTTTATTATCACTTTTATCAACAACAGCCTGTATCATTCCACTGTGGGACATGGACCTCCCTTAATGAGTGCCATAGCACCCTGGCTTCAGCTTGCCGCATCCAGTATCTATCTTTACTGTCAGTATTTTGCAGATCCTCATCCCATCTTGCCGGAGGGTGTCCTATACTACGTTTCCCTAGTCACGGTCTACACTTAAGAACTTTGGTTTTATTATAAGTCTTCATAAATTGACCATTGTAAAGGTACCAAACCGAGAATAAGACAGCAATTTTTTTTCTAAACTTTTACCTGAAAGTCTCACTTTCGAAATCAAAGGTTAGCATATAGAGAGTGATTTGGGTGAAATGCGCACGTCTGAGGGAGAGTTGGAAGGCTTGAGCCCTCCCCTCAGTTGAGGTTCAGGCACCGGCTCGAACGGACGTGGGCGCCGCCCGCCCTCGGGACTTGGGAGCGAAGTGATTGTGCATGTTGTGTGTTGAGTGGACTTGTTGACTTTAAGGATTTATGGTAAGTCAGTTTTTCGGATATACAATTAAACGGTATTATTAGATAGTTGTTTCAAGATATAAATAAAATTCCGTCCTTAAATAAAATGAAAATGAAAAATTTGTTTATTTACTTCTTAAACAATTAAATTACGATTAACACATGTGCGATCCTAGTGGGCAATACATAATGTAGACAGTTTCATTTTATTAAATAATTGAAAAATAAATACAAGAACAATACAAACATTTAAACTTATCTCCTAATAAAAAAGTTTTAACATTTTAGTATCAAATCGCACCAATGGCAAATACTTTGAAACTATTTCATTTTTTTCTAATTAATTAAATTAGCTAATTTTGAGCAAACCCACATTTTGAGACTTAATAAGAGGAATTCAAGTAGAAATTATTAGCAAAAATATTGATATTATTAACAAAAATATTGATATTATTAACAAAAATATTGATATTATTAACAAAAATAAAGATATTATAAAGAAAAAAAGCTACAATCTGTAAACTTACCGTGGTATCATTAAATTGTACATTCCTAAACAAAGAGTACTAGACAAACCCACGCCATCACTTGTATCAACATCATCAAACAAGGAATTTAAAAAGAACAACATAAATTACTTTTGAATGACTGTCCCGGACTGAGACATCATGGCAGCCATTTGAAACCTATTGTTATGTTTACGATATTGAGAACAGTACTAAAGAAACAATCTTTTAAATCACAAATCTTGGTGTCATAATGTCGGGAATATAGACCCTTACGCCTTAGAAGATAAAGATCGTTGAGTACATGATATGGATGTTATTCCTCTTGTTTGTTGTACAATACAACGAGTTAGATAGAAAAGATAGCAGATGCGTTACAATGGCTTGTGACAAAGGGTTTTAACTATGTCTTTACCATCGAGCGAGTCTTAACACGCGGTTTTTTTTCTCTGTGATGTTATTAAGACTGATATATTGTGTGAATACATGGCAATTTTTAATTTATGTTATCAAATTTACATCAAAATTTATTAAGAGTAGTCTAATTAGAATTAATATATTATTCAATATATTAGGTCCTCTTCTATAATTTAGGTAGGTATTTCATTGAGATTTACATGGTATTTTATTATATTACTTTCGCCAAATGAATATTGCAGGTTCGTTTTCCACCTCAGGACAAAGGTTTTTAGAATCTGTAGGTATTAATATTAATGGTATGTTTTTTGAAAATGTATGTAAATCTATGTAGTATAATGTATTAAGTATAATCAGTTACCTGGTACCTATAACACAAGCTCTGATTAGTTTCGGGCTACGTGAGGCTGTGTGAGTTGTCCAGCATCATCACTACATAGTATAAAACAAAGTCGCTTTTTCTGTCCCTATGTCCCTATATCCCTTTTAATGCTTAAATCTTTAAAACTACTCAACGGATTTTGATGCGGTTTTTTTAATAGATAGAGTGATTCGAGAGGAAGGTTTATACGTATAATAAAACCGTGCGAAGCCGGGGCGGGTCGCTAGTTTTATAATATTACATTTATCACATTTTGTATTTTTCTTCTCGTTATAATAATAATAATAAATATTTTATTAACCAAAACACATGAAATTTAATAATACAATACAGTGCTGGCGGAACTCAAACTAAGCATGAATGCTTGTATCTTGAGGTCCATGAGTGCGTTTGACTATAGTATGAATCGAACACTAAAAGAGTGCAGTACATTAAATTATAAATACATAGAGGTATAGGTATAAATTTCAAAAACTTGATAGGCTTAAAAATTTCAAAACAATTTATACAAAGAAACACAAATCAAAATACCGATTAATAACATGCAAAAAATTAAGACCATCTATTATATCTTAATAAATTTATAGGTTCGTTATCAAATACATTTTACTTTTTTTTTTTTTTTAATCTTTATTATTTTTATACAGGATTTTAAAAAATTATGCCACCCTTATGACTTAGAATTAGAGGTAAGGTACATTGCTAATTGGATTCCGATCTCTCATTGATAGTAACACGATATAATTCTATAAGCGCCCTGGCATCCTTGGACACTGGTTCCGACAGGATGCCATTGCAGCCTCCCACCATCCAGAAGATATGATGAGGGTCAAACAATCTACTGCGTATTTCTTCGCCCCTGGCACATTCCATTAAAATGTGGAAAACATCTTCGATTGTGCCACATCGACTGCAATTAGGTGACTCAGATTTGCCCATCATAAACCCAAACATGTTTAGTGGAACATGACCGGAGCGAAGCCGTGCAGCTGTTACAATTTCGTTCCTATCCATGTCGGCTCTCAAAAACCACGGAGAACGAAGAAGTGATGGTTGAACAGTTCTATACCAAATTCCCTTGGCTAATGATCTTTCATCGAAATATTCAGACCAACTATCAAACGCTGTATTTTTAATATCTGGGATAAGATCAGTATAGTTAGGTAGACAATTGAATAATAATCCGTCAACGGCTGCTTCTTTCGCGAGGTTATCAACTTCTTCGTTGCCCGCCAGGCCAACATGAGACGGAATCCACTGAATTTTAATTAATTTATTTGTATTTCTTAATCTACGTAAGCTATTTAATATACTATAAGCTATTGGAATGCCTCTAAAGCCGGATCCAGACACACAGCGGGCTAAGTGAAACATGGCGCTTTTACAATCAGTAAAAATTACAAATTTATCAAAATTTATAGATTCGACGTAAGACAAGGCTTCTAATAAAGCTATCAATTCCAAATTCATTGTACATATTTTTGATTGTATTAAAAACTTAACACTGTGTCCCGTCTCTGCATCCAAAAAAGCTGACCCTCTTCTTTGGTCTATCATAGATAGATCCATCCGTAAATATTCTATAGTATCCTGAATAAGTACTGGATAAAGAATTAACACATTTGAATTTAAGATCCAGAGGGTTAAAACATCTTTTTGGTTTATCAACAGCGCGGATATTAAGCTCCAATACATCTGTTAAATTGATATTACTTACCCATGTATTCATACTAAACATATCTACTTGTTTACTTATATTAAAGCTACTGGAATGGAGGGAGTTATGAACATCTACTAATAAAGGAATCTTTTTTTTACGCCAATAAGGTAATCTCAGTAGTAGGGACAGCTCGTCGAGCAAGTCAATAATAACATTATCGTGTATTGACTTAGATTTAAGCCAATACTTTGACGCTAAATATTTCCTTCGAGCAAACAGAGGAGAAATACAAAGTTCCGACTCCATCACATGTATAGGCGTACTCTTAATAAATCCTCCTATAAGACGTAAAAACTTATTTTGCAGTATATCTAATCGGTTAATTCTAGTGCGACAACAGTTATCAAATAAAAAACTTGCATAATCGATGCGACTACGGACAATGGCTAGATATAAGCGCCTTAAATGTATAGGGTGGACGCCCCATGATGAACCTATCAATATTTTAAAGATATTAATAAATTTCAAACACTTTTCATAAGTTTCGTTAATGTGTTTTGTCCATCTTAATCCTCTGTCCAACCATAATCCCAAGTATTTAACATTTTCTACAATTTCTACCGATGTGTTGTTAATTTCCATATTCAAAGTGTTTACGAAAAAACCTCGTTTAAAAATACAAATTTTTGTTTTATGGGGTGAAATATCTAAACCTAGATTAACTAAGAGAGAACACAATATATTTAAATTACGTTTTAATTTATCTCCGCCATCTGTCAATATTTCTACATTGATTATAAATTACGAAATCGTCCGCGTACTGCGAGATGTAAATATGATTTTCCATAATCTTACAAATATCCATTGTAATTATGTTAAATAGGAGGGGGGATAGGGGGTCCCCTTGAGCTAATCCCATACCAGTAACTCTTGTCAAAAATATATTACCAATATTCAATTGTAACTTTCTTTCCTTGAGAAAATTCCATAAGTAAAGACATAGTTTTGGGCCCACCCTTATTTTGTCTAATAAAGAAAGTAATACAGTTAAATCTACATTATTATATGCATTTAAAATATCTACAAAACATCCTATTGTAATCACACCTTTAGAAAATCCTTTCTGAATTCTACATACCAGACTACTTAAATTATCCATACATGATTTACTTTTCCTAAATCCTGTCATATTTAACGAAAACAAATTGTTGTGTTCCAAAAATCACTCTAATCTCTTATTTAAAATTGAATGAAACATCTTACATAAGCACGACAGTAAGGAAATAGGCCTTAATGACGAAACTTCATAAGGATCACGCCCCGGTTTTACGATAGGTACTATGTTTACCGTTCGCCACTGTATAGGTACAAAACCAGCTGACAGAAATCTATTGTACAATAATAGAAGTAAACACTTGCCATTACTCGGTAGGTGTTTTATCATAGAATACGTAACATCATCGCATCCAGGAGATGTATCCTTTGATTTAATACACGCCTCGAGCTCCTGAAGGGAGATATCAACATCTAATTGTGAATGAAAATCTGAAAATGTCGGCTGGGTGGGGATAACGTAAGCTGGGGCTAGGGAATTAAGTAAGTTTGACGCTTGTACCTCGCTGATATGCTGATGGTTATAATTTCGACCTTTAACCCATCTCATGTGCTGCCACATCTGAGACGAAGATGTTTTTTCATTAACAGATGTACAAAACTCCTGCCAGTACTTACTTTTCGCTTCACTTATTAATTTATGCGCTTCTTTTATTTTAGAATTTAAAATAGTCATATTCGAAGGGATAGGATTTTTTCTAAATTTAGATAATGCTAATCTTCTCATAGCTACTGCTCGCGATAATTCACTATTCCAATATGGCTTAGGTTTAAAATTAGATTCAGGGTTTTGGTTAATTTTTTTTAACATATTTTTTTAACATATAACATCAGCTGCTAAATTTAAATAGTCTAAAAACAAATCATAAAATTTTTGATTACATGATGGGATTTCCATCGTATTAAACATATCATTTAAACAAGAACTATAACTTTTCCAATCGGCTTCTTTGTAATTTCTTTTAACAATAGGTTTATTAGGCAAATGATAGATTATGTTTATTTTTAAAATAAGATGATCGCTACCTAGATTTTCTTGAAGAACTGTCCAATTATATTCAGTAGCAATATCAGACGTGGCTAAAGATAAATCGGGAGAAGTCTTCTGTAGGAGTCCGTTAACTAATTTGACACGAGTATTACAACCGTCATTCAAAACAACATACCTACTATCTATTATTGCATCAAATAAAAGTTTTCCTTTAGTATCACTTTTACATGACCACGACGAATGATGGGCATTAAAATCGCCAAGGATAAGAGTACGTTGGTTGAAGATAGATAGTAAGTCTCTAAAATCGTTAAATGTCGGATTCGAAGTTTGTGGGAAATAGATCGATATAATATTTTCTAAATGTTGACAGTTAAGAACTTTTACACAAACAATCTCTATGTTTCGATTACGGAGAGATAATTGATGAATCTGCGACTTAATAGATTTATGAATGAATATGGCCACGCCCCCGCCGTGTGAATCACGATCAGCGCGATAAATGTTGTACTGACTTACCCTAAACGAGCTGTCCTCCGCTAACCATGTTTCACTCAAACAAGCAATATGTGTTTTTTCTTGCAATAATAATTGTTCGAACGGAATACGTTTATTCCAAATGCTTTGGGCATTCCACTGTAAAATATTCAGTTTAATTAAGGGCTTATTAACCATTGCAATTTAATATTCCGGAGAGTAAATTAGCCACAGGCCAATCCGAAACATTATTTACTACCACCGTAATAAGCCACTCGACACACAACTTAAAAACACTCTTAATCTTTGATTGTAAGTCAATATTTTTCAAGAAGATAATTTCCTTTATCCTAGACATAAATTCACTAAAGGGCGGGTTCTCGTCTGTATTTTTTTCTAGTCGCGGAGGTTCATTTTCGTGTAAATCTTCGTGTAACACATTCCAGTTCAATGGTTCGCTCCAATCATTTTTATTCTTTTTCTGTCTATTCTTTACTGGTCTGGATGGTAAGATGACGCTTTTCTCGGACTGCTCATCTGTTCTATCTTGTCTTTTACTAGGGCCAGGGGTGGATACAAAATCTGATCCAGTAATTTGTGTGACTATCTGAGTCTTTGATCTCGGATTGCTTTTTACGGCCGGTATGATGATAGGGGATTCTGCATAGATACGCGACGCTCTGCTGTAAGTACAATTATTATCAGCCATAATAATTCTAATCTGCCGTTCCTTCAGATATACTGGGCACGTTTTTGACATTGATATGTGTGGTCCTGAGCAATTAACACATTTAAATACTTTAGGGACACAGCTCTCATGATCTACGCTACATTTGGGGCATACAGGTCTTCTGATAGTGCAGGTCTTCGCAGTGTGGCCCAACGCCCAGCATTTGAAGCACTGAGTGACAGGGTACACATAAGGCTCAATAAGTATCTTCACTCCATGGACATATACAAAAGTAGGTAGGTAGTTGCCTTTAAAACAAAGGCGTACGGACTCCGATGGACTCCACCTTCCTTCTGTATTTTCTTTATCTCTACTTCTACGTGACAGTCTCTTTAATGATAACAACTCCACAGACTCAGAGCAGGTTATATTTTTCATAATCTCTTCATCTGTTAACTCCATGTCCACATCCTTCATGACGCCATATGAGTAACACACTTCTGACGATTTGCTAAATCTCCATCCTTTGTTTTTTAAGGCGTCGATGGAAGAGAGATCATAGATACTCTTTTCTTCAACAAACGTAACTCTTACTTTATATGGATTCATATATTTTATGTTAGTAATATCGCATAAATTAATCTCTTGAAATAATTTAGCCATTTTACTTTAAAAATACATTAATATTTTAAAACTTTCTACAAATGAAATATATGAAAACTGTTATTTTTGTATATAATGTGGCAACGCGAGACAAACCTTATCCGATTTAGAGTACTTACCTCGTAAAAAAACCAGTGATTGGAATGTACTTCTATCTATAGAATAAAAAGAAAATCTGTTTCCTTTGTAATAATCTGAAAAACGTCTCGAATCAAGCGGGTATCTATTACGAAATTGCGTTTTGATAAATCACCAAACATTATTATGGGCGACGAAATAAATGGACCCACTTAAGACGAAACGGCGCTTTTAGCTGTTTAACGATAGCAGCAATGAACCTTGCATGCAGGAAATAAAGATCAAAATCCAACAAGCAGAATCAACATTATAGACGTAATAAGAAAACATATTGGAATGATGGAAGTATTTTAGGAAATTGACCAAAGAATCTGTTTTATCAATTTCAGGTGGGTTGAGAAAATATTGGAGTAAATAAGTATAAGGTACCTATGAAGCGATAAAAATAAACCTTAGCATTTATAGCGAACATCATATTAATACATGCAAAACCTGTAAAACAAACTAATCAATTAAATATAACAAATCAGCAGTTGTCAAACAAAACGAAAGCTCACAAGAAATCATAAAGTTTTCAAGAAACTTTGAGGAACGAACAATTTTCTATCACGAAAAGCTTTCTATTTTTCTGCTTCGAAATAACATATTTAGGTATCTCTTAGAGTCACGTCAAACTTTCCTTTACAATAATGAAGCTTAGTTTAACCAATTTCATAAAATGGTTAGAAATATATCTAATCTTTAAACAATTGGTTTAATAATACCAAAGAGTTTCTTCGAATAATGTTCGATCGAAAATCAGATTAGCAAAAATCTTAGCACTTCAACAGATAAAGCCTTAGTTTACCTGAAAACCTTAGTTCGTTCATCGTAATCCGTCTAGTCTAGTCGAACTTCAACGGCTTTTACAGGCTTCAGAAGGATCCCTATAAACAACACCGTGTGAAAATGAAAACTCATCGCTTCCTCCTAAGCTATTATTTATGAGTTTGTATTCCTTTCGTTTATATTTCGCCACCCTGAAATACGATCGCGTGGTCTCACGGTGTCTGCGGCGCTTGCTTCTTGCACGCGATTCCGAAATTTTCTAATACTCAATGCCATATTTGTCGTTATTCTACTCTCCCCGGATCACGGCATATCCCGTACACCAAGCTCGCGACTCGTAATGAGTAGATTTTTCCATAGTGTCAGTTTAGGCAACAGTTTTTTTCCGAAGCCAATTAGTTTTTTTCAAGTCGGGTAATTTTAAATACGATTATTTGTATGTTAACTTTTTCCTGTGTAAATAAAATAAACTAGTCGGCCTAAAACTTCGTATCTATACGTGAATGACAGTAGATATATGAAGTTTTGATTTTGAATCTGGAATAGCAGAGGGCTTTTTAACCAGGAATACTGCAGTCTCCATGTGATATAGATACCTTGAATAGATGATTGTAAAGAATTTTTGAGGTTTTAAAAGCAGTAACAGTATAACACATAAAGACAGAAAAATCTATAGAGAAAAAGTGCTAAAAATAGTGGAAATAAGTATGTATGTACAACGTGTGCACTTTAAGAAAAGTAAGTCTAGGTTGTTACTTTTCTCTACTTATCTAGTCCAAACATTTGAATTCGAAAAAACTTGCAATGCCAATGAATAGCGCTAACATATTAAATGGATTCTCGTCCAACATTGCTCTAAATTGAAATGCTTTCAATCAATATTCATTACAGTGCCTTATACCTATTGTAAGCTTTCACGTAAATCTAAAGTTATGCGAACATTTTGTAAGCTGAGTAAGCTCTCTCAATTTACATATTACACACTTGATGAATTCATATGTGTGGGCTCTCACTGAGGCTTCATTTTAACTCGTCTCATGTACATTAGCTGGCTTTCATAGATGGCTTCGGTTTACTTAGGTTGCACCTAGTTAACCTCAGAATATTCAGTGATAATATCGTTTAAGGAAAACCTAAACGATGATAAGTTTTCACAACCAAGTGGGAAATTGTAAAACAGAGTAGTTTTTGTCTTTTGCTGACTTTAGTTACGCGACTTAGCTTTTATAAATTGCTCACAGCTTAGCATTTAAACGCAAAAGGGGTTGTTTTATGTGATCTACCTCAAGAATACAAACGACTCTTTGAAATTTCTTAAAGTTGTAGTTTCTAATAGCTTTAATTTTATGAATAGTATTGTTTCGTAGAGTTTGCCGTGTTATATTGTGGCATACCGCAATTATTTCATTATTTCTCATCAGATGAATACAACATTGAACCTAGCGTGTTACTTTGTGTAACACCATAAATAATCCTTACTGGAATAGTTTGTAAGTAATTGGGATACGTGTGTTAGGTTAGGGACCGGGGATTGCGCGATGTGTTAATTTGAGCTGTCATGCGATGAGCAACAATGTTTGTATTGTGGGCGATGAGGGAAAGAAATTAACAATAAGAAGTGCAGGTAATCTTGCGTGATGGTGAAAAATCTTTGTCGTGGAACACATTGTTGTGTTCAATTACTTATTTCGGAGGGCGGAAATAATGACATGATTTTGTGCAATGGTCCACTTTCACATCGGTATTGGTTAGTGACGAAAGTTGTTACCTATTCATTGTTCACCTGTTTACCTGTTCACTATTTATCAGTTAGTGTATGTAGTGTTTGAGAAATTAGGTTAATTTTCGGTGCACTGAAATCGTGGGAATAAAGCAGTCTAGTAAGATAGATAATATAACTCTGAAGCACAGAACAATCATGAATAGCGTACTGTAGTAACTTTTGACAATGATTTCTTAAAACAAGTACAAGGGTAGCCACTTTAAACGTCAAGACACAACTTAGCCTAAGCGCTGAACAAACAAAATGCATTTAGAAAGGTCAAGGCGAAACAGAACTAAACGTGGAAGCGCCAATTAGATTAACAGCAACGCTCGACGTTCGTGAATTGTGCAGAGGGTTTTGTCCGCGCTGTACAACCCCTGGAACAATATCCATTGACACCAGAATATAGGGTCCAAGTTTAAAAAATCTTGCACGTTGTGGGTAAAGCATGAGTATTGTTTTTTGACATTTTATTTACAGTTGTTTAGATAATTTCGGTAATGTAAAAGGCTCTTACCAAACCTAACAACAAAGATCATTTATCTTGAGCAGCCGATATTAGTCCACTTCTGGACATAGGCCTCCCCTAAAGAGCGCCATAGCGCCCTATCTTCAACGTGCCCTGCCGGAAATGAAATCGAATTCGAATTTGACGTTTCCGTAACGGAAACGAATCGGATGAATACTCCTACAGCATCTTGCCAATGCCTGCAGTTCTTCTTTTTTCGTCATCCCACCTGGCCTAGCTTTTATGACTTTTTATGCCTCTGAACTTTGAACTACATACTTCTAAAAATCTTTTTCAATGCAAGAAAACGCATACGTATGCATTTTCTTGCATACTTCAATCTTTATAATATTTCAATCTGCTTTGTATTCTTCAAGGAAACATTCAAGGGATCGATACATTCATTCATTGTATTTCTTGTATTATATTTATTCTTAGTTCGATGAAGAGTGAATCTTCTTTTCTGCAATTTAATGATGGTGTCTCCTCTATTACGAACGAGTGACAGAGATAGATGATAGGGTAATTTTGCCAGGCCCGTGGTCAAGTTTACGAGTTTACTTTGCAGATGTCTACTTTACCTTTCGCGCTGAAATTGGATCCTTGATAAACTAATTATCCCTAATTGTGTAATGACTGGGGGAAGTTGTTTTAGGTGTTATTGGAAACTTGTGTCACAACGCCTACATTTTCGAAAGTAGCCACTTATTACGATTTTGGATGTGTGAAGTCTAACGCATTATAATGCGTTATTGTGTTTGTAGTAAATTATGGCTAAAAAGTCAGGTTCGCTGTAAAAAATCAGTTCATTTTACTTTGACGACTCATTTGAAAAGAAACGAGAGTCTCGAAACAATCAATTAGTAACAGATCGCGGTACCAATATTATGCTTTTGTCAAACGTCCAGTCCACCCGTATTGAATAATTGTATGGACCTCAGCACCCCACGACGCGTTTTTGAGAATTTTACGTTCAACAATAGATCCAATGATTACGTTACTGCGGTCGTAAACTAATAAACACTAACAATGTACTAAACGACCATTGTTTACGTGGAAGTGGTTATTTCAATGCCGCTTAAATTTAATATACGATAGCCTTACTGCTTTGAAATAGGGTGTATTATGTTTTAGAGAAGACGCGTAGGGTACAGATACGAGTGATTTATATTCTTCTTTTGTTTTTGGCTATTTGGCCTGCAACGTACCAATGAAGACGATCTCGGAAGGTCGTTATTCTTGCATTGTGCCACTCGTATTGTCTACAAAACGACATCGTTAGTAAGAGAGCGGGTGGTCGTGCGCATTGAAATTCTATTGGCGACGTGATGAATTACGAATACCCATGTATCACAAGAACCTATTCGAATAATTGTCTCGATTACAAACATACAATCCCTGAGCGAATTCAATTGGCTATTTTTTACGGATGCTATTTTAAAAACACCGTCAATGTTTTTTCGAGGGCTTTGAAAGGCTTAGTGAAAAAAATACAATTTTGTCACGGAATAATGTGTCAACCGTTGATATATGGCTGCAAAGACAACAAAGGGAATCCACGTCCGTTTGTCAAAATAAAACGATTCGGACCTCAACACGGGATATCAAAAACTCGATAGATTCATAAATACATATCGGGTATAATATAGTAGCAGTAAAGGATTCATAGATAGAGCGTAGCGACTGCTCTGGATCAGATCACTAATCGAAATCACTGTGAGCTAAAACAATAAATTATGGATCCAGTAAAGAGATATCTTGTTATGAATTCTGTTTAGTATAGTCTAACTGAGAGCTGGTCGTTCGTTCGCTAATTAATCAAAAAATAATTAATACATGAACAAATCAAAAAAAGACAATTTTCAAATTCTCCTTGTGAATCTCATTTCTTTGTATGTTGGTAGGTGTATTTTAAAGATGTTTTGTCTATTTTGGATATTAAACCTAATCCAAGGGTAGATATATCGCGTAAACCAAGAAAGGATTGCCAATTATTATTTAAATACAATGATTGTTTATCAATATCATCAATATTTACTTTAAAAATCGAACAGCAATTGAATCGAGATCACAGTTCCGAGCAAGCCAGAAGTATTTTTTATGTACAAAGTTGTGATCGATCCTAGAGCTTATTACAAAGCAGTATTGTAGTAGAGACGGGTGATTTCTGGATGTCGTCCATTGTACCCGCGTTGAACAATAAGTGACCATCGGAGTCTTTGTTAGCGGCAGCTGCGTGTTTTATAGAGGATGTCTATTGGCCCGGATGAGGTATGAGCTTTGTCAATACATGTGTAGGTGTTAGATAGGGTGATGTTATTTAATGACGCTTCTTTGTGAGATTAAAAATGTATACATGTATGGATAACATAAGTTCTATTTTTGGAAAGAAGAATATCCTTAACCCTATTTCATAATATTTTATGAACGATTTGATATTCTGAATGAAACGATTTTTAAAGCAGTTTCTTTGCTCTTAAAGGTTAGTTAAAAATCTTAGTTTAAAATCTGAATTTTAATACACAATTTCAAAAACATACGGGCACTGCCAAAAATAATATTCATGTGTCAACCCATTACGTAAATTAAATCCGAAGTACAGTTGAAAAAGCACTTGCGAAATATCGCGGAAAATTTGGCAAGCGTTTAATCACACGCTAACTAAAATTAAAGTAATGACCACTTTTACAACTTGCCCAAATAACCGGCAAAATATCCACTTTGGATTAACGAAGGAGAGACAGAATGAAGGGTCCCTAAAAGATTTCACGGACATTAACAGTACAGCGATAATGAACGCAGTGAAACTTTGGAAAGGTTCCAGAGTATCTGAACACGGTCTTCGTGATATCTACCTACTTAGCCTAGGTACATGTCTTGTGTCTGAGTTAATATAGAGTTCTTATTCCAAGAAATAGATGAACGCCAAAAAATTTATAAATAATCAAGCGAAATAAAGCTTGTGTAAACTAGATGGATCATTTATACTGAATACAAAACATTACATGGATAAACATTTATTATTATACATAGATAACACTCTAAGCCCCGGAACAAATATTTGAAGATCATTCAAACATTTGCCCCAAGGAGGGAATCAAATCCGCATCCTCTTGCATCGTAAGCAGAAATTCACCCGCCGCGCCACATCGGTCATCAAATTGTCTGCTGTTTTTAAATGATACTTCACATTAATATTCCACCTGATGGCCGAGTCATAGCTAGCAAAACTGAGGTTGTGACTTGTAACTTGTAAACAATTACAATAATTATTAGTAATATAATAGAATATATTTTGTGGAAAAACTCGGTTCACACAGACGAAGACAAACTATGAAAGATCAAAGCATAGTGGTAGTACGTGGTTATCCAGCTGTCAAAAACGCTATACACATGATAACAACGAACTTCCAGAGTGTTTCTTACACAGTGTTTTTACTTCTGCAGGTCGCTTTGCTTAAAAATTGGGTTTTTTCGTCTTGTCTCGGTTAAAAAATTTGTTTTTTTTTACTTTAACGAAAGACTCTACCATCACTAACTGCCTCTTACTAACAGCATCTATCTAACAACAAAGAAGTTAGTATTACCTTCTCTTGTGTATAGTTACTCAGTCACAGCAAAATAAGCACTAACTTTAATAACAAGAATCGAAAGATTTTCCGATTACACCAATACAACTCTCGATACAATCTTGTTCCGACGCAGCCTCTTTACGACCGTCTAGGATACACTGCACTTGAGGAAATGTTGGTTTTTGGTCGCCTCAGGCCTGATTGAAGTTTAGGGGAGAGGAGACATGCTGTTTGGTTAATCAATGATGGAAGTCAACTGGGAACAGGGACCTTGTTACAAGTAGTTGGGAAAATATCAACAAATTCAACATTTTTGCGACTCAAAAGTCATTCAATTATACAACGTTTGATTCGAGTTTTATAATTTCTTACTAGAAGTAAAAAGGTAAAGATAGCTTTCATGTGTTTTGTACATATGATTTTATTAAAACCAACAAAGACTGTGGCTGGTGGTGTTATGTTATTGCTAGCTGGCTAGATGATGCTGTGTGAACTGTCCGAAATTATTTGTTTGATTTTTTTTTTTTTTTTTTTGCCTTGGCAATACATACTATGAAAACTGAGTATGAGTTTTAAATGGTTTACTGAAGCCATATGAGATATATTTTCCTTCTATACATCTAGCTAGTGCCTTGCAGCGTTCCTAATTCAAATGAAAGTAATCAAAAAATGTCTATAATTTTTGAATGATTTGGAGTTAAAATTAAACTGCATATTCCGTTTTGGTATTGTGTGAAATTATATTAGCCACTTGACCGACTTGAAAATTTTTTTTCTTCTTATTACGCCTTAAGTTTTCCACTTGTTATCTCTGTTTAAATCAGCTTCGATATCAGAGAGTACACTAGAATGGTCTTAACGCTTCACCGATGAATTTTAACAACGTAGTGCGAATCAAACATCTCGAGGATCCAAGTTCTCGCCGTCACGAATACTCGACGTCGAGGCTATAATATCCACATTATCGAGACAATTTCCATAGTTCGATAGCTTGGAACTAGTAAAAATGGTACTCGGAGTCGGGGCTCAGCCTTTAATAAGTTCAGGCACGTCGCGATCATGCTTCAAGGGATCAACTTGTGATGCTTGCAGTTTGGAGATTTGCATGAAAATGTTTGAGAAAGAGTTGCTACGAAACTTGAAAGCGCTACGAAACGCAGCCCTTAAATTGCATTTGCCTCTATGTAGGACACATTTGCAAGTAAATGCGTGTCCTACTAGACAAGAAGTCAACCGAGTTTCTATCATCATTTTCCAAGTATCTAACATGATGTAACTTACAAAAATGTTTTTGTTATGGAAGTGATCGAGGTAGACACACGTGTTATCTTAAACGTTTGTATGATTTCGAGTAGTAGCAGACGAGAAATGGTAACTACGCTTCAACGTGGACAACGGGAAGGATCGCATTGGCGACTGTTTCAGAGAAACAGTCGCGAAACTGTTGCCAATGCTTTTGAACATGAAAGTTCTCACTTCGTGTAAATAATGTAAATAAATATAAATACTTATTTGATTTAAAATAAGACTTGTCTATGCGCTTATTTTGAAAGTCTAAAAACTAAACGTTATTGATTTCTGAATGTTGCCAACGATGGCTAACAAAAATAACCAAAATAGACAAATTAATCTCACATAATCACCACTGTGTGTCACGTCTGCAGCGAGCCTAACCTCTGTTTACCATTTCCAAGTTAGGCAAGGACCATATCAGAACAAGAACTCCAAGTCCACAACGTATGAATAGTGATAATAAGATAGGAGAGCTGAAAGCTCTGAGTATCTCGAGGCTTATCTTGTAGGATTAACTAGTTCTTGAGAACTGTTGTGGGTACTATTGACTTTGTGTGGACCGAAATGGGCTGGGGCTTTTCTATTTCTTTGGTTTTATCTTGGTTATTACAATTTTAGTATGTGATTTCTGCCTTCCTAAGTCAAAAGGGTAAAAGTAACAAGCCTTTCGGCTACAATCATCCGACTTCCTCTTAGATATTACTATTCAATAATTACGACTAGAATATGGCTAAAAGTTAATACTTTTAGCCCTATTTGGCTCATCGCAAAAAAACCTGCATATTATGCACACCTTTTCGCGCAGTACAAAGCTAATAAAGAGCTAGATCTAAGGTTACCATCAATTTTTGAGCTGTTTGCAGTATTACTTTAGGATGAATGTCATCTTAAATTCAATGGAAGTTGTTCCAACGCGCCCTGGGTCGAATTATTAAAAGCTGGTGGAAATGGCTGGATGCGTAAAGATGATCAGAACAGAGAGATACCTTGGGCTGTGAATGATGAAGATGTACAACTGCTCCTAAAGAGCCCAAGCAGTTGCTCACGTAAGTGAATGTGGGCAGAATAAATTGATAAACTGGCCTTATTTATCATAGTCAAAGTAATCACAATTTATTTGCTCAGTTAATTAATATACTTCAGCTAACTCAGTTTAGCAACATCAATCTGTAAAATATTTATCTGTTAGATTTACCTTTTGCCTGCCAAGCGTTTTTGCAGATAGAAATTGTCAAATACCAAACAGCCAAGGGTCACATTTTCATTCTTGAATATATATTTTTTTATAAAATTCCTGCTCTTTTTGGTCTTCAGTTCACTATGCGACAAAGGCCTCCCTGTCGCATCACAATCATATAGTTAGACCAACCCTATATCGAAGATGCCCATCATACTTCATTTCAATTCAAGATTATTTAAGATGTTCATCGCACCATGGCTTTTCTACGTCATACTTAGACTTACACCAAGGGCTCGACGTCCCGAAGGTGTGTTTAGCTCAAGTCTTGCCTCTGATAAGTTGCCATTTTGTCAACTCAGTGCAGTTTCCCGCCAACCCTCAGCTTGTAGCTCACAGGTCCGCGCCTACCACATCATATATAACTTCCGAAATTGTCATATTCATGACTCTTATGATGAGATGCGGGTGAAGTGACAAATCGATGCAGTTCTGACGCGTCATTGTATACCGCGCTGTTTAAAACCGGCGTGAATAATAGAGTCGCGATGATGAGGCTTGTATCTCAATAAGTGAAATAGGTGAGCGGTTCAATGAACCTTCGACATGTTAATACAGCTGCAGTTGATGAGTTTTGGAGAAACTTTAGGTTTTGCAACATGATAACAAAAAATAAGTAATTACAAAAAACTACAAAAATCATAAAACAACAAACAATAATACAAACTTGCGGAGTCTATTGAATCGTCGTGAATACAATTTTCTCGAAGCTCCGCATACAATCACGTAATGCTCCTTTTCTGGTGATTATCAAAACGACTACTATTGGCACTTTTAAAGTAATTTGTTTACCTTTGCTTCACTTTGACGCTGCTGTATCTTATTTCGCCAACAGAGTCGAGCTAAAATTAGCCTAGATCAATACGGATTATTCTCGTATCCATCTGCAGCGGCGATGCATATGCATTATTAATAGATTTAATACAGTTCAGATAAGGTATTTTGATCGTGATTGACATTTTATGGACTTTCATACTGGCTTCAGACATTTTCTTCGACGTTTAGTAGTTATGATTATGGAGTTAGAGACCTAGGTACATTGTGAATTTTCTGATAGATTAGTTAGTAAATTGGAATAATTATTAGTAAGCAAAATAATATAGAATATTTTAGGATTCGAATCCCTGAATCTATGGGGCTATCCCGTGGATCATAGTCTAGAGATTCAGGAATTTCAACCCTAACATAAAATTACAAGCATTGAATTTATAGACTGCCTGATTAGAAATTTACAATATTTTCCTATATCGAGAGATGTTCAGAAAAATCACATAATTTTGTCATATTTTACGTACCTATATGAAAACAGTTTACTATAATCTACTAAGCAGAAAACGAGAGAGAGATAATTGAAGAATTATGTCAAGACCGCATTGTTTAAAAGAAAGACTGAATATCCTCCGCAGTCCATGGCCCGAAGATAAATAAAGTTACGGAAACTTCTACCTTCGAAGAACGCGAAACTTTTAGAATTTCCGAACTTTGAAAGCGACTTAATTATCCCTTGAAACGGCGTCAAATCGCTTCGGTAAATCTGTGTTTTGGATTCAATTAAGTATTCAGGATGAAATTAATTTTGTTTTGTAGAACAAGGTTACCTTAATACTTGATCGGGTTCCTTTCTATGTTCTTGATGTTAGCTGGGTGGTTTCTTCCTGGGGTAATGTTGGCAGGGGTTGTTTCCAGGCGGTTCTGAGCGCCCCCTAGCCCGCTCTCGAGTCAGTTGTCTCCGAACCTTCGTGGGGGACGGATGTACGCGGGCCGGGAGCGAATAAAACATCGTGTAGTGACTCTGTGCTTTTGAAGTGTGTACAAGTGGGCTTTAAAGATTTCAGCTCTGTATGGATGGATTTTAATGCTTGTGAGTATGTTTTTTATTGGATGATGAGGTATTTTCATCTGCCGGCATAATTTTTATTTGTTTCCCGGATTCACAGCTTTAATCTCATGTTTTATTAATGAAATAAATGAAAATTATTTTCGATGGATCGCAAATAATTATTACCATTATTTTACCCACTGCAAATTATTTTATTTTATTTGTTTGACATGAAACGCTGCTCTGTGAAATATTTCAGATTTAGTAAAATCAATTTTCAGTAACTTTTAGCATTTCCGGCACTATTCATCCAAATCTATAGCTCTAGGCATTTGAACCAACATAAATATAATAATCTGCGACAATAAACAACTTTAACGTCACTATAAAAAGTATTTTTACCGATTAAATGTATCAAAAATGTGCAAAAAACAGATTTTGAAATGTAACATACGAACGAAAAAAGTCGCTTCGAAGATATTTAGCGAAGCTCTCAAGGGTGCGAGGCTGGTGGAGAAAGAGCGACTTCCGCCGACCACTTACCTCCTTACCTAAGGACCAGCGATGAATTAGCAAAAATATCCGCCAAAGAAATCTCAGCTTTCTTTTTTTGCACTTGACAATGTTTTGGTTTTTTTCTTCTGCACAAGAAGCCTCTTGTTTTCAGCTTTAGGTGCTTTCTATGTAGTTCTTTACGATTAGGCCTTTAGGCTTATTTTACAAAATTATTATGACATAAAACAAACATGTATTAGACACAAAAGTTATATATAAACGTGCATGGTTTCTTTTTCACTTCTTCATACAAATTAACATTGGACATAAAAATTAAGTGAAGAGACCAATCAACGCTCA
Organism: Eupithecia centaureata; assembly: GCA_944547425.1. NCBI lineage: Eukaryota > Metazoa > Arthropoda > Insecta > Lepidoptera > Geometridae > Eupithecia > Eupithecia centaureata. The sequence goes on along the minus strand of OX155676.1, from coordinate 896,022 downwards.
TTTATTATTTGTTATTTTTTAGTTTTATTATTTGTATTTTTCCGAGTGCGCTTATTTTTAAACACAAAGTACCTAATAAAGCCTTTTGATGACGGCTTAGATTTTTAAGAGTTTGTTATAATTGTATATACCAGTGAGTTACGTGATCTAATTATGATATCTTTTTTTACAACGAAAATTACAAACAAGTTTATTATATTGGTTAAATGATCTAATCAAAACAATATATTTGCGCATATCTAATAGGAGTTGATACATCACAACGACGCTTTCCTTAGAAATAATACCCTCCCCTTTAGTTATTTATCTAATCCAAAACATAAAGTTCTGCTATCCTAGTATAAGTCGGGTACACGAAAACCATACAATTTCTCAAGCACGACAAAACAAAAAGCTTGGCTCGTTCTTGCAGCAAAAAGCCGGAAAGGAAAGCGGTTACAAATAGATACATTAGTTCTTGTAATCGTGCCATCGGATACGTTCCGACCACGGTAGCGTTTTACTGTACGATGTACCTACACCTACGAAGCTACTAACATAAAGGGAAAAGATAGGAAGAATTTCGTAGAAAAGTTTTATTATGTTCACAAAGTTACAGCTAACAAGGAAGTTATAATTTTTAGTGAATTTAAAATAATTGACTTGAAAAAAGGTGTGTGGAATGGACTGAGCTTGGAGTGGTTATTGACTATTTATTTTAAGATATCCTGTTATTATCCTTATTGCACTAGATACTATACAATCACCTAGATTATAGCTAATTTTCTATTTTAAGAGAGAAACTGAAATAAAAAGAAGTTATTGTTTAATTTTGAGACTCCCGAGTTTATGTAGTCATTGTAAATGTATCGCTAAACATAAAACCAAAATAAGTTTTCATCAGATTGATAAACCCCTTCTTAATTCAGATAAGTTTACTAACTTAACTTTAACTTATTTAGATAAGTTGACTTCTCAGTGAGTCAGCCATAACGAAGTGAATATTTATCTCAATCGCAAAGACAACGTAATGTCTCGAGTCCTGGCGAGGCGAGAGGTCACCGCGGACCGAACGGATGTTCCTCTAAATATTGAACGGTACAGATGAGTCCACATTACAACCACGAGGAAAACAAACGTTGAGTAGATTTGGTTTAGAGTTTCAATTCAAAATACTCTAAAGAAAGGTACCTTTTAGAATGATCTCGCTTTGGGCATCAGAGTCTGAATACTATACCAATAACAATTTATTTTTGTGATCTGGGTCTGGAATTTTATTCATCACTAGCTTCTGTCCACGGCTTCGTACGCTCTTTTTGTAGCCTCTATGGTAGGTATAAATATTGGATATCGTTTACATGAAATTTCATTTAAATCCATTCAGCCCTTAGGAGTGTAAAAGTAAGACAGATAGAAACTAGTTTTTTTAATTAAAAAAGAGTAGCTAAGTACTTGTTATAACTATCGATTGAAATTGAAGCTATTTTTCTAACCCTTGGAAAATAAATAATAGATACTAAAGCTCATTTTAGCGTTAGGGTTACGTAATCAATCACCCTTGGATAATAATATACAAAAGCTTATTATAGAAGTGGCTAAAGGCTACGTAATCTTTAGTTCATTCAATACAGCCTCTCAATATTATCTCGTATAATACGTAAAGATAGTGCACTTTTTCCGCCACTAGTACTGGTTTTACATACAATACGACGTATGCGCATATTTACGTCAGCGACCCACTTAGGTGCTGCCCCTTAAGGATCTTCCTTCGCGAAACGGAAAATTAAAAACTTTAAATAACGGCTGTTTTTGCTTCCATGCATATGCATGGGCCACACGTGCGATTCGTTGCATGCAAACTTTTTAAACTTATAAAACAATTACAATGTGGGTAGGTTAACTCGTAAATAAACATTCCTCTAAACAACACGAGAAAAACAGAGTTATAAATAACAGGTCATGAATGAATTAAAATAGTGGAAGCTTATTTTCATATTATGACTATACAAAGCCATAAAACTTCGTTACCAGTCACCTTAACAAGGATCTACCTACGTTTTATATATTCAAGAAATTGGATATCACTCACCAAAAGCCATGGAGTTTAAAAACGAAGGCTAAATTTCTCAGTTATCACACTTATCACTTACTAAAAGCCAATTCATGTCTGGAGATAAATCGATTCCTTGACCCTAGCATTAGTATCGCGTTCAGGATAAAAGAAACAATGAATTTTAATTCTGAATACAAACCGACGGACATAAATAAATCCTTATCTGATACGTAATTGGTGATGTGGGCGACGGCTACCAAACGCTATCTTTACGTGATTACGAAATCAAATTGGTGAGACTTTTCAATATGTGAACAATCTACAAATAAATATATTTTGATGCAACACTATTATTTTCTTTAAAATATAATTTTCTTGGCACATTCTAAGTTAAGTACGCTAATAGACGACGGCGAACTTTCTGATGAGTCCAAGAGTCCTAAAATGTCTAAAGGAAATAAAGCACTTTGAATTTGAGTTTGATTTCATTATAATAAGCAATATTACCTCATCATGGACACTAGTATACTTTATCTTAAATCACTACAGTCTAAACTTTATCAAAATAATATAAGAAGGTTGGCATTTCATCAAATATTTGACAAGTTTTATAAAAACCTTATCGCAAGCACAAACACATCAAAAAGCTTCTTCAGTAGTCTTTCTCGTAAGTTGAGATAACGCTGCCTAAAAAAATATTATAAAACTTTACGACAGCACCACCCAAGCTCACGTCGATACATGTGGCACCTTTTTAGAAATACTTAGAACTTATGAATAGGAAGGCATTAGCGTGTTACGAGTATGCGCTGTATAATGCCATAAAAGATTTTTGAGTGCTTCAATTATTGAAAATGTTTACTGTATGCCGCTTATCCACATTGCTTATTTCATATTTTGCTGTGAATTTCAAAGAACTGTCATAAACCGAATCGGCATCGTAGAATCTTTAATAATCGAAAAAGATTCCCTCCAAATGTCGACATCAAATTGTCAAAAAGCTTATTTAAAGGTTGCTCATCATGACCCTTGAGCGACACCGGGACCCAAATCCACCATCAAGTCTATCAAAATTGAATAAAGCACAATTTTCCCCCATTACCGCCCTTCATATCTTCCGTCATTTTACGTATCGCTTCCGAGCTAAAGAAGGGAAAGAAGGAATGACGAATATAATAAATCCGTATCGAATATGCACGGATGGAGCTCGTGAAAAGTCTTTTGCCGGAATATGATTCGGTGGATTCGCGTGTCGGCTCCGAGCGATCCATCACCAATTAAATGTTGGATTGTTGACGATCTCTATCAGTGGTACCTACTGCTGATTGATGGAGCGAGGGCTGGGAAAGAGAACTGTTCCCACTGCGTGGAAACTTCTGCCAGAGTGACCGATCACCCGCCTCCCTCCGCATTCAATTCATAGCGCCATCGATATTGAATTAAATCAGCCGCAACATCGCCACAACTTTCATTACACGCACAATCTTGAACGTGCAATATTATGCCGCCAGGGGCCATTGATACAACCGTGCAATAAATTTGGTTAAAGCACGCAGATAATTACACCCATTTAACATCCAAACAATGTGCACCTGATATTATTAATATTTAGAATAGGCCGCTTTAATCAGGGCGAATTCGCTTAATTATTCCGTCCGTCGGATAATTAATTAGAGAAAAGACGGCATGCTGGCTAGGTGAGTGAGGCGACTGCCATTGTTAACGGATAACAGGGAAAAATCTGCGAGTTTCCGGAGTGGGGTCGCCGCATTGTTTAGTTTAGTTTGCGCAGATTCAACGCGTTTCTGATGCATTTATCATTCGTATTCGAGAAATTACATCCAGCCCCAAATTGTTTATTGAACGGGCGTCTCTAATCGTAACGTCTCGATGCGTTTTTGATTTCTGGCGATGGATTTGTAGGCATTTAGCGAGGTCGGGGGACGTTCCCATGGGCTGTCGATGGGGCGATACGCTATTTTAGTGCGTCGTCGCGGCGTTATTTATGAACGTACAATGCAAGACCCGCTAGGCCTGTTACCATTTTTCGTAAATTTATTGCATCTTAAACATGATAAGTGTCTTTATACCAAGCTGTTTAGCTTTATATTTAGAAACGGAAAATCAAATATTGCTTATTGTTAGCATCTTTCTTACATCTTTTTTACACAATAAAATATAATTTATAAGTTTATGAAACAGACATTTATATAAATATTTAAAAAATATACTTAGGTAGGTTGAATCTGCAGCCGGTTGAATGATTCATTCAAACTTTATCACTTCACACTAAAAGCTAATTACACTAAAATGATCGCGCATAGTCGACTCCAAATATTAAGGCACTTAACGAGCGTCTTGTAGAATGTTGGAGCGATTTGTCCTCGAATTATTTGTCAAGAGCTGCTCATTCCGAAAATTGCTTCCGAATATAGAGTTGAAGGGGTACGGGATGTGCTTCCAACATTCCGATCCGAGACAATGCCAGTGGTTTTGTAATCTATTAGAAGTGAACTAGTTTGGCAGAATACACAGGGTGTGGTTGCACAAACTTTTCCTATTCAAAGAGTTAAATCTGATCCGTTAGGAAGTAGAAAATAAAGAGCTTTTTTATATTTAAAAAATTCTTGACTTGGAATTTTTTCTCTTCTAAGATAACAAAACTGAAATTTATATTAAGTACGTGCGTAAATTTTTATTAATAACCCGTAAAGTCTACATAGCCAAAAATCATAGCCTTCTCAGTTTACTTCCTTCGCTTGCCATAAAATCGAAAAGCTACACTGCACGATGAGGCGAGCTTTGAGCTTTTCGCTAAAAACTTCTAAAAGGTTCATCTTCTGCCATATGGCAAATCAGCGCCGATATTTTGATATTACAGAGCTGAATATCTTTTATGGCATCGCGCAATGTCACGGAAGAGGCAATGAGGTGTGAGGACGCGCAGCTGCCGGCATTATGTTCGATAATGACGCTGTTTGTTGCACAACGCACTGATTTTAGCGGAATTTATTATTTAGAGCTGAGAAATGTAAGTACCCATGCCGGGTTTGAAAAGCCGGATAAATTTTCGATAGTTAGGTTCAATTTGTATACCTAAATATGTATACGTAAAACCCACGCATCTGAATTATTTTGATGAAGTAAGTAACAAGATAACTGTTAATTTCAGTTAATTTTATTTCTAGTCAAAATTTTGTATAATGTTGTATAATAAACGATAAGCGAACTCCAGTTCAACAACATTCAAGTCAAACAACATTCCCTGAAAAAGACATTCAAAGTCTTTGCCCGTCCCATAAGACTAGTAGTTACTGACTAACATCGCAGTAGTAACGGTCGATACTGGTCAACTACTCGTACAAGAAAAGTCGGATTATTTAAGCCGGATTTATTTTGTAAAGCCGGACGCTGGTACAATGCTATGCATGTTTGTCTGTCGGGATACAATATTCACATTATTACAATAAATAAAGTAATACGCTTAATGGAATGGTCGCGCGGTCTGCTTGAGGCTTCCATTTTGCAATTGAAATGGCGAATATTATTAAAGTTGCTTTAATTTAACTATTTAGCGATGCAGTCAATTTTAATCGTTAATGAGCGGTTTGTTTTCTTATTTATATGTTCAACTTTAATTCATTCTTAAAACGATCAAAGTATGCGCTGTTTCCAAAATGAGAACCTATATTTATTCATTTATGCAATAATTGAATAAATGAATGAATAAATGAACCTAGTGAAAGAGCACTATAATTAAAAACAGTTACCGACTCATAAAATATTTACTAGGATATAACCCTGTATAACGCGGCCATAAAAAGTAGCCAACTCTTTGATAGCCATGTCACACAGCAGACGCAAGTAACGTGTACAAATTAATGCCATGTCTACACACCCAGAGCACTTCTACTTCCTCCGGGAATAGAACAGTAAGTTGAGTATATAAATTAGCTGTCGGGAGCTAATCGCTCCGACAGGCCGCGATGAAACTGGAGACATCAGTGAAAGTACAACGTGGGTTCCAACGAAAATAGATACAACCGTCAGTTATTTGTTATCCTTTTAGCAAGCCCGAGAGACTCGTTATTTTTAACGAACATTGCTTTCATTGCTCCATCGCATGCATTGTTGGAGAGGATATTGCTCTTTAAACGTGGTTGACGAGAAATAGGCTTTCTGATTCGCTCACAATGATAAATATCTTTATCAGTACCTATGGTTTGCAGAGATGAAAGAAAACAATAATCTATGATATTGGATATTTTCTTTCATCTTACAAGGGTCAAAATAGCACCACATGAATATCACGGCATATCAAGGTTTTATTGTCGCTATCATATATCGCCGGAAACTTGGCGTAACATAACTTACTTCCTGAATCCCAGAATCATGTAGAAGTGGGTAAAAGGCCCAGCTGCGTCAAAGGATGTCTGAGTAGACGCCACCATAAGTGGTCCGTCTACATCAACCTCAAGCTAACAAAAAACCTCCGCTGGCCAACTATAAGTTTTATGAATACAGACGGATACTGTGGAAGCGATAAGTGCTTTATCGTTATGCTGTATTATAGCTTAATTCCAACAAAATATGACATGTTAGGTTATAATCAGCTGAACTCTCCATTTACTTTTACCGAAGATAGATACTAGTTAAAATCCATCGAAGCTTCCAATCCAACTACATTTTTCCCAATTGACGCGGTTGAGTTAGCAGAATCTACGCAAACGTCCCCTCGGTCCAGATTCTCACGGATTCAGGAAAATCGGCCGCCTGCGGGACGAATCACAATGGGCACAATTACCGACGTCGCTCGTAATGAGCGTGCCAATGAGATAGCAATAAAATTTCGCCTCACAATACGGACGTAATTAGAATTAACTGTTTCGTTTCACCCACATCCGATGGACATCTCTATTTTTGCTATTTCGTCGTTTCTAAGGTGTTTGCTGAGAAGGCTATAATTTAGTACAAAAATTTATAAATATCACATTTTGGCAATCAAGGCATTGACTTGTTTTTATTCTTATATTTGTATAAAAGAAGAAAATGAGGTAAATTTGATTTTTGTGGGTTCGAAACTTTATGTCCAAAAAAACATTAAAACGCGATGCCACGTTTTTGCAAGATTGTTTTTTACAACACGTGTTTTTTTCAGCGCTCTCTTAATAAATGCCAGACGTGATCAAATAATACTACAGATTCCAACGAAAGTTTTGCCTTCCACTGCCTTCGAAAATCTAAAAAATAAAATTGGAAACAGCACTTCTAACACGATACCCAAATATCTGTTTATCCAAATAAAAGAAGTTTTCTGGAGAGCAAAACTTTTTGTACCAATTAAAACTATACAGTTACTTTGTTTGTTGAAATTTAGATTGCCACTCAGACGGCCCTTCATTGAGGGTTTTGTGAGAATTAAAAGGAACGAGAGAACAGAGAACTGTTGTTTTTGGAAACAATAAACCTTTGTGTCTTAGAACCTAGCTCTTAAATGTAGCGGGGCTTTTGTGATTCATAAACATGTAAGGTCTCAAATGTTGTAGCGGTTGTTTGCTTTGTGAGAGAACATTGTTGTGGATCGTGCTAATGAAATTGAAGTGCGACATTCACCGCTGCTGTTTATTACTTTTGGCTGAGTAATGACTTGGAATTTAATATTTATTTACCTACAGTAAGTAACTGTGTAGCTTTAGGAACTTTTGATGTCTAAGGGGTTGAATGAGACTCTGTTTGATAAATTTAGGCACACTTTTATGTAATGACTTTACTACCTAGATTAATATATACAGCTACTCTCTATTCTAATAACTGAATTTAGAAAGACAATGTTCTTGAATCTCACGAGAAAGACAATAAAATGCAAATGTGTATAGTAATTGCCTCCATAAATAATATGGCATGGATAAAGCCATAAATTGTGTAATGAAACTTCACAAAATTCCACGTAAACTAGCGTTCACTAAAATATCCAATAAGCATTTAATTTAACCGTTTATTATCGCAATTTACTGCCCAAATAACAGTTTAACGGCACTATCCGTCTAAAATATCTGGTATTTGATGATCGAGATTGAAATGTAATGTTTATGCCGCTAATAGAGTTGTAAACTTCTGGATATTTGACTTGCGACAGTTTAACCGATATTTATTTCCATCTAATTACTTGTACAACAACTTTAAGCGTCGATACAGTTCGCAGAGTTCTCACTGTTTTCGCATTTTATTTACTCTACAAAGCAGCTTTAGTATTCTTACACTACATTTGCCGAGTACAATCTTTGGACAGGTGGGATATCGACCCGTGAAAGATGCGGAAAGATAGAGACAGGGCGCTATGAGACTCAGTTGGGGAGGCCAATGTCCAGCTGTGAACTAATACAGGCTGATGATGATCATTTCTAGTGAGTTATCATCATCACGTATAACATGACTTTATCAACATAAAAGCTGGGTACTTCATACAAACTCCTTGCGTCTTACGTCCTGCGACGCGTGGGTTGTTGTCCACCAAATTATTATTTTATACTAATAATGGCCAAGTCTATCTATGTATAGTATCTCAGTATTGGGAACTGTGCTAAGGTAAAGCTATCAATCAACCTTTGAAATTCAATCTGGACTTATAGACCCTTCAATTAAGTATAATTTAAGATAAGCCCTTCGTTTTTACGTCACGGGTGGGCCGTGGAAAGTGTAAACCAGTCATTATATTTTTTGAACGGATTTTTACCTTTTGTTTTAAAGCACATCGTATTTCTCGAACGTTATCCATAATACATGAGATCCAACGCTTCTCATAGCAATTACGTGTAATAAATCTTAGGCGCCTAATTTAATAAAAATTCAATCGAATTTGCGGTACCGGCTAATAAAACAAAAGGGACAGAACCTTATTTTTTTCGGTGAAGAGCCACTTCAGTGACCTAAAATAACTCGGCCTCGACTGTGACTGGCGTTATCATCCAAATAAATGACCAATTAAACAATCTAATTCATTTCGGCTGCCCCTTGAAGGGTGGAAGCATAAATCAACAAGCCGTCGAGTGGTGATAAACATTTTAACTTCCAAACCAGGTGATAAAAAACGTCCACTTTTTCGAACGGTGACCGCCAATTCCTTTCAAAGGGTGACATTTTTAAGCTCTAACGGCTCCTAAATTGTAACAGCACACCCTTTATGGTTAAGTGTGGCCCTTTTAACAAAAAATGGACCTAAATAAATGAGCTTAATGAGCATGATGGCAGAACAAAAAAGTGGTAGCTTTAAGATTCGATAAGGTGCAATGTGGCCGATCACAGACATGTTTTTTCAACGCAACGTTCCACATTAAGTGCTGCGTAATGGGGTAAGCAAATAGAATAGACACTTGTGAGTATTAAAAGCTACAATGCACCGATGCGGATAAGAGGGTCAATATTTTGATAGCGCACGTGCGAGTAGGTAGCAAGTACTTGAGTACCTCGGGAGAAACATGTGGTCAAACATTGTGCAATATGATTGCTCGCGGTAGTTCAGCGGGATGGCTCCGGCAAAACAAATGCAAGCGAGCTTTCGATCATTCGCGTCCCGGGGAATTAACCGAGAATAGATGTTGGATGAATCAACCGCTAACTCGAGAAATTCCTGCACATCAAAGAGGATACTTTCGCGGAACCGTGTTAATCTTTCTTTTACAAATCAACGATAAGTTATTTTGATTAGAGTATTTTTAAATGAGGCAACGACCGCTGACACGTTTAAGAAGTTGATCGTATATTACTAACCTTTACTGTTCTTTTCTATAAATAATTTAATTCCATTGTAAGTACATCGTCCCTGTAAATTCTTACGACGTACAACTGTATTACTTTACTATTACTACTTTAAAATACTACTTTTGTAATATTAGAATCGCGAAAGTTTGTATGAGTGTAGAGGTAGGTATAGATATTTGTATCTTTTTATAAAAATTACTGAACGTATCGGGCTGAAATTTTGAACATAGTTATAGCCATGGAATAGTTCTTATGCTACTTTTCATCAGTTATTGTAGGATAGAAAGCCTTGAGGCCTTCCTATGGAAATAGCGCGTGCGAAGCCGCTGGCAGATACTAGTTAACTATAAAATAATTGTCCCTTGCCTTCAATCGTCAATCATCAATCTCAATGGCAATCATTACACTATTTATGGCTTGAATCTGAAAGTTTAATGACTTGTAAAATTTGACACTCGCCCACGGCTCGGGGGCGTATTCGAGCAAATTATTCAAAGTTTTATTGACGAGTCTCACAGCTGCCCAGAACGAGTCGCATTTTGGACCGCCAATTATGCAGTATGTTAAGTTGGGCATCGGAATACAATGAAAATTATTATATTTTCAGCTGTAGCTTGCATGGCATTAAAAATAATTATGAGTTTACAAATTAAGCGTAAAATTAAATTCATCTTTCTTCCTGATTACAATCTACTTTTTTGTAATACAGGCATTTAGAAACACAACCATATCACAACTACTAGCATGTTCAGAAATTGATCAAAATTATTTTGATCGTTAAACTGGCTTTGAAGTTAAGAATAGTTGCAAATTTCAGCCGATCCAATTTTGCAAAAACCCAGAATAAAACATAGCTACTTTTTATCCCATAAATCAGTTCCCATCGTGTATAAATAATAAGTAAACGTTTCCATAGAAAGAAACGTATACTCCAACACGTGCGAAGCCACGAGCAGAAACTAGTTTTCCATAGTTACTGATTCGGGCATATTTCTGAAAGGCACCCTATATGAAATTTATAACTTTTTTAAATTTAATAATACTTTTATTTTCCGTCTTGGTCGTGATCATGATTCCCGTATTTTATGTTGATTCCATTTCAAGCTATCTTTTACAAAAGATATAGCACATTACAGAATCACGACATTTTTAAATTGCAAATTTGTAAACGCGATGTAATTTGATGGAACGGGGACGATCAAAATAGGTACATTTTCTTTGAATTTATGTTTGTAGTAAGAATACAATAGTTTGAAATTGTTTACTTTATGTTCCTTGAACTTTAAACAAGTGCTCGTTTTGTGTTTAATCTGGTTATTGTTATAAAAGTATAACAACGGAATTGGCAAATTGAAAATAACTAACAGGAATAGTGTAGTATTCAGGCATTTGCTGTTAGGACTTTGTATTCTGACCCAAAAGGATATCGGGTCATTTTGTGATAAAGAACAACGCTTCTTTCAATGGAACACTTGATCATTGTGATCTAATGATCTCATTCAATACACTAATGACTTTATTTATTGTTATCTGCATATGTTATGCAGTACAACACAATACTTAATTATATTTTATCTTTTACTGGCGCTTCAAATGTTTATATGTTGAAGTATACGATCTGCTCTATATTTTTGGCAATACCTACAATAAAGGAAGTAGATACAGTGTTTGTTTGTGTGTATTTTTATGTATTTAGCGAATTTTAGAGACTTAATCATCTTATGTAACTTCTGTTTTGTTAACTATCTTTAATACAACTGATGCTGTGCCAGAAGAGTTTATAAATTAATGTGTTAATCTATGTTCAGAAATAGTCTAAAGTTACGGACGGTGCCTATGGAGTTTCAAGTTTGTTTTTGTTTGAAATATTTATTACGTTTAAATAAAATACTTCGAAGAAATAACTCAGATTTTATCGACAACCGGGAAGTTGGAAGGTAAACCAAAGTTTTGCTGTTCTTTTCCGGTTTTGACGTGTCTGAATCGACTTGAACCGGAGTTGGCGCATGCATTATTTATGGTGGTTCTCGAGTTTACTAGTAAATGCAGCAAACAGTAAAATTACTAGGCATTTGAAGTTGTTAGGTGTTTTATTTACATGATTTTTTCCTAATTGAAAGCATATAGCTGGGTTATTTCTTAACAAATATAAACTTAAATAAAATGCTTTAGAAGTAATCATTTAATTACATCAATCACCCAATCTGAATACTTATTACCTACATTCTTTTAACTGGAAAAAATAAATAAAATTATTTTATATACTCTTTAAAAAACTATCTCTCAAGTAACATTAAACTTGAGGTGATGTCTACTGTAAGCGTATACATACGTTAAATATACTGTATTACGATTACGTTGAATAAAACTTGCATACGTTAAATACACTGTAGTAAGATTAACCTACTCTTGACTATCCTAATCATGTCATAAGCTTCAGGGTTGGCTATTCAAGTTCATGTTCTCATACATATTGTATTCCAAATCCCTGATCATTCATAAGTCTAAACACTCTGTCAACAATGGTCCAGTCTTTGTAAAGCCGCTTCCGCCGTTCACAATAGATGCATTGCAAACTTTGTGAAATGGGTAAAAATAATCCTCTACCGGAGCCCAATACATCACGCAAGCTGTCAGCTGAGACCGCACGAACAAAAATATACCATTGTACAACCAGGCATTGTCCGAAACTTTGGCAAAAACTTGCGCAATTTCGACATACGCACCGACGCGACGCAGGCAAAAAACCTTCAAAAAACAGCATAAGCTGCCACAATCCTCTGTCAAACAGACTTTTCACACGTTGCACCTTTCAAAATCATTTCAATTATCCATCAAAAGAATCAATTTACCTTTTCAGCCGTCTATCAATACAATCGTAAACTTGTAAATCAACGCTTCAAACGATTGATGTACGGGCAATTAAAAAAGAGGACCGACAAACGAGACGTTCCTAAATTGGATGGTATAGTCTGGCGTCTGAGTAGTTCACTAACAATTAATCAATTCCTAAAGTGGAGCGCGCTTCATATTTTAGTAGAGCGTGGCGATCAATCCCTCCTTGTGTGGGTCTAACGCATGTCGACACCGTCTATAACCACACCGTAAATATGGTAGCCCTCGTCAAAACAAACATTATTCAAAGAATGTTTTTATTTATTTTAGTAATAACACCCACGGGTGGAAAGCCGTGTGATCGCGCCGGTAGCGGAGGTTTCGTGAGACTTTTCTATAACTTATAAGGTTGCATTCAAATATTTTCATACCGTCGTCATAACACGACACTTGACTTATAGGGTCGAGGCTCGGTGAACTTAAACATTCATACAATCGGCGAAATTTCTCTTCACATTTCACGCTTATATTAAAAGCATTAACGTGTTTGGTTGTAAGTAATCTTCAGACGTTAATAAAATGTGTCGACGGCGCTGTGTGTGAAGAGCAAACATCTCGAGACGCGGCTTAGTAGGTAGATATGTAGGTTGTCAAAGTTATCTAGGACGTGCTTTGGAAGTATAAACTCTACATCGCTATATTCGGCTTAACATGGACAGCTAGTATACATACACCCCGTTCATTGATTGTTTTTGCATTTTTCCTGTAAAAGCGCTTCGAAAATTCGCTCCACTTTCGCCGTCTGGTTCAATTAACCGTCTCGCTTTTTGTAGGTTTTATATCCTTTCGAGTTGTTTCAGTAGAGAAGCCATTGTTTATGTAAAGTGAAACATTTGGAGAGTACTCTGTCATCGCTGAAGTGGTAATAAATTATACTGTTGGCCTTGGCCCGCGTTTGTTTAGATTTAGGCACATGTGCAGCGTGAGAACCCTTTATTTCAAGAGCACTCATTACTTAAATAATGCAGCTTGGACCTTTTAAAATAATTTAATAACAACCGCATGTATTATCAGGTGACAATTTTCAATTTCTGACCAATAGCTTTGAATTCGTTGAGACACCTCTATATTCTTTGCAACAGTCTTCAGTTATCTGCTAAGGAAATATTAGTTTTAATTAGTTTTTTTTCCTTTTTTCGTAGTAAATGAGAACAAAATGGCCAGAAAAAAACCTTCATCATAAAATGTAGCAACTTAAATTGTCTGTAGGTTCGGAAAAATTAAAAAATCTATAGCCAGAACTTTTGAAGATTTTCTAAAAAAGACGGCTCTGTACTTAACGGTCCACTTTGACTTATACTTAAACTAGCCCGCCTCAGCTTTGCATGGCTTTAATATACGTATAAATAAACCTTCCTCTTGAATCACTCTATCTATTAAAAAAAACCACATCAAAATACATTGCGTAGTTTTAAAGATTTAAGCATTCAAAGGGACACAGGGACAGAAAAAGCGACTTTGTTTTTTACTATGTAGTGATAGTGATGTCCGAGGATTAATTTTACGACATTGTATACTTTTGAACTTTAAATCACATCCCTTATCGCATACTTTATTGGAAGCATCTTCGCCGATGTTTTTGTCCCACGGATGTTAACTGTGTGATGGCTACTGGAAGATAACTCACAGATTTGTTTATCAGTAAAATTCAATAAGCTATTTTTAAATACGATAGTTAAACCGTAATTTTTCATAATTTATTTAAGATTCTGCATTCTTTTTATCTTAAAGTGACTGATTGGAAACTTAAACCTTCAAAATAAATTTAATTAGAAAACAAACCTGATTTTATTGTATTTATGTATTTTAATGAAGTTTCCTTTCATTTGATTTTTTATTGGGAATATTCAAATGGTGTAGGTAGATTAATACATGATTCTAAGCGATAAAGCCGCCCATTTTAGATACTTGTTTGTCTTTTGGTTTTTTTTGTTGTCCAATAAAACATTTTTGTATTAATGAAACCTTTCGAGTAATTTCGAAGCGTGATTGCTATATTACAGTCATTGTACGCTTCGAAATGTACTGTCTATTGGTTTCAATTTCAACATCTCCAATAGGTTTACTGCCAGACGAAAGTAGTCCAATTCAATAAGCAGTGCTAGCCCACTCCACGACGGAAGTTGTCACGAGCAATGAGGAGATAAACTAATTCGAACTAGTCAAAAGTTATATCAGGGCCATGCACTTCGACCTATAAGCCAATCCTTATTCAATCCCGTCATTATATTACCCGCAGAATTGTTTACGATTGAAATTCTACTTTATATTCACCCTTATCCTTATTTGAATAGAGATTGGAATCACTTTGGTTTAACTGTTATTTTTGTATTGACGTTCAATGATTAGTGAAGGAACCAGTCAATTTCAATCGAATGGTTTCATCAAAACATGATTCCAATGTTTTTACTAAAACTGAGGAACTAACCATAAGTAGTACATATTATGAAATCATTGCACAAGTGTAATTTTTCCTTTCTGTAAATCTTTATGGAGATTCATGAAAGGCATTTTTTCAAAATTGCACGGGAAAATGTTACCAACATTCAGAATTATATTATCTTTGTGAAATAATTTCATTTCTACCTTAACGGATAAAAATAGCTCGCGTAATTTGATGACGCGCCGTATTTTATTTATTCTGTGCTTCGCTCTGTTTTCATAAATATTTAATATATTTTCTGAAAATAGGTTACTTACATTAATTATTTTTGTTTACTCCAGACAGGATGATAGAGATTATATTTAACTTATTATTATTTATGATGCCCCTTAGTCCTTCTAACCTTGCTCTGGGGAGGCACTAATGGTTTATGTGCGTCTGCAAAAACAACAAACTGTATTTTTTATAAATAGTGGTGTATTCATTATATTTCCGACCAGAATGCCTGAAGCATCTGTTACAGTGTCCCAGGCCTTACGCTAGCAAGCTTATGAGTTTTATATTCACGAAAAAATCATTTCGGGAACAAAATGTGTCCACGGGACAAAGTGGGTGATTTGCGCAAGTGATATACCGAATGCTTGGCCCAGAATTCTGAAGCAATCGTATATAGAGGCATCTCAAAGAGTTGTTCCCTGACAGGCTTAAGAGCTTCAGATCTTCATTTGACGCATGTTTACGACTCTCGTGGTTATCCAAATAAATATTTCGAGTTGTTTACGTTAATGCAAGTCCAGGAAATGTCGCTACTGACGGTTGGGTGTTTATATTCTTATGATTAAGTGGATACGAGTTGAGAGGCCTTATTGAGTTAATCTTGCGCGAACGGTTTTATCTTATATCGAATATTCTTTTATCGTTTTAAGAATTACGTTATATAATGTAGTAGTATGGTTACCTTTATTTTATAAAAATGTACTTATACAACATGAAAACTCAGTGTTGTGTCTTTGTTCCAGATTCCTAAAATAATGAGAAGGCTGAAGGAGTCCTAGGAAGAGATGAAAAGCTAAACATGCGGTAGTGGACCGACAAAATGGAAATTTTGAGTCTGCTGACATCAATATTGGGACTAATTTGTTTTTACACAGGTATATAAATCGTCACAAACCTTGTAACTACGCTCTGCAATATTTTAAACTAACTTATGCTCAAATTGAAAAATAAACATTGCAAGATCTTCGCTTTTCTAACTTCAAAACATACTGAGGGTGTCACCAATGTCTTCACTTAAAATAAAATAAGCACAAGTCAGAGTTCAGCCGTTGCTAATAGCTTAGTATTCACCCTAAGTTCACCCTCCCTTGGGGTTACCATTTGATATTTAGTGCCTTGCCGTACCATCTAAGATTTGTGGCAACACTTAGCTTCGAAAATAACCGTGTCACTCGCTTTTTATTGCCTTTATTTGTCACGATATAAAAATGGGGCCAAGCATAGATGTAAATAGATTACCTACTATGATTTAGTGTTGTTTACTTGTAGTAAATACTTACCTAGTAAAAAAAAGAAAATAAGGTAAAATAGGAAAAAACTTGAAACGTTTTCAAAGTGACAATACATATTTAAGTCTAACGATTAAAACGAAGTAAAAAGAACAAAAGTAACACACATCCGTTTATCTAAGTATTTTAATATAGTTACGTAAGTAGGTACACATACCTACCCAAAACAGATTTAATATGCAATACAACTTCATTAAAAAAATCACAAAGTTGTATTTTTTACAAACTTTAATCTGAAATATGTCACGATTTAAGTAGGAACAGAACTCCACCCCACGCAAAAACATTTAAAAATACATAAAACAAGTAAAAAGCGTGTCCACATAAACACCTCTAATGACTCCCCCGAGACAAATAAACCGTAGCTCATTGACAAATCTCATTTAGGTAACAAAACACACATGCGTTTGCATCTGTCTGTAGCATTCCACAATCAACAGTTTATAAAACACAGAGGATTGTGTGAAACCCCAAATGTGTGTGTTATTTAGTCTATTTTACGTGTACCAAAACTAGGGCTGTCAAAAACATAATTGAAATAAAAATAATGGTTCAGTTATTTTATTTTATAGCAGAACTACTTGATGAGACATTACATGTAAAGAAATCGGTACTCTGTAATATTATTTAAACAGATTTTCAGAATTTTAACAGAATTATTAAAATTATGTTTAAAGTTTTTGAGCTATTACTCGAATTTGCATGATTAGAGTAAGAAATATTTAGAAGGAATAAAGGCGGAAACAGTCAACCCTAACCACCGAAAAGTAAACCCCACCCTCTCAAAGCGTAAAGAAGTTAAGCTAATGCTAAACGACGCCTATCTTTTGTGCCTAATTCGACATGGATGCTGCTCTATACGCAGTGAAATAAAATAATGATAAATAGTCCATGATTTCCCATTGATAGTACAGACTTTTTCGTTTAAATAAACTCTATGGCACAATTTATTTACGCCGCCTTTTATGAGTAAATTTGAAATAATTTAATAAATTCGTAATAATTTAAGGTCGAAAATATCTCGATTTTCTCAATAGAAAATGTTTATAGTCGTTATTACTACCATAAAACATTGTATACGAGCGACTTTTATGAACGTTTGTAAAGAAACGGAAGTGAAATATAAAAGCAGAGTGTGTGCTTTGGAAATAAAGAGTTTGGATTGTTATCAACCCATGTTATCGTTGTCATGATGACACCAACCAAAAGAGCTTGGAAATATCGGTCCAGGTCCGGAATTACTAAAATAACAAAAAAAATCTAAAATACACACTCCTACGCTACAGTCCTATAGTGTAGGAGTTTGTTTTTACAGTCCATAGATACTCTACCTATTTAATTTAATTTGTATCCATGTAGCTTAGTACCACGAGAGTAAAGTAGCAGCCAAAAGCTAGTAGATCAATAAGTTTGTTCCATCATAAGCTGTGTTATCTCTCGGGACAATCGCCGAAACTTTTTGCGAGGGTCTCGATGCTAAGCTCTGATACGATCAGCTGTTGTGTGGGAGGATTATTGTGTAACAGGGCAAATAATGATCACTCCTTTAAAACGAAGTTCAAGCGGATATTTAGACAAAATAAAAACAAAACACGACTCGATCCGAAGATGGCGACGTAAGTACTCCGTTCCAGAATTTCGTCACAATAAATCATAATTTTTAAAAGGCCAAGTACGAATTTAAACCTTACTAATTTACTACTATTAAACGAATTTAAACAGAAAGTTTGTAATGTAAAATTATGAATATGACTTAGTTATGTAAAACCCTATTGTAATTACTTACTGTTATAAATGTGATAATTATAAGGCACACTAATTACCTTACAAGTATTTATCTGTAAGAGAAAAGTAATTCTTTTGTGAAATAAATATAAGATTAGTCTTAGTACGTATTCACATTGTCAAGCCTTAGAAATCTATCTTCCTTGTTGCAAAACTAAATATGGAGCAAAACTTGGGCATCCATTTCTGTTATTTCAACTGTCCACGAGTCGAATTTACAACAAAAACACAACAATCTTCGCAACTGTCGTTTGCATTTCCGTAAACTGTGTCTGATATACGACTTTAAACTCTAACCCAGTCCAAACTAACCCTTATTTGAACGGAGTAGGATAGAAATTAGGATGAATGGTGTGATATAAGGGATGTCCCATTTCTTGCAGGTATCGGACCCTATGAAAGATGACACTGTGTCAACAATTTGTCCCTCCATGCATTAGTTCCAACAAACACCGTATCACGAAACTCACATAAAACTAATCCGACTTTCCTTAGACGGTTAATTCAGCACACATGTGCGAGCATGCTCCATTTTTTGCGACGTTAAAACTAAAGTGGTATTTCATTAGGCGTGTCATTTCTGAATGTTTTACGTTCTTGGCATTTGTTTCTTTTATTAGGTTTGTTAAATGCTGCACGTGTTAAATGCTTAACGTTTTCATCAACAAAGTCCACAGATGGGCATTGCATTTTTAAATTTAGGTAATACGCTTTGATGCGGTTCAAAATCACTATCAACAATTACCATTAGATGTCTTTATTAACAAATCAATTCTGGCAGTTACGATCTTTTCAGTTGGGGTTCAAATTATATTATATTCAATTCCATTCTTTGTAACTCGGGAAATAGAAGATTAGGTATAGTATCGACGCTATGCTGCCAATTAGGCAAAATACACGTAATATGGCGCGAATGCACGTTATAACGTTTCCCATTGCAAAGGGGAAACCGAAAATTTAACACGTGTTCGAAACTCAAAAAATTATGATTGCCTCCTTAGGGAGCCAATCACTGCCATTAGAATTAGATATTCGAAGTTCAAACGGCTATCGAATTACAAAGGGTGAAATGACAGTTATGAGTTCTTGAGCAGGTTACTGGCTGCCAACAAATTAGATCATTATAAAACTTTTTCCTATGTAGACTTGATCAAAGAGGCTTTAGTGCCATGTTATTGCCGTGATGACAGAGTAACCGCAAGCAATATCGGTTTCTACTCCAATAAAAATCAAAGCGACCACGATCTGACATAGCAATAAACCTAAATCTTATCCTGAGAGTGCAATCTAATGTCGGACCGAAAAGTTTATAGTTCACAAGCTAGGAGCTATCATTTTCAAAGAAAAAAGTAGTAGATTTCTTCGGTCGCCGCCGCCTGCGTTCAAAATGCGAAAGCCATGTCTGTATCCGATTTTTTTTATTATTTTTTCTTGTGACGCGTGTCAACATGTGCCTGGGTGTAAATTAGCAGGGGAGACGGCGCCCTCGCCAACTTTTTAACAAAGATTTTTGAACAATGCAGCGTAACTACTCGCGTGAGATGAAAAATTACGCCCTTTGGCGTCGGCGTGTAGCGTGCCTTGCGGAGTACTGTTTATGTGACGAATTAATATTTTTTTTACGTTTTGCCGGTGGACGGGCAAAAGTTGTATACCTTTTCACGAAGTTTTTGGTTCTATTAAAAAAAAGCAAAACAAGTGTAAATAACTTTGACTTATAAGTTTCATGAAAGGTTTCAAACATAAGACATGTCTTTACTTACATAAAATTATCTTGGATTTTAGAAACGAGTTTTTACGTATACCCTACCTACGTAGGGTGAATAATATACATCCGTTATTTAAGTTTCCTTTACAATTTACAAATATTCAATCCAAGACACATTCAGAACTTTATCCAAGCTGATCTGTTTATACTTTCCTCAATAAATAAAACATAACATTGTATACGATCAAAACAAGTTGGTTGTCTATTGAATATCTCGATCGAGTTCTAACGGTAACGGAAAACTGAAACGATAAAGTTAGTTTTATGTGCGATAAAGTAACGAAACGAACACATAATATTTTATGATATATGCAGTCTGCTAAATCTTTTACTACCCACCTGTCTCCATCCAGCAGATACAAACAAAAATTATTATATTTTCACTAATACATTATAAACTAGCTGCGCCCTGCTGCTTCACCTGCGAAATTATATGAAAAGTAGCATTTGTTCCAGGCCTAGAACTACGTTTATTCAAAATTTGATCCCGACCCGTTCAGTGTCTTGGCATGAAGAGGTAATAAACACCCATCCATCCCATATAATATCCGTTAAAACTTTCGCATTAATAATATGAGATGCATAAGTTTGAATGTTTGTTACCTCTTCATGCCAAAACTATACTTCTCACAATCATCGGGTTGAAAGCTTCCACAACTATTTGGGTTTGATATACCTGTCATAAAGTATAGACATTAGATAAAAACATATAAATAGAAAAAAACATAATACATAAACCTAACAAATGGGTTTTAAATAAAAGCCATCCACTTCACCAGCACTGGATATACATTATCTCAATAAAAAAGTAGAATTTATCAAATGCACGTTATTTTTGGGAAGGCAGATCGATAGACGGTTAGGTTTTGAAAGTTATATAATGACATGTTTTGGAATTGACGATAGCAATACTTATTATGCACTATTTAAACTTAGTAAAACACTTTATTACACCACAGCCTTACTTGCAGCATACTAAAGGTACAAAGTTCCCAACTTTGTAAATATATACAAAGTTGGAAACTTTATCTGAACTAATCTAGATAGGTTAGACCTTAACCAAGTTGGCCGTGAGTTATAAACGTGAGCTTTACTCACGTAAGATGTAGAAAAAGTGTTTGGCATGCCACCTTGTACCTTCAACAAAATCCCATTGTCAGTACGCTGAGGTAACCTAATCATTTAAATGCAAATTAAATGCCGGCCACCAAACTCTGTTTTCGTATCTCTTACTAGAATAGAAATAATGAAACTACAATATATATAATATAATACAAATACTCTTTATTGCACACCACAGTAAAGAAAAACAAAACAAAATAAACGAATACTACTGCAGATGCATTAAAAAAAGCTTAACAAGTAGCTTAAAGTAAGGTTAACAAACTGAACATTTCATTTC
The DNA here is from genome assembly GCA_944547425.1 of Eupithecia centaureata. Lineage (NCBI taxonomy): Eukaryota > Metazoa > Arthropoda > Insecta > Lepidoptera > Geometridae > Eupithecia > Eupithecia centaureata. Next base: position 874,434 of record OX155676.1, on the reverse strand, counting down.
ATTTCACCGATTTTTTGGAAATTCCTTTTCTAACTTAATTATATGATAAAATAAGTGGTGGCGCTAGTATGCTATACAGCTGCTATATTCACCTTAAGTGACAAATATGCTTTATTTTTATTGCATTTTCTACTTCATCTACTTATCTTTACATTTTTATAATTTACAAAAGTTATAATCAATATACCTACTTACATAAACGTTAGGGGAGGTCTGTGTCAAAGTGCGAGTCGAACTCGCGACGAAGAGTTCCGTATCTTCAAAAACGTCAAATAACTATGTTTATAGTACTTATGTGTTTTTTTATTAAGAAAATACATATTCTGTGAACGGTCAACTATCCAGCTATTGCGGTTCTTGAGATACAGCCTGATGACAGACAGATGGAAGGACAGTCGTTTTTACCCGTTAGGTACGGAACCTTAATAAAGATCAGCTGCGCATACGTATTCTTTACACTTGGCCTTCGCGTTTTATGAGGAGGTTATTCTGGTTTATCTCGCAAAAGTACAGAATTAGCAAAGCGCGTAATAACCATTATTTAAAACCAGCTTGTGAGAACTTTACATGCAGAAAAGTTAATTTTTAATTACTTTTGCATTCATAATTAATAGGTTTGTAAGTACCTTCGTTGTGTTTTGTGTTTTCTTATTTTAAACATCTTACTTACATAAAGGAACGCTAATGAAGCAAAACAACCTGGTAAAATTACTAATGCTTAAAAAATTATAATATTGTATTTATATGATGAGGATATCCTTCGACTCTTTCGGCCACTTCGGCGACACGGCGGCCTTTCTCAATGTAGCCATGTAGGTACCTACGCAAAATTTAAGTGCACAAGTATGGGCAAACACAGGACGTACTAGGTACACTAGGTATCTAATGCAATACTCTTTTTTGTTTATATTTACTTCAATTTAAAAAAAAAATTTGTATAATGTAAACTATCTATATATATAAAAGAAAGTCGTGTTAGTTACTTCACTTATAACTAAAGGACGGCTGAACCGATTTAGCTGAAAATTGGCAGGGAGGTAGTTTAGAGCCAGGAGAAGGACATAGGATACTTTTTATCCCGTTCGGTACTTATAATAAAACCGTGCGAAGCCGGGGCGGGTCGCTAGTATTTAATAAAATAAACGAGATAGGTATATATTCGTTGAAATCTACATCAGTACCCTATCTACTAACTATTTTTACGATAGGTAACATAAAATATACAATATCCAAGCAAACATTGTAAACAGTTTCCACACATGAGTAGCACACAGTTTTTTCCACGATATAATTTATAGTTGTCGTCTCAGCTGTGTATGGTCAATATTTTTTGCTATCTTCGCTATCTCATATCGTCCATTCATAATGTTTTTATGCGAATTCCATTATTGTGTCACCGGTGATTTACGGATTCCATTCATTTGGTGTGTAATAGGTGACTTTGATAAGTTTGAAATGCTTGGCTGAGAGAATCCCGCTCTTTATCAAAATATCATTAGAGCTGTCTGTGCGAGGTACATCGGATGATATTATGAAATAAGGAAAACAAACGATGAGGTTTATTAATGTCTAAACGTGGGATCAAAAATGGTGTGCTCTCCACAACGGCAAAAGTAGGTCAATAATAAAAATAATGTGCGCGAAAACAGGGGATTCCGCACAAAATTTGAGCGATAGCAAATCGAATAGCGATTCAATTATAGATTAGCCCTTAACGTACCGCATTCACAACGTCGGGACACGTGAATAAATAAACACAATTACTTGCACAAAGAGTAATCTCTATTGATTCCGTTCACAAAACACCGCCTAGTCGGGACGGTCGCAGGCGATCCCTGGAGGTTCATTCTCTCAATAATCGGACACCGAATCGAATTTTTTGCAAATCGATCGATTTTTTACATCGCAACAATAACAACTATGCACAACAAAAGACATGCATCCATACATCAATTGAAGTGTCAAAAACTAACATCTGCGCGCTCGCTGTAAACATGGGGGCCCAACAGCTTCTTTGGGGGACCTCGTGCTTTACCAAGCCTATGTTTATGGCTCATTATTATTGTACGCTGCTTTAGAGTAGCTGCAAATGACATACTCAACCTATTATTAAAATAAACCGTAGCTTAGAAAGGGTCTTTTGTTAGTTAAATTTAAAATAAAGCTCGTAGGAAATTGCAGTGGGAGGACCACGCGAGCCGCTCGCCTTTCATTACACGTTGGCTGCAACAGCACTCGACCTGAAGTATTTGTTCCGTAATCAATACGCCACCGAGGACCTTTGTAGTAAAATAGAGTTTTGTCGACAGGCCACGTGGAGAGCGGGCTGAGCGATGACTACATGAATAGTGGTGAGGCGCCTTACATCATTGAACAGCCCACTGACGTCACGGTCGCGCGCCACCAACCAGCTACTTTGAACTGCAGAGCGGGGGGCGCCCCTCCGCCCACAGTGAGATGGTTCAAAGCCGGGATCCTGGTAGTGTCCGACAACCACCGGTCTCTCTTACCCGCTGGTGGACTGTTCTTTCTAAGGGCAGCACATGGAAGGACGCATTCCGACGCGGGCGTCTATTGGTGCGAGGCTACAAACCCTTATGGGACCGCAAGGAGTAGGAACGCAACTCTACACGTAGCTGGTGTGTATCTTCACGAGCAAGTACTCTCTATTTACTTATCTGTATGATACTAATTTGACTGTTTTGTTGTAGTGCTTCGCGAAGAGTTTAGATTGGAGCCAGCTTCGACGCAATCAGCGCAAGGAGAGACGGTGATACTCGAATGCTCTTCGCCTAGAGGCTCTCCAGAACCTACGATTTATTGGAAAAAGAACGGTCAAATCCTGCACATGGATGGCGGGGATTCTAGGTTGGTTTCTTGTTTCCATCACTACTTTAGCCAAAATACAATTTTCACCAAGCAGACTTAAATTCATAAAAGAAAGTTTGTCCCTAGCTCAAAAAGACGAACAAAACTCATATCACAGAAACTTTTGTGATGCGGAAATCCTAAGCAGTTACGTTATTAAAATAAGAACTTTAAGCTAGCGAGAGTTGGCAGAGAATCGATATTCCGATAGCCAGTTTGATAAAATGTAGTTGAAGCAAATTCGAGGGTACTTGTGAGTGCCAGAGTGCCAAGTGGGATCGAGGAAATGCGATAGTCTTGTGAGTAGCATCCCGAATAGAGTCGTTTGATATTGGATATCTCTCTGCCATATAAACTTAATCGTTTGCGACTTCATGAGTAATCAAAGCGACTAAATTATGCATCACTTAACGAGCTCACTGTATTCTTTTACGACTGGGACTTCGTCGTGGTTACTCTGCTCTGATTCCTCTTGCATATTCAAGAACTTTTCTGAATATTTTAAGTTGCACAAGCTACGTTTCATGAAATTCATTGCACTTAAACCTTAATTGTAGGTTAAAATGCTAAACCTATATTTATCTTTTATTAAAAAATTACTAATGATTTCTCATCTTTTATGGATATGTATTTTATACACATCTAGAGAGTGCTCGTTGTTACGTATGGCGACGCACAAAAATAATTACCAGTTGGGGAGCGTTCCTACATCAAAGTTGTAAAGAAGGGGATATTTGAAGAGCTCAACAAGCAATCAAGTAAAAATCTCAATAGTTCTAACTCGGGCCCCTTATTACATGTTAATTTCGCATAGAATATTCCGCCCTACATCTGAATGAGTTTGTTTTGTTGCACTTTGTTCTGTCCGACTTAATAAAGTGTTTTCCGTAACAGTATAATTTTATGCGGCAACTTATGATAAATTATGGTATTTTACTGCGCAGATTGCATTTAGTCGACGGTGGGAACCTCGTAATACAAGACGCCCGGCAAACCGACGCCGGCAGATACCAATGCATCGCAAGAAACGCGGCAGGCAGCAGAGAATCTGCCATCGCCACACTCAAAATACACAGTAAGCTACACAAATTAATTTCTACAAATTTCCGCTGCAAGTATTCCGTTACAAATGTTACAATGTTGGACTAATTCCCAGGTCACAAGACTTGCGAGCTATTTGTGTGAGGGAAACCGGGAAACCTCTTTTGTCATGTTATTCATAGTTGTTTCTCATTGTGCAGTCAAGCCGTACTTAATCACGGGACCTGAGGACGTGGTGGCTCTGAATGGGGGGAGCGTGACGTTCCAGTGCCGGGTGGGGGGCGACCCCCTCCCCGACGTGCTGTGGCGCCGCACCGCCGGCAACGGGAACATGCCACTCGGCCGCGTCAAAGTACTAGACGACAGGAGCCTCAGACTTGACAATGTCGTTTTGTCTGACGAAGGAGAATACACTTGCGAGGCTGATAACTCCGTAGGCGCTGTGAGCGCTACCGGCTACCTCACTGTATACGGTATGTTGTTGTTTAAGTTGATTTGGGGTTAAAAATAATTTAGTGAATTATAATAACAAAGATCTAGCTAGATCTAGTAAGAAAGATTGGTATAGTTTTGGAGCCTTTCACGGTTTTTTGTTTACATGAAGTTTTTTTGTTTTAGATCCTCCATCCATAACTTTAAGGCCAAGCTCAGTAATTGTAGAAGAAGGACAATTAGCTACATTCACCTGCTCTGCATACGGGAAACCAGAGCCGTCGATATTCTGGAGCGTGGAAGGCAACAGGACAATTATTTTCCCGGGCACATCTCGTGAGAAATACCATGCGTCCGCAGTAGCGCACGGCGTGTCGGTGCTAACAATCAATGAGACAAACAAAAATGATACTGGAAACACGATAGTTTGTTCAGCGGTAAACTTCGCCGGCAGCTCATTCGTCCGGGGGAAACTGACCGTGACGTCAGACGATGACCGCCCGCCGCCAATCATAACAAACGGGCCCTCTAACCAAACGTTACCTATAAAATCGATGGCAGTTTTCCCTTGCACGGGCATCGGCACACCTGAGCCAATCATCGCCTGGTATTTTGAAGGGGAAGCAATAATACAAAATCATAGAAGGAACATTTCTAATGATGGGACCCTTATATTGAAGGATTTGGATAAAGGCGATAGTGGCACTTACACTTGTGTCGCATCGTCGCAACACGGAAAATATGTATGGAGCGGCGTTTTGCTTGTAGACACACCGACAAATCCGAATATCCATTTCTTCAGAGCTGCTGACACCTCTTCGCTGCCGGGGGCCCCAACCAAGCCTCTGATATACAACTCGACCGACACTACAGTTACCATAATTTGGAATCAAAACAATAAGATTGGGTCGTCTTCAGTACTCGGATATCAAGTTGAAGTATTTTCAAGAGAAACTCTTCAAGGAAACAATACGCCGAGAAATTCTCGAGGTTGGGTAGTGCTTTCCAGACGAGTTTATCAAACACAATACACTGTAAAATCACTGGTGCCCGGCGTAACGTACATGTTTATTGTGAGAACGGAAAATTCTCATGGGCTGTCCGGCCCGAGCCCGGTCTCGGACGCTATCACCATAGGAGAGGACGCGAACCCTTTGTGGGAGACAGGCACTTATTCAAATAGCACCGAGTTTAGAAACAACATTCTCACGGACAGCATCGTGGAGCTGATAGAAGCCACGCCGATAGACGCGAGGACCATAAAACTCATGTGGGAGATTCTGAATTTCTACTATCTCGAAGGACTTTTCATATATTTCCGTCCCCTAGACAATGTGACTACTGAGTACGAAATGAAAACAATTTTGCATTCCAACGACGTATCCGGGTATGAAATAACGTCTTTGAGAAAGTACACAAGATACGAATTTTTCCTGATACCCTTTTATAGAAGATTCGAGGGTAAGCCCTCGAATTCCAGAGTGGCTCAAACTTTGGATGATGGTAAATATATAAATCCTCGGTTTTACAATATCAACACAAATCTTAAGGTATATTTGAATAACCGGTTTTTTTTTCCAGCTCCCGATGGTCCACCTATCAACATTGAAATGTTTATCCTGAACAGCACGACTGTCCACCTGAAGTGGTCACCGCCAGAACTCTACCTACAAAATGGGATTATTACTGGCTACAACGTGGTGGTCAACTGGCTGGACATCCCCGCCAATAAATCAATGGTGGCCATTAACACAACCGTCCATCAAGCCACGAGCCTCATAATGACTAATTTGACATCGGGAATCAGCTACTCGGTTCAAATAGCCGCCGAAACAATCGTGGGTTTGGGCCCTTTTAGTCAAAAAGTCTACTTGAATATCGATTCCCGTTCCGTCGGATTGGATCCATTATCGAGGTAAGTATTTATTATACCCTCACCCAAATGAGTATTGAAAGGAAACAAAAATACGCAGACTTACTCACGAATTCACTATTTTTCAGATACCCGATAAACGGAGAAGTGTCTATAGTGGCTGGGGACTTCGTGATGGAAACATGGTTTTACTTTTTGATTGGAGCGATTGTTTTGTTCAAAATAATTGTGATTGGCGGCATAATTTACGTCCGGAAACACAACATTTTCTCGAAAAAGACAGCCCTTCCGAATATTTACGGTAAGTGTCGTAATAAATTTTGTGGAATTTACAAAGCAGTAAAAAATATAGAAGAGAACCGACATAACAGGAGAATAAACAGTTATTCAGCTTATCTCAAAACGTTTACCTTTCCGTGGAATCAGCATCAGAATTTCAAAATTAAAAACATTCCACGAGTGTCGTGGGGTGGTGCAGCCCGTTGTTTGACGGAGCCGCGGGGCGCGGGGCGGGGGCTGCGGGGGCTGGGGAGGAGAGGGGCTAGATTACTTTCGAGTTGAAAGGTAGCACGAGCCCTCTCGCGAGCGCACTGGATCTCTTTCACTTTGCATTCACGTTCGGGCACAAAGGAATAATACAAATCCGAGAAATAAAGACCCAGTAAATGTAAATGGTTTCTATTTTGTTTTTCTCGAGGCGATACGTTTGTTGACTCACCCAGTTACCTCTAAGCCAATTTTTCTCTTTTATCTATTATTGTTTTGCGTTAACGTTGTTTTGTTCTGCGCGCAGGTTCGTTTGCATTTCGCTCGTGAAGTTAATATCTACTAACGAGTCACATTGTGGGCGTATTCTTAAAGCGTTGTAATTGGATTGTTTGTTTTAGACTCGAACGGAACAAGCCTGGTGACTCAAATGAACATAAAAGCCGCGGTGTCTTTGTCTCATCCACTCAGCAGCTGCTACAACAAGAACACGGTAACAAAGACTGAGTCATTGCTGTGGATGGAGAACCAGCCCGGCATCTGCCTGTCCGGGAATCAAACGAGTCAGGGCAAAGAGAAGGCGAACTCTGAGTACGATAAAGTATCTCAGCAGTTGCCCGAGTACGCGGAGGTGACGTCCTCCCGCGTGAATGGAGCGGAGTGGAACACGAGCAAGACTGCGACCTCACCAGCGGCGTACGCCTCGGTCACTCTGGTCGCCAACACACGCCAGTGTGTCAGCTCATTGGTAAGTCAATTTACAGCAGTCACAACACAACTCGATTAAATTGAATTTACGAGAATTTAGCGAGCACTGTTTCAGATCTTTATCTTAAAGGGGTATTACACTGCGCGATATTCAGGGACCCTTACCCTAACTAAGAGAGGTGTAATAAGATTTAGAGCGGCGACCGGACGGACCCAGCAAGCCTTGCTCCCTAATTGCCCTAACTACCGTGCCCTGAATATCGTGTAATACCGCTTTTACTAAATCTTGTATGTTCCCTAAAAGAGATGTCAGCAATTTGATATATCCGGATCCGATTCCAACAGTCCTCCACTAGCAGATTTTGCCATCTCTAGCGTTGAGAGTTTATTTTTATCTAACAGGGTTTTGTTTCACAGGGCTGGTTTCCCCCGGGCAAGAATGTGGATTCGTATGAAAATCGCTACCCTCCAGACGACGAGCTATATCCCGCCAGCAACGGCGGATACTACAACAGAAATGTTTACAGCGAAAAATACTTCCAAGGCCATCCTAATGTACTAAAATTTTACGATCTCCCCTCGATGGAGAAAAACCAGAAAGCTCAATTGCGGTACAACCAGAGCCTAGAAGGAAAGACTGATAAGCGACAAGCTGAAGTGACGCAGTCATTAATAGGGCGAACTTACGTGGCTTCGCGGAAGAACTCGGAACCAGAAACGACGTACAGAGCCTTCGGAGCGGATGAGTCTGACGAAGATAATTATTTGGATGACGCCGGTTATGATGAGCTGCAAGCCATGCAGCCGCGAAGGTCGCAGCATCAGTACGAGAGGCCGAACTTCGACACGGACGGCCGCACGCTGGGCCGGATGACGTCATTCAGACACGGGCAAGCTGCGAGTGTGAAGAGCCATGCGCCGACGCACCCTCCCCCCGCGCCGCACCCCCGGGTCGACTCCGTCACTCGGTAGTATCTCGCCTTGCCGATTTTCGGCGACCTGTGCCAAACGGACGTATAGACCGATTGTATAGTGTAGTGAAGTGAAGCGGTCACTGCTCTGTTGTGGACACCGTAGTGTGATATCGATATCTTTAGTGATTACACGGACTGCGTTGACAGCTTCCTGATTCTAGGGCCTAAAAGACTGGCCTATGTGTGTAATGGACACACTTGTAACTGTATACTTAAAATATTTTTATCGATGAAATGTATTCCTAGTCTGTTGTACATCTGTTGTACTGTACATTTGTACATTTTGTAAATAACATGGTTAAAGACCTAGATATAGTAATGTAAGAGACTTGAGGATCTGACTTTACGAACAATTCTAATGTTGAATGTTTTGGAATTGATAAATTCAAATTGATATATCCGTCTTATATCGATAGTCGAATTTGTAATCCTTTTATATCATTAGAGTAAGTAAATAGAACACAAAAATAACGCTTGGCAATAATTTGAAACATAATGGAATTCAAGGTGTAAATATGAATAAACGAGTAGAAATTTATATTTATTTATAAAATTATAATTTATTCAGAACACAATTTGGAAATAGGTTCAATTAGTAACTTTAGCTAGAATAAAGTTTAATTTAGTTTTGTTTAATGTGCCATAGTACGAGTAGGTATTTCAGCTAAAATATATAATGTAACTTTTAATGTAACGTTGGAGTTGTGAGATAAGATTCAAATGAAGCATTTACAAACCAAGAGTTATAATCTACGTAAGATAATGTGATATGAGTTAATATAGCCACTTGTTATATACAATTATTAGCACGTCTTGTATGTATTGCATATCAATTGTATAAATAGACGTTTCTAGTTATAAAATGTTATTACAGTGAAGATATTATAATGTATAGAACACACTGGAAAATGTAGCTCATAAAACTTATAGATAGATAAAAAATAATAATATATACATTTAAGAAAAAAAACATTCTGTAAAATATACTTATATTTCCGTCACAAATAACTCTGCTTACTTCGTTATTGAAAACCCATTTTTGTATTTTGTTTACTATTTTATTACATTAATATTATTGTAACATGTTGTAACACAACTGCTGTTACTCTTTAGTTCCTTTAAAGTATTTAAGACCTTCAATCAAAGACCTTATTTCCAGTGTGTTATGATACATTTTGAAAAGCCTCACTCGTGAATAGGACGCTTCCATATCTGACTAGTAATTACGGAATATTCGTCCTCTTTATGTAAATAGAGCAAAATTTTATACTTCAATTTATTTTTATTATCTCTTATTTCGCATTCGCCATGTCATCTTGTTTACGAGTACAATAATAAAGTAGGTAAACGTTTGCTTACAAGACAGTTGTAGTTCCTATTTTCACACTTCGTTGAGCTAAATGTACGCCACCGGCTGTTTACTTAATGTTGTTGATCAAAACTTAATGAAACTAGTTCTCGTACGCTGGTTGATTTGATACTGGACTCACTTCCATTTTAGACTGTATCGCTTTGTAATAGAGTCGAGTAGTCAAAGGTAGGACAGTAATAATGTAACTGCACTGATAATAAAATGTCTACAGATTTCCAATAATGATGGTAGTCGAGTTTAAATGTAAATTTGAAATTGTTTCCTATAAAATACCTATGAGATTAGATACATTACAAAACATTTAATAGAAACTATCTTTTAAACCTATTTTTGTGTGTTTCATAGAAAATTTCGAGAAAGTTCCATGCTCATTGAAATCTCTTTGACGGATTTTAATTTTTGTATTAGTCTTGAAAACCTATTTTTTAATAAAACAACTTGAACTTTAAGCTATGTATTTCATTTCATTTAAACCTGATACAATAAACATTACGCAGAATTCTCTAGTTGATTTATAATAATTAGTAATTGAGCTACGCGCTATATAATTATCTATTAAAATAAATCAGAACAAATGAGCTAGTCAGCTTTACCTCACTAAGTCCACAATTCCAATTAATTTAGTAAGTTATTGAAAACAGCACATGAATGAGCCTGTCTATTATCTACAAGCCATTATGCTCGTTATTGAATATTAATCGCGCCAAACAAAAGTCCGCCAACCATTGTGAGCGCATTCAATACGAGGTTGCAATTCATAAACCAAATCTCCGCGCTACACTCGCCATAAGTACCCTACATACTATACCTATACATTAGAGGGTAGACAGTAGGCTTGTGGTCGACGGCCGACTGTACCGAGTAGATAACCGTACATCGTGCCCTACGTTTCGTACTCATTGCCGTACACACGCCGATCAGGGCTTTGTCTTAATAAACGTCCCGTAATATTCAGATCCATGGACGCTTGAAAAACCAATACCGGAATTGAGGCGTTATTTACTGCGCTGTAAGAAACACAATTGAAAAACGAGTCCAGAGTACTCCGGACCCAGTCCGATAAACTCGCGAAGTAAACGTATGAAAACATGCGAAGTTTTTCTCTTTCCACGTTTGCATTTTCAGCATTTTCACAATGGCTGCGCGTGTGAGCCGCCGCGGGTATCGTTTTAATTTTCCGCCAGCATGGAAATATACAGGAATCCGCCATCTATTTTAATGAGCTTTAAAAGTTAACTGATCACGGTCTCGGTAGAGCGTGACGTCAAAAATGGAGCAGCAAGAATTATTTAGTTTCAAACCTCCGCTTTCATGAACGTTTTTGCATTCATTTAGTTATTAACTTCGTCGGCACTCAATTTCTAAAATGTTTTATTTTATAGCGAACAAAAGAGTCTTAGGATTCCTAGAAGTGGCTTACAATATAATCCTAATTATGAATAGGGTGACTAAATACTTCTACGTAGAAAATAAACGGCAACTTTCGAATAAACAAAACTAAAACTGAATACTTTAAAGTAGAAGGGATGCCAAATTCGATTATTGGGGAGCATACAAGCGTTATAGGTTCGTATCCTACACCTTCGTAGGTACTCTACAATGGTTCTATAGTGGTTTATAAGCACGTAGGTAGAGACGGGCCCAGCTCAGTCAGATATAGATCCGTAGGCACACCTGCGTGGATCCATCAAAGGCTAATGGAGTGACACAGTACAGACCAAACAACAAACAGCTGGTCAAAAACACAAAGTTTTAGACATCCCTACTGAATCATAGCTGCTAAACAATTATGTTCTGACTTTCAGTCTTCTCAAACTGGCTTTACGGCTATGCGATGGTTGGAAAAGGACCTTTCAGTTGTTAGAAAAATAAAAAACTTCATTTTAGTATTAGTTTTTTGTGTGAACTTAATTTTTAATTTATTTTGTATCACTAACTAGTCAGTCAGCAACTACAGAACAATGCACAGTGTACCTAATGTTACATATGATACAGATTAGGTGTTTTTTTTTGTATATATCCTTTGTTAGCAGGTTCTGCCATGGAATACATAATTGTAAATATTAAAATCAGTTGCCGAAAACAAGCAATTTAGTAACTGTTACAACAATGCAAAATGTACTAGTTATTGTACCGTGTCAGCTGTTGCTTTAGTCCCTTGTACCGGAACCTAACCGGACGGTCCACTCACAACCAATGACGCCTGTAATCCAATTAAAGATTAATTGGTGAAATTAAGTTGAGTCCCGCTCGACACCCCAAATATGATTGTGACGCGAAGGTGTATTTTGGCCAATTACGGTGATGGGAAACGTTTGTGCTAAGCCAATGGGGCGTTTGTTTTCTGGTTGAGGCACGGGTTTATCGGTAAGAGCGAATTTAATTATTATTTGTAGATTATTTTTGGTTTCTTTTAGATTGACGACGGTTACGTAAAATCGCATTTTTGTCTTTACGCTCGTCTATTTTTACCCCCGTTCAAAACGTAGTCATACTAGAATCTTTGATTGATAAGTATAAAAAAACATGACTTGGGACCTGCTCAGATCTGATTAGCGTTAGAATTTTCGGGTTCCGAAAGCATAAATCTAAGACATAATTTTCACCCGCGTCCTTAGAATGTACGGAACAACTTCCTTAGTTCGTACAAATGTCGACATCTATCCATTTCGTGTAAAAGAGCGCGATAATATACGGCGCCCTCAAGTCCGGAGTGCCCTTAATACTGCGCTCAAGAGCGCGGTTCAGAATGTTCAGAGCCTTTTCAGATCCAACACTTCTAAGCCTTTTAATATCGTGCCCTCGCAGCCCTTATCGGCGTCTTGGAAAATGCTACTTTTGAATGGCGTTTTGAATAAAAATCCGCCAAAAATCGTATTAAAGTAAACCATAACAATTTTCATTATTTTTTACTTGATACTCTGTATAACGCTTAATAAATACTATAGGATGGTTGCATTTTTAAATAACTTGGAGTATTGTGTAGATAATTTCAGTGAAAGCATATTTTGTTTTTCTGTCAGCTTGCTATTACGTAGTGAGATGAAATGATGCAAAAACCTAACTTACCTGAGTTTATGGTAATAAAATAATTTGATCAAAATATGTAATTATTTCCCAGTTGACAGTTATTGAAGTTATAGATATTCAATTTTTTTCATAAGTCTGTTAAGAGTGTTTAAATAAAGTAGCTCAAAATTATTCATAACTTTTCGCGGCTCGTTTCAATGTATTTCTAGCTTGGCTAACACAAAATCACCAAATTCATAATCATCATAAACAGCTTCATTACCGACTGATGTGGCGCGGTGGGCGAAGGTCCGCCTGCGACGCAGGAGGTTGCGGGTTCGATTCCCGCCTCGGTACAAATTTGTGTACGATCTGCAGAAATTTGTTCCATTGGTCTGGGTGTTTTCTGTGTATAATAAAAAATATCTATCTATGTAATGTATTGTATTAAGTGTAACAGTCATCTAGTACCCATAACACAAGCTCTGCTTAGCTTGGGGCTAGATGATGCTGTGTGGACTGTCCGGAATTATTTATTTATTATTTATTAGTTAAATGTACTTACCAGTCCACAACAGGACATAGGCCACACCTTATACGAGCTTAATTAACTCTCATCATTAGGGGGTATGTCATAATGGACATGTAGAGGTAGAATACAATGAAATAAAGCAAAGAATGAAAATTTAAATTAATTTAGCTAGAAACGCAGGCCTGCAGCGTGCGATAAACACATCACAAACGTGATTCGAGTTAATTCACTTAATTCTCACTCTGGGTCATTGTGACCCTGTATCAGCATTGCCCAAATTTAATTATGTCGACTGCATTTTGACTAGGGATGTTACGTTTGACGACCTCCGTAGCGCAGTGGGTGATCGCCTGTAAGAGGGTTGCCGATTCAATCGCCGTAGAACAAGAGTTTGAAATTCATTTAGTTTTCACGTATCTATTCACTTACTTACCACTTGTACAGCTGTCATATCTAATAAGCAGGTAGCTCGTAGTGGAGGGGATTTGACCAACATGCTAAAGCGTTTTAAAAAGTAGTTTTCATGGAAAAGTAATACCAGCTCCTGCTGGTTGAAATCACTTTATGAAGTTTTCCTTGCCTTTTTTCATCACAAAACAACAAAGTCGTTATTTTATAAATACATGTGTACTTGAATCTAATCTAATCCAAACCACCCATTACAAAAGGACCTGTACCTAAAACCGCCGCCATCTCTATGGTCCAAGTAGTTTTTGGACAAGTTATCTGCCTTCACTTGTAACGTAGAAATCTGCGGTCCGATAAATCTAGCACAACACTATTAGATCCATTCCAACCCTTTCGAGAAGGGACAGAATGGTCTCTAAAGTTCGAATGGCACATGGGGCACAGTTTTGTAATTTTATTAATGATGTAATAACAGTTCTGTCAGTCGCATGTGTGTGCCCATGAGCGATAGTGGCGTCGTTAGCTCGGACGGGTTAATAATGGGGCGAATGGGGATCATCTATGAAATCCGAGTGTCGCATTGGAAACGTTTCGTCAATGGCTTTTAGGTGTTTGGATATTGAAATCGATGGGGATATTTTTCACGTCAAGTATTTTAGGTTGAAAAGCACCTGGCTGTAGAGCTTTCATTTTGTTTGGGAGTTGGAGGCTTGGATTTGCCAGCTGCTGACGGAATAGAGTCAGTCTTTCGCTATGTGTCATACAAATATATACTGATATTGTAGGTATTAGACAAAATCCTTTTTTGCAAATATTAAAACTCAACCCAAAAAAAAAACTCGACACTGGCAAAATTGCGTCAATGCTGACCCAGAGCCATAACCAAGAAGAACTAGAACTAGGTATCCAGGCCGAAAATATGTCATTTTTCGTACAAAAATTTTAAGTGCGTCTTTCCGGTTTTTCTGTTTTGTTTTTTAAATTTCGACGACGTTATCAACGGCATAAACTCCTTTCACATTAGGTCTGTAGTGGCACACGATTTGTGCCCAAGGCAGTCGGTCGGACTGAACAACTAACACCGGCTGTCTATTCTTTAGTCCAGTGTATAATTAAGGCGCTTAAGAGGAGCTAAAGTAGCGCCACCAATTATTTTATCATATAATTCCGTTAAACAAAGGAATTTCCAAAATTCACACGTACAGTTTGTTAAACCTATCAGAAGCTTTTAATGCATCTGTAGTAGTTTTATTCTGTCTAGTTTCGGAAGAGATACAAAGTTGTCTTTAATGGCCACCACACTCAGCTTTCGTATAAAATAAATGGCGGCGGAACTTTAGCTACTGTTTGCGCCTTAAAAAATCCATCGGCACTAAAAACATGTGCTAAAAACATCTTACTTTCTGTAAGCAACGAAGCTGTAAAGTAGCATTATAACAAAAGTGTCAGAAATTGTATGATTACGCTGGTTAGTAGCCTCTATTACTCAACGAGCGAACTTGACTGAAACTCTCGCCATTAAAGTTTTCCGTGTCCTGAAATATGAGCACGCCTGAAAATTAAACTGGCTTGTAAATTAGATTTGAGTTGCTTACATAATGGATGAAAACCATTGTTAGAGTTTGGGGATTGCGGCAATGTAGTTGTTCATCTGTGTAATGTTAGATTTAGGTGTAAGTTTGTATCGGGTAACTTGCGGCGAGAGTGGTCGGTGTGTATTGAAGGAAGTTATAAAGACGGTAAGTAGGTTAAATTACGCGACGAGTTTTCATTCGGACTAGATGTACCCTAACCCTGATTTTTAGTTGTATATTTGATCGGTACTCTGGTTACCAAAGTTTTTTAGTCAATCGTTATTTATGTAAGGCGTTTTTAGGTTTTTACTATTATACATAAATTTTGACTACTGTTTAGGAAATGGCAAAAAGCAGTAACTGCTTTTTGCCATTTCCTAAGCAATTTTGTTACGTTAAAGTTTTCACTTTTCTTAGTTATTTGGCAGTGTTTCCCTGGTGTTTCCCTATGTTCTTGAATTTTTTTATAATAGTTAAGTTTTAAATTTTAAAAGGTATAAAGCTAAGATTAGCATATTTCTATATAATTAAAATGTACTTTGTGGCTTAGAATGTAGACAACATGCCTATTTTCATCAACATTTATTTATACAAAATAGGTTGGTACGTATTTCAGCAAAACGGTTCCTTCCCTAGGTTGTATAACTCGAAGGTGTGTGCGTGCATTCTGCCAATAAATGGCAAATGCCTCTATATGCAGTTACGGAGCATTTTGTCACGGAGCCGACCTCTATCTACGGCGGGCTGACACGTCAGTGTTGCATACTATTATGACGACCGTATATATCAGCGTATACGGTTCATGATAATATCTTTTGCTGTAGTTACTTGATTTACAATTTAAAATTCGGGAAGTGCTGTTTTTTTTTCTAAAATGTCTTCATATCAAGATATTATTCATTATTTTCATAAAGCATATCAAATAGTTATTTCACAGACTTTGACAGACTTTTGAATGGAAAATATCAAAATAATACTAGACCATTTGAAATCAAGCAAAGCACAGCGAGAGGATATTTTTTCTTTTGTATGAATAAAAGGTAATAATGCAAAAATAGATATGCAAAATCCGAACAATTTTACTTGAATAATAACAAAACGTGCAATTAATACACCACTAATCTTAGCTATTTAAGTAAATTAATTTCCGAGGCCATTATTGTCCAATAGATGGAAGGCGACATGTGCGGCCGATCTATTTTCACCGCTGGCAATAAATATTGCCAGGATACCACTAATTTAGAACGGATATTCAGATTTCATTTATATGATTTACAGGCAATATGCATGCTGACGAATTATTTCGGTGTTACGCAAGGCTGGTCCAATTTGTTACAACTCTACCTTTTCGATCGTTTTGAATTTCGAATTTACTTCAATGTAATAAATAAACTATTTAAAAGAGTAACGTCAGAGCTTCGTAGCCAATGGATTCGAAATTTAAAAATTCTACGAACAAATAAGGTTAGGTCTGGACATAAAACCTTTGTTCTATAAAAATAAACAACATTGCATACAATGGAACGTAGCTTAGAGCTAGATGATGTTGTGTAAAATATCCAACATTATTTAATTAACATTTTCACCTATTTGAAATTGACAGGGTTGAAATGTTTTTCCTTTCTCTTTTATTTTATGATCTCCATAGTAAAACCAAAAAGCCCGAGTTTTATTCAAAAGCAGTACAAAGTGCATGTGTAACAAAAACAAAAGAAAAAGCCACCGCATGCTACATTCCGAAACAACACGAAGTGGGTCGCCGGTTGAACTTTCGTAATACCTAGGTAGAGACAGGGCAGCTTAATTTAGCTCCACATTGTTCGGGCGAGGAGCAAGTTATAGCAACATAGTGTTCCTGATGATATTTTAACACTTTCTGCACAATAAGTTATCATCTTCCTTGAAGGTAAAAATAAAGTAGGTATTTATTTATTTATTGACTGTAGGAAAAAGGAAATTCAGATTTCGCTTACCACATAACTACAATTAAATGTAAACTTTAAACAATAAAAACCAAGTACTTCTAGTATTAAGAAGATATGAATCACAGTCCCAAAAGTTTTATCTCAGAAATCAATAAATCAGAAATCTTGAGAAAATAAGCACTTAAACAGGTCAAATTTTAAACTATTAATAATAAATAAAATTATATAACATACAAGCGCCCCGCCCCGGCTTCGCACGGTTTTATTATACATTATTATAAACCTCACGGAGCCCGAGACCTTTCCAAAGAATGCAAAACCGTGGAAATCGGTTCGTGCGTTCTGGAGTTATAGCGTCAGGAAGCAAAACCCTACTTATTTTTATATAGTAGATGATAGAGTAGCTGTAGTATAAAGTGAAAATATTTCCATCACCAACAAAATAAACGTTTTCAAAATCAAACCTGTGTATTTATTTAGCAAAACCAAACATCGCCCACCATTCTGTCAATATTGATTGGATACAGCAAACACGTTTCAAAATAACTTTGACCGCCGACGAAACTTGTTCATTATTTTTCAGGAACAAAGTGGTGTTGGTCGTATTTGGGGGACTTTTGGTGAAAAATCAATAAACACCCCTCTAATGCAATGATGGATGGTGGCTATCTCTCTGCGACATCGCTGACCGACGAGTAAACACCTATTTTCACTCTTTTGTTGTCGAAACATCTAGAGGTATAACTGTGAGTTGATGAATGGGGAACAAGTGCTCAGACGCAGTTCATTTGCGATCAATTTAAATAAACCGTAAGGTTTATCAAAAGTTATTGTTTTAATTCACCAAGATATAAAATAATTTTCCAAAGTATATCAGAAAAATAGGAATGATGGTAACTTTTGGTAATTTATCTTAATGCTACCGATTTAGTGATAAATTAAAGTCGTACCTACTTTATTTAAAATATCGTTGTAATATTTTTGATTCTAAAAACACGTCCTTTGATCTAGAATAATTGAATCCTGGATACCTACTGTCCTTTAATAGATGCAGTGGTGGGTGATTATGCCCTAGTCACATATTAGAATCTATAATAATCTAGTCTACAAAAAGTACAAAAGGTGTAGTAAGAGACAAAGACAAAATAAATACGTAAGCTGTCAGCAGACTATCTATCAGTATGTTTTTTCAATCTCCACTATCGCCTACTTTTAGGCATATTTAATTAACTGGCTGGCTCTTGTACTTACATACGAGAGCTGTTCTTGCTCAAATATTAATTTTAGAAGTTCAAAAAAGTACTCATTCTATAAACTTTCATGTCGGAGCAATTCACTGTTGCCTAAGTACTGGATAAAACTTAAGCCTTTTCTTGGTGCTTTTCCAAATTTTATTATAACTTACTCGACGACTGCCAAACGTAGTAGGTAAGTAATATCCATTTTCGAATTTTTTTATATAACCATCTTAATCAAAGTGTGATTAAGATGGAATAAACATACCGTATTGTTAATATACCTTCCATCCATTAAACCCTCTTTGGGTCGAGTAAAAGCTACCAACTGAATAAAACTAATAGGAAGATCCTCCACCAGTCACAGATGAAGTAGCAGCTCCTCACCAGGCGCTAATTATTAATAGTTTATGCAAATCTCTGTCAACATACCGAATGACGTCCTCCGTCTCTTTCCAACTCAAAGACGAACACAAAAATGGCTTGGCTCCGTCTCGTTCTATCGCGAAGATTAAAACAAAACGTTGATTTGCATGTGCAAATACGGTAGAGAAATCCAAACAGCAATTTAGTACACAATGGCAGCTGCGACTGCGGGACAGTAATTAAACAATATTTTCTTGTCATTCTGAGACAGTTCTAAAATGGTTGGCGGACGTTTTGCCCCTTTCTATTGTGAATACGGTTTAGTGGTACCAGAAACAATAGGTCGGTAATTAACTGTTTTGAATGAAATCAGGTTAATTTTCTCTTTGTTCAGTGAAGCTTTGTGAGTGGGTATAAATTATTACCTAGTAAATTATCATGGGATAATCTTACTATTACATATCGAAAATACGCTAATGTTGAAAATAACAAGGTAGTGTAATCTCAGTAATGTATCGAAGAAAACAATTCGATTATGTAAAATATCTTAAGAAAAGCGCGATTGAGACGGATAAGGGTAGAATTTCATGACACTCTTAAATAAAATAGCCTTATTGCTCGATTTCGTTCAGTAAAGGATAAAGCGAGGTAGGTACCATTATATTGCATATTCAATATGAGCACGGCACAAGGAATGCTTAGATGCTTCTTCGGTACTTATAAACAGACTGACTTCCAATGCTGATCATGCCCAAACTGATTTTGTCTCTAAGGTGGATTGGTAAAAGCAGTAATGGTGTTAACAAGTAAAGTTTAATAAAAAGCATACGTTACTTCCTTTAGACTATACAGGATTCTTGGACGCAGTATATACATTTGAAATAATCGAGCGAATTGCAGACGGTTGCTAACAGTCTAGCTAGAGGGAGCTCAACTGATCCACATCAATACCTCAGTCTGAATAGTTTCCAAGACGCTGGATTCATTACCACGCTGTATGGCGATGCTGATACGCTGCGCCAGATACTCACCAGCTTTCGGGTCACGCATCGCTTCGACGAGATGCTCAGATAATTCAACAGATTGAAATTTAATATTTTATTGAGAATAATCTGGTTGTAACATTTCATTTTCCGGATTTGTCTAATAACACAAGCTTACCAAACGGAGCGCACGCCGCGCCGTCAGGACAATTCACAGGCTTCACTATCAACCGAACGCCGAAAACATAAAAATGTCATGTGCATAATGCACCCTATAAATATTATTCCCATCGGATACTTCTAATGTTCCCTAGTCTCTCTAGAGATGTATGTAGGTCAGTTCCATGCGAAAACACCATCACTGTAATTTTAACTTTCGCGTTCGAAAATAAGGTTGCATTTCAATATTCTTTTTCGTTTTACTTGGGATGAGCTATTTTGAACTGAATGTTTAGATGTCAGGGTAGAATTTTGAATGCCACAAAAATGTGCATTCGAAAATAAATAAACTAGTAGGGTAACTGATTTGCTTGCATCTATTGCATTTGTGCATCTAATGGCTGCGACATGCGTCCTACAGAGCTGCGTTTAATTTATGGCTAAGAAAGGGTGCTCAGGATTATCCAGTGTCAACATAATCTTAAATATTTTACGGATTATCTAGTTCTTATTTGACTATAAATTTTAAGGTATCGCGTTCAAGGATCGCCGGAGCATGTGGAATAACCGTGCAGTTCTTTGTTGTCTGTTAGTTGTGTTTTGCATGTTTTAATTTAGCATGCGCTGATCGTGTTTTGTTTGCTCACATAAATTATGCGAATAGTTCAAACAAGCTCACGTGGTCAAATATTGTGAGGGAAATATTTTGTACATGCAAAATAAACTTTATCTAGCTCCATGTTATTTAAGGATTTCTGCGAAACTCAGGAAAATCCTATTTATGTTTTTTTTTTATTGAAATCAATTGTTGATTCCATTTATATTGGGAAGAGAGGGAGTCCCCTTTCCAGGATTGGTTTTAGTAGATTTAATTTTTAAATGTACTTTCTTTAGTGCCCTATTGATATTTTTCTCAATAAATTTATATGTGTGTGTAGTATTAAATGTTAACGATCTACTGAAATCCTCATTCCTCTACTCTAAACTTGTAAGGTCAGTAATTTCACTTTCAAGTTAAACGACAAAGCATTTAATTAAACCGGTTGTAAGTTCACCTAAACCGCGTCTTAGATCCCACAGGGCAATCACCCGGCCCTGTTTGCACAGTAACCTACATACACTGAGGGATGGCATCATTAATGATCGAGGACCATTATTGGGGGACTTTACCCTTCGTGACTATGAATGCATTCAATTTGCAGAGGAATCTTTGGGATTGTAAGCTTTTGACGTGGGATTGAAAAGTTTTGATTTTACTTGAGATTTGTTGGATTTTGTAGAGATTGACGAAACAATGTTAAATCGCAGGAATATGCCCCAAAATACAGTTATCGGCAGAAACCGAATAATAGTCGAAAAAACAGTACCTACTGACGTTTTGTGTTTTCTCATTCGGTTCTCTCATTGTAAATCTTGATTTATGCTCAGCCGTACATACATTGGCGGATATTTTAATGAAACGAGTGTTATTGATTATTTAGGTTTTTTTTTATTTTCAAATTAGTCCTTTTCTACAGTACCTATTTCACCTGTAAAACATTGATTTAATATCTCTGTTTATTTTAACATGCAACCCAATTTCTTACCAATAAGGTATTTGAAATTGATTAAATTTTGTAGTCTATCAAAATTTGGTGAATTTTGAATAAAACAAGAATCAAAATGAAAAAATGTAGAATCCAATTCCGTAGTGAGATCGATCCCGTGCCGATGTATTGTGACCACGGCCGAGTGGTCGCCACTCGGAAGCTCTCGTTGACGTTACGGCCATCCTGATGGTAAGCTGTGCCACTATCACGTCCCATCCACGTAACTGCTATCTCCTAGTATCTTGACGACTATAATACTACCACATGAGTATAAAAGTATCACATCGTGCGTTAAAGAAGACTAAACTGACTCTACCATGATAAAAGTTCATAGCATTTTAAGATGTCCACCTGAATTTCATGATACAGTTGCACTTGTACCTGTTGACTTCATTCCAAGCTCGGTGGTGACGGCGGCGGCGTTTTCGGTTGGGAAATTGTAGAGCTACTTAAAACTAGATTTACATAATTTTGGCAAAGAAGAGAAATGGGAATGTGACAGCAAAGCAATTATACTACTTATTAATGAGAAACGCGGTTGCACACAATATGTGTAAGCTGTCTTGTTCCTGGGTATTTCTTTCAAGATCTGTATCTATTTAAGATGGTGTTGTATAAAATTTTCGAGCAATATTGAATACGCAAATGAAATGAAACTTTACAGTAACTACACTTGTCCCTATTCCATGTCGTCAGAGGTTCCCTTTCAAGTTCCCTCCGCATATTCCATTCAAATTTTTACCCTCAACGTTCGCTCGATGAGAGCTCTAACGGGCATTCAGTGCAATTTGATGAAGCCACCGTCATGGGCTATTCAATCCGAACGGATTGACCACGACAATGCGTTGATTTAATAGAACTGACAGGATCGTCGGTTTACGCGGATGCATTGTCCGGTGGTCGGTGGATAGAATGTGCAGAAACGCGGATAATGCTAAAGCTTGTTGAGTTATTAAGCTGAGCATCTGCCAGTTGGTTATTTAGATCATTAGGTTTTAATCTTTGAATCGGAGGAACTGGACGAGGAGGCGTTCTAGAACAGGAGCCAGAGATCTATTGTGTCGCAGGTCAAGACGCACTTCGGGGTCGATGCGCCCAGGTAGTAAATTTTTTTAACGACGAAAATTACAATCAAGGAATAGAAAAAAATTAAAACAAGTATATACAATTGAAACAATTGAGCTAACTGCAGACTGTTGCAAACAGTCTAGAGGTAGACTAAACTGATCCATATCACCAGTCGGAAGCGTCCCCAAGACACTGCTGCATTACCACAGTCACTACATAGTATAAAACAAAGTCGCTTTCTCTGTCCCTATGTCCCTTTGTATGCTTAAATCTTTAAAACTACGTTATGGATTTTGATATGCTTTTTTTAAATAGATAGAGTGATTCAAGGGGAAGGTTTATACATATAATAAAACCGTGCGATGCCGGGGCGGGTCGCTAGTATATTAATAATATATAATATTTGTTTGTTTTCGATATGCTCGAAATTCTAAATGAATTGCATCACTTACATTCATAGAACAACAATTATGTTGACACAAGAACTTAGGTACAAAACTGAATTAGTTATCAATACATTTTCAGTCAATCTCCAAGTAGGGATGAAACACAAAACTAAATCAGTCTTAGCGCTCGTTTCACCATCAAAAAGTAAGTTCCTATTAATTAACTTGATAGATAACAATATTGTCGTCGCCTACTGACAACTTTAATACGAAAGAGACAGCACCATAGATAACTATCCGTTAATTTAACGGGAACTTACTTGAGTTTCGTGAAACAGGCCCTTAGCCTTCAAAATTACCAACTAAAACAATTGAACTTTTGTTATTATTATAATTCTAAACTGTCCCCAAACAAAACAATACCTGTCGCTGCTTAACGGATTTGACTAAAGTAATAAATCTGCCGGCGACAAACTAAAACTGAGTTACAACAACAAAGTCAAATTACTGAAGGAGTTTACCGCATTCGAGGGGGCTTCGACACCGGGCCTCCGCCGCCGGAATACTGATGCAGGCTAAAGCTTGTAAGATTTTCGGATAGGGATTTTCTTTCTTTACAATGGCCTACTCTGGGGGCATATCAATTGCAGGCGGTTATGTCGTTAGAAAGTTTCGGGAGGCGCGATCGATCGCGGCTCACGTCGATGTAGTGGGCCGACGTGTCTCATTGCTCAGAAGAGTGGCGATAACTTCACAATTCTTTCAGATAGTTTAGTTTTATAAGGAAATAATATATGAGCAATGGTTTCGGTGATAGTGTTTTAGTTTATTAACAGGTTAGCATTAATAATGTCTAAGCATTTGCTGGGATTACTTCTATTAAAGTTAGTTAAGTAGCACAGTTGGTGGGTATTAAAGGATCTAACGACACTTTCCGTTCCAGAAATCGATCACCCTAATGTGCTTGGATCCCTTCATTTAATTTACATAAAAGTGGTACACATTCATATTTCTGTAAAAGGGGATTACCTACACTAAATAGTGATCCCCTGGGCATCGGCCGGCCTTTATGATAGAGCCAAACAATGACCCTTTATGTTGGGGTATCGATTGATCGGGAAAGTAAGTTAATTGAAAAACTCCGACTAATGATGGTCGTTACCGTGTATTTTATTCATAATAAGATTTTTTTTCCATTTAAAAGATAGCTTTTAATGAAACTCAAAATAATTATAGAAACAAAGTTGTTTTTGAAATAGTAGCTGATACAAAGAAAGTAAACGTTATTTCTAGGCTTTATTTATTTTAGCTACATTTTTGTCAGTTTCTTATGTTGTTAAGGAGCTAAACCGTCAAGCTATATGAGACAAACGTGAGATAAAAAAAACTTGTTACATAAAAAGTCTCAAGCATGTAGTATATCGGCACGGTTTTTGATATTATTTTCGTACCATATTATTTTATCCATATTTTTGTATCTTAAAAAATCCAGATAATTAAGAAATTCGTTTATTTTTATTTAATACTATTAATAATGTTATCCTAAAGTTCATTAAACAGAACACGTTATTATAAAAAGCCACGGGTATTTATCACGTTTATTTACCTTTATTTATTTATTTATTTATATTTTCTGTGACCATGACAGAGTGTAAACCTGTTGAAACGTCGGGAAAAATACATAAATAGAAGCGTAAAAAGCTCAATATTTTATTAAATATTATCATCATCATTGACATTATAAGTTCCATGATCCCGTAAGGTACATATGCCTAGCTAGCATAATAAGCTACATATAATACCATCTTATCTCTTCGATCCAGGTAAAAGCCTGGATCAGGGGAACTCTGTTCACGGGCTCGGAAAATTGCATTCGTTATCGCATGTCCTTATTCGGGTGCTTTACTGCACTTGGGAACTACAAGAAGGTGGATAAGACAGTAATAACATCTGTTCATAGTTTTGTACCAACGTCAAAGAAGCTCTGAGGTCAATGATATGTATACAGCTACCTATTGTTATGACTATTGTGGTTTATTGACAAACCATATATTTTCTTTTGAAATATAAATGTAAATTTCTAGCTTCGTTTTCCTGAACGTTTTGAGTCGGTAGACTGTCATGCTCAAGAAACTTTAAGAATGGATTAGGATAAACATTTCTTTAGGCACAGGTTCAGCTCAAAAATCAGTATAAAATTAACTAACAGAAACATATAATTATATAGCATAGTGGCTCTAACTCCATGACCCTGCTCCGAAATGGGCCTATTCGAGCATTGTAAAGTATTACCCGTTCATACTCAATTTAAATATATGATGCTGCGAAAACATTTCTTTGATCAAACCATTCAACATGTTATTAGTCACCCTATACGTACTCGAGCTGCTACTCGAAACAAGCTTGTCACTTCGCGCGCAAACAATGCCTACGGCGAGCGGACGGCCAGTTATCTAGTTCCTCGGCTGATAAATGAACTTCCTACCAAACTACTTAATACCATAACACCAAAAAACATAAAACTTAAACTAAAGTCGTACTTCTTGTCAAACTTACACCAGTACCAAAGAGTTTGATTCCTTCCTACCTACCCAATTCCAACATATGAAATATTTTTTTTTTTTTACTATATACATATAAATTGCAATGTATTAGTTAACAGAATATAAGCACAACTTACAATAGTTCTAAGTACCTACCTATTTACTCACAATAACACCTAGAAATTAAGATAATACGTTATTGTCAAACCTAACAAACCTGTCGATAGTTTACCATAAAGGCTGACTCACTAATAACACTAATTTACAAACCTCTGTGGTTTACTTCGTGTTATTATAATTATGATTTTTATTTGTAACATTATAGTTACTTAAGTTGGTAAATAAAAAAAAAAAAAAAAAAAAAAAAAAATAGGGGTTGGCTCAGCGTGGCTTTTCTATTTAATGTCAGATAAATAAATCGGACAAACTTCATTCTTCGTTTTTGTTTTTTGTAATGAATAAGTTATGATTTCGATGTAGACGTGGATTGGTGTCGAAAATCATTGGCCTATGGCCATATGAAGAGTGCGATTCTTGCTTAAATGATGGCTCATCCACAGTTCGACAACCGGACGTCCGCTCACACGGGGAGCACCGAGAAGTTACAAATGTCGATCCGCCAACGTAAATAAATTCCCAATACAAATTGATTTATCACTGATCCGCCCTCCATTCTGTCGTAATGCCCGGTCGTGATAGCACGCCATTATTTTACTACAAAATTCATGCTCAATAAGTTTTACCGCTGAAACGAGATGTACGTAAATTTTTATTTAATGTATTTATCTGAAATTCATGAAAATTACAAGCGATATTTGTATTTAAAGCGGAGAATATTTTCTTAACAAACAATAGATACATTATATAAGTACCTATATTATTCAGTAAAAGCATGTACCTACACTACACACGCGCGGGGCATTGACTTTGTAGAGCTCACGTAGTACGTGCTTTTCTTTTGACTATTAAATCTATAGCATTAGGTTTTTATACCATCGATAAGTAGTTAAAACCAATTGCTATTGCAATGATTATACTTTTCTATAATATATTAGTAATATTGATAGGCCGAAGATTTAATTGAAGTAATATCTGTCAGGCAACATTGGCTTCCTCTCAATCGTCTCTTTCTTGATGACTGTAGGCGGAGCTTTCCCGGAATATTTCCTTTTCAACTGATAAAATATGCATAAGGTCGCCTCTTCATTTCCTTATCTTCAAGGACATCTCTGCCGCACTCGGCTCTACACAAACTGGTTGGTTCCAAATGAAATTGTGTTCCTCTAACTAAATATAACTGCGTCATTACTAAAGCTAAATATAAAAATTCCTTAGAAATTCTTGGTATTGCAAAGAAATCTTCATTTTATTGTCATGCGTGTATAAAAGTAGGTACATTCTACGTATGCATAATAGTTGCGATGAAAATAAAATATGTATAGGTCTTTTTATAAAAAGGCGGCACAGGGTGGTTAGTACAAAATTGTACTTTAGATTTAAAATCATTTACCAACTATAAGTTCACAAAAAAGTAGGTTAAGTTTTAATAATAAATAAATAATTTGGTAACAGATAAGTAGTTTCGTGACCATTTTATTGCAAACCATATTTATGAACTTGTGATGGATTGACTTTTTTATTGTTTAATATTAAATAATCAATATCCAATTAAACTAGAACTCTTCAAAATAATTCAAAAATCAAGAATATTATCTTGTACCATTTAAAATAAATAATAATGAATAGTAACTATTAAGGGTGACAAATCTAAACCGAGATGTGCTGCGCTGTACTGCGCTGTGCTGAGTCAACATCAACTCGCTCGTCTAATATTTTAGTGAGGATACAAACAAACCACGCTGTGCTGCGCTGTGCTGTGCTGCGTCAATGACTTGACCAAACATAGCACAGCGCAGTACAGCGCAGCACAGCTCGATTTAGATTTGTCACCCTAACAGTTATATTAGCAGACTCGCGGTTCATGTCATTTTTGTGACTGTATTAGAGTCATCTCTAGTCTGTTCTTGGTAGTTTGGGTAAGTTAGGTATATAAAGTATTAAAAACCCGCTCGTGTTATGTTTCACCTTAATGCATGAAATTTAATTAAATAATGCAATACAAACAGTTATACATATGTTTTACAACAACAAGTGAAAACTAAACTATTCATACTGTGATAGTACCCAACTAATATAGACAACCCGTGTTTATTTTTGCAGTTAAAATGCAAAATTATTTGCGTCTTTTGAAAAACGTTTACATAAGTAAAATTATGTTTATAGCTTTTTTAGCATCAGCTGAATCGATTTCCTTTACTGACAAGGTAACAAAAATAACATCAGATCCAGCATCATGTGTTGTGTCATCTACATCATCACAGATGACTGAAGATAAAATGGTAATTTTTCTATCAATGTTAACAGCATCGCTAGAAGCAATAGAACTGTCAGAATATTTTCATTTAGATAATACAAACATGAATACGTCCCAGCTGATCGCGTGTAATGGATACAAAGCGGAGGAACACACGGTGATCTCGAATGGATACATTCTGAAGATGTTCAGGATTCCTGGCTGCGGGCCCTCGGTTCTCCTGATGCACGGGCTCACCGGCACCTCTAACGATTGGCTGGCGGTCGGAGACAAGTCACTGGCGATCATCCTCGCAGACCTCGGCTACGACGTCTGGCTCGGCAACGCCAGAGGGAACACCTACTCCAGGAAACATACCTCCCTTTCCCCGAAGGATCCTAAGTTCTGGGATTTCAGCTGGCACGAAATCGGCACTGAAGACTTACCAGCCTGTATTGACCACATTTGCGAAATCGCTGAAGTTCCAATGATATCTTATGTAGGATATTCGCAGGGCACGACTTCGATGTCTGTTTTGCTGTCTGAAAAGCTGGAGTATAATAATAAATTGCTTGGCGTTGTGTTTCTATCTGCGGTAACGTATTGTTCTAACATGGAGAGTCCAGTGTTTCGTCTTCTGAGCGAAATGTGGACTGAATTGGAAGCAGCGTTCAAGTTTCTTCATATTTATGAAATTTTGCCTCATCGTCCTCCATTCAGTACCTTGACGGCGATTTGTGCATCTTCCAAGCAACTCTCTACCCCGTGTCTGACTCTCCTCTACTCCATATTCGGGTTCAACTACGATCAAATCGACTATCACTACGTACAGGACCAGTTCAGAAGCATCCCTGGTAACAACTTATTCATTACCTGCAGATTACAAACTGTGATTTTTTTCAAAAGTACGACTATGGAAAAGAAGGGAACATGGAAATCTACGGATATGACCAACCGCCTTCGTATGAACTTGAGAACATTACTACGAATGTGACGATTTTTTACAGTAACAACGATTGGGTGTCGAATTTCGAAAAGGATGTGTCTCGGATGATAGCAAGACTGCCGAAGTCACCGGAGGTTTTTAAAGTGGAACATGAAATGTGGAATCACATAGATTATATTTGGGGTAAAGATGTTGATTCTTTGGTGTATTATTCAGTGGAAAAGATGTTGAGGGAATATAACAGCCTATCTAGCTGTTAAAAATGCATCGCGAATATGATGGACGCTCTATCACGCGCCTCATAAAAAAATCAATGACAATCAAATGCGCTTGTAAGATGCATAAAAATAAAATTGTTTTATTCCTCACTGATTTAAACAATTGTTTTATTTGTCACATAATTAATGAAAACATCTTCATCATGAGTAAAGGAAGAGGCATAGAGCAATGCATTACCCGTATAAGCACCGTCCCCATGCACGCTCACGTCTGAATGACCTCCATTCACTCGCAGACTCGTTCCCCAAATAGAGTAGCTTTTTACAAGAAAACACCTCGTCAAAGGCACTGTCGCTAATTAGTTAATTTATTATATATTACCTAGCAATATTTATATGTGGTTTTCTAAGAAATCAAAGTAAGTCAAACAAGTAAAAGTATCTTGTATGGAAATCAAACTTTGCAATGGTTTTATACAACAGAAAATCTAGAGGATTTTGAGAGACAAAGATATAATGAGTATTGAAACCGATGATACAGATGTAAACTGTATGCTTAGTACCAGTGTAGACAGTATTGATAAAAGTTTTTGAATGCTCGAGATATAGGTGTCATTTGATTTATACTAGATGCACCCCGCAGCTTCGCCCGCATGGAAATTTATTTGTTTTATTTCAAAAATTTATAGAGCGCTTCTTTTTTTTATTAGGGCTATTTCCGTAACAATATAAAATATATTGTGTATAATTATTTACTTTGCAGTTTATTTATACCGAGTTTTGAGTGAATTAAACCAAGGAATAATAATTTTCCATACAAATTTTACCAACATATTTTACCCCCTCAGAGTTTAAAAATTCCAAAATTTCATATATTATATGTTATTCTAGGTCCTAAACTATCTAAGTACCAAATTTCATTTAAATAACTTAAGTTGTTACGGAAATTACTTAAAACAAACATTCACATAGACTTTCCCATTTATTATAATAGTAAGATCTCGCTTACACGCCTATAAAAATGATATTAGTCACATACAATCCGTGAAATAGCCTCCGTTATCACTACATAGTATAAAATAAAGTCGCTTTCTCTGTTCCTATGTCCCTATATACCTATGTCCCTTTGTATGCTTAAATATTTTAAACTACGCAACGGATTTGATGCGTTTTTTATTAATAAATAGAGTGATTCAAGAAGAAGATTTATACATATAATAAAACCGTGCGAAGCCGGGACCGGTCGCTAATTTGAAATATAAAGATAAATTCCTAGCTTCGTTTTCCTGAATAAAGTTTTGAGTAGGTAGACTGTCATGCTAAATAATCTTTTAGAATAGATAAGAATAAACATTTATTTGGAAACAGGTACAATAAAAAGCAGTATTAAATTCACTAACAGAAACATATAAAGCATAGTGGCTCTCACTCCATGACCCTGCTCCGAAATAGGGGTTGGCTCAGCGTGGCTTTCCTATTTAATGTCAGATACCTATAAATAAATCGGACAAACTTCATTCTTCGTTTTTGTTTTTTGTTATGAATAAGTTATGATTTCGATGTAGACGTGGATTGGTGTCGAAAATCATTGGCTTATGGCCATATGAAGAGTGTGATTCTTGGTTAAATGATGGCTCATCCACAGTTCGACAACCGGACGTCCGCTCACACGGGCAGCGCCGAGAAGTTACAAATGTCGACCCGCCAACGTAAATAAATTCCCAATACAAATTGATTTATCGTTGATCCGCCCTCCATTCTGTCGTAATGCCCAGTCGTGATAGCACGCCATTATTTTACTACAAAATTCATGCTCAATAAGTTTTACCGCTGAAACGAGATGAACGTAAATTTTAATTTAATGTATTTATCTGAAATTCATGAAAATTACAAGCGATATTTGTATTTAAAGCGGTGAATATTTTGTTAACAAACCATAGATAAATAACCTATAATATTCAGTAAAAGCATGAACACACGCGCGGGGCATTGTCTTTGTAGAGCGCACGTAGTATGTGCGTTTCTTTTGACTATTAAAGTTATATAGCAGTAGTTAATAACATTAAGTTTTTAAACCATCAATAAGTAGTAAAAACAATTGCTATTACAATTATTATACTTTGCTATAATAATTGTATAAGTAATATATAAGTAATTTTGATAGGCCGAAGATTTAATTAAAGTAATATCTGTCAGGCGACATTGGCTTCCTCTGAATCGTCTTTTTCTTGATGACTGTAGGTGGAGCTTTTCCCGGAATATTTCCTTTTCAACTGATAAAATATGCATAAGGTCGCCTCTTCATTTCCTTATCTTCAAGGACATCTCTGCCGCACTAGGCTCTACTCAAACTGGTTAGTTCCAAATGAAATTGTGTTTCTCTAAATATAACTGTGTCATTAGATACTAAAGCTAAATATAAAAATTCCATAGATTCTTGATATTGCAAAGAAATCTTCATTTTATTGTTATGCGTGTATAAAGGTAGGTATGCCTTGTACAATACCACGTATGAATAATAGTTAGAAAGTAGAATGTAGGTCCTTTCATAATTATGTAAATATGTTTATATTGTAAAGATATGTATTTTATAAAAAGGCGGCACAGGGTGGATAATACTAAGTTTTACTTTTGATTTAAAATCACCACCAACTATAAGTTCACAAAAAAGTTGATAAAGTCAATTCTACAAAATACTTAATAAATAATTTGATTACAGATAAGTTTTGTTACCATTGTATTGCAAACAATTTTTATGAACTTTTTTAATTGTTTAATTTAAAATAATCAACATTCTACAGATTAAACTAGAACTCGTCAAAATAACTCGAAAATCAAGAATATTATCCTGTACCTTTTAAAATAAATTATAATGAATAGTAACTAGTTACAGTTATATTAGCACACTCGCGGTTCATGTAATTTTTGTGACTGTATTAGAGTCAACTCTAGTCTGTTCTTGGTAGTTTAGGTAAGTTAGGAATATAAAGTATTAAAAAACCGCTCATGTTACGTTTCACCTTAATGCATGAAATTTAATTAAATATTGCAATACAAACAGTAGTACATATGTTTTTACAAAACCGAGTGCAAACTAAACGATTCCTACTGTAATAGTACACAACTAATATAGACAACCCGTGTTTATTTCTGCAGTTAAAATGCAAAATTATTTCCGTCTTTTGAAAAACGTTCACATAAGTAAAATTATGTTTATAGCTCTTTTAGCATCAGCTGAATCGATTTCTTTTACTAACAAGGTAACAAAAATATCATCAGATCCAGCATCATGTGTTGTATCATCTACACCATCACAAAAAACAGATGATAAAATGGTAAATTTTTTAACAATGTTAAAAGCATCACTAGAAGCTATAGAACTGTCAGAATATTTTCATTTAGATACTACAAACATGAATACGTCCCAGCTGATCGCGTGTAATGGATACAAAGCGGAGGAACATACAGTGATCTCGAATGGATACATCCTGAAGATGTTCAGGATTCCTGGCTGCGGGCCTTCGGTTCTCCTGATGCACGGGCTCACCGGCACCTCTAACGAGTGGCTGGTGGTCGGAGACAAGTCACTGGCGATCATCCTCGCAGACCTCGGCTACGACGTCTGGCTCGGCAACGCCAGAGGGAACACCTACTCCAGGAAACATACCTCCCTTTCCCCGAAGGATCCTAAGTTCTGGGATTTCAGCTTTCACGAAATCGGCACCGAAGACTTACCCTCCTGTATTGACCACATTTGCGAAATCGCTGAAGTTCCAATGATATCTTATGTAGGAAATTCGCAAGGCACGACTTCGATGTCTGTTTTGCTGTCTGAAAAGCCGGAGTATAATAATAAATTGCTTGGCGTTGTGTTTCTATCTGCGGTAACGTATTGTTCTAACATGAAGAGTCCAGTGATGCGTCTTCTGAGCGAAATGTGGACTGAAATGGAAGCAGTGTTCAAGATTCATCATTTTTACGAAATTTTGCCTCATCGTCCTCCATTCAGTACCTTGACGGCGATTTGTGCATCTTCCAAGCAATTTTCTACCCTGTGTCTGACTCTCCTCTACTCCTTAGTCGGGTTCAACTACGATCAAATCGACTATCACTACGTACAGGGCCAGTTCAGAAGCGTCCCTGGTGGGGCTTCTCTGAAACAACTTATTCATTACCTGCAGATTATAAACTGTGATTTTTTTCAAAAGTACGACTATGGAAAAGAAGGGAACATGGAAATCTACGGATCTGACCAACCGCCTTCGTATGAACTTGAGAACATTACTACGAATGTGACGATTTTTTACAGTAACAACGATTGGTTGTCGAATTTCGAAAAGGATGTGTCTCGGATGATAGCAAGACTGCCGAAGTCACCGGAGGTTTTCAAAGTGGAACATAAAATGTGGAATCACATAGATTTTATTTGGGGTAAAGATGTTGATTCTTTGGTGTATTATTTAGTGGAAAAGATGTTGAGGGAATCTAGTTGTTAAAAATTCATCGCTCGTTCTTAACGAAAAAATGAACGCGGCTTTTAAAAAAAATAAATGACAATCAAATGCATAAAAACAAAATTGTTTTATTCCTCACTTATTTATACAATTGTTTTATTTGTCACATTATTCATCAAACATCTTCATCATTAGTAAAGGAAGAGGCACAAAGCAATGCATTACCCGTATTAGCAACGTCCCTGTGCACGCTCACGTTTGAATGACCTCCATTCACTCGCAGACTCATTCTCCAAATGGAGTAGCTTTTTACAAGAAAACACCTCGTCAAAGGCACTGTCGCTAATTAGTTAATTAATATTTTCCTCGTCCATTACGGCTGATGAGCTATCTAATTACAGGGTTCGCGTAAATTGGTGGTCTTGTACACAGAAATAGTAGCTTTTAGAATGATTAGAGACCATGCCTATAATTATAGCATTACATAGCAATATGTATGTTATTTCTAAGAAATCAAAGTAAGTCAAACAAGTCAACGTATCATGTAGGGACATAAAACTTTGCAATGGCTTTATCAACAGAAATACTAGAGGATTTTGAGAGACAAAGATATAATGAGTATTGAAACCGATGATACAGATGTAAACTGTATGCTTAGTACCAGTGTAGACAGTATTGATAAAAGTTTTTGAATGCTCGAGATATAGGTGTCATTTGATTTATACTAGATGCACCCCGCAGCTTCGCCCGCATGGAAAATTATTTGTTAAATTTCAGAAATTTATAGCGCGCTTCCTAGGGGTATTTTCGTAAAAATATAAAATCAGTGTATAAATGTTTACTTTGCAGTTTATTTATACCGAGTTTGAGTGAATTAAACCTAGTAATAATAATTTTCCATACAAACTTTACCAACCTATTTTACCCCCTCAGAGTTTAAAATTTCCAAATTCTAATATATACTATGTGTTATTCGGTCCTAAACTATCTACATACCAAATTTCATTTAAAATAACTTATAGTAGAAGATCCGAACCTATATCGACATTCACCGGGTTGATAAATAGATTCAAACTTATTTTAAAATAAATTTTGTATTTGAGAAAATATATTAAAAAATGGGTTGACGAAAAAAATCCTGGACAGAATATTTTTTAAATGTATATTAATTATATAAACCTATTAGAACCAATTTTTTTGCATTCAACCCTATATCATCGTGTTCACAATAAAAAAGCTCTTATACTGATATTTTTTTTTTCTATTATCACATCAAGTGAAAGTAACTGGTAGGTATCGACATACCTGTTTAGACCTGTCAACCCAGTAGTGTATCCTCAGTTCGTCCAGGTAAATAATAGTCAACCCTACGTCTGCACATTCTATATGTTTTATACTTTAAGTCCATTATAAAATTTTCTTATCATCTTCATGTTGCAACATTTTATGAAAAATGATTTTTTTAAAATAATTAAAAATGTTCTGTCCAGGATTTTTTTTGTCAATCCATTTTTAATGACGACAAATTTTTTCATCATCGTAAACTCATACACAATCTTATCTATGGACACTGTATCATTACCAGTACCAGAACCGACTGGCGGCATTTAATCGGAAAAATATACAGAAATTCAAGACATTCGGTATTCTTTCTCCGTCGGACTTATAAATTGTAAAAAGGTAATAGATAGACAAAGTTACTTTCACTTCTAATAGCCAGGATTATATATAAATAATAAATAATAATAAATCATTTATTTCAGGCAACAATAGTAAAGTACAGGATGTTAAATACTTAAAACTACGGCCCATATGAAATATATACCTTAGACTAACATACATACTTTATATAAACTTATTTACTAGCACGTAGTGTCGGCGACGTGTGACACGCGATATGGGCTGCGGCCGGTAATCGTCCGCGAAAACGCCGGAACAGCACATTCTTCGGCCAGAATTCTTCCTTGGTAAAGGTCGATATCTTTTCAGTTGGAATACGCACCACAAATGATTTAAAATCACTGTGACGCGACTCCAATTGCTCGACCCTCACCAGGATGTTGGTCTTCATCTTCACATACTCCACGATCTCCTCTACCTTCGTGGTGTAGTGAAGCCTGGACACGTAGAGCAACGTCGTAGGCACGGCCGGGCGCAACAAGTAGTTAGGCCCGGTCGGAGCGACGCCGCGCTGGTTTCGGCTGCAGGGCTTCCTTTTTCTCCGCACTACCTCAGTGAAGCCTTCAGCGTCGCACGGCTTTCTCTCACACGAAGCCGGAACGGGCGCAGGGGCGCGAACAGATTCGCGACGCTGCTGCGTCTTTTTCCCTTTTTTTAGCTGTCGAAGCCTGTGGCAGGGGTGCAGCGGGCAGGCAGCTTTCGGCAGTAACGGCGGCGTATGCACGCGCGGGGGGAGAAGGCGCGCGCGCACGTGTCGGTCCCACGGGTGGAGAGACGGGGAGCGGGCGGGGAGGGCACGGCGTACGGACGGCATCGGTGTCAGCCGCGCAAGGCGAAGTATCCAATAACGCTGACACGAATGATGCAGCCGACACGTTCAGTTGACCTCCTCGGCGAGTGTTGACTTTAGATTTCTCGGGCGACCTGTCCACTGAAGCGGCGCTACGTAATAACGCTACCTCAGACTGCAGCCCGCTGATGGTGTTCTGCGAGACCTCTAACTTCAACAAGACATCAGCCAAGCTTGCCTTCAACGATGTAATATCTTTCAGCAGCCTGGTCACATCGACGTGGTCGAACGTCACGGGGGGTAGCTTACGCAGCTCCTTCGCGACGAAGTCGGGCACGTCGTCAGGATCCGTCTCCTTCAGGATGGTGATGATATCCTGGAGACTCTTCTCACCTCCGTCTCTTCGGCGTGACGGCATCTGGTCGATCTTTCCGAGCGTTTGGAACAAGAGAGCCTTTCCACTGCTGACATCCGCCTCCGTAAAGTTGGACTTGCAGATTTGGATGATGCTCACCTCATCCATTGTATCGATGGCATAAACAATATACGCCAGTAGCTCGTTGGCTATGAGCGGTTTAGACCCCATAGCAACAGTGGACAGTGGCCTTTAGCCACACGACACGTGAATTCTGATAATTCGACACTGAACAGTGTGAAACGTCTGTTGCCGAGCAGGCATTACACTGGACTGAATACACATATATGCAAGGGAAATAAGCCCGGGAATGTTCAATTATAATGGCGTCTTATTGTCTGGCTGATTCAACGTCGTCGGGAGGATTGGATTATTTTATTGTTCATGAGCGAGTAAACATGAGATATACGTCGAATGTATTGCTTCCGAGAGTTGAAGCGAAGACTTGCTTGATTAACGCAAGTTTTGGGAGTTGTGACTCGATTCCGCAAGAACTTGATCTTGATATGAGTCATCTACACTCAATGTCCACAGTTGAACATGCCCCCATAGAGCTACAAATGAGTCCCTACCTTGCTCAGGCAACGGGGTTTATTATTACCACGCTTGGCCAGCGGTTTGGCGATCGCAGTATAAGTATTAAAATTAGCAGAAAGTTGTTATTTTTTTTTCAGGATAGGTACAAACTATGTCCTTGCCAGATTTAATAAGATCCGTTAAGCCCTGAAAATGTAACTGATACAGCTATAATATTCTCATTCCACATAAAAAAATACTTTTGTAAGATAAATCGTTTATTTATTATTTATGTTTAAACACTCACAAAGTTCAAGTGTTAATTCAATTTCTAAAATAAAAGTACACCCAGATAACCGGCCTTAAACCGGATGACGCCTGATAAAGCCGGCAGCACCCGGTCATGAATGAGTAACAGCAGAGCCCATGAATGTTTTATACCCGGGTGCCGGCGATACCCGATCACACCCGGATATGTGGTATAAACGACCGGTTATTTTTAGAAGTTTCTCTACAGTGATTCTAGAGGTACATTATGGCTTGAATAAAATAGGTCTTTCGGTTTTTAGTTGTTGAAATAGACTGCGTTGGCTTATGTTTCCGGATAAAACGATGCATTAGAATCATGGCTAATTAACATACACCCTAATGATTCCAGTTTATCAAATATAACAATATCACTGTCAGTTATCTATTTAACTAATCATCACTACATAGTATAAAATAAAGTCGCTTTCTCTGTCCCTATGTCATTATGTCCCTTTGAACGCTTAAATCTTTAAAACTACGCAACGGATTTTGATGCGGTTTTTTTTAATAGATAGAGTGATTCAAGAGGAAGGTTTTTACGTATAATAAAACCGTGCGAAGCCGGGGCGGGTCGCTAGTTTCGCTATAAAAGTGATATTTTCACAAATCGATACATCTAAGTTACCTTATATAAAATAATCTCTAGTTAGTGCCCGCAGTGTTTTTTACCCAGATAATTAGATATTATTATGATAGTTTCAATGATGAAACGCAAGTTCATTCCAAGTAGTTAAAACTCCTGGAGACGTCGAATATTATATCTTTATTCCGTTTATTCCGTCGATATATTATATCTTTATTCCGTATGTTGTTATTTACATATTATGTAAATAATATAGAGACAGCCCGGTCTGATTTAGGTCAGAATTTCGATTTTACGGTAGTATCACTTGATGTCTATTTTATTCTAAATGAAGTTTAGAAATTTCTGTTTAAAATATTGCCTTCCTTGATAAATTCATAATCGTTAGAGCCGGGGCCGCTCAAGAGCCAGTGTAAAGAGCCTGACACATCAGATTGTCGATCGACGTCAGACCTCCTCTGCTTATCCGATAAAGGGCGACGCGTGTGAAATATTCATCTAAGCCTTATTTATGAGCCGTTTTCCGAACAAAAAGCCGTTTTTACTCGTTTATTTTAAGATGATTTGAATGTTTGTGCTTTTTTAAGCAATTATCTATCGCCTGTTCTCCAACTACGCTAAAGAAAATTATTAAAATTATAATTTTCTCGAATACATGACGCGTATTTTAGCAATAGTATGATCTTTTGGCATCTAAAACTTCAAGCTACTTCAAGCCACCGTATGTCAGCTTGGATGATTAAAACGCTGGTAGATAGCTACGAAGCCTAGTGACTGGCCGTCATCAAGGTCTATGTAAATTCCACCCGCCTCGCTGTATCTAGCTATATGTGTGATGTCATACATTTCCATACGTTTGTTTTCTCCTTTACCATCTACCATCCTTTATACCTACCACTTTTCCGTGCGGCCGTCTTACAGTTTCAATAAAAACATTCGAAAACACTAATCTATTTGATGATAATTGAACTAATATTTAATAATACTAATATTTGAAGCTGGCTATAATATAAAATCGATAGGTAATCGTAAATTAAAAAGTCATTAAAGTAAATAAGTTCTGTAAAGTAATATTTTAAAAGTGAACAAAATCAGAGCCAATGGGTATCATTAGCCTCGAAGGGATATCATTGAGGGTTTGAAAGGGTCAGGACAGGTAATAACATGTTTCGTCCGTTTCCAATCCAAGTTGCACGCAGGAACGCGTGTTGAACTGACAAACCATTATTTTCCAACTTCGTTGATAATTATAACTATGACTCGTTCTAAACGGACAAACCTTGAAGTTTTTTTCTATGCATAGAAACCAAGCATTATGCCATCCGCTGAAAAGTTATAATTTGTCTAGGACAAACATCAAACTTTCTGAAATATCAAATTACTTCCCTTTTTTGGATTCCAACGAAATTTAATCCCCAAGATAAATCACAGCGGCAACTTGCTTATTATAATTCTTTGATCTCAAACTCATTTCCAAAGTTGACCTTAAAAGCCTTGAGGTTAATCCCTGAAACTGAAATCAATTTGGTTTAAATAATAAAATAAAAAGTAGGTCCGGTGTCCAAGGGGAGCTTAACAGATTAATTCTCTTGATAAAATTTCACGGTTCAAGAAATCCAACTACCGGCGAGAGCGATGAACGGGACTGATTACAGAGGTCTCGACAATGCCTTCGAAGGGATAGAGAAATACTACTAATATTATAAACGCGAAAGTTTGTAAGTATGGATGGATGTTTGTTACTCTTTCACGTAAAAACTAATGAACGGATATGGATGTTATTATAGTCTGGAATAACACATAGGCTTGTTTTATTCCAGAATTCCTACGGGAACGGGAATTACCGCGGGTGAAACCGCGAGGCGCTGCTAGTACATCATATACTCACGGAAAATGGATTTAAAATACTTATACTTAACAAAATAGACTGAACTGAATGATAAAAGAAGTTCTAGCAGATAAAGGGTTAAAAAAGCTAAGGGAAATAAGTTTCAGAATGGTTTTTCCTCTTTCAAAATGGATGAAGACCATGGCATTCGTCACTAAGAAGTTTCGAAGAAAGATTTAGATTATGGAAAGTTTACACCTAGTTATTCAAAAACTATTTAAATCTCTAAGTGTCTCTCATAAGTCCATGTTGAATGTATGATCTGCAATTATCTTCCTAAACATGATTTTAGTGAAGCACCATTTTCCAAAGAAATCAATTCTAAAGTTGCGTAGCGCTACAGTAGCTAGGGCTACGGTGCTACGACGTTGCTACGACTCGTAGCGAGCTACGGGCTACGGGCTACGACGCTCCCTAGAGGACAAGGTCTTGAAGCCGTGCCATAAAATAGTTACGTATTCACGTTTTACAGCAGCTAGCATTCATTTACAGAATAGAAGAGTATTGTACTGATAGACTGTTTGAATGTTTGGATGGATATTAGCTACTTATAATTAGCAAGGACGAAATAGACTAAGACTAAAAAAACATCTTTTTTTTTTTCATTTTAAATTAATTGTAGATATATTGTAGCCCTTATAAGAAATAATTTGTATTCTCAATTTATTGCACCCACTCAAGTTATGATTTCGCTATTTATTGTGGTATGACTTAAATAAAAGACTTAATCACTGTGAACTATTTGGTCTTATCTTATGGTCTAAGAAGGTCCTAACATCATATAATAGCCTAGAAATCACCTCATGTAAACTCAAAACCGAACAGTATGAAATTATACCATAATACATAAATTCCAGCATTCCTAGCAGATGTTTATTATAACTTGGCCAAT
Organism: Eupithecia centaureata; assembly: GCA_944547425.1. NCBI lineage: Eukaryota > Metazoa > Arthropoda > Insecta > Lepidoptera > Geometridae > Eupithecia > Eupithecia centaureata. The sequence goes on along the minus strand of OX155676.1, from coordinate 833,859 downwards.
AAACCGACCAATGCTAAACTATTAAATTAAGTACCAAATTGAGCCACAATCTGCAAGCAACAATTTCAAGACCTTATTGTTGGAATTACATTGAGTTAGAGATTATAGATGTTACAGTTTCTACTACAGAGATTGCTATATCATGACTTCCTGTAAAAAAAAAATTGTAGTATTCCTTGCACCTTTATAATCAGCCCCTGTGCCTCCGATGATAAACATTGACCTCTTTAGTACGCCATATTGTCAACTTCATTACAAGGTGATATAATAATAAAAGAACTAAAAATAAAACATTTGAAGGTTTAAGAATTGAAGCAATTTGAAGGAATAAGTTCATAAACCTGAAATAAACAATGAATACAATTTATAAATAAAAACTACCTATTTGTTAAATGGCAACTGGACTGTGAACCATAGATAAACTTTTTTCTTCCTCTAACAAAAAGTTAGAACAAAATTTAGTAGTGAAAGGAACCGTAGTGTCGTATCTACGTAGCTATAACTTCATTCCCCCAATTAAAAAAACTTTTTCTTTACAACGTAAAACGGCAGTTTCTTCCAAACCTTCCGAGAGCCCTAATTCTGCAGGAGTTATCGCATGCAGCCAACCGAACCTTGGCAGTAACAGTACCTAATCTGTGCCTTTGCTCCAAACTTGCTGGTTGAAGTTAGGTCATGAAGCTGGAACCCTCCGGCTATGAGCAGCGTCAGCACATTCAACAACTTACCGACTACAATAGATAAGTTTTAAGTAGATACAGTCCTTACATACATAGTTTTTTTTAAAGTCAACTTTTCGGAATCGTTTTAAAGTGCTTTTTATTCCTTCCTTATATGTATTTTAAGTACTATTTTTAAGTAGTAAGTATTGTGAAACTTTTATAATTTGATATTATATGTTGATGAGTTTTACTAAGAAATTAGTTATTCAGGTAGTACAAATGATGTATCCAGAGCTAATCCGTTGTCTAGTGTACTCGTATATCAATAAATTCATTTAAAATATTTTCGTTTATTACTTACATATCTGATTTGTTGACCTCATCGAGCTTAATTATATTTTCTAGTTTTTTAACATGTAATTTTTTTATCAGATGATAATAATAAGTTAAGAAATAGAACCTGCGTGAAAATTATTATGTTATTATTTAATAGATATGTCTAAAATCAAATTGGTTGAAGAATTTATAAATGTTTTACTCGCAAGCATTGAGTTTCAATCTTTTGTTAGCTTACACAATTAGGCTTACTACGGTCTCGGGAGTCTAGACTGCCGACGAGAGAGGTCGTCTCGGTATTGCCCTATGTTTATACGTTTATACGTATTGCCTAAATTTAATTTTCTTAATTGCAATAAGGTTCCCCGGTTTTTTGTAGACTTTCGTATTGGCAATACCTATCTCTTCTTTTTTTAGGGTTATGTTATGCATGACCGGCCCAGCTCCAGTTTTTTTCTTCTATTCGCTGATTACCATATTTTATTATTCTTTTAATTTTATTTCCTGCAGTAGGACTCATTAAATAAGTTGCAGGTACTTTAAAAGTTGTATACTTCGTAAGCGATTGATACTTAACCAAAAAAAAAACAAATTTCACTTTTGTTTTGGTAGGTACTTTATGAGGGTTACAAATTGAAAAGTTGTTCAAATGGCTTGCGATTACAACAAAAAAGTATAAAACTTTTAGCTAGCGGGGTAAATTTTGGAAACCTATAAAATTTTCTTCGTCGAAATAACACGTGCAAATAAACAAGCACGGATTTATTTATACTAGCTTAAACCTGTCGCAACGACCCGTTACAACATAAACTTGTATTATTTCACTTTACAATGTAAAGAGGGCTTGACAAGCGGTAATTTATGTGGCAGCAAGGTTACCGCGGGCACATCTGGCCTCCTTCGACGAAGATACAGAAACTTCCGAGAGCGAACCGCAATGCCCGAATGCTGCACAAGATTCGACCCTCAAGCGCCTGTTCGGTTTTTATAGCAACGCTGTCGCCAGATGGTTTGCTTTGCTATTACTTTAATTCAGGCGTTGTACGTTGTTCTTATTCCGAACCCTTCTCATACAAGGTTGTGGCTTTGTAGGTTGCTTGTAGCCTGGAGGTCACATTGTTTATTTGGTATTATTTTAGTGGTATGCATTTGACGTTTTAATTATCATGATTTTTTACGGAACTTAAGATTTTAGTGGGCACCAGAGTGCTATTCTTAGACTAAAACGAAATCACAAATAAGCGAGGTTGTAAGTCATCACAGCAATTAATATTCATGTTCTACGTCCAAGTTAGAAATATTTCAAGTTGCGTAATGGAAAAAGTTTTTATAAGTGCCCAAATCTAGAGGTCCCTTATAAATAACTGTTAGAGCAAGCTGTTACGCACGACCTGGCTTGTTCTGTAGCGAGGGTCAGGACATGTTGCTAATTATTTAAGGATCCCTTTTGAACGCGCTTCCTTTTGTTACAACTGTTTTCTTTACAATGTTTTACGTTATTCTAGCCTCATTGAACGTTTGCCATTGAGAATGTATAAGGCGTTCTGACCCTGATTCTGGTCCTACTATTATATAATAAAATAATAATAATAATAATAATAATTCCGGACAGTCTACACAGCATCATCTAGCCCCAAGCTAAGCAGAGCTTGTGTTATGGGTACTAGATGACTGATATACTTAATACAATATATTACATAGATAGATATTTTTATTATACATGGAAAACACCCAGACCAACGGAACAAATTTCTGCAGATCGTACACAAATTTGTTCCGAGGCGGGAATCGAACCCGCAACCTCCTGCGTCGCAGGCGGACCTTCGCCCACCGCGCCACATCGGTCGTCACGTCGGTCGTACTTGATTACTTCATCTCTGTAAGGTAAATAAGATGTTGTTTGATCATAATATAATTAAACAAGTGCAATGCCTACTTACTTATAGAGCCAAAGTGTGAAGACAAGAATCAGGGTCGGAACGGCTTCTTTTTTCCACCGCTACTAGAATTTCTGGCAGATCGCCTGTTAGATGGCTCATTGATAAAGGTAGCGATTGCCAACAATTTCTGAATGCAATCAGCCTCAATGAGTGGCTCTATTTGTATAAAGCCTACACCCATTCAAATACGGGTTATAATATTAATTAGTTACGTCTAGAGATAAAAGCAGAGATTTTCTTATGATTTTCATTCTGAAAAGGATCGCTGTGATATATGTATAGAATGAAATAGTCCTTGCTTTCTATAATAATAATAATAATAATAACGTTTCGGTGACCTCTTTGGGGAAACCGAAGGCTTTGTCTGTGCAATTATGGATGAGGTAGTTAAGACGAACAATTACCGAAAGTATATCATGAAAGATGGCACGATCGATATCTGTCGAGCGTGTCATCTTCCAGGGGAGACCCTTCGTCATATACTTTCGGGTTGTTCGCACCTAGCTAACTCTCAGTACTTGCACAGACACAACCAAGTAGCCAAAATTATACATCAACAAATTGCTCTCTGATATGGCCTTACTGGTCCTGACGTTCCATACTATAAGTACACACCGGCGCCAGTTCTCGAAAACAGCCGTGCCACGCTCTATTGGGACCGCTCTATCATTACAGACAGGACTATTCTTGCAAATAAGCCTGATATTGTACTGATAGACCGGTTAGAAAGATGGGCGGTGCTAGCTGATGTCACCATACTACATGATGTTAACCTCGTTAAAGCTGAGAAAGATAAACTCAGTAAATATCTTGACTTGGCTAACGAGGTTGTCAGCATGTGGGATGTTGATTCAGCGACCATCGTCTCGATAGTCGTTTCGGTTAACGGGGTAATAGCGAAGAGCCTCGATAAACATCTCAAGAGACTCTCGCTAGGAAGTTGGATCAAGGGTCAGATCCAAAAAGCGGTTCTCCTGGATTCGGCGCGTATCGTCAGGAAGTTCCTCTGTCTGCAACCCTAGTCACCGGCTGCTTGAGCCTAGCTTCGCGGCCGGTGGTCCACCGTTTTGATATATTTTTTACTGTAGATTAGTTTTATAATATTTTTGTATTTTCTATAGTAAAAAATGTATTTTATAACGAGTATTAAAATAAATAAAGTGAAATAATAATAGTCATTTATTTCAGATAATTAAAATCCATAAAATGAATTTCTATGAAACCTCCCTCCCTTATCTCAAACATTTTACCCCCAAAGGTGTTTATTATTAAAATCGCAGGTCGATATGAACGCAGTATCAGAAGAGCACCGGAAGTGCATGAGTTATGACGCCACATCCGGCGAGTGCGCTTCCTGTGTACCAGTGGTCAGTTAATTGCCAAATGAATCATTGCTAATCTGTAATCAGTGGTTTTGTGCTAAACCCGGGTTAGGTTTCGGTTTTGGATATGGCTTTGATACATTAGTTCCGTGTGATAGAGTTGGGAAGAAAGCTCTTATCACATCTAATGTAGACGTAAAACCACATAAAAAAAGCAAACCATTGTTGTTATCATAATAATCGCAAATCATCATCAAGCCCCAAGATAAGCAGAAATGACGTAATGGGTACTAGGTAGCCGATAAACTATGCATTATATTCAATATCAAGATATATTAGTCCACAGCTGGACACAGGCCACAGTTAGACGCCATAGTACCCTGTCTTGCCAGCCTTGCAGCTTGCCTCATCCAGAATCTGCTTGCGTAGTGGTGCAGTCTTTTGCAACTCGTCGACTTTCTTTGCGAGCGTCTTACACTACGTTTGCCGAGATTTGTTCTCGGATTTAACGAGATATGCCCACTTAAGCTTTAGTCCGATTCTATGTCCTATATCGATAACTTCGTTTCTCTGTCGGATGTATTCGTTACGAATCCTAACCTTTAGAAAAACTCCGAGCATTGCAAGGATTACTAGATCGCTGATGGACTTTGAACTAGTGAATCAGACCTAATGTGAGTTTCCACGTCGCAGCTGCGTAGGTCACTACGTCTAGGACTGATTTGAAAAAAATAGTTACTTTAGTTTCAAGTATTGCAGAATAGACGATGGGAAGAGTCGGTGTACTTTCCCAAACGTTGCCTTGCTATGCTCCTATTGGACTCGTTCTTAAAATTGTCCAAGTCTATGTCTTGTTTCTTGTGTAACAATTCAAGTCTACCAAGTACGCGTATGTAGGTGTAAAATCAATATTTGTTGAGTTTCGTAGTTTCCAAAATAAGGCAGATAATAATTAGATAGGTAGGTGAAGTACCTACGAGGAAATCCGCGCCCTCTCTAAGACAACTCGATTTGCATTCCAAAGCTTCCGCGAAACTCTATTATGATGATAAAATTCATTTCTTTATCTACATGTACGGAATATTTAAGCTTTCATTAATATTTGAATTTTTTCCCCGATTCCCGCCGTTGAAACAAAACTCATAAATATGTAATAGCGAGAGAAACCGGATTCCATTGTCTATGTAAACAGGTCAACTTCTACATTTACTACATTTTCTACATTTACTTTGAAACAAATTAAATTGATGAACATCTTCTGATATAAAAATATAATAAAAGACTTTGAAGTCTTGTTAACAGTTCCGTTATTAATATTATCACTTAAAATGCATTGAATTTTATCATAACGTATCTCTAATTAATATTTTTAATAGCAGACCTTCGCAAGGTTTACAGGTTTATATGGTTTCTGATGTGGGGTTATTCCGTGATACTCGCCTATTCCCAACGTGTCACGCATGATCATTCCCAGCGTCTCACGTAAAAACATTATTGCTACAATCATTTTCACTTTAGATTGTAATAGTTACATTTTTAGTAAAAAAATATTGATATTACATTTCCTGCCTCGTTATTTAATCTGCCTTTGAAATTCTCGGTGTTATTAAATTCTTACATTTCAAGCTACGGGAGCTCAATTTTTAAAATGTCAATTCTATCCCGAGCTACGCAGGAATACCAACTGATGGTATGGAGGGGATTACAGAGCTATTTAATATTGTTTCATTCAAGGGATTTGCTCATTCAACGATAAAATGCCAACTGAAATGAGAATAGCTACCCCAATATTATAAATTGTTGCTCTATCTGAAAGAGCCTTTGGATAATTTTTAGCTTGCGCAATGAGTTCAAACGAATCTATATGTCAACAAATCTATATGTCTGTCTGTCTCAGATCTTGATCACTTCTCTATTTCCATTGTATACTTAATCCAATGTCGTCCTGTTTATTAGATTATTGGTCGAATAGTTCCCAAAACACAGGCTCTAACATCTTGGGGTTAAATGATGATGTTTGGATTGTCCAGCGTCATTTATTAAATAGAAGGTTTAAAATACAGGTATAATACGTAGGTAGGTTTGTTACTAGTAGCTCTGTGAAACTAGTACTAATAAAATTTACTGGAGTTTACTGGGTACCTCATCACAATCTCTTTACGTTCAATACTCGAACGGACGTTAAACATGCGCTCAAACAAAAAGTGTACTTCAGATCGCAAATGTGAGAAAAGTTTTCAGTCACGTCCAAATAAAAAGGCAGCCCCTTCGCTTGACCGCGACGGGGCCTCATAACTCTACTTCAATACCTAACTCGACATACACGCTCACTCCGATCCGTGTCACATTACCACTTCACCCACCTGACTCTATTATTGACCAAAGCCATTTACTCTCTTTATTTTTATCAAAAATTGTTTATTAAAATAAAAACAAGCTACACGATTAATATATCACGTGGCTTCTTTTTATTTCCTCAACGTTTCCATCGCGTTACAGCAATGGTCTTTATATTAAATAATCTGTGAGTGATGTAAAGTCATAAAAAATAAATAAAGAGAGTATTAAGTGATCTGATCGGGGTCTACTTTCCTCGGAACAAGGCCTTTTATAAAGCCCAAACCAAAGACTGAATAACGTAAAGGTGACATAGTTTCAAGCGCGAATCTGTCTAAGGTCGGAAACAAAATCACTCTATGCTTTTTCATGATTTCATAATGACTAACAATACATTTGATAAACAATATAGAGTAACAATATTTGAAATTTGAAATATTGTAACATTTTGGTTTCCATAATTGATGAAAAAAATTAGCGTTTTTAAATTAGTTAAATTGTGAATTTGCATGAAACAGCATGCTTGGTTTTTAATCAATGGCGGAGTCTAGAGCGGATCGGAGTGACCATGTAAACACATAACTCGACCCGTCCAATAATATCGTCATATTTTCCTAACATCGCGAAATTGGAATAAAAGGACGGAAGGGAAAGTTCCTATGGAATAGCAGGGTCGCATGTACTCCACATAAATAATAGACGCAATCTGTGGGACGTTCCGTAACGCTCAGTTAATATTGTATGCTTGATGGTTAGTGCGAGGAACAACACAGACTTGTGTTGAGATCGGAACGAGAACTTTTTAGAAACAAAATTCACAACACATACGATTGAGGTGCTAGGTAACAGCATCCTAACCGCGATTGCTGAAAAATTTGACTGTCCTATTATTTATAAATTGACTGAAAGGACAAAATCATTAATTACGTTTAAGCACTAACCCCTAGTTATAAGCTTACTAAAATATTGGACTATAAGTTGTCTGAAATAAATAAATAAATTATTATTAACAGCTAGCGTTAACAGAACGAGTGTTTTTGTTTGTTTCTAAAGTTTGACCGTAGTAAAGATGGTACCTATCTTCTTATTATATTTGATTACATCCGAAGCTCTATAATAGTTATCTATGAACAGATTCATTTTATAGAAATATAACAAATAACAGTGGAACTGACCGATTGCATGTATGATTGCTAGTTTGCCCAGACTATTATCAAACATTTATAGGAAGCCTTCAACCCACCCTATTACCGACGTCAATAAATTACATAGATGCGATTTACCGTGGATTTACCTGAAGCCGAGCGTTCAAACAATAGGTTTGAGTCTATGAAAATACCTCAATTATATAATATGTGCCACAAATAGCTGGATTACGTATCTTCCTCATATCGTCTTCTATATTAATTTTGTCTCAGGTGAGTGTGAAAATCTTTGTCCAAAAATCTCTCTTTTATTTCCCTTAAACCTCACAGAACATGTCACATATTTCGAATTACAAAATTTTAAAATAGGAAATAAAGTGGTCTATCTAATTTGTTGCGAACAAGCTGCGCCCCTCGGCTTCACCCGCTATATTTATTTTATATTGAGGCGTAAACAGGAGCTAAAGTGGAGTACAGTTAAACGAAGGAATTTCGAAAATTCATTCGTACAGTTGTTTAAACCTTTCTTAAGCTTTTTTGATGCATCTTGCATCTAGTTTTATTTTGTCTAGTTTAGGAAAAGATACGAAAATAGCGTTTGGTGGCCACCAAAAGCAACTTCGTATGTCAAATAATACAGTAAGCTGTCGATTACCGTAAATAAGTGAGGAGACATCCAGTGGGGTGGCAGGTACGAACCGCCTATTCCTTGTCTACGGGTAATGAGCCGCCATGATGCGCTGCTCCCCTTGCAATCTGCGGTAGTCGATGGTGCAAAGTATTGCTGACTTGGCAACTATTTCTAAATGGATACACCTATGGCAGCAAGACACGTGGTTTTATCTACCTACTGGGAACTAGGAAGTATGTTACATACAAGTTTGGGCTCCTTGAAGGTCTTTGGATGTTTTTGTTTTTGAAAATGGCAAATAAACTCATATTCTTAAATGGTACGAGTACCTATGTAGGTGCTTCCTAAGTAAAAGTGTTTCCTAAACATTATGCGGCGCATATAGTAAACCTATTTCATGATTTTCTCAAAAAACATTTACACAACACAGTTAATTCACATGCTACAAATACATCAAATCATGGTAAATATCCCGTTTACAATGACTTTGGTGTTAAAAACCATGATAGTTTTAAAAGTTATATGCTACAAATAGTATGAAAGTCGGACGAAGCATAGAAAATAATATATGCACTTTTTTTACAAAACTGGAATCTGTCAAATGATATTGTGTACTAATTAATAGTAAGTAAGTAAGTAAATCATTTATTTGTCACAAAACACACATACATAATTGGTTAATGGTAGAGAAAAGGCATAATGAAAACATAGCTTAAATTAGGTGGCTATAAAGAAACGGATAACACGTGTACATGCCTACATTAAAAAGCATTATTGATACTATATAATCTACCCAAAAATGCGTGTGTGTAGCAGTGGCAAATGGGTGATAGCTCAGTGATAATATTGCTCTATGAGCAAACACTGGTTTTCAGCCATCACCTTCAGGGTGACGAGGCGAGGCGAGCACAGCGACACACGTTCGTCCGTAATGAACATCCTGCCTACCAACAGTTGGTAAAATCTTGGAAATTAGTTTAGTACCTACTCTATACACAAATTACAAATTACCTTCATACCTACATACAAATTTAGTGTCTACACAGCCTACATACTAAAAACAATTTTTTAACTAAAAGATAGGTGGACTGTCCTCTGAGAACACCAGTCTCATAAGAGTCTGGGCAACATCGGACAGACCACCCAACATTGCAATTAAATAAATAAAAATATAACTTTATGTGTTAAAAATAGTACCCACCTATTTTAACGCTGAAAGAGTCGCGACCAGTCAGGCATTTTATATACGGCAATCGAAGTGCTTAGGAATTTCTTTTTTTGCTTCTCAAGTAAATGCATTTTAAGTTTAGACTTGAATGTATATTTTGATAAAAGATTTTTTAAAGGTGGGGGAATGTTATTCCAGCACTTCGTGGACGCATACCGGAAACTACCAGTAAATGCCGCTGTTTTATGGTCGTGATATAATAGCGCTGATCTTATAGATCTTAGCTGCCTTTTTGAATTCGGTTTTGCAAATTGGAGCTTCGCATATAAGTACTCTGGTTGCTTAGTCTTTATGACGTCAAAGAGGAGCCCCGCAAGATGCAGTTCTCTCCGTGAATCCATGTTAAGCATAGACGCCTTATTTAAGAATGGAGTGATATGACTCCTGGGAGGAACATCAAAACAAAACCTGCAGCATGCATTTTGCACGCGCTGTAATAATCGCTCAGTTCTCCTGAACAACCGAGGCCCATACATAACATCTCCATAATTAAGACGGGATAAGACTAGTGACTCGCAGATTGTGACACGTGATGCCTCTGAGAGTTGGTCTCTTATATGATATAGCACCTTGAGCCGGAAGAAACAAGCTTTAACCATACTAAGGACATAACTCTCAAATCTCAAATGAGAATCGTAGATTATGCCAAGGTTACGGGCCTCCTCTACGCGGTCTAATGGTTGATCCTGTATCTTCACTTCCAGATCGCCACATAGTCTACTTAACTGTGTCTTTGTGCCTAAGACCAAGTATTTTGACTTGGTAGGATTCAAAACAAGAGCATTACGTGTCGACCAGTCAGCTATACTATCCAGATCCTCATTAAGGCGTGTCACAAGATCTGAGAACTTATCTGCCGTGTCCGACAAGTACAGCTGTACATCATCGGCATAGCAGTGGTACATAGAATGGCCAATAGCTTGGGTAAGATCTGCGCTATAAATAACAAAGAGTAGTGGACCCAGAATGGAACCCTGGGGAACACCGCGATTAATGAGCTTAGGCTGAGACCTTTCAGTGGAACCATCACTTTTTACCAAATTTACCAACTGATAACGATTACTTAGGTAACTACTAAACCATGCGACTGAGTTTGAATCTAAACCGTAATAGCGTAACTTAGCGAGCAAAAGATTGATATTTAAACATTCAAAGGCGCGAGAAAAATCTAAAAGTGACAGCACAGTGCTAAGACCTTTATCTTGTGCCACTAGTATGTTATCGGTGACATCTAGTAAAGCCGTAGCTGTACCAGGGCCTTTTCGGAACCCGGATTGTAGAGAAGGCAGAAGGTTATGACTTTCTACATATTTTGTTAGCTGTCCGGAAACTGTCTTCTCTAGCAGCTTTGAGAGGAATGGGAGAATACTAATAGGACGTAGATCTTTGAGCTCAATAGGGTTATCATTCTTAGGAATAGGTGTTATAAGTGCTTCTTTCCATTTGCTTGGGACAATACCTGATGTTATAGACTTATTGATAATAGCAGTTATGGCATCCAGGGTACAAGGGAGTGAAAACAAGATCATATCTCTACTAATACCATCGCATCCGACAGAATTCGATTTTATGGACATTATATGTTTACTTATCTCAGATGAACTTGTAGGAGCTAATTTAAAGGTTATATCATGAAAGCGATTGTGTTCAAAAAAAGATAAAAGAGAATTGGAAACTACATTTGCTCCAGGCACATTTAAAAAGTGTTCATTTATTTTGTTTGAGTCATTGAAGTGGCCCGGCAACGATTTTTCTTTAGAAGAATCAAGAAGAATTTTATTCTTTAAGTTGTTCCAGAAAACTTTACTATTATTAACCTCCGAGTTTATTAACCTATTAAAATAAGCTCTCTTTTCCCCAGCAATACCCTTTAAAACTAGAGTCTTAAGTTCTTTATAATATTGTCTATCTTTATCAGATCTAGACTTACGATAAGTGTTGTGTGCTTTATTACGCTCATCAATCATCATTTTGCAAACGTCTGTGATCCAAGGTAGTGAGTCCTTGTTTTTAACAGTAATAGTTTTAGAAGGTGCGTGTTTATCAAAGAGTGATATCAACATTGAATTAAATTTATCCAGCATTAGATCAACTGTAGGTAAGTCAGTTACTTCATTCCAATTTTCTGCATATAAATCTTTATTAAAAGCTTCTAATGAAATATTTTTAATCGGTCTGTAAGTAAAAGTTCTAGGGGGGATTATTACTTTTTTTAAAGACATTGTAACATTAATCATAGCATGTCCATTTGATCCGGTGATGTTGTAAACAGAAACATCACGCACCGGAGCGTTAGTACATACGACATCTATAAGGGTCTCGGTATGCGATGTGTAGTGTGTCGGCTTATCCACAACTTGACGGAGATTCATATACTCAAGGAATTGTGCCAGCTTAACTGTATTTGCATTTTTTTCTTGAAGCATGTTAATATTAAAATCCCCTAATAAAAAAATAGAGTCGTACTTTGAAAAAAAATTGACCGAATCAGTAATCGCGTCAATAAACGTCTCTACATTCATCCAAGGTGGACGATAAGCGGTACCTATTGCTAGACGATAACCATTCACGCGAGTGGATAACCACATTTGTTCAATAACATCATTAGGCCTGTTCAAGTAACGCACATTAATACCACGCTTTATATAGAATGCAAGGCCGCCTCCCCTGCCACCGCGCATATGCAGCGGGCGCGGGGTGTTACGCATTCGGTATCCCGGGACGGACGGCGCGCAGGCCTCTTGTCCGCTTGGTATCCACGTTTCATTTATTGCGACCAGGTCTGCACTATTACAACACATGGCTACAAGAAAATCATCGTGTCCAGTATTTAATGATCCCGCGTTATAAAGTCCTAACTTTAGGAATTTTGTTTTAGGACCCATTATAACTTAAAATACAAATAGTGTGAATATTGTTAAAAGAATTTAAAAAACTTAGCGTGCGGGAATCTAATAGAACGGCTAAAACAAGATCATAGTGAGCTGAACGTATTGTGCTGCGCTGTGCCATAAGCCCAAGACAATTTATACTACACACTGATAAACACTCACATTGTCGTAAATGTTCAATAATCCGAGCATTAAACACACTAGACTTAAATTTAAAATTATAATAAGGAACATAGATGTAATCGAAGTAAACTTTAAGACACTCGCTATAAAAGTGTTCACGTGTTAGCTTAATTATAAATATTAATGTAAATGCACGTGATTGTATTGCAATGAAATAAGTACTAAATATGTATAACATAAAAAAGATATAACACAAATCAAAAAAGTAAGTATACCTGTGGATAAGTAGGCTGTAACTTAAATTTAAAAAAGAATTAAAGTTCACACAAATAATAGTAAGCTCTCTTTGCAGTAGCTTAAAAAACTTATAAATTAAAAAGTCAATGTTAACTCTATTGCAAATTATCTTTTGCAGGCGACGACGCACCAATAACTTCAGGGCCAAAAACACGCCGCAAGTCACCCTCTGTACGGATAAGATGACGGGGCGAGTCCTGTTTCATCCTTACGTATATCTTGCCTTCCCTTGTCCAGATGAAACGCCAACCGAGTCTACTTCCGAGTTCACGTGCCTGCCTGAAAAGCTGTCGGTTCATTTTGGTCAATCTTTCATTGACATAAAACCGGCGATGCGGAGCAGGTAATCCTGTGTCTTCAGTGGTAACCCCGCGACGGACGCGAGTTGCCTTTAGTACCTGGTCTTTTAGGGAGCGCCTACTTAGCCGTACGACAATAGGCCGGGGGCGGGGAGCACGTTCCTGTTCGGATGACTCATAAATCTTCCCCACCCGGGTGACACTGACCAGGTCCTCCTCAGCTAATTTGACACCCAGCTTCAGACCTAGAGTGGTAACAATGTGTACTAGGTTTTCGCCTTTCCCTTCAGGGATGCATGCGATCTCGATGTCATTGTTCAGCAGATCTTGATCGCGGTCATTTAAGTCACACTTCAGCTGCTCAATCGTCTCCATAAGTAAGTTGTCAGTAGCCGGTACACCGCCATCAGATAAACGTTCTTCCAGCCGTCCTACTCGTCCTTCCAAATCATAAATTTTTTGGTCGCACTCATTAATTCTGACCGTCAGGCCAGCCATGGTCTCATTAAAAATCTCCATTTGGTGACGAGTGGCTCTCATCTCCTCCCTGAACTGACGAACCTCTAAAAGAAGCGCTTGTAGATCTGTGTGTGTATTGTCCTCAACGCCGCCAACTTCTGAAGCCGGAGGGCTTATCGCCAACTCGATTCCTTCAACCACACCGTCGCCCGAACCATGATGGCTTGTCTCCCCACGTACCGGAGTGTGTGTATTGTCAGTTTTAGGCTGTTTGCTTATGCATAGAATGCACTTCCATTTAGATCTTTGGTCTGTCGTCAAGCTCTTATATTTACTCTCAGTAAAATTTGCACATTGGATATCATAGGGCTGCGTACAAATACAACATTTGATATAATTTCTTCCTATAATTGGATTTTTGCAACCAGCACACTTCCCAGCTCTTGACATTTTTGTTATATAAAACAAAAAATAAAAATAGCGCAAATTTTAATTTAAGATGGTAGGAGTATCCGAACCCGGGGCCACCAAACGCTACCGCAACAGTAAACCGCCACACCACCGAAGCTGTAAGCGCTTGAGCGAAAATAGGCAAATGAAGCAGTTAGCGTGTGACGTTACTGCAGTTAGCCCGCAGCAGTGTTAACCGGTTCCGTAACAAAGCCACAACGCACGATTTCAAGGTTATAACTTTTAGTTATAACTCAGGTGTTCAAGTTATTAATTGTTTGATTTTAGCACAGGCACTGAGCGTTTACGGTTGATTTGTACACCAATGGAGGGATAATATTTTATGGATTACACTGATATATGGTTTACTGCGATTTAACTGGTTTTACCGCGAGTTACAATTTTTTAAACTAAAGTTCAATCTGACTAACGTGTGGTCAGGCGCTCGCTCGACTCGTCACTCCCCACTAATAAGTCACTAATAAGTAATGATTTGTATAACTTGTAACCCGCTGCTCCCAAAATCGCACACAAGTCTTAGTTCCCAGTGGTGGGACACACAGCACAACTTGCAAGTGGTTAGAATTCTCAACCTCTGCAAGTTAGGTAGTTGTTGTAAGGCGCGTGCAGCATCCCTACCATGTAACTAAGTCAAGTTTCGGGAATTTCCGATACGAGAGACTTGATCAGCCCAAGTTGGGAGAATAGTTTCATTGGCATAACTAGAAGGTAAGTAACCGTATAGCTAATTGGTTTCAAATAATTATAAACTATCTAAATATAATTATCTACATGACACATAACACCGGTATGCTGAGTGTGAAACATTGCAAAAATTTCGTTAACTCGGCGATCGAGTTCATCGAGAATACGCCAAACGCGAAGTCAACGTAAAATGTGAGATTGTGAACGCCATCATACTTTACTAAAAAAAGTAACGATTACTCGACACGTTTTCAAGTTATGGTTTGTATTAGAGATGGGCCGAACATGGGTTTCACCGAATACGAACATTCGGCCGAATATTCGGTAAAACTTTTACCGAACCGAATATTCCGTCCATTGATTCCGTTCCGTCGCACAAATGCAAGTCTAAACTTCATAATCTACTAAGGTGTTGTGATATGATTCAGCTATTCTCTGACACAATAAAGACTGACCGAAATAAATATCTTGTTTATTTTCCTTCAATTAAGGCCGTTATAATAGTATATTATTATAAAGAGTTAACACAGAAGCTTAATCCCAAAACAACTAGATACCTATATTTTGCATTAAGTTATTATGGATTCCTTGCCTACCCTGCGTCCGGCGTGAAGATATTGATTGAAGCTATTATCTATTTACCAACCTACTTTAATTGAAAATGAAGTTTCAGTGACGACAAAATTAGAAAGCTACACTCTAAAACACTTACTTCATTACACTGTACACTCAAATCATGATAATACACGGGTTTTAACAGTAAAAACTTTGAGTATCACTTTGCCGAACACTAGGTGATTCAGCCGAATATTCGGCCGAATATGAATATTCGGTAAAGCTGCCGAATATGCCGAATAACGAATATAAAGCGAGAATTCGGCCCATCTCTAGTTTGTATTGTCTATTACATTTGTTTTATTCTCTTTCTAATGCTTACGCAAAAAAGAGAAGAAAAACACCGTTTGTTTTGCAAAAAGTAAACAAACAAAATGACGTCCATTCGCGTATTCGCCAAAAATAATTTTGAAGAAAGGAGAACTTTAAGCAATCATAAACTAAGTGCAACCAACATACACAATTATAAGCTGAAACCCATCGGAGAGAAAGGGTGCGGTTCGCAGAAGAATATTAAAACTTTGACTGGCAGAACAATACCGTGATTTTCACTGATGAAAAAACATTTAGGTCTGACACGGATCGGTCGGAAAATGCTTTGGAGGAAACCAAACGAACGACTCCTTCCACAAAATATACTAACTGTTCGACCAAGTCGCAGAATTACCCTAGGTATGATATTGTGATAAGTATTTCATATTCTGTTGCAAAATCTGTTTCTTATACCTACTTGAGTTTCTTATACCTAATATCCAACAGCTTTCTTTTACTACAAACTAAATTGCCTGTCCAGTCAATTATTAATTTAATAATGTGCACCCCTACCTACAAGTCTTGAAAAGTCAGTGTTATTTTCAGGTTATTGGGGCTGAATGTCATCCATGGGCCCAGGCGAACTCATAGAAATTGACAGCCGCATGAATGGGAACAATACTTACAAGTATTGAATGAAGTTATCATAAACCAACAGCGCGCGTTGCTTGTCCAGTAGGGCACGTATAGGTATTTTGTGCAAGATGCAGTTCATCGCTCGAAAATTGTAACAGAATAGCTGCTATCTACTCAGAATGATATGACTGCAATTCCTTGGCCATCTTAAAAGTCTGGATTTAAATCCAATTGGGAATAAGTGGGGTTTAATAGTTTTTGAATTGAAATTCAGAAGAATTCGATCAAAATGCAATTTACGCAGATTTTAAGATCATGGGACAAAATGCGTGGAAGTGATGCAGGCTGGAATACGGTTTCTCAAATGAAAAGCAGGCTAGAACAAATTTTACTAATCGAAAGTTATCGAATACAATTTTAATTATTGTTGTCAATAAATTAAATTTACTAGTTCTAGCATGATTATCATTTAGCGTATTGAGTATAATATACTCCACATTTCTCAAAATAGGTAAATTATGGTCTGTTACACACGAGGGATCTCAATTGTTAATATTTATTAGATGCTGCATGAAATAAAGTAGACCTTACAGTAGATAGACTGTGGTATAGGTATTCTAATAATAACAAAACGTGTTTCTTCTACTTGTGTGTTGACTTTTATTTACTTGGATTTCAAAACAACATAGCTGTATGAAAAGGAACCGAAAATGTAATACGTTTTAATTATTAAGTATAAGTTAATATTAGTTTTTAGACTTTCTTTGTAGTCTCTAAATAAAATAACATGACATATAATCTAAGATGTGTTTATAATATTCCAATCCTATTTCTTATTAATAAAAAAACAGATTATAGACAATTATTATGCTAAAAGATCAGGATAAAGCAAAAATAACATTTATATAAAGATTCGAACATCCAACCCTAGATCGCAAGCCTACCCCTTAAACCATTCATCTAGGACTAGATTACTGTTTTAGTCGAAATTATGATCCATAAAGGAAGTTTTTATTTCAGCCAGCTCAAGAGTTTTAAAGGAGAACACAAAAGGATCAAAATATTACTATCAAATGTAGCTAAAATCGGAGCGTAGATCATGTCCTTTACATTACTTTTTATTTCACTTCAATACATGCAGTATTTCCGAAGTGACGTTTTCGTCTCACTCGAGGTCAAAGAGAATAAGGCCCGGCGCCCATTATCGGCATCGGCAAGGAAAAGGATCCTTCGGCATCCTACACGCAAGCGCACACTGTCGGGAACTATGCTTTGGATGCAACGTTCTTAGGGATGACGAGGCGTCCTTAAGCATGCCGCACCGTCCTGTAGCTTGCCGAAGCGTCTCAATATCAATGTGAGTCAAATGATTCAAATGGCGGATGCCTCCCCTCGTCCCGCAGGGCAAGCTATCCCCCCGAGTGTTGCCTCGGCGCCGGCGGCGTACCGAAGGATGCCGAAGCATCCCGAAGGATTCTCAAGGCTGCCGATGCAGCCTCAAGCATATCTAAGCGGTATTTTTTGTTATTACGACCATATACACGGCAATTTCTACTTTATTGCCATTATGTTAATGTATATTGCTATTTGACACCTAAAATCCTCAGTCGTGCCGATGCCGATAATGGGCGCCGAGCCTAATACGGTTACTATGGTCTCACTGAAGAATTATCAAGTGAAATACTTTACTTTTAAAGTTTACTTATTATAGTAGCTATCTGTCAAAAATTGACGTAATTTGCCGTTCACACTCGCATATCTGTCAAAAAATTAAGTAAACTATCAAATTCACGTTTTAAGAAACTATAAAGGTAATGGTTATCGATTCAAACTCGCAAAAAAGTTTTGTAAACTTCCCGCTAGGGGCGCTGGTCAGATTTCCATACAAAATAAAGTAACGCAAACTTTGTAGTAAACAGTAAAGCCGTTCACACTCAGCACACGGATTCGCTTAAGAAGTCCGAAAATAAACGAATCCGTACTCGAACGCAACGAAGTTACATATTCTATCTGTGATGTATTTAGGTTTAATAAAGTCTCAAATTACAGACTTTTCTTGAAAACTGTCAAAGATGTCACCTTCAATCTGAGATGCGCTTAATGATTCGGGTGTTATGCCCGGGCTACTAGCCTAAAAAATATAACTCCATCCTATTAAAAACTGTCCTGGCTTGTCAACTACCTTACTAGTTTACTAGCTTAGAAATGAAGCTAGTTTTGTCTACACGAAGCCAGAAGTACTAGCTTGCTAGCTTACTGACACTAGCTTGCTATCCTGGCTTGAAAAACTAACCTCGTGTAGCCCGGGCATAAGAGCCACCTACCACAAAGTTGACCAAAAGGTTATTTTAGATTTCAGTCACACAAAGAAAGTAATGCTACATTCATAAGTCGAATAGCTTCACCAAATAAGGGTTTTATTTGGTGAAGCTATTCGATTTCGTAATTGTGATACTAACAATTTTCATAGCTAACAAAGTTTCTCAAAACCAAAATAAAACGCTATAATATAGTTTGTAGCGTTTTTTACTTAAAGTTATGGTAAGGAAATTGAAAATTTTAACTAAAGCATCAGTTTCATTCCACGCTCAAGGAAGATACAGCTACGCACAAAGTTGGGACCATAGGTAAATACATTATTATGTGCACAGAATTACCATAGTGCTGAATAACAGCGGCCGTGGGAGTTCACACGTGGGCAAACACACGCTCTTGACTGTACCCGACGGGAATATAAACAAGAGTACAAAACGGAAAATATTCTGAGGTTAAATTAAATTAAAAGGCTTTTTATACGGATAGACAAACAGACAGGACTAATTATGGGTAAGGTTTTCATTATTATTTGTCATTTGAATTGTCAACCTGAAAAGTTTTGTATTTCAAAATGTTTGTGACTCGTTTTTTTTTTATTTTCTTTAATTCTTTATTTGATTATATTGTACCTACAGCCAACAACTGACTTTTGTACTTCGCTGTGTAATCAGAAAAATGTTCAGATTACATACATTTTTTTTTTGTTCTTGTTCGATGAAGTGGTTAGAAATCGAATTACAAATCAGGTGGAATCAAATGTCATAGGAAAACATTTTATAAGAAGATATAGACGCTTTATCTATGTATGTATGTATATACCTACCAAAGTCGACGGGCATTCGGCGGGTCCCGACGAGGAGACGAAATGTAAAAATGAATTGAAAAATATGCATTTAAATAAAAAAAGTGATGCAGTCTTTGTTTCCTCATAAATTACGCTTATGACTCCTTACACAATTTCACTTTAACCCGTATGTTTCTTTAAAAAGGCAACCAAAATGTATTTATTTGTGGACAATAGATATCATAATAGTCAACTCATGTAAATTTAAAAGTATCTTGCGACGAATACCCGACAATTTGTTGTTTGAAAGGAAAATACGGTTTATGATTTAATTTACGCTAAAATATATTCAACCAAAAGTGTTCGACCTACTTCAGAGTAAGCTTCACGAGCTACATCCGTATGAATATTATAAACACGTCGACTGGCGTGTGATGATTTATAATTCTGTTTGACCCACGTCAGCTCAGAGATGCGGATTGTCATGTGCTTGTTAAATAACTATGATGTAGTGCTTCAAATCCTAAATGTGGGCAGACTTAAATATACAGGATATTTAGGTCAGGGAAGTAAGAGAGGTTCAACCTTAATCTTTGCAGCTATAGGAAAATAATCAGCGGTTATAATGATGTTAAATTATTATTAATGTTGATCTCTCGTTGATAACTTCTATATGTTTGTACCAACTTGATGTACTTGTAATTTTGTTAAACAGAATGATTACTTTTAACTTTTTTTATATTTTTTTGAGTGAAGTTTCATCAATAACTCGAAGCTCTTTGCTAGCTCATTGCATCCAAGACTTGAACTCACTTGACTTGAGAGGCCAAGATCCACTGCAGCGACCTAGACAGGTTTTTTGTTTTAAAATCAATTCTCTAAATCATGAGTAGGTAATCGCTAATCCTGTAATTTGCTTACAACAAGCAAATTACAGGATTAGCGATGCATTTAAATCCTTTCCTTTCCTACTTTTATATATATCGAGTTAGATTATGTGGTGTCTTTTTAGCCTCTTGGGATAGTTGATGGATCAAATCTTTAATATCATAGTTATCATATCATAGTTGAGAATCGTCTGACACTTTAGCTGTTAGCTATTGTGTCGATTTCGAAATGACCATGAAGTTCACCAAGACAGGTGGTGAATAAGTAACTTGACAGTTCCTTTCAGTAATAACACCAACAATAAGCGATCTTCCAGCGGCAGCACATAATTGCCGGGACTTCGCGCTGACATAAAACCCGTGATTTTTGATGAGTTGAATAGAAGCATCGGCAGGGATTCTGACGTCATTGTTTTCTCAACCCTCGCCGCCGAGCCTTTTGTTATTGCTGGCTTACCTACAAACAATGGGGCAGGCGGAACAAAAGCCTAATTGTAAAGTAAGGCTTTCCAAGATAATCCCCTTTTTTTGCCAATTTTCAAAGGTATCATGGCTAGTTGGTGTACTAAATTACGCAATTTTAAATTCACTGTCTACATTTTCTTTATAAATATAACCTTACATTTTCAAATATTTTGTTGATTTTTCGTGTAGAGAGCTCAATATTCAAGCCGATCAATATCGAGCATGAAATTAATATTTCTTTCTTTTGAAGTGAATCGCAAGGGTCACCGACCCCTGATTGCCCCGTGGGTAAAAACCGCTTGTCCTTCAATTACCTGCTTGGCATGCTATAATTCCGCAATTTTTAACTCCATTATGCCAAGTCTATTCCTGTCGTCTATCATTACTGTTAACGTGTAATGTGACGATGATTGACTGACAGTTGTGTAGCCTTCAAAGGAGTTGTTAAGTAGAGCTTATAATGTTGAAGGAAACTTATAAGACAGAGTATGAAAAATTTACCAAGCGCAATGTTATCTGATTTGTGGCACCGCTCGTCGTTTGTTTTCTTTAATGTCCTTAGTAGGCCAAGCACCGCAAACATAAAATCAAAGAGATTTAAACCTTATAGGACGCTTGGACTCGTCAGTAATAAATAAATAAATAAATTACAAGTCACTATTAAGTGTAAAAAATGGTCCTTGGCTCAGCATTGTGTAGTATTTGGCTAGCCCGAATGCTTGAAAAAAATAACAATCAAAGATGGAAACAAATGTTATGTTGAGAAATGCTGATTTTATATCAAAAAATTGCTGTGCTCTAAGAGGCCAATTTGTTTCAGCACACAATAATGGCTAACGAATAAAACATGTCAAAAAAATTGCAATCCACACCACATAGAAAACTAAAAACATTATATAGTAGGTTCCTTGGTTAGTACTCCGCCTTTGATAATCCAGCTTTTTAAAATTCAAAAAGTTAATCTTGAAGTTTTCCACCAAGTTCGTAATAAAGAGGTTTTCATTCAATAAACAAGGCGACTTGTTGAGTCTCTTCACGGCGCAAGACTTTGTGCTTTAATATTTTAATTAGTGCTGCCTCAACTTCGCAGTGTATTGTACCTCAGCTTTATTATGACGACCTCAAGATGACTAATTAAGCCTTTGCAAACACACTCAATAATAATTTGTTCTTGTGCTTGTTGGAGAACACGACGCAACTTACTGTTAAATAGTTAGTTTCTCTTTGTAGGTACCTACTAATGAAATAACAATAAATAAAAAGAAAAACGTCAATTATCAATTAATACAGCTGTGACAAAAACATAATTAACTTTAACGTCAGATAAATAATTATTACAATTACTTTAGGAAAAATGGTGATCACTGATTTTCGTGACCGTCGAACGACAAGACTATTTCGTTGTCTAATCTAATCAGTTAGTTATAGAATGGTTCAGTGTTAAGCTGTTTTGTAAATTTGGTTGTTGGCTAAACTTTTGTTGTTGACTGTACTTACTCATTTTTTCTGTCTTGATATTCAAATGAACAAAGATCAGTGAAGAACGATAAGTTGAAGAACACTGCAAAATATATTCCTCAGATTATATTAGACAATCCACACAGCATCATACTAAGTACTAAATAACTATAAATGATTAATACATTACATTACCTAGATAGATCAGATATGTTTCTACTATAAATAGAAAATACCCAGAACCCTGGGACAAATATTGGCAGATCGTAAAATCAATTTTCCCATGGCAGGAATCGAATCCGCAACCTCCGGCATCGCAAACGGGTCTTTACCCGCCGCTCCACTGAGGTCGTCATAATACAGACAAAAAATACGTAATCCTCACCAATCTTAAATTTTCTGGGGGCGTTTACCAGTTCATTCATAAATTGATAAAATAATTCCGTCGAATAAGCGGCTACAGCCCACATATTCCTGAAATTTCTAATGAGACCCTACCGAACGACCCTCAACCATATATAAAATACTAGCGACCCGCCCCGGCTTCGCACGGATTTATTATGCGTATAAACCTTTTTCTTGAATCACTCTATCTATTAAAAAAAACCGCATCAAAATCCGTTGCGTAGTTTGAAAGATTTAAGCGTTCAACACATAGGGACATAGGGACACAGAAAGCGACTTTGTTTTATAGAGGTACTATGTAGTGATATCAATACCATATCAGTATAGCATAACACCTACACAAGATCATTAATATCACTTCCCATGAATATTATCCACACGGGTAGTTCCTCAAAGAATAGTTTTTCATCTCAGACATAATGCTCGATTAACACTCCATAACGGTCAACCGGATGTGAGGACGCCGCGCGGCCGCTTAGATAGCGGAAATATATCGCCGGAAGTGGCCGGCCATTATTCGGGTGTCTTTCATAAGAGCTTATTATTTTAGAGATACCTTGTGGTGCGGGTAGTTTGTGATTAATTGTTTGGAAGGTGTTTTGGATCAAAGTTTATGAATGAATAGGCTGATCTGTTTGTTGTGCTGATTATTACAGCGAACGTTGCTTCTGTTTTTGTGGTCTCAAGACATTAATATCACACTAATATTAAGAATGCGAAAGTTTGGATGGATGAATGTTTGTTGCCTCTTCACGCCAAAGGTTCTGAACGGAGGGGCTGAAATTTTGAATAGACTCAGTTCTAGGCCTGGAAAATGTAGGCTACTTTTCATAAATTTTCCCACGGACGAAGTCGCCATGTGCAGGTAGAGAAATTACAAAGGTTTAAAGTTTCAATTATGAGGACAGTTATTGACTTTGCAACCTGCTCATGCAACTAAATATGTACTGGCGTAGTGTTTTAACCTAAAATGTGCCAGTAGTTCATGTCCTTACAAATATAATTTAGCCCAAAACGAAGTACACAACTGGTTAACTAAAGTAACTACAACATTTCAATATTCCTACTTCCCTTATTCAGTAAAAACGCATGCGACGCCGCGAACAGAAGCTAGATAAAACTAAGATTACCCGAAAAAACTAAAACCTTACATTGACAGCAGACGATATTGTGAGATAAATCTTAACGCGATCGGAAACATTCACTGAGATTGCGGTCAAACGAAGGTCTTTAAAAAAATAAAAAGAGTGCTTCTATAAATTCAACCTGCCTCATCTATTTTTGTTGTAACCTACGATCTTCTATAAACTAAACCTTACTTTCACATTGCATCTTAAGCCTAAGCAAGCATTAGCAGCATTACAAGCACAGATCGGTATCAGCAGATCACAGATCGGTATATATTCTATGCTTGTAATGCACGAGCTCAGATTGTATCGCTGCATTAGATAGATTGCATCGATAGCTGCCACACGCTCCTGGGGGTCTGCTCTTGGTTTGGTTGGGTACACTCTGTGTTGCTACTCTAGTACTACAAATTTCGGATCGACAGTTTTATGTTGTTGATTTATGCTTAAACTTTCCATTACATAAAAACGTGCTTTAATACATAAACCCAAACTTATATTGACCTGTTTAACTTTTTGGCGTAAAGAAGCAAATTTAAAAACATTGAAAATTCAATCTTTTACAATATTAGAGTGGTCTTTCTTCTGACTCAAATTTTAGTGTTCATTAGCCATTCTATACAAATGAAAATTGAAGAGTATACTTTTATATAAATAAAGGTTCCAAGTTTTGATCCTAAATCACGAACCTTCTACTGAGCATTCAGTTTTCGTTTGATTACTATACCTATGCAAATGAAAAAATATAAAGTTCTACAAAAGAGTAGACCTCCAGAACCCTCGGAAGTCCCGTGGCTAATGACGTATCGTGTCACGTGGCCGGCGCGTGCGTCCACCTCTAATGTATTGCAATTAAAGATAAGATTTTAGGACAAATTGGGGCTGCAGTCATCTTCAAATATGATAGAAGCACTTAGGAAATGAAACGACGGGACGGGCTCGAGGAGGAAAAAAGAAAGTTGGTTTTGTCAACGGCCAAGTTGAATACAATTCGTAGTCGAGTTTTATTTCTCACGTGATTAGAATTTATTTACATGACGATGGAGATATAACATTTCTTACAAATTTGATATATACGATTATAATAAAGAGCAAAACCAAGAGTTAAAGCTATAAAGTATTAAAATACTGCTGTTACTTTAAAAACCTATGAAACTAAATATACAACTTATACACACTCACATAATTTCAAATACCACAAAGCTAAATAAAATAATTGATTTAGAACCAACCCCCCTAATTCAAGAAAATTACTCAAAGGTTGCTCAATTAGTTATTACTTTACATGAAGGTAACTCATCAATTACCGTGAATCGACGCAATACGTATTGTTGACATTGAGGCGTTATTTATCTACGGGATCAGAGATTGATTGATAAGTAAGCTAAAAAGCCGGGGGTGGTATAATTGAGCGAATTTCCTCAGAACGTGGGTGTTATCGCATTTTCCGACACCTACACACGGCTGTTTAGTTTCTCTACCGATTGAGACTTTGCTGCTATTTTCGACGTTCTCAGTGGTCCAAGTTCCATCTGCAATGTAATTGTATCATATTATTATTGTGTGATTTGTATATATTTGTTCCTGATCTTTTCTTTTTCTTGTCCAAATAAATAAAATAGCTATGAATGTAAATTATTGATATTAAGTGTATGCATCATTTATCTAGTCGTAGGTACCCATAACACAAGATCTGTTAAGTTTGTTTGGTTCTAGATGCTGATGTGCGGATTGCCCATCATTAAATGATTTCGATTTGCAGAAAGACAAGATGATTCGATACTGAATTACTAAAGGATATATAATACACTAGCAGCGCCTCGCGGTTTCACCCGCGGTAATTCCTGTTCTCGTGGGAATTCGTGGATAAAATATAGCCTATGTGTTATTCCAGACTATAATCTATCTCTGTGCCAAATTACATTCATATCCGTTCAGTAGTTTTTGCGTGAAAGAGTAACAAACATCCATCCATCTATCCATACTTAAAAACTTTCGCGTTTATAATATTAGTAGGATGTAGTTTACTTCGGCTTGAGTGTAGGGGACACATGCGCTAGTAAGAGCACTTCTACGTTTGTTTGGATACGTCGAAAATTGATATATTCGGGCACCATTGGGGCGTAGAGAGACGCTCTAGGTATAACTGGATTAAGAAATTGGAAGCCGATTTTTGCAAAACAAAGATGTTTGGAGTAGTGTGTCAAAGGCCAAGAACTTCGATTTGTTGAGCAACAGGTGTAAGTGGGATGACGATCTGCGAAAGACTGCTGGCAGATACTGAATGTGGCACAGAAATCTGATTAGTAAGATTTCTGTGGATTGCGGCAAGTTAAGGACAGGGCGCTATGGCGCATTAGGAGCGGCCTATGTCCAGCTGTGGACTAGTATATGTTGATGATGATGAGTAAGTTGCCTCCGACTCAAAAAGAGATCCGTTAATTAATGTAAAATTTCTGAATTTTACTCAAGTTCGACACAAAGTCAATCCGTGTGTATCAGGCATTAGGGTGTGCATCGTACCGTGTGACATATCTCAAATTAATGTTATGTTTTGTCATTCCCTCACTTTATATTCACAGTTTAATGACGTAGCACTACAAGTACGCCACTATACTGCTTAGATATGGTGAACTAGCTTCTGCTCCCGGCATCGCTCGCACGGTACCTTCCAATCATGCCTCATTGATTTAATATGGATCTTGGCCTCGAGTTCCGGTGGTCACCAGTGGAACCGTGTTTTACTTGGTATGTATCGTGTGCAGACTTCTCACAGATGCCAAAGGTGACCGGAAAATGCGCATAAGCAGTGCCCAGAATGCCGCCAGCATTTTTTGCACACTGCCTTCTAGTAAAGGCTTAGATTTTGAGGAAATTGATACAAATGAAAAACTAGTTTTCAAATTCAGTAAAGAACCCATCGTGTACATGCCATAACATAATGTTCCCATTTAATCAGTCTTGGTATTCGCCATTTTTTCATTACCTTACACTAAAAATATATTTTCTTAAAAATTTCAATGAACAGTACAGCGTTAAACAAAACAACTCCTGTCTATCTGTCTATTCGAGATGAACACCCTGAAGATTGTTTTGCTTAGACGAAGGATTTCCTTGCAATTGCATTCGCATACTTCCATTTTCATCGTAAAGAATTAACAAACAGACAGATTCAACGCTTCAACTTCTTATAGTTTCACCACTCGTGAGTTATTTCCGCATTTATAATCGTATAGTATAGAGTTTGGATGTGAAGCGTGCAGGCTTCACTAAAATGGCAAAACACGAGTTTGCTCTTACTGGACGTCGGCGCACAAAAACCAATATTTGGAAGGGTGCTATTGAATCGCACCCTTTCCGTATAAAAAACGGATATCTTTTGATTAATACGTTCAGGCTGTGCGTAGAGCTGTGATGTTGACAACAATGTGCAAATAAGTGTAGCAACTACTTAGACATAATACTTCACCTTGCTGGAGGTTAAGCGGCTTGCTTGTTATAAGTACTACCGTTATAGACAATAGTTATTTAAATGCAATGCAAGATATAAAACTCAAGGAGCGCTTTTTCGGTCAAAAAAAACAATATTTTTCATCCTCATTCTTAAACCTAACTATAAAAATCTCTATAAAAGACGTAGAAAACAACAAAACATTTGACGACCGATGTGGCGCGGTGGGCGAAGGTCCGCCTGCGACGCAGGAGGTTGCGGGTTCGATTCCCGCCTCGGAACAAATTTGTGCACGATCTGCAGAAATTTGTTTCGTTGGTCTGGGTGTTTAATATGTATAATAAAAAAAATCTATCTATGTAGTATATTGTATTAAGTATATCAGTCATCTAGTACCCATGACACAAGCTCTGCTTAGCTTGGGGCTAGATGATGCTGTGTGGACTGTCCAGAATTATTTATTTATTATTATTTATTAATCTTTCTTAAAATTTTGACCGGGTTACCATGAAAATAGTGTTTGTTTATTTTAAAATGATTGGTAGTAAAATACATCCTGAATTGTTTTCAATTTCATGTTTGGTTTAACAGTATATTCAAAACAGGAACAAGTTATTCAAAATTAAATCATAATACGGCATGTTTGGGCGCGCGCTTCCGTTTGTGGTTTTTAATCAAGCAGAATGCGTCGAGTTCTCGCGGTCAACACTCATGCATACATTTAAAACTACTATTTTAATTATGCTCTGCGAATCAACGGCTAAATTATTCTCGGTTATATTCAACGTGAACTGCGATGAAATATTTTATTGTTCATGATCCACGAGTATGCAACACAACCGAGAGGAATTAAAGAGGTGGGTGTTAATAATTACTCACATCTAGTTAATTATTCCTGGAATATTTACAGCATCATCTAGCCAAGGCAGGCAGACCTAGTATTAGTTGGTTGGCTAACTTAACTACACCTAGTACCTGTACTTAATTATGAAATAAATACAAATTTATTTATAAAAAAGAGCCTAAACGCCGCTCAGGAGTTCGTGAAGAATATTTTAATTTAAAAACTTATATCTGTGAGCGGGTTACCTACGAGCCTAGTTTGTGTTAGAAGAACACCACCAACGTTTCGCCTTTTAACGAGGAACTTAAATTGTTTATAGGTACATTATATTATTGAAATAAAGTAAAAAGAACCCATTTATTATTCCAATTTGCCGACATAACCAATTTATTGTAGAGTTTTTTTTAATCCTTAAAAATTACGTCATCAACACATTTTGAGTGGCTAATAAAGTTTCTAAGAAGTCTGATTATTTGTTAGGCTTGGGTTCCCATGTTTTTTGACTGTAAAATCTTGTCTCTATACGGAAAGCCTCACAAAAATTGAGCCGCATACTTTGTAAAGCAAAACTGTGTCACTACAACCATCGTCACAACATGGAGTAAATTTAACTGGCACAATGACACCAAATAATTGTTTGGTTGATAAATAGTACGTATATATTTACTTCCTGCGGTAGATTTAAAGAAGAGATTATTCCAAGATTCCCGAAAAGCTTTACAACCATTGGCCAAATGCCCAGACACCTTGGGCGCCTGATATATTATTTCACCGGAAGTTCTTGGCAATTGATAACCATAAAAAATACCCCTATATGAATATGTTCTCAACTTTGTAAGATTTATTAAAGATATTACAGGGAATGGGAAACGTTATTCAAGCACAGGTGTGCTGACGATTTGCTAACTCGCCATATTTTTGTGAGAGAGTTAGAGCCGTGTGAATACTATGTAATATTGCAAAATTTATGGCTGGGCAGAAGTTTTTATCAGTTTCCTACTGTTCACCAAAAACCAGATGCTTGAAATTCATATTTAAAATAGAAAAAGAGTTTATTTTATAGATATAGAGATTATAATTTAAAAACTGAAATTAGAATCTGCAGTAAATTTTATCGTGATTTCAGGCCTTCATTTCTTGTTTATATTCTAATTTTTAAACATATAATTATACGAATCGTATCAATAGCCCGCTACGAAGTAATTAATTTCCATATCCCCTGCAGATTATAATGCTTCATTCCACCAGCACTGTAGCTACTAATGAGAATTTAATAAAACGTAAAAGCGAACAGCCAGAGTTGTAACAAAAACGTAACATAAGCACTTCTTAATAGCCAATATGCGAAGCCGAAATTGCTTTCGTAACGTTGTTTTCCGAGGTAACTAATATCGGAGTAATCCTATTAGGACGCGCTTGTGTTACCCCATCGATGGTTCATGTTTATCTCTTTTTCTAACTCGGCTGTACAGTTTCATTACAAGTCTTGATAGCTTTTGGCGCAGCCACTTCTAGAGTATTAACACCAGCTCGAAAAAAATTAAACGAGACTCAACTAATAACAATAGAGCGGTTCTGCACAAAGCATGCCCGCAGATTGATGGCTTTTTGTACAAAAATTATTATTATTTATGAAACTTACCCATTACACAAGCTCTGCTTAGCTTGGGGCTAGATGCAGTGTGGACTGTCCGGAATTTATGAAACTTAAGGAGCGGGGTTAGGAAGTCCAAAGACGTTTACACTTATATTACGGTCAATAATAAAATTCAAAGTGATTACGTATAGGAGAGATACTCAAAACATAATAATTTACTTCAAGAATAAGGCTTAGGTGTTGAACCACATTCCCGGCGTAATAAACATTGTACTACTCTGTCAAGAAAGTACCGGGAAAAGATCAATAATACACAAAATGTTTGTTATTCATCCAAATTTATTTTATCACCTTCAAAGTATGCTCCTTCAGAAACGATACACTTACGCCAACGAATTATCCAATCATCAAAACATTTTTTATACGCTGTTTCCGGAATTGAGTTCAGTTCTCGCCGCGAATTCTCCTTTATGTCTTGTACCGATTGAAAACGGGTGCCACGAAGTGGTAATTTGAGCTTAGGAAAAAGAAAGAAGTCGGCCGGAGCCATATCTGGTGAATATGGTGGTTGCTCGATGGTATTTGTTGAGTGTTTGGTCAAAAATTCGGTCACAATGATGGCCTTGTGCGAAGGCGCATTATCGTGGTGCAAAATCCAAGAATTTTCTTTCCACAAATCTGGCCTTTTTCGTCGAATTTGCTCTCTTAAACGCCGCATAACGCTCAAATAATATTCTTTATTTACCGTTTCACCTTCCGGCAAGAATTCCGAGTGCACAACACCGCGATGCGAACACTTTTGCGATGTTAACTTCAATTGCAGACGTTGATGGCCTACCAGAGCGAGGCAAATCTTCCATCACATCTCGACCGCTTTTGAACGCTTTGTACCACTCTTAAGCACGTGTTTTTGATAAAGTCGATTCACCGAAAGCCTTCTGTAACATTTTCAGTGACTCCGAACACGAAATTCCATTGACGATGCAAAACTTAAGACAAACTCTTTGTTCGATGTTTTTGTCCATTGTGAAATTTGCAATACACACTAGATATGATGTAACTAAAAACAGCACTGTATTTAATATAAATAACAGATGCAACTCAAACTCCGCGCCAAAATGGCAAACAGTTGTGCCAACCTAACAACAACAAAAAAAACAAAAATTTGAATTTGGAACCATAAACAAATCATCCATTCCCGATACTTTTTTGACTGAATGTATATAGATAACCCATGACAAAAAACAACTTACTAGTACTTAAGGCGCAAACAGCACCTAAAGTGGCGCCCCCACTTATTTTATCATATTATTCCGTTAAACACAAAGGAATTTCTAAAATACAAACTTCACTTTAAGTGCTGTTTGCGCCTTAAGGAGTCAAAGTTTACCTTCGGGCAAAAGGACGGGCGGGCGGGCATGGTGTCACCATGCCCGCCCGTCCGTCATCAGTGATCCCTGTTGACTAAGAAAAAAAAATTCTATTTTTAGTCTTCTGATAGCAAGCCTTTTTCTATTAAAACACCTCTATAAGCGGATAAATGCCATTTTAGAAAAATTATCTGAAAAAAGGTTAAGACTCTCCAAGACTCTGCTTTGGAAACAAACGGTAATTCTAAATGAGTCCCTCTGTTGAAAACCCAACCATGTAAAGGTAAGGCAAAGAAAACAGCCGCAGGACTTACAAGACCTTTGAAGTAATTTAATGGAGTTTAAATTGCCCGGCTAGTTACACCAACTGTGTCCGTGTGATGGTCCGGAATTCTTTTATTGCTGGTTTCTGTCCGCGACTTCACACGACGATTTTTTCAATCCCAACTGAATCATGATGTAAAGATAATTCTTTGTGCTCTTTCAATAGACCGAGCATAGGGATTGTTGTCTAGGATACATTAAAGGAAAATTACGTCAGTCTTGAGTGTGTTAAAATGAGATTGTGTGTTATTATGAGATTCGTTCCTTCGACTTCATTTATTTACGAAATGTATGACGATGCAATGTCATTTTAGTCTTTCTACACAACACCCCTGTGCTTATCTTACGATTTTAGAACTACATTTATGCAAAATTATCTCGGTCCGTTCAATATTTTACGAAATAAACATCTCCAATTCGTCCAAACTTTATTATTATTGTGAAGTAGTACTTGTGCTCGGTTTTATCTTGTTACTCTTTAGCTGCATAATACTTTAAAGTTATTATTTCCTTTGCTTAGCTTATGGCCCCTGGATAAAAGAACAGAACGAGAATTTTACATTCAGATAAATTAATTTTCCTTCAGAAAAAACCAGATTGCAAATATTAGTACGCTGCAGTTATAAATTACGATCGTAAACCAGGTGAAAACCTTTTTTTTTATTATTGGAAATGGTTGAGCGTTTGGCCACTATCTCGCGTATGTGAAGATGTGTCCTAAGATGGAGCATGCTTTGTTAAATAAGAGTTAGTTCATATTCGCCATCGTAGTGATCGCTTAGTTCTCAAAAATTTTTGAAAACGTCATTCGAATTTTTAACTGACAAAAAACGAGCTTCTCAATTTCAGTAATTTATTTTACTAAATGTCTCAGGTTTTTTTCTGTATATACTAATTTAAAGAAGACTGGCGAAGTTCTTTGACTCTCAGCCCCACCCAGTTTTTGCCGCGTTCATGAACGAAATCAATCAATATTCATACACCTTAGCAAGACAAACAAAATGTTACTAGAATTTAGCTTCTTAAAGTTGGGAATAAAATGATATTATATGAATAATGAACGAAGTTAGGTTATAATAATATGTAATGAGTTATTGTCATTTCCTTAGAATAATTAGGCTTAGAACCGCAGTAGGCTCACGCGAAGTGAAGCCATTTCAAGTTAGTCTTTAAAGGCTACGTAAGGACATCGCTCGACTCATCAGTGCATTATGTCAAGTCCTACGGGGAAGAGCTCTAATATAAATTACTTATTGTGCAGTGAAAGGGTCAACTCTTCACATAATCATTAAAAACAGTCCAACATTCCATTTCATGGGTAATAAAATACTGGAATCTTTTATTCTTGAGTAAAACATTAGTTTAGGTACAAAAATCAATCGTAAATAAAACAGACGCCATTACAATAAAATGTTGAAAAAATATTTTATGGCTTCAAGTTAAAGCGGAATTTTGTGTGAAATTATCACTCTATGTCTAGTTACCTACTATAAGGTCATTTCCTACAATAAACATCTCATTTTATCAATATCTAATTGAAATCGATAACAAAATCAACATATTTATCATCTTTTAATAATAATATACTGACGAGTCGAGAGATGTACGTAGCCTTTATAGGCTACCTTTAAAAATAAAATAAATAAAATAAAATCGGTTTATTTCAGGCACAAAAAAAGACCCATATCACACAGCAAAAAATTAAATTAAGGACCTACACAATATAAATTATAAAATTAAAGATTAAAATTAAAACTACGATAGGTAAGTAGGTACCTATTTTCTATTTCCGTCCATATGGACAGAAATCCAGTGTCTATATATAGGATTGGCCAGATAGTCAGAAACAGCCCTCAGGATGACGTTGTTGAAGCGACTAAGCCGACTCCAGAAGGCTGCTATCCTCGTCCGTCTTATAGCGAAGAAGTCTGGAACTCCCGCGTCAGAGAACATGGTCGACGCACTGCAGTGTCTTGGCAGCCTCATAAGGGCCCGGTATGCGTTATTATACTGGACCCTTATGGTGCTGAATGATTTCCGAGTGAAGTTGTACCAAAGCTGGCAGGTGTACATACCTAAGCAGTATGCCTTAAACAGGGTATTCTTCACATCGGAACTGCAGTTGGCGAATCGGCGCGCGAGCATGTTACCTCTGACGGCGAGAGCTCTCCTCTCCCGCTCCATGTCCGCATCATCTTTTGATGACTCCGTCAGAAGGTGACCGAGGTATCTGAACTCTTTGACCATTTTAATGGCCGCACTGCCCAAGCGTACCTCAGGCACCTTCTCAGGACCTCTTCCCGACCTGAACACCATTAATTCGGTTTTTGTGACGTTATATTTTAATCCATGAGCAATAGCATATTGCTCACAGATTAAAAGCAACTTTTTTAAACCTTTGATCGAGGGACTAAGGAGCACCATATCGTCTGCATAGCTTAGGTTGTTGACACAAACGTTACCTAAGTGGCATCCGATTCTGGCGCTCCTCAGCTCCCCTATCAGATCGTTAACGTAGAGGTTGAACAGGTCGGGAGAAGTCAACCCACCTTGGCGGACTCCGCAATCTAGCCTATAATCGCTAGATGTCGTGTCACCCCACTTCACGTTGTTAATTTGGTTTCTGTACCAGTACCTCAACAGATTCACTACATAATGTGGTACTCGCGCGTTCACCAGCTTTGACCAGAGAATTTCATAATTCACGAGGTCAAAAGCCCGGCTAAGGTCTAAGAAGCACGCATAGACCGATGTACCTTGTGACGTGTAATAATTTACAGTGCTTTTTAAACTCATGATGGCTGAATCTGTTGAGAGACCGGGACTGAAACCAAATTGTGCGTCATCAATTTTAATGTTTTTAAGCAGATCTGATTGAATGAGTCGCTCCAACACCTTTCCTAAAACTGTACCTAACGATATAGGTCGATAATTTGCAGACGAACTAAGATCTCCAGTTTTATTCTTTATAATAGGTACTACGACTGTTTTCATGAGATCATTTGGTAAATAACTATATCTTATACATAAATTATAAAATTTACATAAATGTTCATATAAATTGTCGCTAGCCCAGAGAATGTGCTCAATGCTGAGACCATCATGGCCAGGTGACTTGCCACGCTTCATCCTTTTGACAGCTGTTCTTACGTCAGTGGCCGTGATCTTAACTGGATGGTCATTTAGACGAGTCTCAGCAACGGGCACACTCCCTATAGGCTGCGGCATTACCTTAAAACGTTTAGCAAATAGTTCAGCTATGGGTAGCGGATCCTGCAGACCGTCCATTGAAACCGGTAAGCTTTGTTTGTAATTAAATTTTTTTGTAGCATTCCAAAATTTTGAAAAGTTGTTGTCTCTTCTATGTATTGCTAGTATATTCATTTTAATCTGTTCTTCGTTTCGCTGACACCATTTAATTTTGTTTTTAAATTCCGAACGGGTACTACGCATCTCATCATATATTCGCCCTTGAGACGGTCTGCCGGCCGCCACCCAGTAGCTGAAGGTTCGTCTTGCGGCCTGATAGCTGTCCCTGACATGATAGTTCCAGCCAATCAGTTTTTTGCTTGTCTTACGTGCCTTAGCTTGAGAGCTTTTTACTGCTGCGTTTTGCATTGTCTTAATAATATGATTATAATAATTATCAATAAGCTTATAATAGTCAGTCAAATGAGTACAATCTAAAATACTATCACAGGAACATGTAAAATTTAAATTATCACAGTTGTCAATACTCTCAAAACAATATTTACCATACATCCTAATCTGGTCACAGTCCCTCTCCCCCCATCGAATACTTTTCATTGAATCGCGATTGTCTGAGCTGGCTGAAACAACTGGCAATCTTCCCAGGTTACACACAATGCGTAATGGGAAGTGATCGGACCATGTGACTTCGTAAATTACGTCCGCAGATACAACAGTATCCCAAGCTGCTTTAGTTACAAGGCAGTGGTCCAACCAGCTCATACATCCGCGATGCGCATCACTCATATATGTATACGTATCAGAGTCCGTTCCGAGAATTTCCATGTCCGCACATTCCCATTGAAGGTCCTCACAGAACGACATCATCTCCCGGCCAAAGTGCTTCGAAGGATGCGCATTAAAGTCGCCAATCACATATGCGACCTGAACATCACTTTCTTCAATAATAGCGCTAATCAATGCTAAGCATTCCGTAAACTCTGCTGTGTTCTTTTCATCATCAACAGGCATGTATACGTTCACTAATAGAAAGGAACCCATTTCCATTGATATCTTTACAGCCATGATACGGTCACATGTAGATTCCACAGGTGAAACATTTGGAAACCTTGCCTTATTCCATAATATGGCCAGGCCACCATAGGGCCTTCCTCTGAGAATACCTACAGAAGTGTCAATGGAAGACTTGGCAACGCATCCAAAGTCTTTATTAATTTCGTGAACAAAGTTCAGATCGTGAGGCTGAAGCCAAGTCTCCTGCAGCGCTATAATATCGGCCGACCTGGACAAGTCTCGAATGCTCTGCACAGCTCTTTTAACGTTCTTACAGTTGAACGAAACTATGGATATGTTTGAGGTTGTACTATACATATTAGTGAGTATTATTATTCGTTCTTACTTTCGCCGTAAACTCACGGTAGATTCTAAATTTCACACCCATTGGCCAGAAACTTTCATTCAAAAATAAATTCAAGTTAGTCCTAGGCACAGTTAATTTAAACGAGTTAAATTCTGTTTCTTTTTTCTGAGTCAGAAATTCAACAGTTTTGCATTCTTGTCCCATTCCACGAATGTATTCTTGAACATCCTCGGCTGTTGTAGATTTACTCAATCTCGATACATACACAGCCGACATAAACTCCGCTACCTGCAGTTTAGTAGAGCCCTGCGCCGTTCCTATAAAATTACTCAGCCTCTTACGTTTTTTACGCTCGACTAAAGTAAAACTTTCATTATGCAACGGGTCTCGCGGTGCGCGAACGTGCATTTCCTCCTGCGCGCTGCCGCCGCCGGCCGAGTCCGTGGCACTCACTACCATGTCTTAAATGACCTTTAAATGACTCCGCTTCGCGTGACCCTACTGCGGTTCTAAGCGTAATTATTCTAAGCTTTGAAATTGGCAGTTTGAAGTTCCTGTCCCATTTAAGTCCTCATTCACACGGGAGCTTTTTAACGCCCTTTTAAAAAGCGTAATTAGAACAAATACATTTTCAAGTACTTGTTCATACGACAGCGCTTTTAAATCGCGACGCTTTTTTATCGAGCAGTTTTCCATTTTGAGCGCTGGGCGTTGGTCGTTAAAGGGAATACAACATATTATATGAAACTTCGTTAATTGTTTTATTTATCTTAATGCCAGTCGTTGTACAGTACAGGTGATATAGCTAGTTGCAGTAATTTAGCAGAATAACCATTTCGACGTCGTACGAAAGCGTGAGAGAAAACATAAAAGCGTTCGTATGAAAAATAATTTTGAGAACGTTATAAAAGCGCCAACGTTGGGATTGAACTCAACGCTTTTTAAGCCCCCGTGCGAATTAGGCCTAAGATTATTCAAAACGTTGCACGCATGTCAACTGACTTGCCATTTGACACATAGTTTGATGTTTGAACGTTCCATTATTGGCACTTATTTTATTTATCTTGGTTTTTGCATCATTGATATCGTTTCGTTATTACATTTTTGAAAATATTAAAACGTTTATATCTTAAGATTCCCAACTTTAAAAATTATGAGATTTTCAGAATAAAAGCCCCTTAATCAAAGGAATTAATGTTCCAATTTCTGACCATGTACGTTTCCTCAAACTATTGGGTCCATTTTCGCCAGTCTTCTTTGTCGTTTTTAATTGCGTATTTTATTGACATCGACTACATCGATGATGATCTCATTTTTTGTTTATTCCATCCTTCGTGAATGTAAAGGTAATACTACTTAAGCCAGGATCAAGCAGTCAACGGGATTTCTATTCTCGCAGAGGTTTCGACTCCGTCTCTAGACACGTCTCGCCCGCTCCGAATAATTCTCGTTCCACTAATGGCGGACATCGTGTCTCCACTTCCTTTTTTTAACAATTCAATTCAGTCTTAGGAACTGTACGTCCAACGACTGCTCTTTTACATAGAAATGTACTTTCCAAGTTGAGGACGTTTCTAAACTGAAAGTTTCCTACGCTTGTTGTTGAATGGTAATAAAGGATTAAAGAAACGTGCAATGTCTTTGGAATTATTGCTCTTTTTTTGTCTGGGGCACGTTCAGTTTGCTTGTCTACATTTTAAACGATACGGAATTAGGCATTTAAATTAAATGAAACATAGCTCGATAAGACTTGAAAATCGAATTGAGTAGTCTTATTTCTATGTTTGTTGATGGTATGGAGTTGTTAGCCACTCAAATGGTTCTGTAATGTTTCAGTTTTGTAACAGATTTTTTGAAATTTTCGCGAGGTTTGGATGTTCCTAAAGTACTTGTAGGTTTTTTCTCATTTTGTATAATATTGCAATTTAAAATTGGAGATTTAATGCCTGACAAGTATTCTCCACAGTTGAATAAGTGTAGAAAAAATAGAGTAATAGAAATAAAGAGAGCGAAACACGTTCCCGCCTTTTTATAAATTTAAATCATACATGTACATCATAAATTTTCCGAGAGTGAAACAGCGGGGCTCAGCTAATCGTATATAGAACAGGATCACTAGTGAAAATAAATTATTTTATTATTTCTGAGAAGGCAGCTGAAAGAGTCTTTATAGTTCAATACAACATTCTTCAAGTGAATATTCTAAGAGCTTACAGTTTCAATATAAATTCTTGCTTCGGCATGTGCGTTCTAAGAACTGTTTCAAGAAGCCAACTATTTATTTTGATATTGCCTCTATTTATTATGAGAAGGCTTTTAGAGTAAATATTGTTTCAAATAATGGAGATCCTGCGGAAATTATTTATAGATTACAATTTGGCTTCTTTATGTGTTTGTTTTGTAAGCTTAAAGAAATAATAATATTCTCTGTTCCACGAGAAAATACACGAATCCAGAACTCAATAATTTGATTTCTATAGACCAAAGATGTTGTATGTCCTGTATCTTGATGTTGTTTGTACCCACATTAACAATATTTTAAGGGACAGTCCCTTACCTTTAAACTCATAAAATAACTACAATTTTATTACCAGCTATCTTATCTACCCTAACCTTATCAGCATAAGTAAAGCATCGACCGTGGGGTTAGCCCTAACCGAAAATCCTCAGAATTGTAGGCGCTGTATAGAAACCGTACCGTAAAATAACGTTCCGGATGGAATGTAAATACACGGTGATATGAATATAAATGCGTTATAAGTAGATGGCCTACGTGGCCGATACCAGAAAGGAACTTCCCTTCGGGGGAGGCATATGGCAAATCTGATGGCGGACACGTGATTTTGGTTAAAGGTACATAATATAGTAGCATGTGGTGATACAGTAGTAATATTGGCGTACCTATCTTTATATTTTTCGTATAAAATTGCTTTTTTCAGCTAAGATCAAGGTATCGAGAATACTTTTACAAACATTGTAATAACTTTTCCCAGTTGAAAGAGCCATGGTGAGACTCTGAGATTTGTATATAGGCTAACAAAATAGCAGAACCCTAATCAAATAGGTACATTAATATCATGTTCTTCGCATGCTGCATTGGTATCACTTATTTGTAGAACAATAGGTGCCCATACTGTTGCTTTATTATTAAAACAGAGCATAAAAATATTGTACTGCAGAAATATCTTAAGGATTGGAAGGTCTAAAATTTTTAAGTGTGTAACAAATGTCGACAAAACCCATATCTTTTTTTTCTGATAAAATATTAAAAAGGCGTAGGATTTTCAGGCAAAAATGTTCATGTGCAATGTACAAGTACAATGTCATTCTGTGTGAAGTTACGTGCGAAAGCTAGTTCACTTAAATTATTTAAATTGTTTAAAACTAGTTTGAATAATTTATATTCCTTGATTGCATATTTCGTATTTCGTAAACTATTGTATTAGGTAGATTTAGCTAGTAATTCCGTACGGCGCGCCGTACGGAATTACTAGCTAAATCTACCTAATACACGGCGTGTTATGTGGAGGTTTATTTTTATAAATCTAATTTACATGTTCCGTATAAAATTTGCGTATTTACTAAAAGCAAATGAAATAATCAGTTGCGATCTTAAAATCGTTATCTATCATATCATAGGTCCTCTATCATAACAGTTCACATAAAATGCTTGAAGAAATACGTGTAACATATTCATCGCATAAACTTTACTTAGTTGAGTACTATCGCACTAGATTTTGATAAAAAGAGGCTCTGCGGTTGGAAATGTTTACTGTTTCTGGTGCAACTTCCTTGTAGCAGTAGAATGCATATACTTTAGTACTGACACTTAGAGCCTTGCTAAGTCTGTTTTATGGAAATGTTCCTCAACAGAACCAAAACGCGAGATTCAAGGCAATAGAAACTGAATTTTGGTATATTATACCAAAATTAGACATAGACATAGACATAGACATAGACATTCATTTATTTACTGCTTAACACACAATACAGAACACA
The DNA here is from genome assembly GCA_944547425.1 of Eupithecia centaureata. Taxonomy (NCBI): domain Eukaryota; kingdom Metazoa; phylum Arthropoda; class Insecta; order Lepidoptera; family Geometridae; genus Eupithecia; species Eupithecia centaureata. Next base: position 793,934 of record OX155676.1, on the reverse strand, counting down.
TTTTTAAACACAGTTTATAAAAATAAAATAAACATTTAACATAAATACATATTCCTACAGAGAAAAAAAAAAAACATAAAATATTTATTTCAAATAAAAAAGAGATCATCTGTACTGTATGTCTCAGCAGCAAAAAGGTCTCGACTCAGCATTAAATGCCTTACCACTCAAGAGTGGATAGGCGCTGATATTCTGCCGAAACCATTGCGATCACAAGACCCTGTGAGGGTCAGTTTGTAAATTCAGTTTTGTATCGTTAGTGTAATCGTCGTAATGTGCAAATGAATTAAAAATACGATTTAACCAGGATTTTATAACATGCTGTTTTAGACTTATGCCAAATAAAAATTCTGAGAGACACCTAGATCCCAAGACTAGAAGCAATAGCGGCTCTTCTCAAAGTGTTTTATTTTGGAATTGGGTGATTCTCCCGGTCTTCAAAAATACACGTCCGGCTCGAAAAATCATACAAAAAGTATCCCTAGCCCTTTGATTTTTTTTATGATAGTAGATTAGACAAAGATAATAGGGGAGGCCTTTTTTAGTTTTTTGATATTCTTATTTTAAATATGTAAAAATAAATAAAATCCTTGGAAATTATGACTTCCGTGGTGCGTCCGGACCTCATGTTCCGGTGTGGTACTAATTTACATAGGTTCACAATAACCCAGATAGTTACTTGCTTATTTCACGCTACTACTACGCAAAACTAAGCTTTAGTTGACAAGTTACAACGAGATAACTTCGCGTCCGTCGTTTAGCTCTGATTTCCCTGGTGCGCACTAAATTATTCATAAATACTGTACTTTAATACCTGCGTAAATAGTTGTTAGACTGAGAGAAAGTATCAGTCACGCCTCATCAGTGGTGTGTACAACAAAGGTGTATGTCTCCACGTCACTCTGTTATTTCGGTACGTAATCACTTTCCGTGGCTTGGTATCTAGAAATTCTGATTACCATGTTGACTATAAATTTGTTCATACTAATCCTATTGTTATAATAATTGCAATAATTTATGCCTTTTGTGTTCCTAATTTCGACTGCATATTTCAATGTAAATTAAACCAGCAAATCAAGAAAATTTCTAGGATTTTGTAATTATTTTTGATTTCCGTGGTACTGATTTCCGTGGATTTAGCGGGTTGATTAACATCTCAATAATAATATTTTTTATGTTTTTATAATGTTTTTTTGGATAAAAGTTTATAATAAATATAAAATGAATAATTATAATATTTTTAATACAAAGATAAACATTATTAGTGTGACTTTTATTAAAAATTTACTTTAATCTCATTAAAAAAATAACTTCTGCCAGGTTTACTCAATATTATACGCCTATTTCTCTAAGTAAAAGAAAAGAGTGGGATAGAATAGGCCTATTTTGATTAGTAGTTGATCTATAATTCCATCTTTAGAATAGAACCTAGCAACATGACTGATTATAAAATTGTGTGAACTCGATGTAGATGTAAACTATTGCCTTAGTTCCATTTTCATTGATATACTATAGAACATAAACCTACGTCTTACAGGATATAAATAATATTTGAAAAACCTAGTGCTTAAATAATATAACCTATGTGATTTAATAAACTGATTAAAACCTAAATGTTTACAGTAATGATTTAAAAGTGTTTTGTAAAAACTGATTGAAACAACAAACATCAAATAATTGGTCCATAGTTTTAAGAAGCTTAATAATCTACTTACTACCGAAAACACATATTTTTATTGATAAACCAACCCATATTTGATTTTGGTGATATAAATGTTGATTTCCGTGGACACCATATTTTTAAAATTGAATAACTTCGTAACCATAAAGCCAATAAAGTTCCCTTCACTACCAAAAAATTCAAAATTAAATCTTCATTTAGAATATACCATCATTATGTGCAATTTCAACAAAAAAAAATGTACCACAGAAGTCAAACAAAAAACGAGTTTTCGTAGAATCACCCAATTACATACTCGTAATATCCCAAAAAATTTTCACTTCGGCGTGACTTGAACCGGCACGTTCTTTCTAAATTTTTTTAACTTACCGAGTTCAAAATTCAAAGTACAGAAAAACCAGGAAATAAAATAGTCACTGTGTTCACCTCAATCTTTGTAAGTTCAAGTAATGAAGTGAAAAAGAAAGCTCTACCTTACTATGTGCCTTAGTTTTCAAGCTACTTTGAACGTCTACTGTGATTTGTGTTTATTTTAATAAACCGTTTTATGTTCAAAACTGAACGTTTATTTCATTTCATTTGTGTAGTCTTTTCACATCCATAAAAACGAGCCCAAAACATAATCTTTTCCTATCAGTTTCCAAGAAACTAACTGTCTTAAAAAATCTTAAAGTGGGCAAGTAGTGATGTTTCTCAAGCCTTTAGAAGAATAACTCCTAGAACACCCTCCTGAGAAACCCCTGTAATTCCACAACACGCGTCAAGATATCATCCATATGTATATACAGCGTACATATACATACGTCAGTGCATATGCATATTGTCTGGGCCGAGAGCACTCTGCTCGCTCACAATAGGCGCACTGTAATTTCAAGTTTTTATAGCCTTGTTGCCAGCAATATGTAAGGACTTTCTTTTGTTGCCGTCTGGGTTTAAGTTTGTTTGTAGGATTAAATGTTATCAAACTCATTTTAATTGGGATTAGGATACTGTGTACCAATAACTTTATGTTATCATCATCATCAAACTATAACACTCCAATGCTGCACATAGGCCACTTTTTTATAGTGAAGTTTCTTTAATTTTATAAGAAAGAATTTGGATCAGAATGTTTTCATAACCTACATTCGTAGGTAGCAGGCAGCGGAAATCGAACTTGCGTCTTAGACCGACTTTCGCTAACTGTGCCGCAGGGGTCGTCAAATTAATACAAAAAGTATTTTATTCACACTCCACTCGCCACAATAACGAATGACTGTGAATGTATAAATACTGCAAAATATTCGAAAAAGTTTTTCGACGGGTAGTATTTTATAGATCACAATTTTAGTGTTCTGCAAACGCTCGCTTTTATATGTAAGCGTTGAATGTCGCCCTCGATTTGCCAAACTAACTCAACCTCACGTACGATTTCGTGCACACCGACTCAGTACTACCCGTTCCCATATCTGACCGAAATCTTTTCATTCACAAGTGCACTGCTGAAACTTAATGTTTAAGGACCAGTTCCGCACACTGGAATAAACATTGAAATGGAACATTCGCGAATTTTCTCGAGATCAGCAGCCTTAGCCAAGCGGCATTCGCTATGAAGCGATTCCATTTCTATAATCGTCATCGCTCATACGATAGCGAAGTTCGATTGGTAGACAAAGTAACCTACGCGTAGCGATCGCCTTTTCTATTCCATTGATCGCTAAATACCCCGCTTAGTCTATGGTTTTCTATAGCAAACGTCAAATATGTTATTAGCTTATTTTGCTCGTCTCTATTACGTTCCGGTTTATGCAAAACTTAATTTTATTCAAGAAAAGCTTTTTTATTATTTACTACGTGTAGAGGCTTGTTATAATTAATTTTTGATTATTTGAGTCGCGTATTTAAATTCTACGGCATAATTGATGAGTTGAAATGGAAATAAAAATTATTTGGTTTTGCGAACTAACTTTTTGAAAAGTTACTTAGTCAATTGAAATGAAACACAGTGGATCTATCAGGAAACAATTAGGTACTTAAATTTTTGGAGGGAGCTCTTGAAAATTGAAATTATTTGAGCCACTTCAGCTGAGCTAAAGGAATCAAGAGCACCTATACAAAAGCGTTATCATAAAACACTTCTAAAGTTTCAAGTCGCAAGACAGGCAGGTACTTTTTGTAAACAATGACGCGATTCACAAAGAAATATTTAGAACATGAGCTCTTTAGTTTATTTATGTTACGTTACAACCACGGAGACCTTGCAACCTTGACCTTAAATTATAACAATACTACTGCATTTTGGTCTCTACAGCACAGGGTATCCTAGTGTAGAGATCAAAGTGAAATTACTATTATTAGTAGTATCTAGATAACTACCAATAATAAGAATAATTTTAAGTTAATGTGATTATGTTTTATGTATCTGCCTATGCATGTATTTGTGATCAATAAATTTACTTTACTTACTTAAACTTCCGCCTGGTGCGCAGGGACGTTTGAGGGTTCTAATTTGCTGAGCCTGAAGTGCTCAATAAACAATTATTCGGGCATTTTATCATCACTTTCCAATTGCCGCCAAGAATGGTAGTTTGTGCGGCGTCTAAACCAAGTGTTTTTATTTTGAGCTGACCACAGCAAACGCAGCGTTATGCATCTTTAATTAGGTATGCAACACTAACACCAAATTTATTTTAAAATCACAAAACAGACGACGCAGTAAACACTCCCTAATGATTTCTTCCTACAGCTGTTTATGAAATCGCCATTTTGTTTCGATATCTACAGGGTCTTAGCGTTCGCTAGTGTTCCATCAAGAGAATCGACAACTAAGCGAATTCGCTTGTCAAAAGTGCCACTTGGCTAGGAATTTGTATGAAGTAATCGTTCAATGTTGTCGATTCGTTTGGTGGAATAGAAAAGTATGATACATTGTCTACCAATAATCTACTCGTTGAAAACAGATCACGTGATATATCTAAGGGATATGTCAAACCCATACATTTTTGGACTTATCTACTATCGCTTTCGCTAACTGATTGTTACATTGTCTAGGCCAGCAGTCCTATTAATACCATTAGGTACCACTTTCAAAAGACGCCCGTGAGGCCTCGATTTTAATACAATTTATTTTGAGACATCCACGGTCAACCGTTAAATAACTAAATAAATAATATTAATACAGGGTAAAGTAATGTGCTTTCAAAACAGAAACATTCAAGTTGAAGATAGGTGAATTTATCAAAATGTTATGTGTCAACCTTGTATGTATCTGATAACTCCACCAGTATCTGGATTATAGTGATTAAGTTATTTCAGTCTCTACTTTGTCAAATTATACCTACTATTTTATGATTTTTGAAAATAATACAATTTTAAAACTCGATCCCTTTGGCGTTTGTTCTCAGCTTAAGCTCTACCAGTACGAGCGTGTAGCCCCTCTTTCTCTCTCGTCAATTGTTAAAAATTCGTCCATAAAATTCAAACATTTAACACAATATTGCTTTCGTAGATTCGTACTTAGATCGTGCAGAACCCATTCAGTTTCCGGCTCGCTGTCTTCCAAGCACCCTTTACCGCTTGCGCCGCCGCAAGATTTATTTGACAGATAGCCAGTGAAATAATGGTTGCATTTCCGATCTGGCTTTGCCTTGTGCCGCTGAATATCTGAGAATAAAAGTTTTGGTTCGACCTGAAACCTTTGGCGAGTAGATCTTATAAAATGTAGGTAAAATCGATTATATTGAACTAGCTCGCAAGACCGCACAGTTTATTATGCTCGTAGATAAAATTTATTTCTAAAATAGTGTATGTCATTTAAATCAACTGAACGTACTTTCAGAGATTTTAACAGTCTAAGGTTTTTAGTATTCTTGGCTGATTTTAACTAGACTGTTGTTTTCTAAATTTCGTAGATGTAAACAGAACTATTTTTATTTAAGACTAGCCTCGTATTTGTAGCCACCTCTCTATCCTAGCAGTGAAAATGCTTTTCCTGAGCGCGTTTTGATGTTCTGTACCTTGCTTCAGAGAATACCCAGAGAATTACCGCACAAGTACAAATGAATGTAACTAAACCGCTGTTACCGCTGTTTGCGCTCCGACCAGACTATCCGCGGGGGCGTGTTGTGATGTTATGTGCTGGTACTGAAAATGTTACTCGGGATATAGGTACAAGAAACAGATTATACAATGTAGGTAGTTGTTAGTCTTTTCATTAAATAACGTAATAATAATAATGTCGGACAGAGCTCTTAAATAATTGACACCTTAGGTACATGAGTATCTACATATATGTATATATCTTACTTTAAGTACCTACGTAAATATCTAGAACCCCCGGAACAACTATCAACATATTTCCAAACTAGCTGTGCCTGCGATTCCGCGTGGAATAGTGACTTTGGGCAGTCAAATAAACCTTACTTATTTTCGTACTCACATTCATCCTCTATTTTTATTTTACCCCGATGGTAAAATGTTTACAAAGTTCAAATGTCATATTTATTTATCCAATCAAAATCCAAAAAATAATAAAAACCGTGGCGGGAATGAACCCACAACCTGCGTCGTATACCTTCGCTCCCTGCGCCACTGAGGTCGTCAACAATACATACTACCACCACGTATTCTATAATATTCAGTCCATCCCAAGGATGCCTGGAAGATATGAAAAAATAAGAAGACAAGGCCGCCAATTATAATTAATTTTAGTGTAAAGTATTGTACGTATTATTGTTTTACTTTGATTGGTAGGTATAAGTACAAAGAGTTTGTTATTCTATTGTATAAAGTCACCTTTTTTCACCTTCTTCCAGTAATGTCCGGTTCAAACGCCTGGCCCCGCCGTGGCCTGATTCCAAGCAATGCCGAGACGTGGCAGAAACGGCGGGAGCGTGCTCAGTGCGATACCACACATTTAATTACAGCGTGTGTACATGTGGCTAATTTACTTAATTGCCAGCACCACTCTAAGCTCCTATTCATCGGGTCACCTCGGGTAATTGAACGAAATAGGTTTCTTATTTGCATTTCTAAGACTATTTTATGTTAGAGCGAAATACCACGTACGTCATTAAGGTTCTGTTAGACTTGGCTGAGTCATGGTGAGTCTCTATAGTCTAAAGAAATTCGTACTTGAACCATTACTTACCAACTTAAACCATAGTTATACTGTCAGTCTATAGTTTAATAAGCCAGACCTGACACACACTATCAATTGGACTAGTTGACTGGTTACTTCTGGTAGCTTCTGCTGACAGCTTCGGACTTTGAACAGTTGCCATAAACCATAAAATTTTAAAACTTATTCAGCACCGCACTTAAAATGCCCTACCTACAATCAAACCCTCTAGTTACCGTACTTATAGACAAAACTACGCATATTACTAGTTCGGAACAACAGCCGGTCGGTAAGGAACCTTACACATTTCCGAGCTCTAATGAAATAAACTTTCAGGTAGAAAGTAATATTAATATTCATGTTATACCGACCCTTGTAAATGTTTCATTCGTTAACGGTAACGTTAACGGATTACGGTAACCATGTCACGTTCATGTACAAACCTTTGAAATTAATTCGCTGTAATCAATTCTTGCTTGGTAATTAAAATGTTGTGAATTTTTAATTGATTGTGAGGTGTGACTGGTGTGAGACGGATCTCTTTGAGGTTTATTGTGCATGCACGACTTGTTTCATGAAAGTTGTTAATTGTACGGCTTCGTACTTTTAATAAGGAATTTCTGTGTTATGTTAACACAGAATTAGGAATTAGGTATCAGTCAACCAGGGACATAATATATTTGAGTAGGTTCGTGTGCGCGTGCAGAACCTGAGAGTCTGAACTTGACTCAAACGGAAAATAATTTTTAGTAAGAGATAGGTAGATATACATTTAAATCTTGAATTATTTCGTTATCGCATATGCATGACTTGCATTCATCACTTTGTGACAAAAATTAAGTGAACTAAATAATGAAGTTCACGCAACATGTTTTAGACATTGAAATCATAAATCAATAACCATATTTCCTTAAACTTACAAAATAAGCAAGTTAAACGTTATTAGTTAGAGTAAAGTTTAGTTATATTTTAAACTATTAATTAGATTTTCTCACATGACGTAGATGTAAATTGACACTCTGCAAATGACTACATCTTCGCTGTCTTGAATATTAAGGCAACAATTTATAGAAATACGTATGAGAAATAACCATAAATGCATAATTATACCTTCCTTCAGTGGCAGGCATTATTTCATCCGAGTCGGACGGGATTATCTGCTAGGGACGTCTCCCTCCAAAGCGTCTGTAGGCTTAAATTTTCATTATGTTTATTGGATAATTCGTCTGAAGGCTCGAGATAGAGCAGCTTTTGGATGCAACGCTGAGCATTTTGTCAACGCTCCTGCTGATATACGACTGGAATAATCCTGTTTGGAGAGAGTTAAACAATTGAGGCTGTGGCGTAGACGTTTTGTGCTTATGAGGGGAGAAACGATTCCTTATGTAGGTTCTTAGTTCTAGATATACCTATAGATGTTAGATGAACAGCAAGAACTGGCTCTATTCTGATAATCCAATCGCTTTACTGAAAGTGGCATCATTGCAAAATCACCACCAAAAAGTAGTGTCTATGGTGGCGATTTTAAGCCCATTCACAGTGAAGTTATACATATATTGTGTTATTATTACTGGAGCGGAATCGGAGTGTTAGCTAATATCTTCAAAAAATTAACAACACAGCATGAATTTCGACATACAAAACACAGTTTTCTACAGTTTTAAAAGGAACGCTCTTGATGTCTAACAAAACTGCGCCATTAGGTAGGTACCTACAGCGCGTGGTTTGCAACGATGACAAAGTTTCTCACTTTAAACTTTTACTTCTACATTTTATACATAGTTTGTAGACGAGCAGATGGCCACTTACGGTGACGATGTTACCAATATACCATACATTATTATCACCTGTCGGACGATCATGGTTTAGACTTATGGTACAACGGCGCATCTTATATCTCGTGTGATAGATTTGGCGCCTTAAAACTGTCAACATAAAGCTTGTTGAAATTCAAAATTTCAAAAATTCAAAATTCAAAATTCAATATCTTTATTTCTTTAGGCTTACAAAATAAGCACTTAGACAAGTCAAATTTAATTCGCCTCAATTTTTTGTCCACTAGTGGAAGAGGCGAAATAGAAACCACTAGCATGTGTAAAACTTATGTGTCTAATACATGTTTGCCTTATAAATAATTACATACTATTGTCGATGTGGAACTGAGCGACATCTGGCCAAGCACTAACGTCATTGATGTAATCATTTATGGAGTAATATGCCTTCTTGATAAGATTTAGTTTTATGTACTGTTTAAATCTACGAATAGAAAGTTCAGTTGCTTCAGATGGAAGCTTATTATAGAAGCGCACACAATTACCCATAAATGATTTCCCCAGTTTTCGTAATCTAAATGAAGGAATGTGTAATTTGTTCTTGTTTCGTGTATTTCTATTGTGAACATCACAATTTTTCAAAAAGTTACTCTTGTTTTTGTGCGTATACATTAAATTTTCATAAATATATTGCGAAATTACAGTTAAAATATTTATTTCTTTAAATGATTCCCTCAATGAGTCACGTGGCTTTAATTTATAAATTGCACGCACCGCCCTTTTTTGAAGAACAAAGATAGTCTGAATATCAGCTGCCTGTCCCCAAAGCAAAATACCATAGGACATAATACTATGGAAGTAACTATAATAAACTAACCTAGCTGTGTCCTGATCAGTGAGATGTCTAATTGTTCTCACTGCATAGGCTGCTGAACTAAGCCTACCCGCGAGAGCATCAATTTGCGGTTGCCATTGAAGAGTTGAATCAATATGCAACCCCAAAAATACAGTAGAGTCTACGAAGTGAACAATCTCATTATTTAACATGATTTTAGTTGGGAGTTCTCTAACATTTGGTAACATGAATTTTATACATTTTGTTTTTTTAGCATTAAGTAAGAGGTTATTGGCGGTAAACCAATTTAGTATCTTTGACAGCGAATTATTTACATCGTCAAAATTATATTTATTTCTGTCAACTTTAAAAATTAGTGAAGTATCATCAGCAAATAAAACTATATCACAAAGGTCTTTTGCTAAAAAGGGAAGATCATTTACATATACTAAAAATAAAAAGGGACCTAATATAGATCCTTGGGGGACGCCTATTTCAATTTTTGAGCCCGTAGATCTTTCTTTACCAACGTCTACTTTTTGAACTCTATCAGATAAATATGATTGCATAAGATCCAGTGCCTTGTTGTTTATTCCATAGTGTTTCAGTTTCTCAATTAATGTACTATGATCTACACAGTCAAAAGCCTTAGAAAGGTCACAGAATACATCAATAGCGTTTTTGGTTTTATCCCAGGCCTCCAATATATGCCTTAGTAGAACCGTACCAGCATCCGTTGTCGATCTACCCTTGGAGAAGCCAAATTGGTTTTCATGAAATAACCTATTAAGGTTGAAGTGAGAAGTTAACTGGGTGAGAATAATTTTTTCAAAAACTTTACTCATTGCAGGAAGTATTGAAATCGGTCTGTAATTGGCCGGATCAGTGTGGCTACCAGATTTATAAAGAGGAACTAACTTACTATATTTCATGAGATCAGGAAAAACTCCTGCGTCGATACAACTATTGAAAATATAGGCCAAACAAGGAGCCATTTCCTTAACAATTGAACTTAATACTTTTGTTGATATACCCCAGAGATCCTCAGTATTTTTAATGTTAATGGACTTAAAGATTTTCACTACATAATCAGCATTTACATAACTAAAGATAAAACTCTCATTACATCTAGCAACTGAAGATTCTAAAAATTTAACAGCCATTGATGCTGAGGAGTTTAGAGACTGGGTAACAACTTTAGGAATAGCAGAAAAGAATGCATCAAAAGCATTGGCAATATCTTTTTCATGTATAAGAATTGAATTATTAATTTTTAACCTTATTTCTTTATAACGTGGCTTTGATTTACCTGTTTCGTTATTTATTAGTCTCCATGTTGCTTTTACTTTATTAGATGATTTTATTATAACATTCTTTAAAAACAGGCATTTGGCTGTGTTGCAGACTTTCTTAAATGTTTTAGAATAGTTGGTTACATACAATAGAAACGCAGGATCATGTAACATAGTTTCTCTAGAAGCATAAAGGTCATAGAGTCTATTCCTACTTTTATAAATACCCGGAGTGGCCCAATCAACAAATCCGACCCTATCTCTCACTGTGCATGTTTTAAGTTTGAATACTTCACTGTGTTCCTTGTGTATGACATTCAAAAGTGTGGAAAATAATTCATTGGGGTCATCAGAACAAGATATATTAGATACTGTTAGTTCTACTCTACTTTGAAAATTCTTAATACGGTTCTCTGTTATTGGCCTGCAGGTATATTTTTCTACATTATTTCTATCATTATAGCTAAAATTAACACTTTGACCATAATGGTCTGATTGGAAATGCCTAATTACTGCTTTGCTGGTTGGAGTTTGACTACAGTAAATATTATCTAAACAGGTGGCAGATGTTTGGGTTACCCTAGTGGGGTCATTAAAAAGATGTTGTAAACTAAAGCACTTGAATAAATTAAGCAATCTGTCGGCAAGGGGATTTGATAAAATATCTATATTAAAGTCTCCGCAAACAATGAGATCCTTCCTACAAGTAAATACTTTCAGCAAAACTTCTTCCATAGTACATTCAAAAGCAACCTGATCTGCGTCAGGAGGGCGATATACACACACAACGATATGTCGCTCCAATTCCACACAAGAAAGTTCAATAGTCCTCTCAATAGAAAGTTTTACAATATCTTTTCTTTCTTTACATTTACGACTATTTTTTAAAAAAATAATGACTTACTTCAACATATGTACTCTCATTATTTAAAATATCCTGCATCTTGAGAATGCGTTCTTGTGCATCTTCTTGGGCTTGTTTATAATTACTGGACACATCATGAAGTGCTCTTTCTAAAGTTTTTATTTTATCAGCCATATAGTCTAGATCTTTTGAGTTCCGTCCTATTAAATTATAGCAGGAGTCTAACTCTATTTGCAAGTTACATTTGCACTTTTCCTTGCTCAGTTTAGCATTATTAATAAGCTGTTTTTGTTTCTTGATTTTTTTTTCTGACTTCCTTATGAAGTGTTTTAATTTGACATACTTTTTAATTTTACTTCTCCCTTTTATGAGAGGCATTTGACTGTGACCATGGCTACATGGTGTAATAATATCCACATTCGACATGTTTGGATCAATTTTACTAAGCTCTGTTTGCAGGTCTGTACTATAGAAACATGTTGCGGAAGGCAAGGGCTTGTACTCTAAGTTTTCAAGTCTTATTCTACACTCTGTAAGCTCTTGCTGTAGGTCTTTGTTCTGCTGCAACACCAGTTCATATGATTCATAGCAATTGTCGACGGAACGCAGGCATGCATTTAAACGGTCCACTTCTGAGACTGCATCTTCGTGATGCGCATGGAGTTGAGCGAGTTGGCCCTTGAGGGATTGGATCTTGCCAAGGTTAGCCAGGAACTCAGCTTCACTATCCTCCTGCTCTCGAAGCAGCCTGTCACGGTCTTCATTCGCTTCCTTGAGCTGGGCTGTAGCGAGCTTCAGCTTAGCCTCCAGGTCACATGCCTTTCTGGTCATCATTTTGGGTGGATCCCTGAAAAATAGCAGTACACAGTGAGCTTCTAGAAGAAGAATAAGTGAAGAAATTAAATGTTGAAATTGAAATTGACAGGTAATGAGAGCTGGTTCTTTCAAGGACACCCTCTGTTAGGTAAGAACCAAGTTGAGGTTTGATGGGTCTTGAAAAACCCAGTGACCTATGGTAAAAGAAACCAGTAGAAGTATGAGAGGGAGGATTGAGGATGAATAATAAAAATAGTTGGGACCAAGGGGATTGCTAAAACATTTACTGATGTCAATATAATTATTTGCAGTTTAATTGAGACTTATTGAGAAAAAAAAACTAAGTTTATTCTATAATAAAAAGGTAGTTTTTGCAAAAGAAACAAGAAACTTTAATTATCAAAACAATGAAAGTGCATTTACCACTTCGGGGGAGGTTATTTGTACTACCTGTTCTGTATAGTTTATTATGCTGTATTGTAAGTGTAGTGTTGTCTGGGGCTAAATGTTTCGTCATACAACTCAACTTCCACAATTTGTCAAGCTAAGAGAGATAGAAACGAGCCTGTGTGATTTGTGACGAGACTCACAGAGTGAGTTAGTGTACCTATCTGTTGGTAGAACTGTGAAGTGTGGGTTAGTATTTAGTATGATATTTGAAACACTATACTCCCCAGGATAAGTGATGTTACTCTGGTACAATCTCCGTCCAAATGTTATCTCGAATCTTCGTTCACTGTCGCTGAGAATCGTTCGATTCGATCAAGCGCCAGTTATCATCATCCGTTGACGAAAGTGAATGTGATGATTTGCCCAGTATTGTATGATGTTTTAGAAGCTGGATTCATGGATTTATTTACTCGAAATACGAACACTTAGCCGTTGACAGTTTGGTTTGGTTGCAAGAAACCGTTAACACTTTTACGGCACTTTATCACAATTCTCGTTGATATTTAGATATATATTTCACTTGCATGTAAGCACATCGGTAATAATTAATGTTATTTACACTTATTTTCTAGATATTTCAGCTTTAAACTATTTTTTACATAAAATAAAATTTTATCAGCTGATTGACACGTCTAGACGTCAGTGTTGCCACAAGGCGACTGCTGTTGTTCGGCAGCAATAATGTACAGGGGCCAAATTCCACTAATGTCAAAACAAAGGTCTCAATAGTGCCATTCAGTCAAGATGATTAAAATGACGTTTGTGCATTTGGTATTCTACTATTTTTTGCGCTCGAAGAGGCTTTCATAATTAGAATGTCAAATTGGTAGTCAGAAACGTAATCGTCACAACTATGAATGAACCTCAAAAAGTTTGTGTTAATGGAATACCAAAAAATGTTTAACACTGACATTTTGACACGATACTATTTAAATGGTGAAGCGAGTTATTTAGTGGAATTCGGGCCCAGAACGTAGTCAATGACTACGTTCTGAGCCCGAATTCCACTAAATAAATAATAAATTTTTACCAGCTGATTTTTACCTTCAAGGAAGATGATAACTTATTGTGCAGAAAGTGTTAAAATAGTCATAGGTTCATAGTTCTTTATTTATAACAAATGTTACATGTCGGTTTGTAAGTTTTAAATCGGATCTTTGCTTAGCAGTGTTTTTTCTCATTCTAACTTATGTCGACAGTAGAAAATAACGATTCCTGGCTATTTCTTAGATTTTGAAGTAAATAGATAGTATGATGGGTCAAAAAGCATGGTAACAGTAGGTACTTCACTGACGAGCCCTTTAAAAATATTTGTAATTCCGCGAACGTGAAAAAGCTTCTTATTATTCGTCGTCTCGATTGTATCGACACAAACAAAGGCGGCCCCGAAACGGAACATCAAATTACTTTGGATCCTTCGAGTAGCATTTTAATAAATCAGTTTCACACTCTGTTGTCTCCGAAAGAGGAAATTACTTTCCGTTTTGTGTATCAAATCCTATTATTGGATGATAGAATAAGCGTAGAAGCTTTTGCGTATAAGGCCGTTTATGTTATTTGCTTGGCAACTTCGTTAACTTTAATGTAGGTAATCTCCCAATTCCCAACATAAATTAGCATAAACCGTCTATGTAAGTTTAATAACAGATTGGGCCTTCTCATATATGAAGCTCTCATAATAATGCAATGTTTTTATTTGCAACTACCTGGTGCCCGCGACTTCGTCTGCGCATGATTAGTATTTCGAGTACTCGCGATTTTACTTGCGTAATTCCCTTTCCCGTGGGATTTTCGGGATAAAATAAAGCCTATGTGTTATTCCAGCTTATAATCTATCTCTGTGCCAAATTTCATCTAGATCCGTTCAGCAGTTTTTGCGTGAAATAGTAACAAACATCCATCCATCTATCGATCTATCCATCCATCTATCCATTCATACTTACAAACTTTCGCGTTTATCAGTTCAATTCAGTTTGGTTCCCCTGGGCTATACGGGTTTTCAAAAAATTCTCGTGGCTGTGAGGGTAGTGTGGCTCAGAGTGACCTCCAAAAAAAAGTTTCAAAATATCTTCAATGTTCATAATTGGACCTGTTACAGTTTAATTATAAGTATAGATAACATCAGGATACTTATTATGCTGAAATAATCTGTTAGGCCTATGTTCATTGTTCAACATTGGACATATACGGGTGATGACGATAATTATGTTGGAAAAGCTTGTACGAAACCGCGGGCAGAAAATAAATATTCATATTATATTAATCTAAAATCTTACCAGAACTTGCATACATATTAATACGTCACACATAGCCATATGGAAGATTCCGTAGTAATAAGTTACTAACATAACGTGTTATGGGCAATTCCCTGCTATAAAATATCTCCTTAAACAGCCATAAGGTCGCAGATGCTCCGGTATTTTAGTAAATGAACCCGTTTTGAATCCATTGAACTACAAAGCGTTCGTAGCATGCGGTAGATGATATTTAAATAAAAATATCGTAAAGTAATTAATGGTCACAATTGAAAACACATGACTACAGTTATAACTAGAACTCCGTTGAAGAGTGTGTTTATTAATTGTCAAGTTAAGAGGGTATCTGAAGTGATTTTTTAATCAAAATAGACTTAAATGAAATGAAATATAAAATAAGCTTTATTTCTTTGGTACCTCTTCTGTGAAAAAACAATTCTGTGAAAAAATACTTTATTAAACAAATATAATGCATTTTTTTTACCTTACGTACTCTGTTTTGTCTACGTCTCTGAAACCTGCAGTATCTTGAAATTACTTATATTTTGATTCGTAGGTAATTTCTAATTATATGGTTTCTAAAGAGTGTAATTTCCTTATTAAAAAATGTTTTAGTTTATTTGCCTTTTAAAAAAAGTGCCTATGCTCTGTTTCGTCCTTTTAAAAGAAAAATCCTATTTTATATTACGCTTTCCAGCCATCTGTGTGAAATGATCCTATCATCACACAGATGGCTGGAAAGCGCCCTCTTAAATCGAAGATTGCACTAGTTTTATACCTTTTTGTGACTTTACCTACTCTCTCTTGTGTGTGATTCTGATTAATTATCCCAAGGATTGCAAAACATTCAAATGCTGGCAGAAAAAAATTGTTCTTTGCTTACAGTAAAAAATCACAATTTTTAGACAACACGATACATGCATTCGTAGTCTCGCTTCAAATCTGCCTTCTAGTCTCTTCTCATTGGAAAAGAGTGGTAATCTAATTTCCCACCACAGAACTATCTACAAATCAAAACAAAGAACTCTCAGCTATAGCTTAGAAGTAAGAGAAGTTTCTTTGCAGAAAAACTACCAGATTTTATCTGCATGCGTCACAGTACCGGGGTCGTGCGTCATGCCTGGGGATAGCCCCCGGCGGCCGCGCTGTAAGGAAGCTGACGACGACGGTGTGGGATGAAATGGACTTACAGAGACAAAACAAACTGCTGACATAGTTTCTTCTGGATTATATTAATGTTTTTGTTATGTTATTATACTTATGAAATAACAATTGGACGTATTATATATAAATATATTACTACTATTAAATTAAAAAAATCTTGTTGAACTTGCCCGTAATAGAGTCAGGCGTAACGAAGCAATTCATAAGGAAGAAAGTAAAGTAGAAGAAAGAGAATTCGTTTATTGGTTCACTACATATTCTGTACTTGACACTGTTAAAGATAACATTTATAGATGATGATGCGTGAATTTTCAAGCAATATTAGTACATTTTTTTTAAGTTTTACTTTCAATAATTTAAGTAGGGTTACCAAATAAAATAGTTTTATTTAGGAAGATACGTTTCTGCTATGCTGTGATCGTCTTAGAGATGAATCAGCCGTAGCTGTTGTGCATAGGGTTTCCCTTCGCTTAACAATATGGGTCCTTCCATAGCATAGCTGGCTCCTTGCTTGATTAATTTCTGCTGAGAGGTAGTTCTTTTTGTAAGCGATCCAACAGTTTCTTGCGAACTCGTTTACTGTTTTCTAATAAAAACTTTAACATATTCACTCAAGTTCAATAAAAAAGACATTACAATACAATAATAAGTACTTTATCGCACACCAAATAAACAAAAAAACGTTCAAAACACAAAAACAAATACAGATAATGTATAAGGGGCGGCCATATGTCTAAAAGCGATCTCTCTCAGACAACCTTAAGATGGACAAAATGTAATCGATAAAGTATTCGTATCTTCTGATTTAGTCGGGATCTGTACTGTGCATATGAGCTTCAAGTGTGACAATTTATTTTTTATAGAATAGCCTACTCAAGGCAAAGTTCCAAGCTAAAGTTAATCTAAAAATCCTGGAGTTAGTCAGCAGAATCCAGCCGAAGCCGTGTCCGCGCCTTGCTCAGGTGTAATCTCGTTCTTACGTGAACTTTCTGTTTATTTTCGCTTCCAATTTGGCGGGAGTGCCTGCCAACGTGCTGTCTGATGTCGGCTCAAATATGAGACCTACAGGACTGAGAGTCTTGCAGCGAGTTGCAGATTGGAGGGAAAGGGAAAACACCAGACAGGTTGATGAAACAGAAGATGTTTTACTGAGCTCATTGGTCATTCGGGGAATAGGCAGGGTTTATTTACCTACCTACATTTTAAGTGTGGAAGTAGGTAATAGAGTTGATAATACGTCCTCGACAATCCAAAGATAATTAATGATAATAATGTTGAAATCCAGGGATTTCAAATTTTTTCTTATATTTTTTTTAAATGGTGGCCTTGTTTCTTAAGATTTCTTAAGTAGGGAAGCAAAAACTATAATTAAATACTAAGTATTTCAGTAGGGAAGCAAAAGCTATTATTTTTGGTTTTTATTGTTAGCTGTTTTTGGTGAATCTTCTTTTTTTTGTTCGTTTTCCTTCAACATTTAGAGAAAAAGTCCATTCTGCGTAGGTAAGTCAATACAAAATTTCACAAAAAATATAATATTTGCACCAAACTACACATTTACAGCCGTGTGTATCCGTACAGTTTTTAAAGGCTCCTAAGTTTTCCGAGAACTTTCACGCCAATCCAGTTTACTTTATTTTAGAACCACCAAGTTTACAGGAAGGCTTGCTTTTTTGCAAGTTGTGTTCCTCATTCTCTAACATGCATTTTAATATGATTTCACAAGGCTTTCCAAGTAATTACAGATATTTTCTCCTGGATAAAATTAATAATAGCTCTATAATACCGATTTATACTTGAATAAAATATATCTATCACTGAGAAAATACGATACGTATTTTCTCAGTGATGTAGATATATTTTATCAACAATAAAAGCGAAAACTAACGCAGTGAAAGGAATTACATAAAAACGACTCCGCGAGGGCTGAAAATCCTTTTATTATTTACAAAGGATTCTCGGCAACTACCCGCGAAATACTCCAATTCACACGTAAACCACGCGTTAGTAAACTTACCTGAGAAACGTTGCACACGTGACGTGTTTGTTATTCAGGGCGTGTGTCATTTTTATTGTGTTTGATTTGTGGCAGTGAGCATTTCCGTGAATGTGTGCCTGAATCTCGCTCGCGTGGCTTCAAGCCATCTGATTGCTGGTTCTTGCGTCGCATTTTATGATGCAAATGGCTGTGGTGACACATTTCCACGAAAATCACCTAAAGAAAACGATAAAATCTTATAAGCATAGCTTGTCATAATGTTTATGACAAAATATATTTTCTATCAGACTTTTGACTTTGCAAGCTTTCTCTCAAAAAAGTCTGCTGTCCATTTAAAATAAAGAGCGCCAGGACGATTTAAATCACCCTTGAATTTTTATTTCGGGACTGAACGTTTGCAAAAAGTTTGCCGTTAGCTCAATTGTTTCAATTGTAAATACTAGTTTCAATATGTTTCCTAGAGATTGTAATCATTAATAAAGATTTAAGCAATAAAACTATCTAATAATTGCGAAATTCCACTCTCAAAGGCTGCCATTACTCGAGATTAAGCTCATATTTCCCTGAATTTTACTTTAATATGAAGTATTTGTATGAGAAAGGGTCAGAAAGCCGATTACAGGTCGCCTTGGCGACGGTGAGAGCTTTCGCTTGTAATCCACTAATGTGCGGCTTATGAAGGGCACTGAGCCTCACGTAAATCTATTGAGTAACCATCGATCCGGGATAGTGTAAGGAGCGGGTTACTGTTTTCAATTTTGAGGACGGACGTATTATTATCGTTGAAATTGGGAAAATCTATCTGCCATTTTCTGTTTAATATTCCGCCACCATGATACCTCCTGAGGTTGGATTAACACTTCTTGGAACACACTAATATTATAAATACGATACCTTGGAGGATGGAAATATGTATTTTATGACGTGTGCTTAACGCATAAACTACTGAATGGAAGTGACTATGATTTACAAAAAAATATTACAGATCTAGATATGTAGTTAACATCTAGACCAAGGTCTAGATGTTATAATAATAATTTGTAAAGAACCCTTCACCTGATAAATCATTTTTACATCGAAACGGGCAAAAACTGGTAATAAATAATTTAAAATACGATCTAATACTGTACGATCACTATAATTTTTAACAAGAATAATGTTATTTATTTAGAACAACCAACAGAAGATAAATTAGAGAGAACATAAAGGTATCACCAGTTATATAAAGTCGTATTCAAACTCACATTTCATTCCGTTTAGGTACCTACTAAATCAGGGTTTATTCTTCTCCAACTGAAATTAGAAGTTTCATCTCGGCAGACAATCTGTGTCATGACTTTTAAAACCTAGTTTTTAACTGTGCTTGAATTGCAAACTACTCTCCCCGGATGTTTTTGTTGCACCATTGGATGCGATAGTTAATACATTATTCATTCAGCGGAATACATTAATCTTTGATTCGTTTCGTAGTTTCGGAAGTGTGTATGAATCACTTGGTTCATCCATTTATGATAATAACCAAAAGTGTTATCAGATTTATATTTCGTTAATTAGAACATGAGACATGAAACAGTTTCCATCCAGAAACATCTTTTAAAATAGGTTACTTAATTTAATGTTACCTATCTATGTTATACCAGTAAAAGTGCACCAGCAGATTTTAAACCTAAATTTTCACAATTTAATGAAATAAAATTACATACTGGTTAAAATTTAATATAGGTACCTATCGTCTTTCATTTAATAAATTGGTGTCATCCTGTTTTTTTCTTGGACCTCTTATCTTAGGATACGAATTTTGAAAATTCCTTTTCAGTACATGTGGGGTTGTAATGAATAAACATTAAAAATTTCAAGCAGTTTTAGGCTATGCGTTATCTGTCAGTCAGCCAGCTACTCCTTTATAATATAAATTGGTGTGTTGATGAGGATGATGATTTCATCCTAGTCGAATATCGGCTGCGGCGGTCAGTTCAATCGTAGTCATATAGTCATTTTATGGGTAAAATCATTTACAACGTATCAGACCTTATTATAGTGCACAAGTGTGTGTTATAGGTATCGTTGAACGAAACAGTGTTGATTTTACCAAATGAAATAGACCACTCAATCTTATTTACCAATATCCAAAATTGAACAAAGTTTGCATAAAAATGCTATTGAACTTTTCCTAGCAGCGCATCGTGAATAATCGCATACATACAAGACAAATAGAGCCTTCATCCAGCGAATGTAAATACAGTTGAAACATTTACACCGCGTACGAACGGTCAGACAAGCCCAGCCCTGGGCCTTGACTTTGGACAACGATTTCTATTTATTCGACTCCATATTACAATAACATCAAGTTTTCTCAATGGGATCAACTGTTAATTTCAGAAAAAAACCTCAATATAACTTTATCCTATAATCTTGTGTGGGCTATCGTAATTACTAACCCACGATTGGAATCGGACTTGAATAGCATAACAAATTCATAAGGAATAATTGCAATTGTGAAGGAAATTTAAACCATTAGGTATCTAGAACTAGCGACTCGCACCAGCTTCGCACGGGTGTTACACATAATAATATAAACCTCCCCTTTAAATCACACGTAAACCACGTGTTAGCAAACGTTGGCGCAGCGTATCAGCTTCAGCATTGCCATAGTGATAATGCATCCAGCATCTTGGGGACGCTTCCGACTGGTATTGACATGGATCAGTTGAGCTCTAACGTCTAAACTATTTGCATTTTTTTACTAGTTTCATTTGTTTTTGTTCCTTGATTTTAATATTCGTTGTTATTAAAGAATTATTATTAAAAAACAGTACTATGCTTGCCACAGTAAAGTTTTTTCAAATTTAGCTCGGCAATTAAGGGTCAATAAATGCAAAGCACTTGTGTTTGATATTAATAATTATTTTTTATGATTTCAAATTATGACCGTGATGTTCCCCGTAGTCGGGTCCAGCCCTGCCCCTTTCGGTCGCTGCATCCGCTTCCAAATATAGTCGTGCTTGTATCAGAGGCTGTTGTTTTTGTAATTTATAGCGCGGGAGTGCAGGCATCTGCCGTTTTTATTAGGTAGAACATAATGGTAGAAGGTAAGAGTTGGCTTCACAAGTTTTGGCATGATTATTTGTCTTTAGTAATTGTTTAAATGTACTTATTGCTATATTATAGAATGGAGTAACCGAACGGAACCATTCATTGTACCTATAGTTTTGTGATATGTTTCGCGTAAATTCTAGTCGCGTTTTGTTAATGCTATATTTTTTTTTTTTTTTCACAGTAAAATTATATCTTTATTAACAACGAAAATTACAAGCAAAGGAATAGAAAAATTACAACTAGTATTTACAATTGAAACCATTGAGCTAACTGCAGACGGTTGCAAACAGTCTAAAGGTAGCTCAAATGCTATATTTTAGTTCTAACTAGCCTGGCATCAAACTCTACATGCCAATATTATTATTTACCATTTTCTCTGGCATTCAAACAGTAGTATAAGCGCACTAAAACATTCTACAAAAAGAAAACAAATTCCTACCTTTTAAACCCCATTCAATTTATTTGGGCGACAGTCGATAACCAATGATGTTGACAAATCGGTCGCCGATGCGGCCCGCCTCTTCTATGTTTGATCTTCACAAACTTATCCGATGATTCTGGTGGGGACTCATTTGATTATGCAACACGATAAGAGTTCCTAGGAGATTGAGAAGGAGGATTAAATAACATAAGGCATTAAAAGAATAGACCTCTAATATATTCGCAGTTCCTCTTCAATGTGTGACGAATTTGGTATAAATCGTTTGTGAATACCATTAAAAGTGTAAGTGATTCTAGAGTTTCGCTATCGATTATATTGTCTTCTTAATTAATTATTTAAATTTTTATCATAATCTTTAATTTGTACTCAAAAAAAAAATAAACACAAAACAGTAGTAAGTGTATAAAAAGGACATGTACAAAAGCGAGCTTAATCTTATAAGAGTTTTCTTACAGCAAACCTTGGTATCCTTTAATTTTCACTGAAAACAAGATTCAATAACCATAGAATTTAAAATAACATTGGAGGCATTTAACGTGATGGTCACTGAAGGCCTAAGCGACACATTAATACGTTTCGGACCCTCCAATCCAACCTGACGCCTCGCGGGAAAACCCAACCAAAACAGGCCCGTCCATCATATACCTCACCACTGTTAAAGAAACGCAAAGGAACATGCATCTTATTGAACCAACACAGCATTTCCATTAGCATGTGACGACTGTACCGCCTTTTACCTTCGACTAGCTTTTTCCAACAATCTCATCAAATCGGCACAGGGGAGCAGATTGAATTGAGTCGAGCTACCTGTCGCTATATTTCTTGCCCTGGTTTCCCTCGAACTCTACTAAATGTGCTTAATCTGATTGAACTTTCGACTTAGATAAATTGCACTGAGGTAAATGACATTTTGAATTTAAAGGCAGACATTGTGTCCGATGGAAAGTAACTCGTTCGCTAATGAATTTGTGCACTTAACGTTAACCAGCATTTTAAGTTCGCTTTTCTTTTCAATTTGGCACGCAAAAATGGGTGGAAAATTACTTTAAGAAAGATAATTAATATCGTATATTATACGAATAAGTACATATAATTTCGTGTAAACCTAATATTTATTCTAGCATAGATATTTATGATTAGATCATAAATTCCATTTAATTTATGAATGGGAATGAATGCATGGAAATCTTTAAGTACATGATTATCTGCCTCTGTTGAGTAAAGAACTCATGTACCGTTGCGTAGTTTTAAAGATTTAAGCGTTCAAAGGGACACAATGACATAGGAACAGAGTAAGCGACTTTATTTTATACTACCTCTATGTAGTGATTATTTATTTTAAGAAACCAATATTATTCAAGTGGCTTAATGTTTGCTTTGTACGCTCAGTGTGTGTGTGTGTGTGATCTAGACTTAGGTCCAAATAATTGACTGTATAAACTTAATTCAAGTACAATACATGAATTCTCAATCCAAATAAATCTTCAAGATACTTAAAGATATTTTCAAGAACAAAAAAGATAAACTTCAAAGACACGTATCAATCATAAAAATCAAGCTTTTTACGATGAAATCAATAGCTAACCCGCTCACCCGGCCTCATAAGAAATGCATGCTTCTCCACTTTATTTATTTACGTAGGGTTAGTCCGATAAATCCGGGACTCGGTATCGCAGGGGGACTTTTATTGAACTTTATATTTAGTCCACGCGCGGATCAATAGCGACTTTGTTGCAGTCGCCTTCTGGTCTGCTTTTTTTTATACCAACACTATCACATTAGTCACAATTTGTTTGTTCTGATTCAAGTAATACACAAGTTTCGACGCCTGAGTTTGTCTAAATGAACACAAATTTTTCTTGGCATGCTGTTACAACATATAGCACAATATTTTATTTTACCATTAGCGACCCGCCCCGGCTTCGCACATTTTTATTATACGTATAAACCTTCCTCTTGAATCACTCTCATCATCATCATCATCATCATCAACCTATATTAGTCCGTTGCTGGACATAGGCCTCCCCCAATGAGCGCCATAGCGCCCTGTCTTCAGCTTGACGCATCCAGCATCTGCCAGCAGTCTTTCGCAGATCGTCATCCCACCTGGCCGGAGGGCGTCCTACGCTACGTTTACCGAGTCGCGGTCTCCACTCAAGAACACGTTTACCCCAACGGTTGTCGGTTCTTCGCGAGATATGGCCGGCCCATTGCCACTTCAGCTTGCTAATTCTTTGAGCTATGTCGATAACTTTGGTTCTCTGTCGGATGTATTCGTTACGAATTCTATCCTTCAGAGAGACTCCGAGCATAGCTCTTTCCATAGCTCGCTGGGCGTCTTTGAATCACTCTCAACCGCATCAAAATCTGTTGCGTAGTTTTAAACAATTAAAAATACAAAGGGACAAAGTGACAGAGAAAGCAACTTTGTTTTATACTATGTAGTGATTACATTTAAATGTTTCTGTAGAAATAAAACTAAAACATAAATAAGCTAAAGAACATTGATCAAACACTGTTCCAAATAAGTCATGTCAAGTAGTTTTTATACTTTTTGGATTCCCCTAAGCGTAGCGTCAGTCTAGACTGGGCCGGGGACACGCGCCACTAATTGGTGTTGTTATTTAGCGAGTGTAATTAACGTTGGCCGAGACGCGCGCTATTTGTCACGGCCGCAGCCAACAGCGACCTTTGCGGCGTAGTGGTGGCCTGAGAGGGAAGAGGTTGCGGGTTCGGTTACTGCT
Source organism: Eupithecia centaureata (assembly GCA_944547425.1). Taxonomy (NCBI): domain Eukaryota; kingdom Metazoa; phylum Arthropoda; class Insecta; order Lepidoptera; family Geometridae; genus Eupithecia; species Eupithecia centaureata. Next base: position 769,428 of record OX155676.1, on the reverse strand, counting down.
GAATAAACTGATGAAATGATATAAGCTTTTTTTTGATATTATAAATAAAATAAATATATGTAGTAGTTTCATTTGTTGTTTGGTGGCCACCAAAGGCAACTTTGTATCTCTTCCTAAACTAGACAAAACAAAACTAGGTACTAGAGATGCATTGAAAAAAGCTTATGATAGGTTTAAAAAACTATACGTGTGAGATTTGTAAATTCCTTTGTTTTACGGAATTATATGATAAAATAGGTGAGGGCGCCACTTTAGATGCTGTTTGCGCCCTTTACAATATATTAACTTTATCTACGAGTATGTCAAATGAAAACGTATCATACATGTGGAAAGATGGTGTTACTATAACTGGGATGTCAGAATTTATGTAAATAGGAGGTTGGCATTCTAGAGTACTTTACGACATATAAAGTAAAGCTAATTTTGGAAACTTTTGAACTTTTGATTCATCTAGAAAACAGTGCTACGATTCTACACCGCTACAGCGTGTTATTTCGTAGCACCGCGTAGCAACCCGTAGCACCCCGTATCACTCCGTAGCATCCTGTAGGACCGAGTAGTACTGTTGAAAAGGATGCCAACTTTTTATTGCAGCCTATATGAAGGCAATAACCGTGCTTTAAAAATGTGGAGCATGGCAATACAGGGCAACTGCGTGGCACAGTGGCGGCCGTGCCAAACGATGTCGTTGCAGTTTTGCGATGGCGGCGAACAACCTCATGTCTTCAATTTATTGCTGGTAAGTTTGTCAAGCTTTTTGTATAAAACTCCGTATCGGTTTGTTTTTTTTTATAAATATCGTGGCAGTGGTTTTTATACAATCAGACGTCAAGCCCACCAAATAAACAACAGAGCAATACAAAAATTAGTCCTATGGAAAGATCCGCAACCTTTTACATACGTTATAGAGTAGCGGATAAAAACTTAAGTAAAGAGAAAATCGATTAATGCTTCAATATATATTTCATAATAAATTTATAGTCTAAAATTTGACTTCTTTAGGTGCTTATTTCGTAAGCCTTAAGAAATTAAAGTTATTACGTTTTATGACTTAAAGCACCTGTGGTCACTCTTCCATTCACAGTTTCAAAAACAATTTAAAAAGTTACCAAATATAAAACGTATCCTGCTAGTCTATCAGAACCCTATATTGAGTGAGACTACACTTGTTACAGTGCCACCACAACAGACCGACGATCCGTATCGGTCGCGGTGCATCGCTCCGGAAACAATGCACGAATGTTGCGGTCCTAACCAATAGTCCATTGCTAGGAACTTTAGCGTATCGAGTATAAGCAAGGCTATTAGTAATTGGAAACAAAAGGGATTTTTCAGTGACGACATAGTTTTGAAGTATTTTTGAGTCGATGTCACAGAAGTACTCTTCTATCATACAAATGCCTCTTCCAACTGGTATTGATATGGATCTGTTGAGCTACGTTTAGATTGTTTGCAACTGTCTCCGGTCAGGTCCAGTATAAATTGTTTCTATTTAGATTTTAATTTGTTTCTATTTATTGAAATTTATTTCTTTTCCTAATTAAGATGTTTATACTGTTGCCCAAATTTTAAATAGTTACCTATCAATTTTAATTGCAATTTAAGGCTTAATTCACATCAAATTGAAGACTGACCGTCGCGGGCTGGACTTATTTCTGATTTGCTAGTGATCTGATACTGATCTTGTAGGTTTTTATATAAAGTTTTCAATAATTTGACATTCTTTTTGAAACCAGCCATCCACAACTGTAGAAAACAATATGCAGTGTAATCTTAGTGCAATAGGTTTTTTTCAATCGAATTACTAGACACGACAGAAGGTGCTTGACAAATCGCTGCTGGCCGCTTTTATTTTGGTGTGAATTTGTTATTAACTAACATCTGCCTGCGGCTTCGCACGCGTTGTTTCTATGAAAACGTATAGACGTAACGTATAGAATTGATAGATATTTTTATACATAAAACACCCAGAACCCCAGAAAAAATATTTGTAGATCATACATACCTATACTTGTCCTAGGGCGGGAATTGAACCCACAACCCGCTGCGCCGCAAGCAGACCCACTTCGCGCCACATCGATTGTCATGAAACCTTTACCAAAAACTTTACCTTGAAAAGTATAGTAGGTATACCTACCTCTCACTAGTCCATCAAAAGTCCCTACAACTCCAAATAGCGAGCGTGCTTGTTACAGTGCCACCGCAACAGACCGACCGTTGGTATCGGTCTCGGCGCATCACCCGGAAACACTGCGCGATTGTTGCGGTCCCTGGTAATGGGCTTAATTCTGATGTGGCTTTCAGCTTTTAGCCATTGTTTACCTGCGCAGTACTGTATCTGTTTACTACGGGAGATAGGGTTCAAAGTTTTACATCATATGTCTTTAGGTAGCTTCCACGCTTCTGAAGAGATCAGGGATGTAGTCTTATCTCTACGTTTTAACGTTTTCAATGCTTAAAAATTTCCTCGGTGTATGTTCAACTTTGTTGCATGTTTTAAATAACATGCTCTTGCTCTTTAACATATTTTGACTGTGTAATTAAGTTATTATTTATTCATAATTATTTTATATTATATTTTATTTATTTATTGTAAAACCACAAGCTTATTTACACAGAATAACAGTGAAATATATCCTAGAAAGCTTAAATTAAGGTTTTCACGGATAAGAAACATAGTAACAACATTGTATACTTACTCGTTGACTATGTACAGTTTTAATTTTAAGATCAAATCATATTGTAACAATTCATAAAGTAATAACGTGAAGATACAAAAAGGTTTCAGTTTTAAGTATAAAGTGGAGTTAACAAATCGTGAACTCAAGAAATAAATCAAACTTGAATGAAATACCAAATGAATTCAGTCAAATTGTTAAACTGACAACTTCGTTCCATAAACTTGTTGATTACAAGTATTATTTTATTGTTATTTTAGCAAAAAAACGTATTTTAGAGGCTTTTACTATACAACTAAATTATAACTGATCTTTTAAGGTCAGTACTGTACTATTACTGAATTCAGTAATGTCCAAAATAAAAACAGAAAAAAGCAAAAAGCTCATTAATATGAATACAGTTATACATTTGCTTTTTGAGTTGTTTTGGGATAGTTTTAAGTATGATGCAATGAAACTAGCGCCATATCTCAGTCTAGTCTGTTCTGACATACGGAAATCCTCACTATTGAAAATACAACCTTGCTGTTACACCATAAGGATGATATTACAGTAGGTTCTACCACCCGCCGGCTATAAATCTCCTTGTTATTGGTAAATGGACAAAAACAGAGCACCTACATGTATGGAAGGTTGACGAATAATGCGTGACATAATTTGATTTTCTTGGATAAAAGCTTAAAATAGAACAACAGTATCACTGAAGCACTTTAGGCTCCACTTTGTAAAGGATAAACCAATATGTTCACGTTGTTTTTATAGTGTTAGTAGCTTTATGAGTAAACTACGCGATATACGTCCGTTTATCAAAACAATACCTAAATAAATCTAAATCTCATTTTCGTGAGTGTAATTTTTTACGCAAAATTAATTAGAGACCTAGGTACTAAAATGGTCAAAAGTTTGTTTTACCACTGAACTCTAAAATTACTTTAATTTTGAAATAAACATGAAATAGCTTTTTGTCCGAACCCACGCATGCAAAACCGCAGTTCAAAACTAGTTTCAAATTTATTTAATTTGCAATAAAGTTGAAATAGGTTGACGTCGCGACCATCCATCGAGCCAAAGTTAAATTGAAACTGGTTGGAACCGGTACTCAAACCGCGCATATGATTTATTAGACACATGAGAATACTCGTGCTTTAGGCTGCGTTTTGTTTCACAGATAAAAGCTCGAGCGGAAGAGGCTTTTTGGGACTCCACCCAGACATAGAACCATTTAATATTTTATGACTATTCATTCTAAGTATCTGGCATAGAATGGCCACTGGCAATAAGGTTCAAATTGCATTTTTTTTGCGTGAATCTATGATCAATTCAACAATTTGAAACTGCAATCTTAGTTATTTAAAAGAGAGGTAGTACCTAATTATTTTTGGCCATGTAAACTTTATAAACTTGTTTTCAAGTTTTTTCCTTCTGTAAGATTTATATTGCCCATAAGACGCCATTCATTCGAACGAATTTTTTTGGAAATAAGAAATCTTCTCATTTTCACGTGGCTGCTGCTGAATGGTTTCAGTTTAAGCTTGTCTTCTTACATCATTCTCGCTCTAGGGGTCTACCGAAACGCAAACTTAAAACTATTATGACTATTTCTATATCGCGAAACTTTATGAAATAGGACAGTACTAATTAGGGAGGCCTACGTCCTGCTGTGGAATAAAATAACTGATGATAGCGATGCCTGGAATATGAAATCTGAAGTTCAGTTTCCTATTTCTTATCCACTTAAGCCTACCATGGTAAAATATACTTTTATTGCTTCTTAACAAATAGCCAATCAGAAGGAAGCAGAAAATACTTATCCTTAAAATGAGACTTTTCTAGGTTACACAATTTACGCGAAAATTAGAAACCGCCGTAAACTTTCTCTTATATTTCTGAATAGAATTCTTAGTAATATTATATACTTAATCACTGTATAAGATACAATCTAGAGGGCTACAACCAGAACTCGGTCCAGATGTTACTATCCTTACCTAAATAGATTATCAAATTGTTTGCTGGTAAATCCCTTTGACTACAGGTCCACTTTGCGGTGGTTTGCGTGTTGCTGCTACCCACAAATATTGGCAAATGTTGGCTTTCACGGCCAGTTACATCATAAACTTGCAAATATTTGAAGTAAATGATTGCGACTGAATTGCAGCTATTATACTTAATTTAGTTAAATAAATAAATAATTCTGAACATCCCACACAGCATCATCTAGCCAAATTTAGCAGAGCTTTTAGGATTATTAATACATTTAATTATGTTTTAGATGTTCCAATACAATTATTTTTCCTGGTTTTAGGAATGGGCTGGTCTCTCTTATCTGAACTCCAAAAGAGTGTATACCATGATTATTTCATTAACAAACTAAATTCGAATATCTGAAATTGGCGCTCAGATTTCTGAAATGTTGGCAACAGTTGGTATGTATGTAAGTTAGGTGAACACGGGTGCTGTAAAATCACACGTGTATCCATAGCTCCGGGTAATTGGCAGCGTGTTCTGGAAGGTTCCCCGGGGAATCCCGGTTCACCGACAATATCACCGGGAACATTACCGTTAAACTTCAACTCGTAAGGACTTCTGTTTAATGCTCGCAGGATATTAATTACAGTACTCAAATGTTCAAAGTTTATCTCAGGATAATGGTCGGTTAGGAAATAAAGGCATGTTGGTAACTTGTGAGACGTTAGGCGCCTCCTTAATTACGTCTTATTTAAACTAATCAACACATCCGTCTCTACCTTCACACATTCCTTAAGAGAACTTCGCGATCAGACCAAGGGTAACTAATTTAAAAAACTGCTGACAAAAATAATGAATTTTCTAAAAGCAACTTTTTACAGTACAGGCCATTTAGGAAATACAAATATTGCAAATCAAGTAACTACTAAATGAGCGTTTTATGTTGTCGTATTTCGTCATTGTATTACACAGGGCAAGTTATTGAAACAAGACACTGTCAAGTCAAAGGTTTCTCGAATCACTCCTAAGATAAGCCTTTAGAACAAAGGGCTGCCCGAAAACGGTCGCCGCACTAGGCACACTCCAAAAGCAAAGCTCTTATTTCGGAAGTATTTATATATGAATTTCGAAAGCGATACATACATCTTCCCTTACGTGAGATAGAGGCCAAACGCTCGACCGTTTCCAATTTTAAAAATATTAACTTTCTCTACGGCAATGTTTTGATTTATAGATAGTTACTTTCAACAATGGTTTTCCTGTTTTGGCTACCGAACAAAAGTTTGCTATGGCGTATTTTTTCATGTAAAAAGTTTTCGATTAGATTAAGATTTAAGCTTTTTTAAATGTATGATACTTTCTATTTTAGTACACTTCGTGTTGAGTCATTCTTTTAGTAAAAACATCGGAAATTTTGTCAAAAAGTTTTTGGGCGAGACGTGGGTTCAGATAGATAGTGGTAGAGATACAAAATAATAGTAATATCGAATCTCTCCAGGATAGTTCAGCAGCCCCACAAATCCAGCCGCCGGCGGACATCTGCGTCTGAAACGTTATTATCTACCTTCAAAGGCTCACTTCCGGGTCGCCGATCATACGTACTGTTTCTTTACACGTCCAACTGTTTTTTTTTACGTCATGTCAAACCTAGCTCATACTCTCTTTGTTTAGAAGGCTTAACGCTTGTCATTGTCATGAGTCAGTTAAAAAAAAAAATTAAGCGGAAAATTGTACAGACTCCATTTTTTATTAAAACTTATTAACTCGGGCTTTTATCTTATTTTAAATGACTCAGATACCTACATGATATATGGTTTAAAAAGGTTGATTTCAAAAAAGTCACAATTTTCAAAATAAAGTATAATTTGAAAAAAAATTACTTTTCTCCCTCTGTCAGTAAATCAGTAAATCGAAATCTTCATTTCTCTAATCTTACGAAATAAGCACTTAGACAAGTCAAATTTAATACTATAAGTACATAATTATTTATCAAAATAATATAAGAAATAAAGTGATAGGTAATTGATTTTCAGTTCGCTTCAATCTTTTGTCCTAGTTTTTATTCAAATTTATGTAAGTAAAGTAAATCTTTTTGTAAATAGTATTAATTTTTATTCTATTCTTCTTTTCTATTCTGTTTAATACAACTCGTTGTAACCTAATACAAATAGAACAGAGGTTCTCGTAACTTTTGAATTTGAGTTCAATAAATTTTAGGTTAAAATCAGTGAGCTCTATGAAAACGGGAAAACGAAACAAACTACCTAGGTACTAATTATAAGTTATTATTAGCATTTTACCGAGAGTGCGGTTTGGTTTTAATGCTCCCTAAGACTTAGCGAAGTCAGGAAGTTCTTTGTCTCGGGGTGGGAATGGAGTGCTTGAAGTGGAATCACGTCGAAACTTGTCGAAAACTATAAAGAGGATACTCGGGTAGTGCTCAAATGGGAAGAACTAAGAGGTGGTCAAGTTAAGGCTTCAAAGTTTACGTTTGTTGAAACGAGGGGTTTTGATTTTAAAGCTTTATCGTGTTATTATTGTTATAGAGTTGAGCTTCATAATAAAGAAAACAAATGGATAGGGCCCTGCAAAGTGGAGTTACCTATTGTGTTGTTGACACCCGCATTCCTATTTTTATTCGTTTGATATATCCCTCAAAATATTTTCTATTGTGACTCGTGAACAAAGCATTGCTATCCTACAAAAAACTTAAAAAAATATATCATGCTATGTTGATGTTAAAATTCTACATAAAATTAATAAGAATCTGATTTTAAATAGGTACCAAATAATTGATCAACATAGCTACAAAATTTGTTTCTGTTTAAAGTCAACTACGAGGGAAAACAAAATAGCTACTCGGCATAAAAGCCGCCACACACTGAAGCCGTGGCCGGGGCGGAGGCGAAGGCGTGCCGGTTTTTCCTATGGCACCGCGCCGCCACCACCTGCGGTGTGTGTGTAGGCTTTCATATGATTCAATAGAATACAACTCGCACGCCCTCGCCTCCGCTCCGCCTCCGGCTTCTGTGTGTGGAGACCTTAAAAGAATAAGCTGGCAGTTTCGTCTTACGTGGGTTCTATAAACTTTGAATGGCTGGTTCTAACGTTACAAGTGAATATCTGCTACTAAACAAAACCTAAATTGACTTTAAACGAAGGTTCCCAAGACCAACAAACATTAGCTGAGTTGGTAACAAGGGTCATGACTGGTACAATGAGGCTATTGTTCGGGCCAGCTCGATCGTTATTGGGCCAATATTGGCACAGCTTGGTACACAGTTACTATGCAAGTCGTTGTCCATAACACTTTCCTTATTCTTGTTTTATTAGCAGTTTAGAACCGCTGACAGGGACTTAATTAAACCGCAAATTTAGGCAAAATTTGTAATTTCCATGTTTTAGCTGGGTGGAGAGAAACGAGTTGTTTTATTCAACCAATCATGGCTAACACGAAATTGTCTAAGTTAATATCGTAGTTAGATGGAAAAATAGGGCAGGCCAAATATTTTTCTGCTTCCACACTATGTTATTCTTGGATACCAACACAAGTTCTGGTTTTTCTGGTCCATCTCCTAACGTGTATTTGATCATCTCCGAAGACCAAACGAGCTCCATAAGAACTCTTTTTGAACAAGTCAAATTTGGCTATTGAAAAAACAGAAAGCCCCTTGTAAAGCTGGTACCTAAGTTTGTCTAACACCAGCACAGCTCCAGGTCTCAACAAACCGTATCTCCAAGTCCCAGGCTATCCAAGTCGTATTTAAATCAGTTAGTCTCTGGTTCAGGACCAGGTCCGGTTTCATCCGCGCAGGCGATTGCCCGTAACAAGATTACTGGTTTTATTACTTGCAGTAGAAAATATCGTTAGGAAGCCAATTTTGGCGGCAGATATTGCCTATTAGCGATCGGAGTAATGCCTCGATATGTATTCATGTATAACGGCTAAACTACAGCTTAGGTCGGTGTTTGGGCTCTTAAACACGGTTTACGATTTGGGGAAAGCATACGAGTTGTATCTGTATTATATTTGGTTTTATAGGCATATTAAATTTAATATTGTTTTGTTATTTTGTCGACTATTTTGGTATACTTCTCTATGCAATATATGTGCCGATAGTCTATTGTGATTTAACTATGTTTGGGTTTGGATGGATTTTCGATGGTTATCATTTGACAGACATTGAAGTGATCAAAGTCAAAAAGCTTTATTTCCTTAAGAGTATAGGTACCTACTACGACCAACTTTCTATTTTTTTAAGTAACTGAGTGCACTTTTGCTCGATTATTGCATTCTGACGTTCCATTCGACTTTAAGCGGACAATTGTGTAAGGTTGTTTTTCAGGATTTCATGCAACAATTTCAAAAAGCAGGGTGTATTTTTAATAACATTACAGGTAGCAAGTCAGTTCCGATTTGTTTGTGACTGTAAGTTCCACACATAGTATTTTCACCCAGCTGCTTTAGGTACCTAACTATTTTCATTTACGTAATGAGCTATCTCTCAAATGGAAGGCACCCTATTAGGGCTATTTATAACTACCTACAATATATTAATATATCTTATGTAATATTGAATACTGCTGCAAAATTGATGAATGCCTATGTTTTATTCCAGGCCTAAAACAATGTCTATTAGCCCGATTCGTTCAGTAGTTTTGGCGTGAAGAGATAACAAAAATCCATACACACTTTCCTTATATAAGTGTAATTAAAAAAATCTTGATTTTATATTGTACCCACACAACAAAATCATTTATAAGCGAGGCTCGTTTATAAATAGAGTTGTTGGTACTTTTATAAAGCTATTCACTGACTTCATTTTTGTAACCTCTCTCGGAGGCTCTCCGGGTTTTTAAAAAATTATCTGAGCGTCTGGTCGATGCGACGCGTGACCCGAGAGCTGGCTCAGCGCATCAGCATTGCCATACAGCGTGGTAATGCAGCCAGTGTCTTGGGGACGCGACGACTGGTATTGACATGGATCAATTGAGCTACCTTTAGACTGTTTGCAACCGTCTGCAGTTAGCTCAATGGTTTCAATTGTAAATACTAGTTGTAATTTTTCTATTCGTTGCTTGTAATTTTCGTTGTTAATAAAGTATTAGTTGTTATTTAATAGAGAGGTACCTAATTCTTTTTGGCCAAGCAAACTTAATAAACTTGTTTCAAGTTTTTTCCTTCTGTAAGATTTATATTGCCAATAAGACGCCATTCATTCGAACGAATTGTTTTGGCAATTAGAAATGTTGTCATTTTCACGTGGGCTGCTGCTGAATGGTTTCACTTCAAACTTGTCGGATTACATCACACTCGCTCTAGGTATCCACCGAAAATGACTATTTCTATATCGCAAGACTTTATGAAATAGGACAGTACTTATTAGGGAGGCCTACGTCCTGCTGTGGATTAAAATAACTGATGCTAGTGATGCCTGGAATATGAAATCTGAAGTCCAGTTCCTATTTCTAATGCAATTAAGCTTACCATGGTATAATATACTTTTCTTGCTTCTTATTCTCAAATAGCCAATCAGAAGTAAGCAGAAAATATCCTTAAGATGAGACTTTTGTAGGTTACAAAATTTACGTGAAAATTAGAAACCGCCGTAAACTTTATCTTATAATAGCGAGCCGCCCCGGCTTTCCACGGTTTTATTATATATACCAACCTTCCCCTTGAATTTCTCTACATATAAAAAACTGCATCAAAATCCATTGCGTAGTTTTAAAGATTTAAGCATACAAAAGACATAGGGACAGAGAAACCGACTTTGTTTTATACTATGTAGTGATTTCTGAATGGAATTCTTAGTAATATGATATTATACTTAACCACCGTGATACAATCTGGAGGGTTACCTCCGAACTCGGTCCAGATGTTACTATCCTTACCTAAATAGATTATCAAATTGTTTGCTGGTAAATCCCTTTGACTACAGGTCCACGTTGCGGTGGTTTGTGTGTTGCTGCTACCCACAAATATTGGCAAATGTTACTTACTTTTACTTTTGTTATGGCTTTCACGGCCAGTTACATCATAAACTTGCAAATATTTGAAGTAAATAATTATGATTGCGACTCAATTGCAGTTATTATACTTAATAATAATTCTGGACATTCCACACAGCACCATCTAGCCAAATTGGGTTATTTACTAACTCGAAATACGAGACTGGACACACGTGTGTCCAGTTATTTAGCAGAGCTTTTTAGGATTATAATGAAATTTAATTATGTTTTAGATGTTCCAATACAATTCTTATTTCTGGTTTTAGGAATGGGCTGCTCTCTCATATCTGAACTCCAAAAGACCATGATTATTTCATTAACAAACTAAATTCGAATATCTGAAATTGGCGCTCAGATTTCTGAAATGTTGGCAACAGTTGGTACGAGTATGTATGTAAGTTAGGTGAACACGGGTGCTGTAAAATCACACGTGTATCCATAGCTCCGGGTAATTGGCAGCGTGTTCTGGAAGGTTCCCCGGGGAATCCCGGTTCACCGACAATATCACCGGGAACATTACCGTTAAACTTCAACTCGTAAGGACTTCTGTTTAATGCTCGCAGGATATTAATTACAGTACTCAAATGTTCAAAGTTTATCTCAGGATAATGGTCGGTTAGGAAATAAAGGCATGTTGGTAACTTGTGAGACGTTAGGCGCCTCCTTAATTACGTCTTATTTAAACTAATCAACACATCCGGCTCTACCTTCACACATCACTTAAGAGAACTTCGCGATCAGACCAAGGGTAACTAATTTAAAAAACTGCTGACAAAAATAATGAATTTTCTAAAAGCAACTTTTTACAGTACAGGCCATTTAGGAAATACAAATATTGCAAATCAAGTAACTACTAAATGAGCGTTTTATGTTGTCGTATTTCGTCATTGTATTACACAAGGCAAGTTATTGAAACAAGACACTGTCAAGTCAAAGTTTTCTCGAAGCACTCCTAAGATAAGCCTTTAGAACAAAGAGCTGCCCGAAAGCGGTCGTCGTACCAGGCACACTCCAAAAGCAAAGCTCTTATTTCGGCGGCATTTATATATGAATTTCGAAAGCGATACATAGATCTTCACTTACGTGAGATGGTGGCCAAAAGCTCCACTCCTTCCAATTTTAAAAATAGTAACTTTCTCTACGGCAATGTTTTGATTTATAGATAGTTACTTTCAACAATGGTTTTCCTATTTTGGCTACCGAACAAAAGTTTGCTATGGCGTACTTTTTTCATGTAAAAGTTTTCGATTAGATTAAGATTTAAGCTTTTTAACTGTATGATACTTTCTATTTTAGTACACTTAGTGTTGAGTCATTCTTTCAGTAAAAACATCGGAATTTTTGTCAAAAAGTTTTTGGGCGAGACGTGGGTTCAGATAGTTTGATAGTTAGTGGTAGAGATACAAAATAATAATATTATCGAATTTCTCCAGGATAGTTCAGCAGCCCTCCAAATCCAGCCGCCGGCGGACATCTGCGTCTGAAATGTTATTATCTACCTTCAAAGGCTCACTTCCGGGTCGCCGATCATACGTACTGTTTCTTTACACGTCCAACTGTTTTTTTTATCGTCATGTCAAACCTAGCTCATACTCTCTTTGTTTAGAAGGCTTAACGCTTGTCATTGTCATGAGTCAGTTAAAAAAATAATAATTTAAGCGGAAAATTGTACAGACTCCATTTTTTATTAAAACTTATTAACTCGGGCTTTTAACTTATTTTAAATGACTCAGATACCTACATGATATATGGTTTAAAAAAGTTTGATTTCAAAAAAGTCACAATTTTCAAAATAAAGTATAATTTGAAAAAAAAAATACTTTTCTCCCTCTGTCAGTAAATCAGTAAATCGAAATCTTCATTTCTCTAATCTTACGAAATAAGCACTTCATCATCATCATCATCATCAACCTATATTAGTCCACTGCTGGATATAGGCCTCCCCCAATGAGCGCCATTGCGCCCTGTCTTCAGCTTGACGCATCCAGCATCTGCCAGCAGTACATAAGTACATAATTATTTATCAAAATAATATAAGAAATAAAGTGATAGGTAGGTAATTGATTTTCAGTTCGCTTCAATCTTTTGTCCTAGTTTTTATTCAAATCTATGTAAGTAAAGTAAATCTTTTTGTAAATAGTATTAATTTTTATTCTATTCTTCTTTTCTATTCTGTTTAATACAACTCGTTGTAACCTAATACAAATAGAACAGAGGTTCTCGTAACTTTTGAATTTGAGTTCAATAAATTTTAGGTTAAAATCAGTCAGCTCAAAAACGAAACAAACTAAACTACCTAAGTACCTACTAATTATAAGTTATTATTAGCATTTTACCGAGAGTGCGGTTTGGCTTTAAAGCTCCGTAAGACTTAGTGAAGTCAGGAAGTTCTTTGTCTCGGGGTGGGAATGGAGTGCTTGAAGTGGAATCACGTCGAAACTTGTCGAAAACTATAAAGAGGATACTCGGGTAGTGCTCAAATGGGAAGAACTAAGAGGTGGTGAAGTTAAGGCTTCAAAGTTTACGTTTGTTGAAACGAGGGGTTTTGATTTTAGAGCTTTATCGTGTTATTATTGTTATAGAGTTGAGCTTCATAATAAAGAAAACAAATGGATCGGGCCCTGCAAAGTGGAGTTACCTATTGTGTTGTTGACACCCGCATTCCTATTTTTATTCGTTTGATATATCCCTCAAAATATTTTCTATTGTGACTCGTGAACAAAGCATTGCTATCCTACAAAAAACTTAAAAAAATATATCATGCTATGTTGATGTTAAAATTCTACATAAAATTAATAAGAATCTGATTTTAAATAGGTATCATATAAATAATTGATCAACATAGCTACAAAATTTATTTCTGTTTAAAGTCAACTACGAGGGAAAACAAAATAGCTACTCGGCATAAAAGCCGCCACACACTGAAGCCGTGGCCGGGGCGGAGGCGAAGGCGTGCCGGTTTTTCCTATGGCATATGGCACCGCGCTGCCACCACCTGTGGTGTGTGTGTAGGCTTTCATATGATTCAATAGAATACAACTCGCACGCCCTCGCCTCCGCTCCGCCTCCGGCTTCTGTGTGTGGAGATCTTAAAAGAATAAGCTGGCAGTTTCGTCTTACGTGGGTTCTATAAACTTTGAATGGCTGGTTCTAAGGTTACAAGTGAATATTTGCTAATAAACAAAACCTAAATTGACTTTAAACGAAGGTTCCCAAGACCAACAAACATTAGCTGAGTTGGTAACAAGGGTCATGACTGGTACAATGAGGCTATTGTTCGGGCCAGCTCGATCGTTATTGGACCAATATTGGCACAGCTTGGTACACAGTTACTATGCAACTCGTTGTCCATAACACTTTCCTTATTCTTGTTTTATTAGCAGTTTAGAACCGCTGACAGGGACTTAATTAAACCCCAAATTTAGCCAAAATTTGTAATTTCCATGTTTTAGCTGGGTGGAGAGAAACGAGTTGTTTTATTCCAATCATGGCTAACACGAAATTTTCTAAGTTAATATCGTAGTGAGATGGAAGAATAGAGCAGGCCAAATATTTTTCTGCTTCCACACTATGTTATTCTGGGATACCAATACAAGTTCTAGTTTTTCTGGTCCATCTCCTAACGTGTATTTGATCATCGCTGAAGACCAACCGAGCTCCTTATGAACTCTTTTTGAACAAGTCAAGTTTGGCTATTGAAAAAACAGAAAGCCCCTTGTAAAGCTGGTATCTAAGATTGCCTAACACCAGCACAGCTCCAGGTCTCAACAAACCGTATTTCCAAGTCCCAGGCTATCCAAGTCGTATTTAAATCAGTTAGTCTCTTGTTCAGGAACAGGTCCGGTTTCATCCGCGCAGGCGATTGCCCGTGACAAGATTACTGGTTTTATTACTTGCAGTAGAAAATATCGTTAGGAAGCCAATTTTGGCGGCAGATATTGCCTATTAGCGATCGGAGTAATGCCTCGATATGTATTCATGTATAACGGCTAAACTACAGCTTAGGTCGGTGTTTGGGCTCTTAAACAAGGTTTACGATTTGGGGAAAGCATGCGATGCGAGTTGTATCTGTATTATATTTGGTTTTATAGGCATATTAAATTTAATATTGTTTTGTTATTATGTCGACTATTTTGGTATACTTCTCTATGCAATATATGTGCCGATAGTCTATTGTGATTTACCTATGTTTGGGTTTGGATGGACTTTCTATGGTGATCATTTGACAGACATTGAAGTGATCAAAGTCAAAAAGCTTTATTTCCTTAAGAGTATAGGTACCTACTACGACCAACTTTCTATTTTTTTAAGTAACTGAGTGCACTTTTGCTCGATTATTGCATTCTGACGTTCCATTCGACTTTAAGCGGACAATTGTGTAAGGTTGTTTTTCAGGATTTCATGCAACAATTTCAAAAAGCAGGGTGTATTTTTAATAACATTACAGGTAGCAAGTCAGTTCCGATTTGTTTGTGACTGTAAGTTCCACACATAGTATTTTCACCCAGCTGCTTTAGGTACCTAACTATTTTCATTTACGTAATGAGCTATCTCTCAAATGGAAGGCACCCTATTAGGGCTATTTATAACTACCTACAATATATTAATATATCTTATGTAATATTGAATACTGCTGCAAAATTGATGAATGCCTATGTTTTATTCCAGGCCTAAAACAATGTCTATTAGCCCGATTCGTTCAGTAGTTTTGGCGTGAAGAGATAACAAAAATCCATACACACTTTCCTTATATAAGTGTAATTAAAAAAATCTTGATTTTATATTGTACCCACACAACAAAATCATTTATAAGCGAGGCTCGTTTATAAATAGAGTTGTTGGTACTTTTATAAAGCTATTCACTGACTTCATTTTTGTAACCTCCACAAAAACAATTTCGATTTGTGAATTGGCGGCGGCGACGGGCCACAAGCCAATTAGTGCGGCGTGTCCAAATCTGTCGGGATTCGACAACCGTGTTCGGGGAATTTACTTCGTTCACTCTACTATTTAGTAAAATTTATTCAGTTCAAACTTTTGGGGCTCGTTAGGTACTTTATGCTTTTGTTCAAACTATTTAGGTACATGGAAATGGTAGGCCAACCCAAATAACTGTATTAAATTTAACTTAGTTATGAGTACGTAAATATCTGTTAAGCATTCATATCATGTACACTGGAAAATTTTTCGACTTTTGTTGTTTAGAGTTTTACAAAAAATTCAAAATTAGTTTTTGAAAGTAACAAACAGATTATCTACCTACTCTATCTATTTGATACTTACCCCTTTTGACAATGTAGGTCTCTTTTAAAATTTTGTCATCACAATTTGTGATGTTCTCCTCGAAAAATTTCCATCTGTACAGGTGCACGATACAATATATTGTTATTTTCGATGTCAAGTTATTCGGTAGTTACTGAGAAAAAAGTATAGACAGAGTGAGATCTGACGGGGTTTCGAATCTAAAAATGGTCTACGTGTGAAACATTTTTCTGAAATGAGGTGTACGAAGAAATGTTAATTACACGTTTAAAGGCATATAGGACTTATCATCATCATCATCATCATCATCAACATATACTAGTCCACAGTCGGACATAGGGCTTGTATAAATTATTAATATAAGTAAGTGGGTTAAGAACCTAAGAACGTAGTTTGAGATGGAAGAACACCAATCACAACCAATTTATCAAACTACGATAACTTCAATAGTAAAACAGGGTTTAATTGTTAAGAATAGGCCTTTGTTTCAAAAAACTCGCAGTTTTCCTTTTAGTCTGTAAGTCAGACGAGTCTATCATCCACAATTTACCAGTCTGGCAAAATCGCCATAAACTAAAACATAACAAAGGTTTAATTTGTCCACTGTCACAGAAAATATTTTACAGTAGGCAAAGTTTCAGTCCCTCTGCTATAATTACAGTGGAGCTCCAGTACAGATGGAATGATAGTAGTAAACCAGAGAAGATTTATAACAACAACGGTCGGAGTAAATACTTTGTAATTTAGGTTACTATTTGAATGAAACATGAGGTTTGTAATGTTTCTCCGTCAGAGTAGAAATATGCAGCCATACCAGAGGTTCTTGATATGGTCTTGCCGTGATAGTAAAGTTATTTATTTTTCTGGTATTGACATGGATTGCTGATTTGATTTGATGATTGGTTGCAAACAGACTAGAGGTAGTTCAATTGTATGAAAGAGTACATACACCTATGCTATTTCAACCCGATTCGATCAGTATTTTTGACGTTAAGAAGTAACAGGTACCTTTAGACTGTTTGGAAACGTCTGCAGTTAACTCAATTGTTTCAAATGTATAATATACTATTTTAAATTGTTTTTATGCAATATTATTGTGATGAAAACGTTAATTATGCATCTGTAATGTAACCCATATTTTATTTATCAAATATGAATCCAAAAAAAGGTATACATAAGTCAAGGTCAGCAAAAGAGCCGTGCCAATATCACACTATGACTCTAGCAAATAGAGTCCGTTTCACTTCGAAAGTAATTGGCAGAGGCAGAGCTCTATGCAGTAGGTAATTGCTCCGTGAAATTCGGGATTCTTCTGTCCAATCAGTTATGGTAATGAAGTGGGGGTATTGATACTGCGTGGGGATTTTATGTATTCTATATTTGCTGCGGAACTAGAAACAGGCACGAGCTAGTTCCAATTGATTAGTTTTGAACCGTGAAATAAATTTACAGTTTCATCGCTTAACTAGCTGCACTCGCGGCTTCACCCACTTGAAAATTAATGAAAAATATCCTATGTTTATTCCTGGCCTAGAATTACGCCTATTCAAAATTTCAGGCCGATCCCTCCAATAGTTTTGGCGTGAAGATGTAACAAACATATCCATCCATCTAAACTTTCGCATTTATATCTAAATATTTTAGTGATGAATGATGATTAAGTAGGTAGGTTATATTTTAGTAGCACAGCCGGCTGATGTCGGCTTTTTGGTATTTTCTATAGAAACTATTTTTGTTGTGAAAAAAATTTTTTTTTTGTCTTAATAACATGAAATTGGAATATTTTTGCACTATTTTAGATACTTAATTGAAATGGTAAATATAATAGCTGGTGGTATTAGTGAGTTTAATACTCGTCTTTCGCTACTTTATTATTGGTTTATATTCTTTTGTTTATATTCCATGATTATAAATGGCGAATGTGATGATCATCTGAATCGACCTACAGAAGTCTTTATCACGGCTTCATATAGGTATAATAACACCTCCGCAATTTGTCATCTGCTTTAGAACAACAACTCTGTATAAAAACATCCTCACCTGACGTATGGAAATACAAATAATATGTTACATTTAATAACCAGCCTCTGTCCCTTCATAAAACACTGCGCACTGAACACATCACCGGCGGAATGCCAAACATCCCGCTCCCCTGGGCGCCCTTGCGCACACCGGCACTAAAGTTATCACACGATTCGTTGAGCCCTCGCTAATGAAATTAACCCCCGTTTACTGAACGAACGGCTGTAATGAGATGTTTCTGTAACTACATACGTTAGGACTCGTTACGGAAACTATTCGAGCCTTTTTTCGTACCATTTGATGGACGAAGTGACCTGGGGGTCTACTTTTTTCAACGAAAAACGAACCTTCGATCGAAAGTTCGCGTAATTCCTACTCCGGTTTCATTTTTTTACGAAACTTCGATCGACCGAAAATTGTTTGACATTTAAATTTTCTAAACCTACTCTGTTTCACGAAAGTTCGAAACGAACATTTGATTTTGACGGATCTTTGTTCGGAGTTTTAACCTCAAATCGACGAAACCAAAAGTGGTACCTTTTGATTTTCGTTTTTCTGATTTGATAAAGAAAATTGACTGAACTGAATGAAAGATTACTTTTAATTGTACCTGCTCTTCGTGATGAACGTTTGGAGCGTAAAAGAAACCATATTTGTCGCATTATAACGAGTTCTTTATGGTGTCTTGGGTAAATTACGTCAAAAGTAGTAATTGGTCAAATTCTAGTTGTTTAATTATATGTTTTGCTTAGATACAACAGAAAATAGTTATAAAACTACAGAATAGATGTAAAATTTAAAAACAAAGCGAAACATTTTGTTTATTAAAGAAAAATCCGTAATTGGCATGTTAAAAGACCTAGGGGAAGCAGGGAGAATGGCGATCACTTAAGGAAAATTTGCAATAACTTTTTTTTACAAAGGTTTTATTTTAGAGAACATCATCATTTCAAAGGAACATTGGTTAAACTATCCAGTAATCAACATGCATTAAAACCACTTATCTATTTATCACACAAAATTGGTAGGGACTCGTACAAAAAAATATAGGTTTGACCGTCATTCTCCCTGAGCATGGGTAATGCCGGTCATGCAAAGGGGTAATGGCGATCAAAATTATTTGCTTATATATGACAATGGAGAACCATTTTGATTAATTATAATGATGAGATCAACGTTACTTTAACTTATTAAAAGACTACAATGATATTTGAGCATAAATGACTAATCTGAATTAAATGTTTCTATGAAAATATGTGATATCTAATCTTAGGTACATAAATCACAGATGTATCCTTTAGCAGAATCCAGAACACACTACATGAGACCATTGGCCGTATGTGGTGCATCGATACCACATCTCATCGTTTTGTCCGAATTCTTTGCAAATATTGCATTTTTTTTTCTTTCATCGTCATTACCTACATCCATATCATCATAACTATCGTCGTTGCAAAGGTTAGGATGATTTTCTTGCAAAACTTTGCGTTTGTAAGACTTTCTTGTCATATTTCTTACAGCTTTTTCTTGAGGCTTAGTTTTCTCAGCTCCTTTGGTTTTACCAATTTTCTTTGCCTTGACTTGACCGGTATAACCCCAAAAGACGGTTTTGCAATCAAGCTGAATTTTAACAAAACAGAGATACAATTATTAAGAAATGTTTACTATATTGTTTAATTTAATGTTTGAGCGCAAAGATAATGAATAGCAACATTAAATGAGTAAAATAAATCTGTACTTGCCGACAAACGCACTCAGCCGAAAATTAGATCCGGGCGGCCAGAAACAAACATACGCACCTCTCTCTCACGGGCAGCGAGCGGGCTGACCAAACTTATCGCTGCCTGCTTTTACGTCTCGCCCCCCTCCCTTCAGCCCGCGCACCGTATTTCTATGAACTGTATTTTGTTAGTTTTTTGAGTGACCGCCATAACCCCATGACCGGCATAGCCCCTGCTTACCCTACACATATCATTCGTTCAATTTCATTCACGAAAATTGTCTATGAATCCGAACTTTGTGTGCGTATCCGAAAATGAAAGAGAGTAGGTTCATCACCGGAACTTCGTTTTAAATTCGTTCGTTTGCGAACCTTCGTTTCAAAGAAAGCGGGTCGACGCCCTGACTACAGTTAGTTAGTTAATGAACTGAGTAGGATGTTTCATCCAGCGCGTTTGTTTTGACGATAAACTAACTGTAAATGAGACTTCGTGGAAACAGTTATAAATTCTTTCTATTATGGAAAAGCTATTTTGAATCTAGCGAATAGAGAATAGAACTGAAATTAGGAATCAGCCTCTTAAACATTTTAACTAGTGGGCCCATGTCTTGCAGTGAATTTTGACTGGTGGTATTAAATTTGCAAAAGAAATTGAGTAAAAAGCAGCTTCTTTTTAATGGTGTGTAATTTTATCCCAATATACCTAAATCCAGTTGGTCATTTTGAATGAAAATGTTAACTAGTACATTCATAAACGATCACATCTAAAAAAACAAAATTAAATGTCTTCAAAGCGAAAAATATTTTAAATCTTTAGAAAAGTAAGTTTCTTCAGTCCAAACATTTCACGCAGGTACAGCTGAGAAAAACCCGCAGAAATTAGAGCAAAATTGGACGTCAAGAAAATGATGTATGACTCCGACAAAAAATACTCTGCGAGGTATTGAATTGACCTAGTTGTTCTCACTTTGATAAATTACCTTTTGTTTCATTTCTGATAAAAAACGCTGTTCTTTATCACGGAAACAAGATAAAATTACAGAGATAAAATTCAATGGTCGTTACAACTGAGAGAGAAGGATAACAATGATTAACTATTAAAGTGTTATTTCGATATTATAAATTCCAATGGAATTCAAGTTATCAATAAAAATTAACAATTTGGTAAAACATAAAGAGAAAATTCTGCGCAAGCAAATATATTAACGATTAGACCTTTTTTTCAGAAATATTTGACAATCTAAGTATTTGTCTTGTATCGTTGCTGCTGAAAATATATTTATCCACCATTATTTATCCTTTACTGTTGCTGAGAGCTAACAAGCAATGCTTCGTGATACTCCTACATAATATTCCAGACATAGGAATCCCCAGGAATACCCAAATCGAAGAATTCTTTTTGTTCAAGCCTGGGGTTGATTGGAGACTCAAATAAAGCCGACGGCGACGTCTCCGCAAAAGCAAACACAGCGCATCTGTGTGGCCAGAATACGGGATTTCAACAGAACATCTAGTCATCAGTATTTGGTACATAGCTCACTATACAGGTAGTAACAGATAGGTATACTGAGGAGTAGTTTATAACTACCTATCGTGAAATGGAAACACATTGGTTTTTAAAACCCAACGCAATAATTGAGTAGGGTTGTTAAGCCGGCCGTGAAATCGTAGGTGCCAAGCGGATGAGCCTAGTTTGATTTCTGTTATTTAAGTTGTTACTTTATAAGGTATAAATAGCCTATAAATTAATATGATGGACAACCCAAACAGCATCATCTAGTCCTTGATGATCGATGTACCTATTTCTACTAATTAATAAATAGATATTTTCATCATTGATAGAAACTACCCAGAACCTCGGGACAAATACTTGTAAATCGTACAAACATGTCCTCAGGCGGGAATCGACACTACTTGCTTTGCTGGTGGACCTTCGCCCGCAGCGCCACATCGTCGGTCATCAAATACTAATATTACATAGAGGAAAGATTTATTTTAGTTGAATAGGCTGTGAAACTACTGGACCGATTTGAAAAATTCTTTAAATATAAGAATCCTACATTATTCCTGATAAACATAGGTGATGGTATGTATAAGCCCATGCGAAGCCGGGGTGGACCGCTAGTTTTGAATATGTTTGATTGAATTCTGTTCAACACTATGATGAGTCACACCGATTTTCTCAAATAACATTAAGAAACAGACTGTCCATCTAAATGTTCTTCTGTAGGTATTTGGATGTACATAATATAATGTCTCACGTTATTAACTTAAAGTTGTTGTGTATTTGAGCAACCCTAAAGTTTCTCAATTTATATTCATATTTTAAACCTGGCCGCCAAAACTCCGCTGTTTATATTGAACTTCTGTTTGGGTTTCTGATTCACATAAGTTTTGTACAGTAATAAATTTCACGGAATTAATGATGGAACGTTATAATTAATCTCTGTCCGTCCAAATTAGTTTTCTACATTGCTTGGAGTTTACATAATAATTGTAAGAACTACATTACTGAGGCATGTGTTTTTCCGCAAAGATAATCGGACATTGATGTTTTGACATTTTCATATACCTACTTCACATCACAGTTTAACCGACGAAGCTACTAATCGTGTTACCTTTCAAAGAACACCAACTAACTAAAAGGTAACAGTGGTGTTTTGTTCTTTTATCTGAGTTTTATCCTACCATTTTTAATCTACTATTTATAAAATATGTAATATATTAATTTCTAAGCATTAAAATTAAAGTGTGTCAGCCCTCTCTGGGTAATTAATTAAGAAATCAAATAATATCTCAAAAAATCGCCTTAGGCGTGATTTGAAGCAACGTTGCCGTTTCAAGTCCCGCCTAAGGTAATTTTTTTTAAAGTATTATTTAATTTCTTAGATTATTATAACGCTCTTCCCGCAAAAACATTGCCTACACAAATGGTAATATGGTAATAAATACTAAAAGGTAAAAGGTAATTTTTTTAAGTGCTTAATTCTACAAAAATTTGAATGACCTAACTTTTGACTAATACAACCGAATACTTATAAAAAGTAATGATGTTTTAAGATACTATGTAGACAGGTATGCAATAATGAAATTTCATAATACTATTATTGGCAAGTAGGCTTTCCAGCAAAGCCTACAGTAAAAATCTCTGGTATGCAGGAAATAAAAAGTAGAAACAATCCATCGCATGAATTATTCAAGAACAATATTACGGCTTATTTCAACAAAACTCAATGCGAAGTTAACCGGAGATTTAAATGAAAATTCTTTTTACTCCGCTTACAAGTCACTTTTGCTTATGAGAAAGATCAAAATATTCTTTTGTGGATACGAATTTTATATCAACAATCTTTTGCATTTATTTTTATATTTTTATTGTTTCCCGACCGTTTCATAAAAAATGATACCTTGCACGGATAAAATACAAATAAATTACCTAAAGGATGACAAAGCAAGAAAGGATGGAAACCAGTTTTATCAAGACATCATAATCAATTAAAATTTCATTCATGTTTTGGACTTACGCTGTTATCCTATTTTTGACTTCCACTGCTGTTCTTCGAATCAAATATAAATATATCTGCACTAAAACCTCCATCTACGAGCATCTAGTAATCTAATATATCTTAGATAATATCATACCCGGTCCACCCTCCGTCCAATCAAATATTTTTATATCGCAGACAAGATGTTATCTTTTAATATTGTATCTGGACCCCAACTTTCAGTGCTTTATTGATAAAAAAGTTCAATCTAGATTAAGTTTTTGTGGAAATATTTTTCTGAGGGATAGTCGAAATATCCGGAGCTTCAATTTTGAAGGATTTTGAGTTTGCTCGAGACGGTCCTTACATTATTTAAAAGCAAAATTACATACACTACTAAGCTCTGATAGATTCTCACTCTATTTTGAAATCATTTCTATGATAATAATTTCATATTCATCCATTAATTCAGTCTGTTCTCACTTACGGGTTTATCTGCACATCAGTAGAAGTCCTGTGCTGGTAACTATTCTATCTACGGCCACGTCTGGACAAAGATAACTCTATATTCAAAAAACCATAATCATAGTACGCACAACTGTTATATAAAATATATATATAGTAAGCTAATTGTGTGTGGTTTGTTGTGTGTGAAGGACTCTCCTGATGAGCGCGCCGGTGGTTTTTTCATTAGTAACGCATTACAGTGTCATTACCAACCATCATTATCAACCTTGGGTTAGGCTAGCAGTGGAGATGTAAAATATACAAGAAATAAGAAGATAATATTCATATTTAACGGCATCCTCGGTCTGAGAGACTAGTCACTACATACTACATAGTATAAAACAAAGTCGATTTCTCTGTCCCTATATGTATGCTCGAATCTTTAAAACTAAGCAACGGATTTTGATGAGGATTTTTTTTTTTTTAAATAGAGTGATTCAAGAGGAAGGTTTATACGGATAATAAAACCGTGCGAAGCCGGGGCTAGTCGCTAGTAAAATATAAAACCTATCTATCTCAATCACACCTGTAATTTAGTTTGAGCTAGACGAATACTTCGGCATCCCACGCAACAACAATAATAACATCAGTTTCCTCGTTCAGAGTTTTTGTTCTTTGTTACCTGTGCTCTGTTATTTATTTCCATCTTCCTTTTCACGGAATAAGAAAACTAAAGGTGTACTACATATTATTACTAGTACCTACACGTGGTTTGGAGAAAACTACTTTCGAACGCTAGTCGCAACGCAATCCATGAACAAATTATGTTGTATTTTTTTCTTTATACATTGGAGCAATACTATTTCATCAAGTCTTTCTTGTAATACATATATCTAAGTAAAATAGGTCACATAAAAATCACTTAGTACTCAGAACTTGCATCATCTCACATCCTTGAGTATTGTACATTAATATACTTATCCACTTTGGCGCAGAAGGCGAAGGTTCTACAACGCATGAGGTTGCAAGTTTGGTTTTTTCCTCGCAACAAATGTATGTTCGATTTTCACGTATTTGTTTCGAGGGCGGGTAGTATAACGTAGTAAGTAAATCAGTCATCTGGTACCCTTAACACAAGCTCTGCTTAGCTCAGAGCTAGATCATGCTGTATGATTTTGTATATTGATTTTGTAAGTTTGAATTATCTAGAATTATTTATCGCTCGACAGCTACGTTCATCCAGCTAGACCATAGCCTAAACAAACACCTTGTATCCAGTGCGCTGCATGAACAGGAGTTTTTTCTTCATTTTCCGTGCCGTGACGGATGCCCACGGCAATTAGTGTCCGGAAATTACGAGAAAACAGCGGACGATCCATCACCTGGCAGAAAAAAGGCAGAAATCTGCGTCGGTCGGCCGCGGCTTAGACAAAACGTCATCATCACGCTTCCCGTGACGTCGCAAATTCACGCAGAGAATACCGCTCGCTTCGCCAAATTACGGAGGTTACAAACACGAACATTATTAAAAAATAAATAGCCTTCTCTTCGCATAAGAAGCAGAAAATATTCTGTGCTCGAATGGGTCAGTTGATTACATAATAGCTATTCTTATTTACTTACTTTTTTAGCAAGGGATTTTTTTAAGTTTACTTTCCGAAATCTAGACTTTTGGCTAGATTTAAAAGTTCATAAGTAGTAACTACGCGCACCCAATGTAATTATTCATTTGTAACAAAAAACTTTTTCAACCGACTTTAAAAAAATTAGCAAGTTCTAATTTCAGTTTTTTTTATGATGTTTCATCATAATTTTTTTCTACGTGCGTAGGTCAATTTTGAAGATTTTTTAAAATATATAAATTATTCGTAAGTTACACGTACATTTTATATTCAGGTACCTACCACATGAGCGTAGCTGGACCCAGAAGTCTCAAATAGAGACTAAACTTAACGTGAGTGAAGGAGCGGGGAAAAGTTAATCCCTAATAATATTTCGAATCTTGCAACCCAGTAACAATAGGATAAAGCAGCACTCAAAACACCAGCATTCTTAAAACCCTGTCTAATCCCTGTCGATCGCTCATAAACCTTTTTTAAGCAACCAATTTTCGCTTAATGGGTTTCATAAACAGGTACGTATCGGAATGTCGACGGGACCGGATATCACGTGTAAAATGTCCATTAGACCGGCGATTGATCGGGATGAGACCGGCCCGGCCCGTGACCCGAATCCCGGAAAGGTTTACCTATAGTGCCTTATTTTTACAGAATAGGGGTTCAGTCTGCCAACTTTTTTGTGTGTTCTTTTGTTCATCCGTATTGCTATTGCAAGGCTCTGATTTTATGTATTTTTCGTTAAAAGTTCTGCTTTTATAGGGTATTATTTTAACGTTTAAATTCAACAGGCGGTCTTACTTTTTTATAAAGATGAAGGTATAAAAGCGCTGTAAAAAAAATCGATTCCAACTCTACAAAATCTTTACAATTTACATAACGTTGAACGAGTTCACACAACGCGTTCTTAAATTTGATTCCTTGGCTCTCAAAATATTTTCGATGTTTTAAGTAAAACTATTTAACTACTAAAAATATAAATTATATTTTTACTACACTAACCATGGCTGCCATCTGAAACATAGCCTTTTTATCTGAGGAGATAGCTATCGATTGCTATATGATCCGTGAACTCTTGATCCCCTCTAGAAAATAGTCAGCCAGTCGGAAAAAGAGATACGTCTGGTTATTTATTTGGGCCCAATATTTTAACTAAGGAAAGCCGTGACGACCAAAAAACGTAGCTTGTATTATTTACGTGTGTTTTTAAGCCCCGGCGCAAAAAGAGGGGTTTGAATGTATGTAGGTATCGTCAGTCAGCGGTATTGTGGTTTCAAAACGAAAGACCATTTTAGTTGAATGATAAATACAAAAAGCATCATCTAGCCCCAAGCTAAGCAGATTTTATGCTATGGGTACTAGATAAGTCTATTTAATGCAATAAACTACATAGAGTTATCATACAAAAAAACACCCAGAACACCCGGAACAAAATATCTCAATCGTACAAACATTTATCCCGATGCTGGAATTGAACCCGCGATCTCCGGCGGACCTTCCTGACGACGCGAAGGCCACGTTTATGTCGTAAAGGTGTCATTTATTATGCCACTACCTCTGGGGCGTCATGATGCATTCGTCCACTCTATCACACTATCATTGTACCCTTTCTGATGTAGTAAGCAGATATCAAATTAAAATAATCGAGGACTTCTATAAAATTTGTCACAAATGGGGACAAAAGCTACCTAGTTAAATAATAAATAACACATCTACGACACAAACGTTTGAATAATGAAAATATACTGCTTTTATTAAAGACCCTGAGGTTCAGCCGAGCAATGCTAATGATTAATGTAAGCGACAACGCTAATCCGAGTTATCTCAGGACAAAGAGGCAACTCTATTCATATTTCATACGCAGGCTTGACCCTTTGCGAACCAACAAGTTAACTTATATTCGTATAAAGGACAATCCGACAATCCTAAAACGGGATTTATGTTAAATCCTTCTGTATTGTTCTAAGTCTTGAATTGATATATTCACGAAATTGTTAGCTGTATTTTTAAGGCCAATGTAACAATTCCGAAACTATTTGCAAGCTACATCCCAAAGCAGCATGCCTTGGATTGCAAATAACGTACGTAACTTTTTGGAAAATCAAGGAAGATAGATTTGTATTATGACCATATTTCATGCAATAAATGAAATGAATATAACCTACGTTTAGGCAGTCAAACTGTATATAAGTTGTGTAGATTAAGAATAGGATTAAAACTGAAATCAAGTAATGATCTGGGACACTGGCTCTCACCTGAGTGTAGCTATCATACCTCATGCAATACTACTAGTATATTGAACTAGTATATAATGTATGTAGTTGAGATGTATGTAGTTAGATGTAGTTTTTGTCAAGGTGTTCAGTTTAGCTAACTACCTACTGTGCCGTCACTCCGAAAGGGCCCTAACTAAAAACCAGCGCAGTATTGGGCTATGCCTAGTACTGCAATATGCTGAGTTAGGGACCATTTTACCCAATATTATTTAAAGGTAGTTGTTAGTTATAAGTAATATAGGTTGGTAGGTACTTTTTTTGCTTTTTTGTTGGTACTCTACTTTATCTTTATATTGTTCTTGTATTTTTCTTTTTGTTTTTTGGGTAAATAAATGAATTTATTATTATTATTTATTTATCAATACAGCACCACACACCATAATATTTATACCACACGGCATCAGTAGTTCACCTGTCCTACTTAACCCGAATGCTTACAAATCTTACAATGTAGCAGGACATTGCCGTTGAAATGCCTTGGCAATTGATGAAAATATATTTTCATTACCTTTGCTGCATAAAGGCAGTTGGTACTGATTTGGAAAGTGTGAGTATGGCTAGACTTATTACGCGATTTAAACAGTGGAGTTATTTTTGTTTCATTAGATCAGGACATACGCCACAATCAATAAATTATCCTTATTATCCTTAATTTCTTACTAATATTATAAACGCTAAAGTTTGTATGGATGTGTAGGTGTATGGATATTTGTTCCTCTTTCACAAAAAAACTACTGAACGGATCAGGATGAAATTTTGAATACACGTAATTCTAGCTCTGGACTAACACAGCTACTTTTCATCCCATAAATCAGTGGGATAGAATTAGCCTCGAATTAATTCCTTACAAAAACGCGTGCGAAGTCGCGGGTAGATACTAGTTGGATTGATAATTTTAAGGGAAATGCCCTAAAGCTCTGCAGTTTTCTTAAAATATAATGATTTAAATAATTAAAGTATCAAACCCGCTCTCCTGCCTTCCTCGCTGCAGCATAGGAGGTCCTAGTTAATTTTATAGTTTAACTAGCAGCGCCTCGCGGTTTCACCCGTGGAATTCCCATTATCGTGGGAATTCCATAATATAAAATAAAGCCTATGTGTTATTTCAGACTATAATCTATCTTTGTGCCAAATTTCATCCAGATCTGTTCAGTAGTTTTTGCGTGAAGGAGTAACAAACATCCATCCATCTATCCATCCTTACAAACTTTCGCGTTTATGGTATTTGTAGGATAACTTCATTAACCAGAAAATTACTATCAAGCAAAAGAAACAAATTAAAACTAGTTTATACAAATAGTATATAATTTAATTGAATTGGTCCAACAAATATCCATTTTCTGGTTAAAAACTAAACAAGCCCGCAGTGTTGTGGTTTCAACCGTGCAGTCCATTTGCCGCCGGACAAATTTGGTTTCGGACATTAGAGTAATAAGATAAAGCTATTGACCTTCATGCGTGAACGTGCGTCACTCGTACGCTTAGTACCAATGTGAACAAGTTCGATTACGAAGTTTTCTAGGCTTTAGCTTCTATCTTTGTACGACCTGCATTTTTTTCCCAGATATTTTCGATCTATATCGCAAAAAAAAATTTTATTTAATTAGTTTGTTGTAAATAGTATATCAGTCATCTAGTACCATACCATCCATACCCATAACACAAGCTCTGCCCAGATTTTGGCTGGATGATGATGTGTGGATTATCCAGAATTAATTATTTCTTTTATCGCTCTTATAGGTACAAAAAAGAGTGAGACAAATACAAAAAAATTCGAAAGTTCGTATGATAAGTGGACGTATAAAATCGCTTTCCTAGGGAGAGCAGGTATAATATTGAATTTTCTAAATTGACACCAACGTTTAAAAGTATCATTATTTTTATTGTCAATGTTCACATTCTATAGCTAACTGAACACCATGTCGTGGACCAGTCTAATGTTCCGCTTTGTTCCTTATTAACAGAATGGTGCCTCTAATGTTGCCGAGATGTTTTGTTGGGAATTACAACTTGTTTCAGAATATATTAGTTCGCCTTCCTATCGTCCGTGTTCTACACCGCTATACATACGTGTATATACTGCTTTGCAAAAGGCTACGGGGAAGTACTTAGGAATTTGTTACGGTACAGCGAAATTCAAATCCAAATAGAACTAACATTTTCGCATCAATGCTGCTTTTCTATGATCAGTTTCAAAAGTTTGCTGGTAAAAACAAAATGGACCTGTATATGCAAGTCGGTGTAAATCTAATATCCTAACAAGTTAATTACTTAAAGCTTATTATAATTTTTACGTTTGGACAAGTTTTTCAATGAACGACCTCAGTGGCACAGCGGACGAATGTCCATTCCCGCTTGGGATAAATGATGATCGATCGATCTGAAACACATTGGAAAACATCCAGAATAAATATTTGTTCCGGCCGGGTATTGAAAGTAGTAATTTAATAATTTATTTTGTGTATTTCTTTATTGATTACTAGTTGCGCCCCGGGGCTTCGCCCGCATGGAAATTTATTTGTCGAATTTCAGAAATGTATTACCCGCCTCATAGACCCCTATGAGGCGGGTAATACATTTCTGAAATTTCCATACAAACTTTACCACCCTATTTAACCCCTTCAGATGTTAACATTTCCTATTCTAGAGGTAGGTTCTAAAATATCTACGTACCAAATTTCATCTAAATAACTTAAGTAGTCACGGAGATTACCTATAACAAACATTCACACAGACTTTCCCATTTATGATAATAGTAAGATGGCAATATAAGCAACTGGTGTAACAATTACAAACTTAAGAAGCTCTAGCTCTATTGGTGA
This sequence comes from Eupithecia centaureata, assembly GCA_944547425.1. Taxonomy (NCBI): domain Eukaryota; kingdom Metazoa; phylum Arthropoda; class Insecta; order Lepidoptera; family Geometridae; genus Eupithecia; species Eupithecia centaureata. Next base: position 739,123 of record OX155676.1, on the reverse strand, counting down.
CATACACACCTACCCTGCAGTATTTTCAGGAGAAGCCGATAAGCTCTGATGATGATGCTGTGCCGGCAGCTGATACAATCAACTCGGGCGAACGGCCCCGGGCCCCGGGCCCCGGGCCGCACAACGAAAATGTCAATACATTTTATACGAGAGCGAGCATCAAAAGGTTCATTTTACAGTGGCTTGTTTTTGCGGTAGTAACTGAAAACGCTAACTTTATGATCGGGAATGTTTACCTTTTGTAAGGGACTATTTTTAACCAAGGAACTACCTTCTTTGTTCGGGTAGGTTATATTTTCGCAGAAATAAAGGTTCTTTTGCGCTCATTAGGGGATGCAGTAGGTCCAGCAGTGGACTACTAGAGGTAGATGATGATGATGTTCTAGCATACACACGTCAGTCATAATCGTATGTATGAGTGAGGTTGGAAACGCCACAATAACTCATAAAAACAGAAAAAATTAGCTAGGTACACATAACATAACACATTGTTTTGAATCTCGTTCTGCTTACTCTCAATAGGTCATGGCTGAAAATCAGTTCTTTTGCTTCCTTGGCAAAATATCACACTGAGCCAAGGTCTTTTTGACGTAATGCAGGACACATTGACATTATACCTTGATTTGATTTATCTATATTGTTTGTAGTTATTAGTTAAATTAAATGTATTGTTGTCTATTAAATAAATATAAAGTCCAAACAAAATCTGTATCTATCTATCTATCATACACAGTCCAGGCCGCATCGCCCCAGCACCGGTCAAGAACCATTGGGGGCTACATGGTGCTGTGTGGATTATCCAGCATTATTATTATTTTTTACCTCCTCCGCCTCAAAACGTTCTAACACACTGTCCACGTGATAACAGCTAGCACCAATTTCTCGAGTTGAATTGAAAAGTTTGCTTCAAGACCAGAAGTGACCATTTAGAGGTATAATTTAACCTTTCAGACTTTTATTCCCTGCTTTTTAACTCATCGTCTGTTTGATGCGTCGTGTGATCCGAGATCTGGTGAGTATCTGATGCAGCATTGTAAGGCTCGATGTGTGAGTCTTAAATGATGAAAAGCCCACGGAGGTTATGAAAAGCCTATGTTTTATTCCAGCCCTAGTACTGCGTATATTCAAAAGTTCAGCAAGATCCGTTCAGTAATTTTTGCTATAAGACAATTATCTGCTCATCCATCAAAACTTTCGCTTTTATAATGTTATGTGATTATGCAAAATGTATCAGTGGTACAGTGTGGTCACCCGCGTGTGTGTGCTATAAAAGTTCTCTCAGGACAAAAGTCGTTTATAGTGATAAATGTGTATATGCCCACCGACAAAGTGACGAACCTAGTTGAGTTTACGGATTGTTTGAGCCTGGTGAGTGCTATAATAAGTAGCGAGAACACTGAATCAGTATACTTACTTGGAGACTTTAATGCGCACCCTTATTCACAATTTTTTAAAGAATTATCTAGTTTTTGCAGTGAACAAGAATGGATATGTATAGATGTAGATATATTAGGCCTGTACTCGGACACGTATACATTTGTTAGTGACGCGAACGGCTCCAGAAGATGGTTGGATCACTTTATTGTGTCTAAGTCGGCTGTTCAGTCAGTAATAAATGTATATGTACAGTATGATGTTTTATGGTCGGATCATCTGCCTATAATTTTAGAATGTAATTTAAATGTAATTAAGCCAAAATTAGTAGAACAAAGTAATAATAATAGCAGTAAAATAATATGGGGAGAAAGAAAGTTTGACCAAATAGAGCAATATTATAAAATGTGTAATAATGATTTAAGTTTAATAGATTTGCCTAGAGAGTTGACATTATGTAATAAATTTAAATGTAATAATGTAGAACATAGATTTATTATTGACTTATTGTATGATAAAATTGTGAATGTTTTATGTCAAGCAGCGTCCTGTAGTAAAGTAAGCTATATAACTCGAAAATGTAAAACGAAACCTATTGCGGGGTGGAATAGATATGTTTGTGATGCACATAGGGAGGCCAGGTTGAAGTTTCAGATCTGGCTGAACTCTGGAAAACCAAATTCAGGCCGTGCGCATACTGATATGAAAGAAAGTAGAAAGATTTTTAAAGCGAAATTGAGGTGGTGCCAAACAAATAGCGAACAAATAAAAATGGATCAAATTGCAGCTCAACATTTAAAACAAGATTTTCGTAGTTTTTGGAAGTCCACTAATAAACTAAATAGTAAACCAGGTCTCCCTGTGAGCGTTTCTGGCCTCACGGATAATAAAGCAATAGCTGAAATGTTCAGGGATCACTTTACCGTGCACTCGCCCTTGGGACCATCACAGTCGGTGATCGGTGCGGGATCAAATGGCCAGGAATTAAAAACTAGTTTCACAGCCATTGATGTACACAAAGTTATAAAAGGTATGTCACGTGGTAAATCTCCTGGCCATGATGGTCTCAGCATAGAACACCTCCAGAACGCGGGACCTCATCTGCCCAGAGTGCTTGCTATGTTCTATACCTTATGTGTAGGACACTCATACATACCCGATGCAATGATGAAAACTGTGGTGGTACCTATCGTTAAAAATAAGACTGGAGACACTAGTGATAAGAATAACTATAGGCCGATTTCGTTAGCCACTATTGTAGCCAAGGTGCTGGACAGTCTGCTTGATGCTCAACTTGGTCGTTATCTATCACTTAATGATAGTCAATTCGGCTTTAGACCAGGTCTGTCAACAGATACGGCTATTTTGGGCCTGAAGCAGACTGTTAAGTACTACACCGATCGCAAAACTCCCATTTATGCCTGCTTCCTCGACCTTTCTAAAGCATTTGACCTGGTTAGCTATGAATTACTCTGGAAAAAGCTAAACGCACTAGATATGCCACCAGAGCTTAATGACATCTTTAAGTTTTGGTATCAAAACCAGGTCAATGTTGTGAGATGGTCCGGCGCTTACTCGGAGTCATACAGGCTGGAGGCCGGCGTGAGACAGGGCGGGCTGACGTCTCCGAAGCTCTTCAACCTGTATGTAAACGCACTGATGGATGAGCTCAGCAGTACTCGTGTCGGTTGTCACATTGACGGTGTCTGCATCAACAGTATAAGCTATGCAGACGACATGGTGCTGTTGAGCGCATCCACGTGTGGGCTCGCGAAACTTCTAAAGATTTGTGAGAGGTATGCTACAGAACATGGTCTGATATACAATATAAAAAAGAGTGAATACATGGTGTTTCAGGCCAGAGGAAGCTGTCCCGTATCTAACATACCGCCCATAAAGTTATATGGAACTCCATTAAAGAGAGTTACAGAATTTAAATACTTGGGACATTTCCTTACCTCTGACTTGAAAGACGATGCAGATATTGAGAGAGAACGGAGGGCGCTGTCTGTAAGAGCGAACATGATAGCCCGCAGGTTCGCTCGCTGCTCTAGAGAGGTAAAAACAACGCTTTTTAAAGCCTATTGTTCTAGTTTTTACACATGCAGCCTGTGGGTGAACCATACGCAAAAACAGTATAGTGCACTGCGTGTGCAGTATAATAATGCGTTCAGGGTGCTGATGGGGCTGCCCCGGTTTTGCAGCGCGTCAGGGATGTTCGCCGAGGCGCGCGTGGACTGTTTCTACAGCACCATGCGCAAGCGGGGAGTATCTCTGGTGCGCAGGGTCCGGGCCAGCTCCAACAGCATCCTCAGCGTATTCGCTAATAGGTTTGACTGCATCTATATGTATCACTCTTTGAGGACGCATGCATTTACTAATAATAATAAAATAAAATTTGACATATCTAAATAATGTTATAAATAATATTCTGTTTGTTTTTGTTTGTGTATTTTATGATTTAATTGATGCTTTCTGTAAACTTGTGTGACTATTTAATGTAATGTTTAATGTGAATTTCTTAATTAAGTAGGTACTATGTAATGTAAATTATGGACCTATGTAGTCTGAAATAAATAAATTTATTATTATTATTATTATTATGCATTTTAGCAGTATCTGATTCGACTATCCGGATTTTACCCTGTGAGTTATAAATGCATGTAAATGAATCCGGTTTTCAACTCTTTGGTTTGGCTTCAAGCAAAACTTCTATTTGATCTGCTTTCTTCGTCTTGTATCCTGAAACCTCGCAGGTAGAACCCGAGCAAATTCAATCCCAGTCTTTAATTTAAACAGACAAAACCTCATTACAACTAACAGGGTTCGCGGGAAAGTTTCTTAATCTGTTCCTATTCTTAGTTTTCTCATAAACGTGAGAAGCAACATACGGAGTAGATATAACCACCTTCGTAATGGTCCGAAGTGTTTAAACAAACATTAGGTTGGGATAAGTTTGGTCATTATCCTCTTCCACATCACACACACACATCCTCTTCCACTAGTGGACAAAAAATTGAGGCGAATTAAATTTGACTTGTCTAAGTGCTTATTTTGTAAGCCTAAAGAAATAAAGATATTGAATTTTGAATTTTGAATTTTGAATTAGAACATCACTTTGGGAGAGAAATGGGGCTGACAACATTTTTGTTTCGCGTTTTTTTTCCACAATGAACCATTGTCTAAGGAAACAAACAGAAACTAAACAGAAACATAAACTGATATAGGTATATACAGGGTGATTGGAAGCTGGGTGCAAAGCTGGTGGGCGAAGGTAGTGTGGACTATTTGGAACCATTTAAGCCATATTTGTCTAAGACGAAGTCTGACTTGTTCTTTTTTACCAATTTTTTATTGGTGTCAAGGAAAATACCCGAAATTTTACAGTTAGTTGCTAATCTTTGCCTGTTTAAAAAGCCAATGATTTTTTTTGTTTAATTTAAGTTAAACTAATGTGTAAGCAATCTAACAAAACATGTTTTTAGGTATCTGAGTCATTAGTTATTTTTTTACAGACATTTATAACTTACAAAAATTTTCAACGATTTTCGAAAACCATTTTCAAAGTTATTTAAAAAAAAAACGGTCGGTGTTTTTTGTGTTCAAACCTTTTTAAAAACATTTTTGGTTATTACTCTTTCTTTTGAGGTATCAATTAAGCGGATATCTCACAAATTATTGAAATAAGGATCTACAAACCAAATTGAGAGAGAAAATTTGAAGCAACTTTCATACAAAAAAAAATGGTTTTGGCCGTCATACCGCCTTTGTTTTGGTCAACGGAATTCCTCAGAAATTCTCAGAATTAAACTTTGAACTCAAAACATTTTTTTTACCAATTTTATATGGGAGGCTAGGAAAATACCCAAAATTTTACAGTTAGTTGCTAATCATTGCCAGTTTAAAAGGCCAATGAATTTTTTTTTTGTTTAATTTTAGTAAAGCTAATGTGTAAGCAATCTAACAAACATATTCTTATGTATCTGAATCATTAGCCATTTTTTAAAGACATTTAAAACTTACGAAAATTTTCAGCAATTTACGAAAACCATTTTTGGCGTTATTAAAAAAACCATCGGGGTTTTTTTTGTTCAAACCTTTTTATTTATTTATTTAATTCGGATTGCCATCAGCTTAACTAATTACAATAGAATTTAAAATAGGTACAGAAAGCTAAAAAGTTGTGTTTTTTTTGTTCAAACCTTTTTAAAAACATGTTTGGTTATTACTCTTCCTTTTTAGGTATCATTTAAGCGGATATCTCACAAATTATTGAAATTAAGATCAACAAACCAAATTGAGAGAAAAAATTAGTAGCAACTTTAACACAAAAAAAAAACGTTTTGTGTTCAAAGTTTAATTCTAAGAATTTCTGAGGAATTCCACTGACCAAAACAAAGGCCACCGCGCGTGGTAGGACGGCCAAAACCATTTTTTTTTGTATGAAAGTTGCTTCAAATTTTCTCTCTCAATTTGGTTGGTACATCTTTATTTCAATAATTTGTGAGGTATCCGCTTAATTGATACCTCAAAAGAAAGAGTAATAATCAAACATGTTTTTAAAAAGGTTTGAACAAAAAAAACACCGACCGTTTTTTTTTAAATAACTTTGAAAATGGTTTTCGAAAATCGCTGAAAATTTTTGTAAGTTTTAAATGTCTGTAAAAAATAGCTAATGACTCAGATACCTAAGAACATTTTTTGTTAGATTGCTTACACATTAGTTTAACTTAAATTAAACAAAAAAAAATCATAGGCCTTTTAAACTGGCAAAGATTAGCAACTAACTGTAAAATTTCGGGTATTTTCCTTGCCACCAATAAAAAATTGGTAAAAAAGTAACAGACTTCGTCTTAGACAAATATGGCTTAAATGGTTCCAAATAGTCCACACTACATTCGCCCACCAGCTTTGCACCCAGCTTCCAATCACCCTGTATACACTTGTATATAGGATTAAACGTGGCCTTATTCTGCTAAACTAACCGCTTCACAATGACAATTGTATCGTCACAGAATGGGGCGTAATTGTTTTTTTCGAAGTGCGTCCCACATCAAGTGTTAAGTTTGAAACCAATCGAAAATGCCAATCTCAAAATCTAAATCGTACAGCATTCTGAATTTTCTTGAATATTAAGATTCTGTGTGACGATACCATGGTCATAGTCAGTGGCGGTAGCTTCATACAAGCCAAAAAGCCGGGCTTGCCCTACTTCAAATCCATAGGTTCCGACCGAAAACATTGACTACCATATTAAAATTTTCGCGCGCCAATTCTTTCACTTCTTTTCTTTTTATCCATGACTGTCTAGTAAGTATCCGATCTCGGCCGAACAAAGCCGAACGCGGCGGCCGGTAACTAGTCGCGCGCGGCGAGATGCATGCCATCTCGCTCACACTCATGGGCTTGCAACCTGGCTTCGCGGGCACCGTTCTAACCTATGCAAAAGTGCTACGTCTATAGATATAACTAATGTGCGTTTCTATAGCAATTAGTATGGAACAAAAAGCCCGGCTTTCACTGTGAAGTTCGCACAAACTAGGGTCGCGCTCGGTGGCGAAGTTCGTACAAGAAAGAAAACTGTTCCTTTTCAGAATTTCACTTTTTGCGTTTTGTTTTTGTTATTATTATTTGGTACATTTAGCGGCAATTTAGTTTTAATTTTCGAGATTTTTGTGTGATTTTAATTTTGTTTGAAATGAATGCAGATGCACATACAGATCATTTGTTCAAGAAATTTTATTGAATTTATTAAGGTAGTTTTCATGAAAACTACAAAGAAATCTACTTAATCATAAACAATAAACGTATGTCGGGCTTGCCCTGTTCTCAAGCACTAGGCACGCCACTGGTCATAGTGAATATGCAACCATACCATTTTACTCCGTATTTAATGTTAGTGCGTTATTCCTTGACTTTCACACAACACTTAAAACAACTATACTGTCTTAAAAATTAAATGCCTTGCCTAACCATGCGTAATTAAGGCATATTGATTCTTAATTTGCGAGTAATAAAAATGAATCTCAACCAAAATTTTTTAGTCAATTCTAATTTTATGAACAACCTACGTAAAAGCGTTCTTAAAAATAACATTTAATAAAAAGGCTTCACAGAACACTTTGTTTTTATTATCCGACATCCTCAAGAAAATATCTCATAACAGTATCTGTATTTCCTTGACCTAAATTCAAGAGAGCGGCTAAAATTACAATAAAAATAAAATGTTATATTAAAACGTGTTTACCAACACAAACAGACCTTTTTCCGGTTCAGGAGAGACATTAAAAAGTTTAAATACTTTTTCACGTCGTCTGTAAGTTCGGAGCTTAGCGCGCGGAGTAGCGGCCGCGCGGGTGTTGTTGGGACTTGCGAAGGCTTTTCAACGTGAAATTATGTTTTCTTGAATAATGAGGATACGAGATAAGCGCCGAGTTGGGAAAATCATGCTTTATTTTTGCTCTGGAGCTGGGTTATTAAAAAGGTACTAAAGTTTTGGCCAGGATTTTCGAAGGTTAGTAGATGATGTACTTCGAGATACGAACATAATAAACAATTGCACTGATATTATAAAAGTTTCGATTGATGGATCTTTCTTTGTTACTTCTTCACGTCAAACCCACACATATGGGGCTGAAATATTATCTCCGAAATCAGTTCTCATGGGATTGAAGAATATTTTTATAGAAACAACGCTAAGTCGCAAAACTAGTACCTAGTTTTATGAACCTACTAAGGTGTAAGACCATGGCCTATGGCAAAGCAATACCTATCAAAATGTTATCTCTGTCTAGGTTCGTGGTGACTACGCTGTGGCTTCTGGCTCTTTGTCACATCCATTATGTAAATACTCGTGCATAATTATGTAACAATGCTCGGCTTTGTTATTATTGTAATTAATAAAGTGAATTTGAATTTGTTTCACGTTATTCAATAAATGAATGACATAGTCCTGCTCACAGGAGATAATGATAATGATAATAATTTAATGTTCAGAAATACGGTTAAGAATAAAGGTTTATTTTGTAGCACACAACATAAACCAATAGAAAGCCAGAACCGATTATCTATTATTTACGTAAACTAAATCAAAGACCAAACCAGACAAGTCGTAAAATCTAGTGTTTCTGTAGGTGCTTAGACTACGTCCTTGTGTTATTCTCCTCGCCTCTTAAAAAGTGCTTCACCGTTGTTTTAGAGGTAGGTAATTATTTCCCAGGTGGGCAGGTTCAGACACGTACAGGGTATTATCACGGGATTTCAGCTGCTTTCACGATTTCAGGAGCTATACATCAATCTGCAGACAGCCAATTTCGGCAAACAATAACTTCAGAACCTCTCCCGGTGCGTCTTATCGAAAAACGTGATTATTTTTCGTATCCAATTACCGAATGATATGCGATTTATCATGAATCTAGCTAATGTGAGATTAGGCGTTATAATGAAAACTATTATTGAATAAAGTTCTGAAATATGAAAGCTTTCCAACAATATTAATAGAGGATGAAAGATATTATCACACACACCTCTTTTCAAACGATTTTTATTTTTTGTAAATGTAACTTTAGTCTTTGTACAGGGTTGTATTAACATCCATTATCTCCTGTAGATGGACTTATCAGGGGTAGAGGAAGTCCCTACGACTTGGAAGTTACTTGACGTTTCGGCGTAGTTGGTTAGCATGTCCTGTTTAGAGGGAAGGTCGTGGATTCAATTCCCGTCGATGTCATTTGTAATATTTAATTAGTTAAGAATTACACTTAATAAGTTAATAATTAATATTAATGTTTTTATTTATGAATAAATACAATTAAAAACATTAGGAAAATTCCAGGAGCAACAACAACAGGCGCCTAAACATAACAAGAGTGATAGACTTAAAAAAAAAATGTTCAAAGAAATTCAAATCATTTCAAAGTTGACCAAAATAATCGAATCTCATTTAATCCTGCTGACAAAGCAGATCAGAATCAAAGAATAAAAAACGCGCGCAAACAAAGGGAAACATTGAATCTCAATAGGTTTGCAAACAGAAAAAATACACAAAGCAAGAATCCAATTAAACAAATTGATGGGACGACGGCAAGAGATGTGCTCTTCTTTGTGATCGGCGTATCTTGGCCGTGGATTGCTGACAAAGGATTCTTGATCTGTGATAGCACAAATACGGAATGTGAACCAAGTTTTTGCGATACTTCTGGCTCGATCCAAACGAGCACAGCACATACTATGATGAAACCCTAGATTTCACTTTTGTACATACATCGATGGTTCAGATCCTGTAGTTTTCTAGCACGTTAAATTGAACTAACTCCTTATCGATTTCTCGGAGGAAGTCGAAGGAAGAAAAAAATTAAAAATTCGTTAAATTTTTGCCAAGGTGATGAGCGACACTTAATATTGAACATTGTAGGACCGAATTCTGAACTTCAATCTCGTTCTCTCGTTCTCCAAAAAACTTTCACAATAAGGTTGTATTCTATGTTGTATTGTATTCTATAACGCACGGAACCAGATTGAAAAATAGCGGAAACATCTGCCGCCGTAATAACATCAAATTACTCCCCGCTGCCTGACGTCGCTCTACGTGATCTCTGGGATAGCGAAAAAACTCTCACTAGCAGTTTCCACCGGTTTTGGTCACGTAGCTAGGTTTTCATTTTTACTTGGAATAATATGCCCCAATAGACTAAAATAATATCATTGGGTAGCGACTAGCGACTCTAAATGATGCAAGAGGAGATAACACGAATTGTTGCAAATTAATCTATCGACCCTACAAATCTGCCAGCTGCCCAAGTGCCGAGGACCTTTTTTGCTTTCAGTGCTAGTAATGAAAAACTTCCCAGCTAGCACATCAGATGTCCTTCTCGGCCTACCAAGGCTGGCACAATACAAATAAATGAACAAAATTGAACCGTGATAAAAGGGCATTAATCAGTGGTCACGCTTGAAAATATGCTAAGATTTAAGCATAAAGTATAATTTCTTTTGAAAACGATTTTTTCCTCAACATCAATCTTGCTCTAAAGAAAAGTTTTAGAAAGGAGGTTAAACTGTTTCCCACGAAATTCTTTTCTCGGTATTTTAAAAGTCTTTGAGCAACAAAGAAATTTAGCAACTTTTTTGGAAATAAGCTTTTATCAATGCGGCATGAAAAACCTTACTCGGTTACACAAACTTAGGAAGTTATTAATGTTACCTACGCACTAAACACGTTTTTATCAAATATGACATAACTTACAAATATACAACGCAGGAAAAGATATATCCCTAAATTAAGTAACGTACAAAATACACAAAAGGACTTCCGCCATGTAAATACAGATAAATGAAGCTAATTTTTAGAAACAAAAAGAATGAATACATTCGGAAACCACACGAGAAAAACGGAAGGCTGAAAAAACAAATATCGACATGACGAGGTAAATGAAAAACCTTTCATTATTTTCATAATAAAATAACGTTTGTGCACACATCAGTAAAATTTTCTGCTTTAACAAAGCCTTATAATGTTACGCATTTGCTATTTGTACCGGATACACTTTCGGTTCTGCCAACCGTTAGCCTTGACAAGCCGTTTTGCATTTGGGGAAATATGATCGTTTTATCTTACCATAAACGCGCAAAACAAACGCAACTCAAGCGCGACTGAAAAATGAGGAACACCTTGCTTGTTTCTGGCGCCTAGTCTTTGCTCTGTGAACGTCTCCATCTCTTTAAATAATGCTCAGCGTTGATCATCGTGGCGATAAAATGACGGCTTTCCTTAAACGTGATATATTACGTCTTATTTTTTTTAACTAGCAGCGCCTCGCGGTTTCACCCACGGCAATTCCCGTTCCCGTGGGAATTCCGGATAAAATCTAGTCTGTGTTATTTCAGACTATAAACTATCTCTGTGCCAAATTTCATCCATATCCGTTCAGTAGTTTTTGCGTGAAAGAGTAACAAACATCCATCTTACAAACTTTCACTTTAATAATATTAGCAGGATAATTAAAAATTATTTCCATAAAACGACCCAGAACTGGGATGAAATCATATTATCCTTGAAAACATTTCAACCTATTCGGGGAAACCTAATAACAGTCCGTAACAAGTTCTCGCTCCGGGCGTATCGTGTCGAGAAAACTAGAGTAGGTACTTTGGTAGATAGAATATACACTACACCTACATTTACTTTCGGTTAATTAACCAGACAACTTTTACGAGATAAGCCGGTTCGAGTCCCGGCAAATACCCATAGTACGTGTTTAGAACTCCAAAACTAACGAATAACACAAAAATAAATAAACCGAAAGTAGAGAATATTTAGGTTGGATAGAATGGTCACGTCGTCGTCGCATCGCATTGTCTTTACTCATTATTGGAACTTTTTACTAATTTGTAACTGTAAAAATCATTTTATAGCTATTATTTTTATTAAAATTTTCGATTATTAAAATTCCATTTTATTACAACTATTTTATTAACTGGCCATTGCCAGCAGTGTGACGAATCAGTCTAGTGTAAAATAAATAAAATTATTAAGTATCTTTATTCTTTTATTCCTTTATTACCTTGGGTCAAATGTTTGGATAGGATCAGCAAATCTTTGTTCTACGGTTCTGGATGTTTTCCATTTACATAAAATAAAAATAACATAGTAACGAATTGATGCATACTTATTGAATTGTGTATCATTTAGCGTAGCGATGCATTTTCATGAAAATAATTACGCTTCAGAGAATTACAATTGTTCCCAGTGGCAGTCTGATAATTCAATTTGCAAGTTATTAATTAAAATCAAATTATATCGCCACAATTTTATTTTATTTACGGTAACTGATATTGAAGTGTGAATATGGATGTAACTCATTGAAAAAACAAAACAGAGTTTCACACAAATATTAGGTCGTAATGATCTACGGAGCTGAGACGTGGACACTCACGGTAGGGCTGGTCCACCAGTTCAAGGTCGCTCTGCGAGCTATGGAAAGAGCTATGTTCTCTGAAGGATAGAATTCGTAACGAATACCTCCGACAGAGTTATCGACATAGCTCAAAGAATTAGCAAGCTGAAGTTGCAATGTGCCGGCCATATCTCGCGAAGAACCGACAACCGTTGGGGTAAACGTATTCTTGAGTGGAGACCGCGACTCGGTAAACGTAGTGTAGGTGGGATGACGATCTGCGAAAGACTGCTGGCAGACGCTGGATGCGTCAAGCTGAAGACAGGGCGCTATGGCGCTCATTGGGGAGGCCTATGTCCAGCAGTGGACTAATATAGGTTGATGATGATGATGAAATCCTATGTCCAGCAGTGGACTAATATGGGTTGATGATGAGGATGATATTTGGTAGATTATTTTTCTGTCTTCTTGTTCAGAACATCAGTTTCCGTAAGATTCTTTATTTGCTTCTTTTGAAGATCCAGGAAAGATACTGGTTCACCTTGCTGAAGGTTTTTTTACGTTAATATTCTATCTTATGAAAGGGATTATTTTGTCCCTTTTATAACTACATTGCGTCATCAGTATACTACTAAGGTATAATTAAAGAAAAAAAATACAAAGAATGACCGTGGGGTATCGAGGCTTTCCGATTTTTTATAAATTTGCATCTGATAGAGCATCTGGTCGAAAAAACGCGAGACCTGAGAGCTAGAAAGAATCGGCATTGCCATAGCGGTGTATAAGACTCAAAAATATTAGATTAATATTTTGATTTCGGTTATGGAATATGTTTTAGAATATAAGGCATCAACTCAAACAAGGCACCAATATATAATTATATAAATGGGCAAGTTTTTATAGATGTGAGATAACACCTGCTCGTAATTAACTACTAAACGGATCAGGTCGACAATTTGCAATACACAAAAAACCTGGAAAACAGAGGCTAATTTTTATCCCGGACAAACTCGTGCAAAACGGCGGATAGAAGCATACAAACCTGTTTGTCCTGTCATCAATCAAAAATGACAACAGACAGGTACACAAAATGATGTATTAACATAAAGTAGTTGAATGCAAACGCACTGAGTGTGGATAGGTACCTAGTAATCAATTTCACAACCGAACAGTATCATAGGCCGCCCTTGATAAAGTACGTGGAGTATTTATTATCTGCGTCAATTAATTACTTAATTGGTTAATTGATGCATGCGCTGTGTGAATAGTGGTTGTACATGAAGGATTTCGAAGCTTGGCTTTATTCACGGATGTTTAAGGAATTTTAATAAAATTGGTTATCTGATTATCGATTACAAAATTGAATATTCACCCCTATAGGTGCTATAGTGGGCCTATTTACGAGTTATTCTCAACGTCTCACGTGAGACGCGTTTATTCCCAATTTCTCACGCATTTCCAGCTTCATAGGTGAGACGCGATCTATTTAAAGCATCATCATTTACAATCATCTTTACAATCTTCGTCATCTGACTGGGATTTTAATCGGAGACATATATATACATGATACCTTTTCAATATTTTTCGATAATTTGATATTTTAAAGAACTAGACATGGAATATCGCAAATTGTCAACATTCCCGGTTACAGTTTTGTATTTTGTGTGTTGTTTTGTATGTTGTGTTTTTGGAACAATCTTCAGTTTTTATAGCAACCTTATTCGAAAGCTCGATGCCTGATCATCCTTCATGTAGCGAGGGCCAATGGTGATGATAATTCAAAAGCTATTAGAACGAAATTAATACTTTCTAATTAGCAACCGACAACCTCCCGCTAATAAAGTCACAAAGGCATACCTCAGCTTGCTCACAGCCGCCTTAATTAATTGAATCCCTCTAATAAGCCATACATTCTTCGGTTCGACAACTTTTCATTTCGTCCTAAAAGCCCTTTGAGATTAATCAGACGGAATTTCTACCTTTTAAAGAATTTGTCCCCCCTCATCTGAATCTGATATCCTAATTCAATAGCTCCGTTAAATTTCTCATGATCAGGAATTCATATTCCGAATTCCTCTTTTATTAGCTTTAAGACAAAAATAATTCGAAAGGTATCTTTGAAATTGGCGAACGAAAATATACTTGCTATTTATGTGCGTAGAACACGGGAAGAATAACAGAAATAACAGAGCTAAAACTTCAAGGTAAGTAACGTAAATTAAATTTTAGGCTTGTTATTGGTTGAACTATTGTAGCCAGATTCCACATCATGCAGAAAGAACCTACTACCTACCTACTATTGAAGAACATATTATATTAGGTCCTTACATATGAAATTGGCGTTTTTCGTACTGGCCACTTTAATCACAAATTTCTCCTCTTTGGTAAGGAATTCCAAATTCAAATTTGTACAGCTATAGACTCATGTATTTGTGCTTCGATGATCGTCATTCATTTGTTTTTTTCTTCTGTTTTTTTCTGTTTGCGTCACTCATTTTACAAAATGGAAAACTTAAAATATCGCATTATTTACGAGTACGAGTTCCGCCGTGGCACTAGTGCTGCGGAAACAACTCGAAGGGTGAATGATGTGTATGGCGGTCGTGTTGCAAAAGAAAACACAGTTCGTTTTTGGTTCCAACGTTTTCGTTCTGGAAATTTCGACTTGCAGAACAAGCCCCGTGGACGGCCTGAGACTCAAGTTGATAATGAAGAGTTGAAGGCTATTGTGGAAGCGGATCCATCGCAAACCACGTCCGAGTTAGCTGCAGGCTGCGGTGTTAGTGATAAAACTGTTTTAATTCACTTGAAGCTAATTGGGAAGATTAAAAAGCTTGAAAGGTGGGTACCTCACGAATTGACTGAAGCAAACCGGCAAACGCGCGTCGACTACTAAATTAGAAGAGCTTCAATTGGAAAGTCTAAGACATCCTCCGTACTCCCCGGACCTTGCTCCAACAGATTACCATTTTTTTCGAAATTTGGATAACTTCTTGCAAGGGAAAAAATTCAACTCCGATGGGGCAGTCCAAATCGCCTTCAAAGATTTTATTGATTCCCGTCCGACTGGTTTTTTTAGTAAAGGGATCAATGAACTACCTATAAGATGGCAAAAGTGCATAGAAAATAATGGTTCATACTTTGATTAATTAAATATATAAAATATGAGTTTAAATCTTTATTAACAACGAAAATTACAAGCAAAGGAATAGAAAAATTACAACTAGTATTTACAATTGAAACCATTGAGCTAACTAGCAGACGGTTGCAAACAGTCTAAAGGTAGCTCAATTGATCCATGTCAATACCAGTCGGAAGCGTCCCCAAGACATATATTATATTAAATATATTATATTAAAAAATATTCGACTTTTTGTTCCTCCCATACAAAACGCCAATTTCATATGGAAGGACCTAATATTTGATTGAAATCCAAAATAGCCTTCTTTATTACCTATTCCTTTTTCCTTGCCTCCTCAACAGATAATTGAAAAGTCAAAGTCTGCTTTATTTCCTTAAGACCTTACAGGACACTTGGACACTTCATAAAATTCATGTTATTAATAATAAAACTAGGAAATAAAGTGCTCACTTTGATTTTTGTTCACTTCAATCTTTTTAAGGTAAAGAAGCGAACTGAAACCTTTACCTTGTTAGGTTGTTAAATTCAGAGTTGGAGCAAAACTCGTCCCAAACTTTTTTATCATCTTAATAATCAGATGCTTTATAGTAAGCCTTTTTACAAAGAATAGTTTTGACAATTTGTTTGAATTTATTTACTGTTAATTTTTGCAACTCACTTGGAGTTTTGTTGTAGAAGCGTATACATTGCTCTTTTATTTATTTATTTATTTATTTTTACAATTAGGTTAGCCTATGGCGAGTACACTAAAACTTATGAAGCACTTTATTACATTATTTTATAAAATTAAGTGTACTAACCTATTACAGGCCGACACAGCATGCATTACTTATATACTAAGCACTCTTAAGCTATACAAGAAAAATATTAAGCTATAAATTGTGGAAAGCAGGCAATTTTACAGGAACAAAATAATTCTACTAATTCTAGTATCTACTAATTAATAGGTACAAAAAAAAAATGTAAGTGAGTGGGTACATAATTTCATGTAATAGCAATACAGAAAGGCCTTTGTTACAAAAACTAACTTATACATAACTTGCGACCCGCCCCAGCTTCGCACGGTATTACTATACATAAAAACCCTTCTCTTGAATCACTCCATCTATCAAAATAAACCGCATCAAATTCCGTTGCGTAGTTTTAAAGATTTAAGCATTCAAAGGGACATACGGATATAGGGACATAGGGACAGAGAAAGCGACTTTGTTTTAAACTATGTAGTGATAATGTCAAATTTACTTCATTTATTTAATAAATTCTAAAAATTAAAAAAAAATGTATATATGATTAAACAGATCATACACTGTATTTTATAACACATAATATTTTATAACACTACCAACCTAAGCCCATATAACAAACACTCAACAACACCTCATTTCCAGCATGAGGAAACGTACAATATTTAAATAACACCCCACAAGCTCTGAAATAAGTCCTTCCTCAACAATAAAATGTATCTTACGCATACGTTCCGTGTCGGAAACCGGCACTGATGTAGATCCCCGCCGCGTTGATAGCAGTGCATTATAGTCGGGGACCGACGTAAAGCCGGGGAAACTCGTTAAATACGCGGGGATTTATGACCGGTCCTTGATGGTTTTATGTACTCGGGGCTGGGACGTAAGGCTTGCTGCAAAAACCTTGTCTCTTTAGGATCGAAACCCTTTACTTTGCGAGGTTCGTAGATTCTGAAGGGTTTTTGTAAAATTTCACATTCGACGGCAAGGGTCATCCTTTGTGTTATTTTTGTTCATAATCTTTCTTCCAAATCTAAATAAACGATATAAATGAAATGAAACAAATCAAGAATACCATCGAGCACTAACTGGTTTCCCACTACTCTAGCTTCAAATTGAGGATCGAGGGTGATAATTAGTTGTAAATTATTGAAGTTGAAGATTGATTTTAAGCTATTAGAAAATTATATGTAGAGATAGCCTGAGGTACAATTATAGCTGTACAGTTATATTAAAAAGTCTATTTCCCAAGGTAAATGAAAGCTGTACAGTTTTTTTAAAAGTCTATTTCCCAAGGTAAATTCAAGCTTCATTAGGAAAGTACAGATCAGCTATTTTCCGTTGAAAGTCCATTGAAAAGAGATACAAAGTCAAAAGTTCCGTATTTTCTATTCAAAGTAGATTTTCAGAATTAATTTGATTGCCGCAACTTCACAGACGGTTTCTTATTCGACTTTGATTCGGAACCAGTGAAAAGGAAATTATCTGTTTTAGCGGGTTCCATTGTCAAGGTCATCATTATGAGGATTTAATTGCACGATACCCACATTTGGGACTGGGGTCGCTTCACAAAGCAGTCTAGAACTCAACCATCTTTTACTAAGGTGAAGACCGCCATTTATAAATATATCGTGATCACTTATCAAGCAAGCGAGTTAACTAAGAACAGGGGCGTCACTAAACAGTTTTTTTCAATAATACTATTTGCATTACCTTCCCAATTTACGCCGTAAACTTTTATAAAAGTCGTTATATTATACAACCAACTTATTTATAAGGAAGACATGATTTTATGATAAAAATCTGTGTCTAATAATCATTTATGAAAAATATATTTATTTTTTTAGGAAATCCCTGTTTTTAATTTACACTTATAATAAAAATGATCCTCAAAAACAGTGTAGCTTTAATCTACCTCTCCATTAAATGGAGGACTGCGGTGAAAGTTTTCATTCGGACGAGATGTACCCTAACCCGAAACAGCGCTCCCAGATAAATCGCTAATTACAACGGAAAACACCCGGGGCCAAGAAACAGAACTGAATTACTTCAAAAAGAATCATAATTTGTTTACAATTAATTGGCTTGAAGCATTTTCCTGCTTCGCTCAAAACGTGCTCTTCTGAAAATGTTAAATAGAATTATTGGAATTTCTACGAGACACTAGTGAGCTGGTGATTATAATCATTCGATATATGTACGTAGGAACCCTTGAAACCTTTGAACCCATAGAATTCATTTTTAATTCTCAAACATTTTGCTATAAAGCAAAATAAATAACTTAACCATAGAAAACGGTCCAGAGACAACCTCCAAAACTTCATCTGAAAACTCGTTTCAGAACAAAGTCTCCGAATCTTCAATTACCCGGTGGTTCACGAAGGTTCCTGCTTGTTTCACGGAGGTACCTCCTTGTATCACGTAGGACACGTTCAAAAGTTAAATTGCTCTAATTTGCGCCGTGCACCTCATTGCAGCCCCTTTTTGAAGCTTGCGCAGCGATTTTAACTAGAGATGGCTCCTCGAGATGTCGATGGGAGACCCTTTATTCGTAGATGCTACAAATAAGTCAAGGCTAATATGAAAAGTAAAGTTAGAAAGAAAGCTCTAACATTATAAACGTATTGAGTAAGGTTAGGTGAAAAGGTTTTCAGCGTAAATTCTTGTGTGAAGGCCTTTCTCGTCATCTGATCTACGTAGGTATTTTAAACAAAAGGCTCTTCAATTGAGATTAGATTTGAGATTATTCTATTTAAAGATAAAAACCGAAGCTTTTTTAAGTGTTATTGCAGGCAGTTTTATGTACACAGCTGATTTTTCATTAATAATCCAATTCGGCGGTTACTGAAATATTGCTGATGTAATACAATGTGAACAAGAACTTTGGACTCTCCGAGTATTCAAATCTAGTAAGTTCCTTCTTATCTTTCCTTTTTCTATACCCCTTATTAGGTCACATCTTTGTTTAACAAATCGGGGTGGTGGCAAAACGATAAAAGTTATATTTGTGATCTGCAAAATCCGTTATTAAGCTCAAGAAGTTGTGCCATTGCAAATGGCTGGTATCTGTAAAAACAAAACATAGTTTATCGATAAGCAGAGTCCATGCCCGCCGTCGCATTAAACGAATGCGTCCACATTTTTTCTCCCTCTTTCTATTTACGAGGTTATTGGCCTCGTTTTGCTTTTGAAAGCGCATCTCCTTTGAACTCTTCTGAATTATTTAATCGTTTAATAGAATAACGGTATTCGAACGCAGACAGCCCCTATCTGTTGCTTTGGCGGCTACTCTAATTGGCTCGCTATGAAAATATTTAGATTTGCCTTTTCTTTCATGGAATGCAACTCTTAAGAATGCTCAATGAAGACTGGCTTTTTGATACTTTAATGAGCAAACAAATTATGTAAATTGGAAAGGCTTTATTTCCAGCTCTTGCAAGAATATTGTGGAGGTTGTAAATAACAGTAAGAGATATATCAAAATTGTAAAAAGATTTAAAGATAAGTACAAAAATTTATTCTTTCTTCATAGACTTTGAAAACTTGGGAAAAACTTGAAAGATCAGGTACAAAAGAGTGTTATTTCCTCACAAAACTTTAATGTGTGTTATTAGAACCAACATAAATAAGACATTAAAGTTGAGCAGCCACTAATTGGAGTGACGGCCCGGCCAGGGACAAATTGCCTGTTAGAGGGTGACAATAAATTGATATGGGCTGGAAAATTACCATGCGGTTCGGGACGTCTAACAACTGTTTTAATTACCGATGGCCGAGGCAAGTGCCGGGGGCCGAGGATTGATTTTTGCCTATTGTTGTAATAAGTGACATGGAAATGTCACCCTTTGTAAGGCATGGAAGGGAGTTAAGTTAGTACTGCACTGGAAGCGTTTGAGGTAAGTAAATGTTTTTGCTGGCATGGATGGGGTTTATTTATTGTCATTACAACGAATCTTAAATTTTATATCAATAATGTAAAAGCAATGGGGCCACGACGTATACATGACGTGTTTTGCCGTAGTATTTGTAAATGTATAAAAGTTCTGTAGATGTAATACTATTTGTAAAGCATACTTTTTGCGCTCTCCGTCAAATTTTGAGGAGAGATTTATAATAGGTACTTTTAATGACAAACAGCATAGTGGCATACAACAGTGGCTTTATAATAATGGCAAAACCCTACGTTACAGGCTACTACCGTCTAGACGAGCGTCCATTGCAATAATAATACCGGTCAGCCTACGAGTACGGAGGGCAATATAAGCGGCAAAGCCTAAATAGGGTGCTTACAAGCAGCGGCGAGGTGCCTCGCAAATAGGGGTTATTTCGGCCTGACTATAAATTAATTTCGGGACAGGGCATTGCAGTTAAGCCTCCATACATTTTAATTGGTTCCATTATCGGCCATTCTGCAAAATGGCGATGGATGACAATGGAGGTCTCGTATCGCCGGCTTAGCGCTTCATTTTGCTAAAATGACAAATTAACTGCGTATTACGGCGAATCCTGACGCGGCTGTTGGTAATATTTGGGCAGGTCTGGGTTTAAAATATCATAAGCATTTTCCTCTCGTTACTAATGATTCGCTACGTAATCTTAGAGTATTTTTCGGACTGGTTTACGAAGAAAAATAAATACATGTGGGCGACAACGTCGGCGGCGGAGCCCGTTCGCCCCACATTTCCGGATATAATAAGGCAATTGAGAACACGACGCACATATTTTGATGCTTATTACGATCTTTCCCAGCGTGGGATCATTACGTCCAAAGAAATGAAATGTGATTTCCCCTGAAAACGTTACGGCATTTTATATAACAGCAAATTACGGTTTATTATAGAAGTTCTTGGTGCGTCTCCGCGGCGCCGGGCTGCCCCCACCAATAAAACTATTACTGTCCATGTCCCATACTAGTTGAATCATACTTTTATTTCGCAGTAAACGTCACATTTTATCGCAGTATTCTTTTGTTTGGTTCCGGAAAAGCGGAATAAACAGGATTAATCTGGATAGAAGTGAAATGGGTCCTGTCTTATCGTCTCGGGGCATCCGAAGTGTGTCACCGAGTAAATGAACCCTTCCCGGAGTAAACTAAAAAAGATAAAATGTGCCTAAGCGTACATTAAAGTGCCGTTGGCTGGAAGAAGCGGTAAAGGCGGGCTGCAGTCCCGTGGGACCACAGTCGTCTTGTCCGCTGAACTAAATTACAGAATAGACTTGACAATCTCATCAGAATGGAAATCTTTTTTTAAGGTATTTTCTTGTACTTATTAGCTTCTTTGATATAATCTACATCTTCAGCCTTTACTTAGTATAGAGTTCAATCCTGGACAAACCTCCCTCTAAATTGGCTCTTACTACATGCGTGTAGTATCCATATTGCCCACGATTCCCAACCCGCATGCATGCCCAGGGTTGGGAATCGCAGTTTGCTGATAGAACTGCACTATTTCCCGCCGCTTGGTGAATTTCCCTTAGTCGTCTCTTACGACAACCGCAAGAGCATATAAATATTTCAGCGCAGCTGTATGTGGAAAGGTCATTGATATAACTTATTTTCTCAAATGACCGCTCCTTCTAAATTAGGTATGCTACCTTCCGAAATGTGAACATAATGCCAAAAGACAGTTCTATGTGAGTTCGTAGCTCTTCGCTGCCGATATCAGTGCCTGCCTCCTCAGATGGCAGTTACATCTCAACCGTGAAATTTTATCGGTAGAATTAATCTTCAAAAGTTTCCGAGTCCCGCCCTTTTGTTTTAGATGTGCCCTCTAATAAAATTTATTCCTTAGTCTAATCGGAAATAGATAAGTAGGGGTCGGGTCCCGGGGAGGTCGATTCGCGACTTTGTTAAATCTTTGAATTAATAAGTAGGTACTATTGGTTTAAGGAATTATATTTGCCATTCCTGAGAATAAGTAGCTCCTTCATTTTGTCAAATGAAAGTTATAACCTTGTAGCTAGATAAGGGTTATTGTACATTTGCCACAAAGTAAGTTCGTCACGGAAAAAATATAATGTAATTTGCCATAATTTTATTTTTATAATACCTTTATATGAACTTCTTATTGTAGATGAACATGACACCATATTGATAAAGTCGTAAACTCAAATAACTAAAAAACTCAAACTCAATAACTAAGATAATTTTTGTAATTTTTGATCGCGTACTTGCTGATATCAATCTACAACTTTTGCTGTGAATGCACCGAAGCGTCATATCATGCCCTTGATCATTTCCCACTTACCTACGCATCTAAGTCAACAAATATATTAGTAAACACAAGGGTTTTTGTCGTCTAACAAAACGTTCATTGTAACCAAGTTTTGTCCAATAACGGTTTGCAATAAAAGTTTCTTTGGCTAGTTTTTCCGCTAAGCTCTACAAATGAAGTCGCTAACTATCTCCGCAGTTAAATGCTGCGTTATTAAACTCATTACTCCGACGCCAGCTTTTTGTAATTTCTCTGACAAATGAACAGCGGACGAGTGGGCTTTCAGGCGCGACGATTTTAAAATGTAGAGCAAGGGGGATAGATCGGACACCACGTGATGGTACGTTTTGGCTAAAAAACCTCGTGATGGTACGTTTAGGTAAAAAAAAAAAAAACACGCTGCTTTTCAATCATTTTTGAGATCTAGAAAGCGATGGCGTGACGATCTGGACTGGATGGACACCTCATGCAAAGCTTGGGTTCAGATATCTCAGTACCGATGGAGGAGGTCATTGGAGGCCTTTGCCGAGCAGCAGGACACGTTAGACTATTTATTAGTGTAATTTTTAATCGGGCTTTTTAGTTTCCGAAAAAGCATGTCGGTGGCAAGTTACGTCGTAGATACTGAGGTAACACACATTTGGAAATTGAGGAAAGTGGAAAACCAAGCAATTGTAAGGTCGCCTTTGTAAGGGATATTACAAAACTTGTTTTCACATATAGATAAACTAGAATTCACAATTAGATTTACTGTTCCTGCGTAAAACATATTATTTCAGTATAATAGCAAAGTTTATTTGTTTCACAGCAAATAGTTATTAATAAATCTTTATGCATGAGACTGTTAGCATTTTTAAATTTTGGAAGTCGCTATGGATTCGTAAAATAAATGTTACTCTTCTAGTACACCACACAACACTAAAAGCCACGATGAGTGGAATGCTCTCTACAGTTCCCAGAGGAAGGTCCTTCTTCGAGTTAAACTCTTTGACGTAGAGCGACGCGACGGAGCGCGTTTCCGTGCTTTACGCGAGTCGAGTTAATGTTCTGAGGCCTATTCATTTGAAATTTAACATGGGGTTTCAGAGGGAGGCTCTAGCACACGACTGCCGAAAGGGTTATTCGACTGTTGCAATTAAATATTCAAAAGCTTTTACGTTTTTATTTCGAATATTTAATAATATTATACTTTAGAAACCATTACAGTTAGAATCTTTTCATCATACAAAAACATTGCTCGATTCCAAATTTGTTTTAATTCTGCACCATTTACAAAATAAATGACAGGTTAAATATAAATATGTAACCTCAATAATTTATATTACTTTACTTACTCATATCAGTTAAACATAAGTATTGTAATTTTTCTGTTACTATTGATATTAACAAATATAACAAATTAAAACCAGGAAAGAATTCAGAATTAACATTAAAATTTTCAATAATTGTACGTTTTTTTTCATTCCAGAAAACAAGGTTGAAAGTCGCTGCCAAAAGCTAGTAAAGTTTAAATATTAGAAATGGCAAATAAAATAGTATCGTGTACAAGAGACTCCGTACGTTACATACAAACAATTGCTAGATTTCACGCTCCTTCTGATGATTTGCTGACGTGTTCATTGAATATGCATTTCCTTATATTTATTCACTGACTTGGGTTGTTAATAAATTACTCATTAATTTGTGATAAATAAATAATAACATGCGAAAAAAAAAGATAAAAAAACAAATTCATGATTGATTTAAAAATGTTGTTGAATGTTTTCAATATTTTATGCGTAATTATCAATTCACATAATACGTGTTTTTTCTTTGAATTTTAAGCAAATTTTTACCACTGCTGAGTATAAATATATATGTATATGTCCAGCAGTGACAGTACAAAAGGCCTTATTCCTGAAAGCAAGTTCTTACAAGCAAGTTTATGACGAAGAACAGATATAATTTGTATAGAGAGTTGACGTTTAATTGAAAAGTAAAACAATTCATGTGACTACAAATCAAAATTCATCGAATGAAAAAACGTATATCACTAATATATTTTTAGTAAACCAGCAAATCTCCCCGACCAGACTGCCAGAAACCTGTGAATAATTCCCCCGATCCATTTGGACGCACCTATGTTCCGCAGTATTTCACGGCGTCTCTAGTGCATATTGAATCTGAGATGCGGGAGGGGAACTGACAGACAGGTACGTACCTTTTTATTATTTATATCGCATTTTCAACGTGTGTTTGCTTTACTTTGATTTCGGAGTAGCGGTATGAGGGTGTGATCTGAATACGCGGGTAGTGGGTTTACTCCGGGGAAAACAAAGGAATTTGGGGAAATAGAAGAGATTTCCTAGAGCCTTCTAGGTGTTTCTCTGATATCTGTTTTTTTACTCAATTTTTTCTTTTTTTTTGTCGTCTCTTAATTCGTTCACCCTTGGCTAGAAACAAATTTTTAAAACCACCCCGGTGCCGGGGCGGGCTGACCGTGGTCGATGGGAGCGACTCGAAAAAGCAGCGCGACGTTCATAATTCGCCACTTACCCATGCAACTGCTAGGAACTGTAGTATTTTCTTCGGAGCGTTGTCTCTATACTTTTATAGCCTTCAAGTCAAATAGTATAAGTTAGTCATAAGAATAACAGGACTGATAAGTTTTATCTAAATAAAGACTTTTTACTATTTTACTTTTTGTGTAGCCGTAGCAGAGATGAAAGACAATCTACGTGCGTCGATACCTCCGGCGCACTATCCGTTTTACGGCCCGTGCTTACGTTTCGCTAGCGGTAGGGTTTCGCACTGATGGCAGGATTCATGTTTACGCATGTTTGATAGGCCCTTTGTAGAGCCTTTTTTCTGTGGCCATCCACTTTACGTGGCTTTTCAAGGAGTTGGTAGTTAACGAATTACGTGCCTAGTGTAGTACTCTTCAATAAATGAACTGTAAATAAGATACCTACATTACCTAATGCAATCTTACTAAGGTACAGTACAGCGCAAAATGAAATATGAAATCGAAAAGTCAAGAGTTCTCTGAAAATGTAATTCCATGTCAATTCTCCATTTTCTCATTTCTACAAAGAGACGGTATTATAGTTTTCAATAAATAACCAATTACCTTCCCTAAGTCTAATATTACCAGACATATCGGTCATGTTGAGTAGTAATCGGCTTTTATATGAACGGGCTTTTGTCTAATTTTCGTATTTCCCAGCGGGGTGCGCTCAAGTGCGCTTACATCGATCCGCCGCAAACCAAACGTCATGTTTACCAAGATAATGAAACTCAATGCAGGTATATAATAGGTAATTTTAGTTTTGACTTTATATTTTGTTGAACTTTTGGGGGTTAAAGGTGGAATTCCCCCAAAGAGTTACAGGAGAAGATCTACCCTGTACCGGGTCGGCCCATCTGGCCCACTTACCCGGGGTCTTTCGACCGACAGTTGATGTCGGAAAGTTCTATATAGGCTAGATATTGCAGAAACCAACGCTTGCGCGATCTAGGAATAATGGTCACGTGATCTACTTTTTTTGCACTCAGAATTTTTTATTATTTTCATTTTTCATTTTAGTTCAGCTCACATCATGCTAGATGTCGCTACAAACTAAATCTGAGACCAGGAATGAATGAGCAGACATTATGTTCCTATATTCCTGAGTCTGACCACCGATCCAATTATTTTGGTGTCTATGCAGTCGGTAAAACAAACTCGAAACCGAGACGTAAGATTTGTTGTGGTGTGGCCTACTCTACCATAGCATATGCGGACTTACCTACTGATTCACTCGGTGTTGAACGTTTCTGATACTGTACTATGTCTTGTGGTTTTAACCAAGCGCTTAGCATTGTAATTTTGCTTATTTAATTCATTTTAAACATAAAATGTCCGTATTTATTAGAAGCCTGCTGCAAATAACTTTGAAAGCAAAACTTGTAAACATTATCTGCGCTGTAGCAACATCATGGCGGAAGTTATTTGAGCTTGCGGCAGACAAAGTGTCTTAAAGTCTTGCTAGTTCATAATGGAGAAGTTTCTGTTATAATAAACTACGGTACCCTAGTGGCCGATTCAGATTCTACTCTCATTATCATCATCTCCCAGCTGTCTACTGGCATGTGACCTAACTAAACTAAACATAGAAAGATTAAAAGAAGAATTTCACCATTATGAAAAGGTTGTGTTTTTTAATGGAAGCAGTTTTCTAAACATAGCTTCTCCTTCTCTTTGGCTGGTACAATGGAACAGTAGGTAGTTATGGACCCATCTAGAGACTTCAAAATTAAGAGCGTTTGTTCTGTATGATAATAACTATATGCCCACACTAGCCAGACTCGTACTAGAGTTTTATCTCGTTTCTTAAACCTTTTTGGGAGGGAGTGACCATAAATTGCAATCGTCTGCAGTCAGCTCAATTGTTTCAATATTAAATGCTAGTTTTAACTTGTTTCTTTAAACATGTTTATTTTATACACCATACAGTATTAAATAATAATATACCGAATAGTTTTACTCCAAGTGATGTACAAAGTTATTTACGTAAGTAGGTAAACACGCATTTTTACAATGAAATTACATGTACAGCTTATTATAGGCCTATGATCGGCACTTAACTTAACAAGTTACTTAAATTTCAAGGCTTGGAAACCTACCATACCCATATCTAACTACTCCTAACGCCATGTAAGTCGAGATAATACGAGACAAGTAAATAAGTATCCAGTATCTCACAACACGCACAAGAGTAGACCAGCGCAACACATTAAATACGTAGGTATTTAGTTGTTAGCTTATCTAGTATTAGGTTAGGTATTAGGTAGCTTACTAGGTTCAATTTGTACTGGGAGCTATAAACAAATGAGAACGATTATCTTCTACAACGTGCCGGGGTCTATAGGGACGTGTACCGGGGCAGTCAGACCTTGTTAGCGGATCGCACGAGCGTCAAGTCAAACAGTATAAGTTAGTATAAGTTTTATCTAAATAAAGACTTTTTACTATTTTACTTTTTTTACAAGGTTTAGCCGTAGCAGAGATGAAAGACAATCTACGTCCGTCGATACCTCCGGCGCACTATCCGTTTTACGGCCCGTGCTTACGTTTCGCTAGCGGTAGGGTTTCGCACTGATGGCAGGATTCATGTTTACGCATGTTTGATAGGCCCTTTGTAGAGCCTTTTTTCTGTGGCCATCCACTTTACGTGACTTTTCAAGGAGTTGGTAGTTAACGAATTACGTGCCAAGTGTAGTCTCTTCAATAAACGAACTGTAAATAAGACACCTACATTACCTAATGCAATCTTACTAAAGTACCTACAGCACAGCGCAAAATGAAATATGAAATCGAAAAGTCAAGAGTTCTCTGAAAATTTAATACCATGTCAATTCTCCATTTTCTCATTTCTACAAAGAGACGGTATTATAGTTTTCAATAAATAACCAATTACCTTCCCTAAGTCTAATATTACCAGACATATCGATCATGTTGAGTAGTAATCGGCTTTTCTATGAACGGGCTTTTGTCTAATTTTCGTATTTCCCAGCGGGGTGCGCTCAAGTGCGCTTACATCGATCCGCCGCAAACCAAACGTCATGTTTACCAAGATAATGAAACTCAATGCAGGTATATAATAGGTAATTTTAGTTTTGACTTTATATTTTGTTGAACTTTTGGGGGTTAAAGGTGGAATTCCCCCAAAGAGTTACAGGAGAAGATCTTCCCTGTACCGGGTCGGCCCATCTGGCCCACTTACCCGGGGTCTTTCGACCGACAGTTGATGTCGGAAAGTTCTATATAGGCTAGATGTTGCAGAAACCAACGCTTGCGCGATCTAGGAATAATGGTCACGTGATCTACTTTTTTTGCACTCAGAATTTTTTGTTATTTTCATTTTTCATTTTAGTTCAGCTTACTTCATGCTAGATGTCGCTACAAACTAAATCTGAGACCAGGAATGAATGAGCAGAAATTATGTTCCTATATTCCTGAGTCTGACCACCGATCCAATTATTTTGGTGTCTATGCAGTCGGTAAAACAAACTCGAAACCGAGACGGAAGATTTGTTGTGGCGTGGTCTACTCTACCATATCATATGCGGACTTACTGATTCACTCGGTATTGAACGGTTCTGATTCTATGTCTTGTGGCTTAACCAAGTGTCTTAGCATTGTAATTTTGCTTATTTAATTCATTTTAAACATTAAATGTCCGTATTTACGAGTATTAGAAGCATGCTGCAAATAACTTTGAAAGCAAAACTTGTAAACATTATCTGCACTGTAGCAACATCATGGCGGAAGTTATTTGAGCTTGCGGCAGACAAAGTGTCTTAAAGTCTTGCTAGTTCATAATGGAGAAGTTTCTGTTATAATAAACTACGGTACCCTAGTGGCCGATTCAGATTCTACTCTCATTATCATCATCTCCCAGCCGTCTACTAGCATATGACCTAACTAAACTAAACATAGGAAGATTAAAAGAAGAATTTCACCATTATGAAAAGGTTGTGTTTTTTAATGGAAGCAGTTTTCTAAACATAGCTTCTCCTTCTCTTTGGCTGGTACAATGGAACAGTAGGTAGTTATGGACCCATCTAGAGACTTCAAAATTAAGAGCGTTTGTTCTGTATGATAATAACTATATGCCCACACTAGCCAGACTCGTACTAGAGTTTTATCTCGTTTCTTAAACCTTTTTGGGAGGGAGTGACCATAAATTGCAATCGTCTGCAGTCAGCTCAATTGTTTCAATATTAAATGCTAGTTTTAACTTGTTTCTTTAAACATGTTTATTTTATACACCATACAGTATTAAATAATAATATACCGAATAGTTTTACTCCAAGTGATGTACAAAGTTATTTACGTAAGTAGGTAAACACGCATTTTTACAATGAAATTACATGTACAGCTTATTATAGGCCTATGATCGGCACTTAACTTAACAAGTTACTTAAATTTCAAGGCTTGGAAACCTACCATACCCATATCTAACTACTCCTAACGCCATGTAAGTCGAGATAATACGAGACAAGTAAATAAGTATCCAGTATCTCACAACACGCACAAGAGTAGACCAGCGCAATACATTAAATACGTAGGTATTTAGTTGTTAGCTTATCTAGTATTAGGTTAGGTATTAGGTAGCTTACTAGGTTCAATTTGTACTGGGAGCTATAAACAAATGAGAACGATTATCTTCTACAACGTGCCGGGGTCTATAGGGACGTGTACCGGGGCAGTCAGACCTTGTTAGCTGATCGCACGAGCGTGGCTTGGCGCGGACATTGGTATTTGTAATAGCTACAAGCATGATAGATGGAAGATTGTTGTGCCTATTATGTTTTGTAGTTCTTTTATGGTTTTGAACCATTATAATACAATTATGTATTGATTTTATAATTTTTACCTCAAGAAGCAGTGCCCCGGCCTTATCTCACAGACCAGAAACCGCTGGGGTAAACGTTTTCTTGAGTGGAGACAGCAGCTCGGCAAACGTAGTGGATGCTCTCAGGCCAGGTGAGATCTGCGTGAGACTACAGACAGATGCTGGCTGCAGTAAGCTGAAGACAGGGCGCCATGGCGCTCATTAGGGGAGGACTATGTCCCACTAACAGTGGACTAATAAGAAAATACTAATAAATAAGTTGAGGATGATGAAGACGATGAATAAATTATTATAGTTTATTGTAAGTTTTATTCAACATCGCGAAGATCGACAGAAATAATAATTTACTTCGACTTTTTTTTTAAATTCAGAATTTTCTCAATTGGCTTCAATAAAGTGCAGACGTATTGTCCAATTTCTGAAATTCATAAGCACTGGTTCACCCCCCGTGTAAACTTTCAAACAAATCCGCCCAGCCGTGGGGAACACATTACGCGCAGCCTCCGGACGACAAAAGGCGTCTTTTGAAAGCCATTCCTTCATCTATCAGAGTGACACGCAATCAAACAATACAATAAAACTTCTCTTCCGAAAAATACTTGAAAATAATTTCTCCATTTAAATTCAGTAGGGGAGATCTGCGAGGCGCTAACAAAGGTGCCGAGGTAATAACCGCCGAGGTGCTCAAGGTGTATTGTGCCAGAGAAAAAGGTTGGTAACGAAATGAAACAGGCATCGGGGAAGTTTGAAACAGCATTTGTTTCCAAGTGCCCTGTTTTATGTTTGAAACTTCTGCACTGCATCGGCTGATTAATTTTCCTAAGCAAAAAAGAGATGTCGTATTCTTTAATGTTCTTTGTTTGCAATGTTTTTCAGGTGGCGTAATAAATGTGTCAGGAGATACCAATTATTTTTATCTTATCTTTTTATGGGTGGTTCATCAACTTACTCGTACCTGCTCGAGGAGTGTTTTACCCATAGGAAGTGCAAAAAAAGATGAGTAAATAGCAACTGTTCATGCCTTTACTATTAAACACGGTGTATAATGAAATCGTGAGCTAAGAAGTTACTATGTATAATTAAAGCTCCATTTAATTCCTTATCCGATCCAAAAACAAATGTTGACGTATTATTCAAGCTCTTCTCCGCCGTATATGCCGGAGATACGGCGCAGATGTGCGCAATGATTGCAGTTCGGAACTCATAACGTTTAAACTGTGCCATCATCGCGCACATTACGCTGATCACTTCGAAGCGAGCAGTCGGATTCAAGACATTATAAAAGGTGTTACGCATATTATATGCTGCCGTTCAGTTGTAGACGCTACACATACGATGAGAGTTTTATTAAAACAGTTTACCTGTAGGTATAGAAAGTAAATTTGTCTCACAGTTTGTTACAGCAAATAAACCAGTGGTTATATACCTAAATGTACGTATCAGGTATACCTACTACCATTTTTTCTTTTATTTTTATTCTATATCAATCTCAACTACAAAGGATTCGAACATGACAAAGCACTAGCTTCGATTGTAGCACAAATTTAAACCCTTCCTTGCATAATAAACGAAGTCAAAACACAATGAAATTTGAACCAGAACATAAAGGAAGTATTTACCGACTTAACAGTCACCAAGTTAGGTGCAAACCAACCCCGGAGATGGTCTAAAACAAAATAAGACAAATACAATTTGGGTAACGAGTGTTTGCGAACCCGGATACCTATAAAATTACAATTTACTTTGTGTCTCGGTCGGTTTTAGTGGTTACCTTGTTCCTTCAGCGGTTTATTTCCCCTTTGTTTTTATTTCTTTCATATTTTAAAGAGAAACCGTTTTTTTGCACGAAATAATATTTTTTTATTTGACGTAAGCATAACAAAAAGTCAACCGTGCCGTCGTCGTCTCGTCTGTTTCGTTTGTTTCACAACCAAAAAAAAAGACCATTGAATCTCTATTATCTAAAGTTCAGCTTCCCTGAACAGTTACCCTATTTCCTCCATAGCTATTTATTGTGTTGTTCGTCGTAGCGACTTACACTGCTGAAGCGTTACGTAAAACACAGGTAAATTAATGTATCTATAAATATTGCTGAATAGAGTGTGAATGTTATTGTTCACATTTTAACAAAAAGTTTTGACTGGTTCCTTAACCAACCAGTTTATCCCATCTCGTAAAAAGAAAAAATACTGGTACTCATCACACCGTGAGGCAAAAAAAGGAGAGAACTAACTTCAGCCACATAAAACCGAGTAAATATTCATTACATTCGAAACTTACTTCATAAAAATTATTACAAAACGTCCTGCATTGATTAAATTCATGAAAGTTTAAGCGGGAAACTATAAAAGTCCGTCGAACGTCGCGCCCAGACGACTCGGGAATCGCAAATGAGATCAACTTAGTTGTAAGAAGATTTTTCATATCGCCTTTTTAAACATTTACCTACCTATCCAGACGGCCTTTACAAGAAGACAGCACACGAACATTTTTACATAATGTGTAACTAACAAGTCAAGACTGTTTTACTTCACACAACTTTTAACAGGAAAAAATATCCCTGAAAATCCTGTTTGCTCGTTTTAAAACCGAAACTTTACCAAGTCATTATAATTTCTTAATTTATAAGAATACCCATAATTAGGCTGAAAATGCTATTACCCTGAAAATCTCAATATAACACTTGGCCTAATTCCGCGAAGCCCAAAACAGTTACCGTGAAACTGGCTCGCCGAGGGACCAATCCTACCCTACGTTATCCATACTGGGACGAATAAACGAATTTACCGGAACAATTTTAACCCACGCTTAACTTCCACGGAGTTACAATCGGGCTGTGAAGGTGAAATTTTTGGCTGTTAAGCACATTTTGTCGGTATAATGAGTTAAGTTGTTATGTTTGTTAGAATTTACACGGTAGACCTTAATTTTGTAGAGTATTGTGGACCTCAAGGCTTATCTTAATGAAACAGTTGCCCTAGCTAGTGCAATGCAAAGAAATAACTAAAACAATGAGTTTAATTTTCGTGTCTCGATACACTGTTAGTTTGTAAAGATGTGGCTTGGTGCACACAACACTTAACCCAAATTACAAATGGGCACTATTAGATCTCGAATAACATTCAACTTTGACATTAATATCACCAATACTATGAATGTGAAAGTTAGGATATTTTATACCCCTTGACGACAAAATACTAAACGTGACGGATCAGTTTGAAATTTTGCATATAGATCGTTCTAGACTTGTAATACTATTGACTATTGACTTTGATACAATAGAAATAACGCAAGCGAAGCCGCTAGCAAAAAATTCTCTTAAATATAATCTGGTTCAAAGCCGCGGTGAAACCAAGTAGACATTTTTGATACATCGAATAAAAAGTAATCATCGGAGAACTATTTCGATACCCTCCCAGTCTCAGGTGCGTGTTGCGAAGTTTCAATCAAATCAGGAAAGTGAGGAGAAAAGTGGAAACGTACCTATACCTACCTACCTACCTATACTACTGCTTGAGACTGATTGACACCATTGTAAAAGAAAAATGTGCGTAAATTTCCTTGAGTCGCAATTCGGAATAGAAGTTTCTTCATTTGTCAACGGTTTTTTCACCGCTGGCAACTTTCAGCTTTAATGGATTCAGGCCAAAATGGCTGATTTTACTTTTACAGAAATAAGAAAAAATCCATTACTTACCTACAGCTCTCGTAATGTTTGAAAAGTTACAAATTGAATGTGAGGAATCAATATAATTAAGATATTTGAAGAAATATTTTTAAAACTAGAATAAAATAAAATAAATAGTTTAAACATTCACACTCAGGTGATTCATTTATGATTTCACTTACACATACATTAATTTTATTCTTGTTGTTGTACAATCGTTTCTCTGATTGGTCCAATCTTTTTTTTAAAATGCAGCTTTGCAATCTCCGAATGTAATTAAAATGGTCCGGACAAAGCAGAAGCCACTCCCGACTGGCCGTGATCACGAATAACTTAACCGAGGAACCTGTCACACGCGGAAGGTGATTATGTCGAGAAGCATCGGGAAATAATGAGGGGAATGGAAATATAACGCTGGATAACGTAAAGGAATCTTTGATATAGGGGGAAATAAAAAGCTTTGTAGATCTGTTTGTTTGTAAAGATTATTTTTTTGATTTTGATGGCGCACATTAGGGGAGGCCTATGTCCAGCTGTGGACATAGGCCTCCCCTATGTCCACTGCTGGACATAGGCTGATGATGATGATTAATTTTTTTTCAATTAACAAAAACAAATGAAGACATCCTCAACATAAAACAAAAATTTACAACAAATTACGTGTGCAAAGTGTTCTTTCAGCAGTGGTCCGATCGCATGAAAATAATTCTCTGAAAGAGCCAGAATAACACTTATTTTATTACCCGCTGAAGGATACCGAGCCATACTTTTTGTGTGTAAACACAATAGACACTCTGCGAAGATCCGGTGGAAAGCACTTGCGGCCGTTGTAAATAATTTTTACCTCTGGTTTATGTCATTTTTGCAGCGGCGCGGGCCGTCTCGTGGAAACACAATTTAAGGTCCGGTAGGGATGTCTTTGAGCCCTTGTGGTGGGCCTTATTTATCACTCTTTGCATTATCGTTATGAAAAAATATGCACGCGATGTGTTTTGCTTTTAGTTTGGAAGTTGGAATTTTTTGGATGTTTTAGGTCGTCGTTTTTAAGACGCAACCAGGAGGTACACTAGCCACCACTTATTTTAAACAAAGGAATTTCCGAAATTAACATGTTTGGTTTGTTATACCTTACATAACTTTTTTAATGCATGTAGTAGTTTCATTTTGTGCAGTTACGAAAACAGAGTTTGGTGGCCACCAACAGCAACTTCGTATCTCTTTTTAAACTAGACAAAATAAAACTACTAGGTACAGATGCATTAAAAAAAACTTATGTTAGGTATAACAAACAGAACGTGTGAATTTTGGAAATTCATTTGCTTAATGTCATTATATGATAAAATAAATGGTGGCGCTAGTGTACCTCCTGTTTGGTGTTACTAACTTTTTACAATATTGATTGATAATACTTTTTTTAATGATATTCTTAAGGACTTTAGGCATGAGTTGATTTGTTTGACCCTATCGGGACATCTTATATGTATATGCTCACCGTCAGTTCGTTACATAATTTGTTTGTCGTATTTAAAATCTCTGGTAAAATATAAATTCTATTGTAAGATAAATCAAATACAGTGCGGACGAGTAGGTGCATCGCGCTCCCATCATGAAGCTCGATGCAGCTCCAATGGGCAACCGTACGTAGGAAGGGCTCTTCACATCGGAATGGATAACAATGGAGGAACATTGTATTTGGTTTATTTATTGTTGTGTATTTTGTTTCTTTATTGTGATAAATGTGAAGCAGTCTGACTGAACTTCAAGCTATTGAATGGTTGGATCGGAAGCAACAGTAAAAACATGCAATAATAGGATGGAGAGAGGCAAGAACGTTGGTTAATTTCTTTGTTTATGAAGCACTTATAAAAATAAATTACACTGATCATTGGAACAGTTGAGCTAACTAGTGTTGCATTAAATAAAGAGGATATACGTTATTCAAAGATATTTTTTATGTTTATTATTAGTTAGTTGCTATCTTAGTGTGAAGAATGAACTAATACTTCTAATTTTACCGTAGAAACGGTTTGAATATAAAATGGCAAATGAGAAACTTGATGCGTGGGTGGACCCATGTCGCACGTCTGACGTTTATTAGGGTAGATACACACTACAGTGGGAAACTGATACCTAACAGTATAGATTTCAATGCTCCCTAGCTCCCTGTTTTCTTGACTAACTGATTATCTCCTGATGCAAGATCTTGTTTCAAAGGGAAATCAAAGAAAAAGTTAAGAAACAAACCAACAAAAAAATCCATCAAGAGCGCAAGATACAAACCGGTATTGAGGTGCTACTTGAAAATAAGGCTGTCGCTTCCAACTTATGGCTATAAGCACAACAGTCGGGTTAGTGTATGCCTAGATTTAGGTCAAGGAAAAGTATGTGAATCTATTGCGCTGCCTTCTGTATCATAGTAACTAACGAACATAGTAGTTTCATCCACATTTTTGTTTTTACGGTTCGTTAAAATCATTTTCACATTTCACTTTATCTCATAAGCATCATTATATCGGTGCAGGTTAAAGTTCCAGGTTAAACTTGCAGTTATGAAAATCTTAGAGCGCGCATGGTGTTATTTTTAGCATTATTTAAATCTCATAACTTGTAACTTGAAATGAAAATATTACACGTCATTCCTCGTGTCGCAAACTCACGACACTCTACCACAGTGTAAATAAAGCAGTACCTCTAATCAGCATTAAATATTTTTCGTATTAATTTAGACATGTGTGTAGCTCTTTTTCAGTAATGTCTACCTTATATAACCCAGAACACCTTTTTCTACAGATGAGTAATTTTCAAACAATTTTTTTAAAATTAGAACTTAGGACTAATTATGAGATTATCGAATATAGGTAGGTAAAAATATCAGAGAGTTTAGTTCAGAAATAAAACTTTATTTTCTAAAAACATAACAACATATCGCTGTCTTCACTTATAATTAATTATAATGATACTTGACATGACTTAAAATAATTTAACTCTAATCTAGTCTTAGTGAACGTACGCACACTATAATGGAGATATAAATAAAAATAGGGTCGTTGGTGCTTTCTTCATTTGAGTTTGACTTGATCTACCTTACATCACTCACATTGACTTTGTGCCACTATAAATGGGTAATTTTGTGACACAAAATTATTGTTTTTTTCTTTACTATTACTATACTACTATTACTACTTTATTATATACAATGTCCAATTCTGTAGCAGTTCCACCAGTTCAGTCTGTAACAGTCAATTTGTCTGTGTGACGTATCCAGCCCGTACGCGGAGCATGACGCAACATTCCGTTCCCGGTCCCAACGTAAGCGGCGCGTCACGTGAAGCCTGGAAATAACGTAAACGGAACGTCACACGAAGCTGAGAAGTCACTTCAAGTGACAATATAAAACGGAATTGAGAGAGACTGAAGGTAAAAATGTCTACGTGCACCAGCTTGGTTAATAAAAATCCTATCGTACAAATATGGAAAATTCTTATACTTTTCTGAGAAAAAAATCGCAAACTAATGGTCCTGTGTAAACTCTTCATATAACTTACTTAATATATTATAAGCCAAAATTGGTATTAAATCCATCGATACCTATGAGAAAGAGCCGACGAATACGCCAGTGCCTTTACACTAAATAAAACTATTTTTGTAGTTGCTGGAAGATATCGTGTTTTCCACCAATCTATGAAGTAAGTTTATTGAAAAGTTATAGAGTATAGATATAAAAGCTTAATTTTCTGTTTTTATACAAAAGCTCTTATCGACACACCCGGTTAAACCAACTCTTTTTATTCAATTATATAAACCTGTAGAAACTCGGAATGGTTTCCCAAATCAGATAGCTCCCGCCGTATCTTTGTTCTATCTGTACAGTTTCAATTTAAAACTAAACCGTTCTTACGTTTCGTAGTCAATTTCTTTCAGCTGGGCTCTGTAAATTGCACTGTTATCTACATCCGATGTCCACTGGATTTTATCTCGATGCGAATAAATCCTACGCACTAGAGATGGGTGGAAACTTTAATCTTGACTAGTCAGAATCTGCGACTTCGTTGGTATCTTATATAAAACTAGCGACCCGCCCGTTTTATTATTCGTATAAACCTTTATCTTGAATAACTCTATCTATTAAAAAAAACCGCATCAAAATCCGTTGCGTAGTTTTATAGATTTAAGCATACAGAGGGAAATAAGGACATAGGGACAGAGAAAGCGACTTTGTTTTATACTATGTAGTGAAGCAATGCCTGTATAAAGACTAAATGTAACTAGATTCTAGGCTAGATGTTGCTTGAGATTTCTTGAGACTTGCGGAATAGAGTAGACAGCACTTTTTACTAATGCAGATAATTTCTGAATTGATTCGTATATAGTGCTGATGAATACCTCTGCCCCTTCCGCTTATTCAGTAGTATCTCAGAATTAACAAGATAAAGTAAGTCAACCAAATGAGAACTTTCATAAAACTATTTCAACGAAATATATGAAACACTCGTATCTCACTTACTTGCACTGCAAAAGCTTCACTGAAATGTGGGACATTGAAATCTGAAAAATTATTTTCCATATGATACGTAGATATTCTCTGACTGGAAGTGGCAGTATCATTAAATATTTCAATGTGCAAGTACCTACCAACTACAACATGTTTTTTTAAACTATAGTAAAATCTTCCATTCTATGAAAAATGTATATGATCAATGAATAAGTATATTTAAATACATTTCTGGACATAAGAAAATCTGTTTAAGTACGTGTAATGTCTATACGCGCTGTTACAACGGCACTACCAAAAAAATTATGAAATTAGCTTCATCAAAGACTCTTCTTGAAACTTAATTTTATTTCTCAAAAAAGCTATTCGTGTATTCAGAATGTAGTACATTCTCCCAAATGAAATGTAAATAAGGAGAAATGTGGAACGTTGTACGAAATGACGACTGTTTGCCCGCCCCGGGCGAGACATGCTTATAAGTTCCAGTATCATTTGATTATATTATTAATTCAACATACAAGTAATTTATCTGTTTTTGATAAGGGATTTCAGCATGTTTCTACGTAATTGAGTACATGTTACATATTGGAAATAAATTTTAATTGACTCAGATTGACTGGCTGTACTTGGTAGCTTTTTCTATTAAATACTCTTGTACCAAATACCTTAATACCTAAAGTTGTAAATAAAATGTTATAAGAACTCATTTCAGATACGAAAAGAGCGGAAATTCTCCGAACACGAGATCATGTCAATAACTCAACAAGAATTGCTACGCCGTAGAGGTTCTACGTCGTAGATGTTCTACGTCGTAGCAAAGCGATGCAGCAAGAAAGGCGCAAAGTTGGATCTTTTTAACGATCACATTACCTTTCTACCTGTCGAAAAAAACATGACTTATAGATTTTTTTATAATCATGCTATCGACTCAACTTATTGGTTATTTTTAACTCCTTCTCACTCCTACAAACCGTCACACACAAGTGCCTCTCAGTACGCCGAAGCACATAATGTCACCTTCGCAGATTTAACGGTCGCAGAGGCTGTGAGCCCGCACTCGTAGACCGTAATTCAGTCGCGCTTACGTCCCGTGCCCAGGTGCGCCGACAATCCCTGAACACCTACACTACACATTGGGATTTAATAAAATTCCCTTCTTACTGTACGGTTGAGTTTACGACTGGAAACCAGACATCAGCATTGAATTTCAGTAACATGAATACACTTTATTGGGTTACCGAAATAAGCTTTTATATATTTTTGTTTTGATGAAAACTTTTATTCATAACGTGATTTGTATACTTATTTCAGTTTTAAACTTCTTAAAGGAGTATGAGAGAAGGCTATGATTTACATAGATTGATTTTATGATGAACAAGAAGTAACTTATTAAAAAAAATCGAATTCGAAAGTCCATCTGCGTAATGAAAGTAAACGAAGGTATTCCCCGAAAAGCCTTACGCGAAACTGATAAACTTTAACACAGATTCAATCCCGCCGATACAATCGGGGGGACTGCCCCGTCCGCGTCGATATTACCGGCTGCGCGTCACATGTACACTTTTTGTATGAAAGCTCGAAGGGACGGTAATGGCGAAACCTTTTCCTTTCCGTAATTGTGAGGGCCGATGCAGGGCAATAAATAACCGCAGCCGGCACCCTCTGATTGAACTTGCTAATGAATGAAGGATAAGAAATCGAAGCCTTCAGGCACTTACAGGCACCTTCAGGTTTCATTACAGCGAGGGGTGGATTTACCCTGAAAAATTACCTAAGTTTCAGCGCTACCGCAACATTTACTACGCTTCTAAATTAGATTTTTCGTGAACTCGTTTTCGTTTTCAATAAAGATTTTATTCGCGTGCGGGAAACCGAAAGTGATTATGAACTTCGGTCGTATCGGCTGAAACAGATAGTGGGAATGCGAACACGCAAATCGAGACCTTGTTACACGAAATAGCTAAACAGACACAGAGACGGATAACCTCAAAGGCTTTTATTCAGTTGTATTTCAGCAGAAAGAATATGTGGATGCAGAAGAGGTTGAGACGCCGGAATCAATCGCACGCGGGCGGGCGCTATCAATAATTCCGCTCAAGATATGCATTAGAATGTACCTACGTCAAAGGGAACCTGTTTTCTTAACAAAGTGAGTTCGTGATCTGAGTACGAACGGAGAGATCGGCCTCAACCCTTGTTTTTCTTTAAAACAACTTACTCGATGCTGACCGAGCACGATACCTCGGGGATGGCGGCTTGACTTATGGAATCTACTTACGGGTCTTTGGTTCTGTGAGCCGTTTTTATAGGGCCCTTATCTGAGGACGATTAATTTTGTTTTCAACATTTCTTTTAAGATTCCTGTTCTTCTGCTAGTACCAAATTAAAGCAGAGGATTGGGCTAGTAAATAATGAAATTATTTATTACTGTATGGTTTTAATTCATTGGTCTTAATTCAATTTATAATATCTCTAGTCTGCAATGGTCAGGCTTACAACAATTATTTGGTTAATAATTTTACTTAACTTCTTCTAAAACTAAAAATTATAACGTTCAATGTAGGTACTGCCAATCAATGCATAATCATTTATTAATTAGTATGTCTATAATGCTATCGTAATTAATGTAAATGTAAAAGAAACAAGATGAGTTTCAATCCTTTTTAATTCAAATTTTTACCTGGACTTCCTTCTCCAATCCTTTTCCAGATAAATGGAACCAGAAGGCTCAACTAAGGATTCGTAATTACAATAACAATACTATCTCTACTTAGAGAGTAATCGGGTGCCTGCACACACTATTAACCAATCCTTAAGCCATTGTTTAAACACACCCGTGGAAATCCCATTAACGTCTCAAATGGGGTATAAAATATTTTGAATTTCAATTAGTCGAGGATAACCCTTGGGTCACATCGTACAAAAGGACAACGGACCCCCATTCCGTTGTCGACTTAACTCGCTGGCAATTAAATATAGCCGCAGGCTACAGCGGTCATGAAAAATATTTGATTAGGTAGATCGTACCTCATTTAATTCTTATCAATAGCTCTATATTAAAATGTGTGATGCTCAACGAACATTGTCATGGGAAAACGGCTGAATAGGACCAAATGAAGGATTCAATATTTATTATTATATTTTGCCAATGGAAGAACATTGAATCCTTGTACACGATATGGCTTCTATGGAAAGACGAGTGCAAAATATTGACATTGTTTATATGCTTTTACTTCAACTACATCAAAAAAACATGGGTAAAGCTAGATACCTAGTTTTGTTTGTTTAGATAATTATTTATGTTGTTTTGCCAAACATGTCAGAACGTAGGTAGGTATGGCGAGAGAGCCGTACATTTCACATCGTTTTAATTAAAATACCTTGTCCAGTGCCGAGGGCGACTAGATAAAATGCATCGGATTAATTTGCACCGAGTGTACTTGACAGGCTTTGTTGATGCAATGAATAAGCCAATGGGCAGAGTTAGATATCAAAATAATTTAGATTTTATAGGAAGTGCTTTACCGTTGAGTTTAATTTGTCTGTATCATCATGATTAGTGAAGAGTACTGTAAGGTCTAAAGGAAATAGGTAAAGCAGTTAATTTCTTTTTAGTTTCAGTTGCCATAATCCCGCACGCGGAGTATTGTAGTGGATGAATACAGTTAATTTGTGTAAGAACCCATCTAGTATTTAAGTGTTATAACATAACTGTTGCCCTGTTTATGTTCCCATGTTTGAAAGGATAAAGATTTTGATTGCAATTATAAAATATCACTTAGAAAATGAATCAATTTAATTAGTTAGGTTGGATTTCACCGTTGTAAATTGAACGCGATCAATATTAATTATCTAATATTAATTATCTGTATAATACAATACAATACAATACAAAAATTTTATTGTACACCAGAAAAAACATTACAAAAAGGAACATAACAAAATACAAGTACAATGGGCGGCCTTATCGCTTAGAAGCGATCTCTTCCAGGCAACCTTTGGATGGAAAGAATTATGTGAATTTAAGAAAGGCAGGGGGTGTACAAAATGACAATAACAAAAATAAAATAATGAATAAAATAATAGATCCTAATAATGAATAAAATAATAGATACCTAATTAAAAATTAATAATGCGAAAAGGGAGAATATCGAAAAAAATAAAATTAAAATTATATGCTATACAATATACTACTTACATATATCTAAAATATACATATATTAAATATACTACTTATACATACATATATAAACAAATAGTA
The DNA here is from genome assembly GCA_944547425.1 of Eupithecia centaureata. NCBI lineage: Eukaryota > Metazoa > Arthropoda > Insecta > Lepidoptera > Geometridae > Eupithecia > Eupithecia centaureata. The sequence goes on along the minus strand of OX155676.1, from coordinate 696,955 downwards.
AGTACCAATATTCACTTTTCTGATAGGAAAAACTCCTTAACACGAGCTTTGAAAATAGGTAATGATGCTGCTTTCCTAATAGACTCTGGTAGTGCATTCCACAACCTTATGGCCTGGATGGAGAAGGATTTGTCGTAGAAACTGGTTCTGTGAGGTGGCATACTCAAAACCAGATTTTCTGACGACCGGAGGACACGGGAGGGATGAGGATGAGAGTCATGGAGGAATTCAAAACGCTCTTTTAAATAGAAGGGAGTTTCTGGGTTAAAAAGAGTTTTGTAAAGAAGGGAAAGGATATGGGAATTTCGGCGAAGACGGACAGGAAGCCAATTGAGTTTTGTGCGAAACTCCGATACGTGATCATATTTACGTAGTCCAAAGACAAAACGTATACATACGTTTTGGAGCCGTTCAACCTTATTTAGCTGCTCCTCAAGAATGGGAAACATAAGAGATTGAGCGAGCACAATTTTAGTGGCAGTAGGCAAGAAGTTACGGAGTCTTCTCAACGAAGCAGCAGAGGCGAATATCTTGCGACTCAACGCATCCATTTGAGGGACCCAAGACATATCACTATCCATGAGGATTCCCAGATTTTTAACACTTCTGCTAAAAGGAACTACGACGTTATTGAATTTGAGTTGAGGGAGTGTGGACCAGTCAATTTTAGCAGAAGTGCGCGAGCTGCCTATAATTATGGCCTGTGTCTTGCTGGGGTTGACCTGAAGACCGTAGGCTATGCTCCAATCACGAATACTGATAAGATCGGTATTCGTGCGGTGAACCGCGCCGGCCAGGTCTAGCAGTGGGGCATGGGTATAGATTTGTAGATCGTCTGCATAGAGATGGTAGGAAGAAGTTAATTTAAGAGAGATAGAATTAATAAACAACGCAAATAAAAGAGGAGATAATACGCCGCCTTGCGGTACACCAGCAGAGGTGTTGCACCAAGACGAGAAAGAGTCATCATGTATAATTGACATTTGTTTTCTTATAACTTTTAGCTATAATCCAATCAAACTGTTACTATTATTAGTCTACTGATTGTATAACTAATCAAAAACAGGAAACGAAGGTTAAAGTTAACATAGATTTCTTATTTACCAACAAAGGAAATGTAATTGACAAAGTCGCGATACAACATCACGAATCTATCAATAAGTTTGATAAAACAAGTGTTCCCAGCGACGACGAAAATATTGCCCAACTAAGGCAATAACGAGGACCGTTAGCCGCAACTTTGTTAACTTTGCCCAACTACTTTTGCCCGTCATAATAGCCCAAGTTCGAGGGCAATCTGCCGTTTTGTTGGACAGTCTTTATTTCGAAGAACGACGAAAAAACTTGGTAGTTTGTTCCATTGTTGAAGATAACTATAACTTGTGTACATAATTACTGTTCAGACAACTGTTTGTTTTACTGCGGTTTCATGACGAACTTTAATTTATTCTGCAGTTTTATGTTATTGTTTTGGTTGAAAAATGTTCATCCATTGTCTTCATCATAAGCAAAGAAAGCACAAACTCGTAGAAACAAAGAGTGCTACGACCTCATTAGAAATATAATAGTATCAAGAATCTCAAAGAAATAGTATATGAGTACAACAGACAAAAAACAACTATGCCTAGTATTGTTGCGATTTATACTGCCTATAATAATTACCTTTACATATCTAACCTTTGTATAGGCATTAGACAACTACTTTAAACATTGTTTTATGTACCTACATGATAAGGGTGACATGATCATTCAGATCAAACCCTCGTTAATAAAAAAGGATTAAAAAATTACCTGAAATCGGTCGAAGGGCTAAACAAAACCAACCAATACTCAAGCGAGCGCCAAACAAAGCAATCTTACTTTAGGTACAGTATTGGCAGCTCTATATTATAGAGCAAGTGATTTTTAGATCTTGCTCATAAAAGCTGCATCTGCAAGATATTCGAGCGGTTACTTCCATACAATTGAGCGTGAAAGTTATACGATATTGTGCAAGTGGACGAGAGAAACCACTACCCTCTCGATACTATTGCTGGGCTTAGATGAACGATATTGATACTTTCGGAGATACCAAAAATAATAGTTATTGTTGTTGGTTATTTTGCTGATAGATATATTTTTTGATTATATTTTTTTTTGAACGCGTTATTATTGCCTTAGGATCGAGTTTTGCGAGAGTGATTTTTGCTAAATTCGAAATTGATTCCGTCTAATTGATTCATTCTAAATCAATTCCTATCGACCTCCCTATTAATCGGTAGATTTATAGAAAATAACTTGACAAAAGATATTTCGAGGTCTGAAAAAAAGGGGGAATCCTTAAAATATTATTTTATGATTAATAGATCAATTAGATAAAATTTCACGAATACACGGATTGTCCTCAACTTAAAGGCTTTATGAATTTTTAGTTCAGTATGTTTCTAGAACAAACTTTACCATCTCTTTTAGTATCGAACGTTAAAAGCAATCTGCCGCCATATTACTTTCACATTTATACTTCATAAAACAAATATAAATATTCCACCTCATTTTCTCATTTCCATTCTCATAACTGGATAATTATTCCATCATCTCGCTTATTTACGGCGCTAGGAAAAATCCTGAAAATCTTTTTCCCATTACACACGTCAGTAATTTCATCGGCAAATGAGTGTTATCATTTTACCATTAAATAGGCCACGCGAACCAGAAAACTGCAAATAAATTGCGATGCTATTTACGAGTATAAATACCTTCCTATGAAATAGAAATGAATTTGAACATTGGGGCATTTTTGTAGGATGGAAAATTATTTTGACTGGAAACTCTGGACTTTTGGGGAGATTTCGTAGTAATTGTACTTTTAATCACTGTGTAGTTATAACCTAAAACTTACCTACACAGTCCTACCTCTATTTTACATACCTAATAAATTAACTAAGTAAGGTTCAACAGCCCGTTTCAAAAACCTAGAAATATCGCATCTTATATAAAACATCGATATTTCTGCAAATCTTTATTTTTTTCTAGAAAGTTTCCAGACGACGTTTTATCAAGATTTCCATCGGTTTAGTGGGATCTTAACAATCTCACGACCAACTATTTTTCTTGGCCACAACTCGAACTTTGCTCGGTAAAACTTGAGCTGGCTGGAAAAACTGTTGTTGCTAGCCTGTTGAGAAAGTAATACTGATCCCGTGTTTAATTCTCTTGACTTTTGCAACAAAGTACCTACAAGCAAATTTATTTCGAAAAAAAACATGTTTTTAAGTAGCGCCTATTCTATACCTACCAATAGATATCCCTATTATGAGTTTTGACCTGGAATCCTGGAATTGACCTTGAATACTTACGTGTTCTAATATCTAAGACTAAGCACAAGACGTATCAGATAATGATATTTAATTGGTCCGAGCAGCAACAAAATTAACTTTTCCATTTTGTGGTTTCCTAAGCCTCTTACGCTAACGTTTACGTCCACGGGATTCGCATTTCCCGCAAACGATGGACGGCTAGATATAAGTAGCTTTTATTCAAAGTTTGAAGCTAATTTGAACTTTGAGCTTTGAGGCAGGTTCATCATTGCGGAGACTTTACAGGCTAAAGTCCTTTGAAAGTCATGAGTCCTAAAAGGGTAACTGGATCGTTATGATTCTCAGTAATTCTGTCGTACCTAAGGACGTGGAATAGGTATTCAGTACATCAGGTAAGTAATTATACCGTACCGTATATGGTTGTAGTAAAATGCATATTTTCTACCAAAGTATCAAATTCATTTTAGAACTGGTAAAATAAATGTAAGCTTTGCCAGGTTCAACTTCCTTATTTCACTTGTGCCTTATAATCTGCATTCAGTGCAGCGAACGTCTACATTTTTACAAAGATCGCAACCGAATTCCTCTTTGCTATCATTTTCTCATTCCGAATCCTTTTAACTCATTCTCTCATTCTTGTTCTCGTGTAACGTCAGATAATTAAAAATACTTGTGAAGGCTTAAAAGCCGTCGACTGAAAACGTAGAAATGAAAATGGTTTGTTTTATTTTGCTCCTTTGTAGTACGAGAGATGTAGGCATCTCTTTTCTAAAATTAGTTAGGTGGGTATAATAAATGTTTCTTATTCTTTCTTGATGACAAAACTAAAACTCTTCTTTACTTTAATGGGTCGGCGACACGCGTATAATATAGGTACCTAATGTTAGAGGCGTCCAACGGCTTGGTATCGTTTTAGTCCAAAGGTAGCTGCATTCCACCTGGCGGGCCCATAGAAGTATTAGTAGAAAATTTCCCAGAATTCCCATCTCCGATCTTGTAACAGAAGGTCCCTCACATTCGCAAAAACATGCGAACGTTCGTAAACCACGCTAAAAAAATCTTGTACCTAAGTCCATCAAAAAACACACACCAAATAAGATTTCATCGTGCGACTATAGGTACAGGTTTCCACCACCAGAGGTTTGTAAAAAACTGAGGGGAAGCGAGATAGTACATCGTTTCGACTCTCTTAATATTTCTAAGAGCGGGCTACTACATTATATGCTAGACGTTACAAGTAAGAGTACCTAGGGGTATGAAAGTACTAGATAGATGGTTTATTCCTACCGATCGCAGGAGTAACGTCACGCTAACATCACGTAAGGGCCACACCAACTTTTTATTCCCGGCAGCGCGGAGTGAAAACGTATTTTCCCTGTTAAAATAGGCTACATAAAGTAAAATAAAACTTTCCTCCGCTGCAAACTTTTAGCGATTATTTACAATGTTTATTACATAACCGCAAGAAAAGCAATTGAGAAAGTTTTGGCCAATTTGCTAGAATAAAGAGAGTTTCAATCAAAGTTAAAGGAAACACAAACTAAAAGACTCCCGGCGTTGGGAGTACGTTCCCACCTTAGGCAAACATCGCCTCTGCCGTCGATAACGAACCAATGTGTGTGTTACAAAGTAGTAGGTACTGTTACCATCAAAAAAAGGTATCAACTTAACTACTTACCTGCATTTGACCCGCAAAACCCAGCATGTTGAGCCAACATTTTGTTTTATACATACTGATCTAGGGTCTTTTGTTTTGTTATAGGTACTAGTTACTACCGCTGCGGTGAGCCGGCTTAGTAGCAACTAGGGCGTGCAAAACCGGTTTTCGATTTGGTGAAAACCGGAAAACCGGACAAAATTTACCAATTTTTCAAAACCGGTTTTGAGGGACAAAACCGGTGTTAGCTCCGGTTTTCTCGTAAATGAAATAAATTTGATTTAAATCCACATTTTCGAAAGCACTCAAGAAATATGTCGTTGTTTTATTCCATATATAAACAGGGTTTATAATTCCTAACGTAAGAATAGAATTTTCGTATGCCAATTTTCTTAAGTATCAGATAAATCAATTTTTTGAAGACTAATTTCAGAAATATTGTTTTTTATATAGCAAATCAAATTAGACATGTGTTGATCGCTCATATTTCGTGACCTGTTCGATCGCAACCCACTGGTTGACTGATTCTATCGTTCAATCTGCACGATCTAAACTATCCTAAAAAATAAAGTGCATGAATTGAGACCCGCAACACGTGACCCACAACTCGCATGAGGTACGTGTGAAGTGACAAACGTCACGAAAATCAGTGCAAAAGAACGAGATTAAGCTTGGTTGCGTGACATCAAAGATCGGACGAATTTCTATCAAAACATAATTTAATTGTTAATCATTTAAATTTTATTAACAACGAAAATTACAAGCAAAGAAATAGAAAAATTATAATTATTATTGTTAATTACTTAACGTGTACGAAATAAAGTTGGTTTTTGTTTACAAATACGGGTCACGATCGACTATCCGTGGCCAAAAGAATCGCTATCGACACAGGTCTAAATAAAATCTATACATCATTCATCATCAACATAGCCTTTCCCCAATGAGCGCCATAGCGCCCTGTCTGTCTTCAGCTTGCGGCATCCAGCATCGGCCAGAAGTCTTTCACAGATCGTCATCGCACCTGACCGGATGACGTCCTAAACTACGTTTGCCGAGTCGCGGTCTCTACTCAAGAACACGTTTACCCCAACGGTTGTCAGTTCTTTGAGAGATTTGGCCGGCCCATTGCCACTTTAGCTTGCTAATGCTTTGAGCTCAGGACTTTGGTTCTTTGTCGGATGTATTGGTTAAAAATCCTGTCCTTCAGAGAAATTTTGCACATAGCTATTTTCATAGCTCGCTGAGTGACTTTAAACTGGTGGATCAACCCTACCGTGAGTGTCCACGTCTCAACTCCGTAGGCCATTATGGTTAGGACGCACTGATTGAAAACTTTCGTTTTCAAACATTTATGGATGATGATAAGACACAACACAGTTTCCCAAATGCTGCCCAGCCCAGCTGGATCCTCCTCTTGGCCTCCTTTTCAAAACTGTTTTTACCCAACTGCACAATCTGCCCAAGGCAAGCATACTCGAAAACTATTTCAAGAAGGTGGCCATCTACGACAATGGGTCCTGGAACAATGTGGCCATTGATCATGACTTTGGTTTTGTCCAAATTCATGCCAAGACCGATGCGTCGCGAGGCTGAGGCTAGGCCGTCCAGCATGTGGGTCAGCTCCTCTAGCGACTCCACCATTACGACTATGTCATCACCGTATAGCAGGTGTGAGATGTAATAGCCGTTTATGTTAATGCCCTTATCTTTCCAGTCCAGCGAGGGTCTTAAACATATCTTCCAATGCGCTTGTGAACAGTTTCGAGGATATGACATCCCCCTGTCACACTTCTCGGCGCAATTGGATGGATTTTGACTGCTGGTCCTGTACTTGGATAATCATAGTGGTAGCTTAGTAGAGTAGAGACATCTCAGCACTTCGATATATATAACGATAGTCTACTTGGCATCGCTGCAAGTATTCCAGAACAGCCCAAGTTTCGACGGAGTCTAAAGCTTTCTCATAGTCCACAAAAGCGAGACACAGGGGCTGACTATACTCTTCGGACTTCAGCATCATAATCTGCGTCGTTATGTGAATGTGGTCTATGGTGTCCTCCGCGGAACCCGGCCTGTTCTGATGGCTGGAACTCGTCAAGAATCCTGGCGAGACTATACGTGAACAGCTTATAGATGCAAATAAATAAATCCATGGTTCCCAGAAGTGCTTTAACTCATAGAAGGTTTACTAAAAGAATAGACCCCTAGTCTTAGGTAAGTACTCTTAGTAAAATACGTATACATCTTTTACATAACGGTGCCACAAACCCCGCCCCGGTGGGTGATGGTCTCGCTTTGTCAAAATTTTACCAATTAGAAGCTGGCGTAGATAGAATCGACTAATCCTGCTTGACATTTTAACCTTTCATTTCAAGCAACGCTGTTTTTTTTTGCAAAAACCGGGGCTAAAACCGGTTTTCGGTTTTGGGCGCTCAAAACCGGTTTTGATAACCTTCCGGTTTTGCACGCCCTAGTAGCAACAGGGTGTTTCTGAGAAAATTAAAAAAAACTTGAGAGGTGTCAAAGGACACCCGGATGGAACGAAGTAGAAATGAAAATATCTGGTTTGCTTTCTATAAGAGAGAGAGAGACAGACAGAGAAACATGCGACGCCGCACAGCTTACAATAGCAAAAAGTGTCGTGACAACTTTTCGTAAGATTTTTTTCCGTCTAGCCCCCTTTCACAACGCGCGATAAGGAACTTCGTTCCAATAATATACTTTGATGCTGACTGTACCCTTTAAGCACTCCTAGGTATCTATCTATACTCTGGTGTTAGCTGAGACAAATCTCAATCTAAATTTAGTCTCTAAAACCGTTCGGCAAACACTGAGATTCTGTTTTCTCAACTAAGTGGAAAACTTATCTTAGTTCTATTCGCCGCATACATTGCGAAAGGTACGAGTACGTTAGATTAGGTACCTACTAACAAACAATGCACGTACCTAAATCAAATTAATCGATGGCTCAGTAATTAATTCAATATCGGTTACATTACATGCCGGTCTAATCAATCCAGTAATCATAGTAGGTAGGTACGTAGGTAATTGATTGAGTTAGAGACTGGATGTGAAAGCCTTACAAATGACGGGATAACCTAGTTGATCTATGCAAGTGGCAGTGCGCTAAAGACTAAATAAAGCGCGGTAAAGTTGATAGACATATATTCCAGAGTCTTTCGAATATTGGTGTTTCTACGGAGCTACAATTGATTGCAAAGAGATATCGCTGAGCACTAAAAATTCTATATGCGAAATATATGTATGAACCACAACCACTATACCAGTATATTTGTGACGCACCACATATTGGTTAGGTATCGGTTACACTGCTACGAAAGCTGCTCAACTCAACTCAACTCTGCTATGAAACTTCAACGGTTCAACAGCTACGCAGCTACGACTCAACTTTGCTATGAAACAGCCTAAATGGTTCTACAGCTACGCAGCCACGACTCAACTCTGCTACGAAACAGTTTCAATGGTTCAACCGCTACGCAGCTACGACTCAACTCTGCTACGAAACAGTTTCAATGGTTCTACAGCTACGCAGCTACGACTCAACTCTGCTACAAAACAGTTTCAATGGTTCTACAGCTACGCAGCTACGACTCAACTCTGCTACGAAACAGTTTCAATGGTTCTACAGCTACGCAGCTACGACTCAACTCTGCTACGAAACAGTTTCAATGGTTCTACAGCTACGCAGCTACGACTCAACTCTGCTACGAAACAGTTTCAATGGTTCTACAGCTACGCAGCTACGACTCAACTCTGCTACGAAACAGTTTCAATGGTTCTACAGCTACGCAGCTACGACTCAACTCTGCTACGAAACAGTTTCAATGGTTCTACAGCTACGCAGCTACGACTCAACTCTGCTACGAAACAGCCTAAATGGTTCTACAGCTACGAAGCTACGACTCTGTATTGAACAAGTTAAATTAATTATTGTATTGAACAAGTTTGTGAAATATCAGCAGTTGAATTGATTGATTTTAATTTAATTATAGTATGTGTGTATAGATCAAATGTAACTAAATCATCACAGTTTTTTTCCACTTTTGAGCTATTATTAGATGCGCTGAAGGATATGGATGGGGATTGCGTGGTGGTAGGAGATTTTAATATAGACCTATTATGCCCTATACATAGTGAACAGAAACAACTATTTGACATTTTGAGTACTCGGAACTGTTGTAATATAGTCGACTTCCCCACCCGTGTTGCAGCCTCGACGAGTACTTGCTTGGATCATGTCTACGTGGAGTGCGAGATCGCGCGCGCGGGCACTGTATGCGCGTCTCCAGTGCAGTCGGGACTCAGCGACCACTACGCCGTACGCGTCGAGTTTGAATGCGAGCCGCGTGACTCACCTCCCGCGCCGCTGCTGGTCAGAATGTTCACGCACTCTAACTACTGCAACTTTGTTGCATCCATGGCGAGTGTAGACTGGCCGGAAATATTGCAAATTTCAGTTTTAACTATCAACGGTCTAACTCATCGTATAATGGAAGTTATTATGAGCAAAATTGAAATTTGCTTTCCTATGAAGCGTTCCGTCCCAAAGAAAAATAAATCGTGGGTTTCGAATGACATTATTAATTTAGAATATTTATTACGAGACATGAAATTTATTAAATTGAAATTCCCTGACAACGAAATTCTATCGGCTAAAATTGACGAGTATCAAAATAGGTATGACGGAATTTTGAAATCGGAGAGAAGCCGTTTTTATCGCGGAATAATATATAATTCGACGAATATGTCTAGAACCATGTGGGACTTAATTAAAATGGAGACCGGACAAAAACGAGGTAGGCACGCGGATTTCATCGAAAGACTTAGGAGACCTGACGGCTCAGAATTCGCGAACGAGGTCGCCGCTGTTGACGCGGTGAACTCGCACTTCGTGAGCGCTCCGCTGACGTGCGGCGCGCCCGCCGCCGACGTGCCGGCAGCGGTACGCGCGCTGGCGGCGAGCCGCGCGCCCGCGGACCGCTCTCTGAGGTTTGAACGCTTTACTCCGGACGAGGTGCTCAAGATAATAACATCAGGGGTGGCGAATAAACCTACGAAGGATATTTACGATATATCTATATCGTTGCTAGGTAAAGCCGCCATCCCTATGTGCGCCATTCTATCGACACTATTTAATAAATGTCTTGTCCTCGGTGAATATCCACAGGTCCTAAAAAACGTGAGAGTGTCTCCATTGTATAAGGGAAAAGGGAATAAGGACGATGTGAATAGTTACCGGCCTGTGTCAATAATCCCGGCTGTAGCCAAGATCTTAGAGCGCGGGCTGAGCAGCAGACTGACGGCGCATCTGTCCAGCACGGAGTCCCTGTCCGACCGGCAGTACGCCTACCGAGCGGGGAGATCCACGACAGATGTCGCCAGAGAGGTCGTGTGCCGCGTGATGCAGGCCAAGGAGCGCAGGATGCAGGTGGCGGTCTTGTTCTGCGACCTGTCGAAAGCCTTCGACGTCGCGGATCATGCCGTCCTTGCGGCGAAGTTGGTGCATTATGGAATAGGCGGTCCGGCCTTGCGACTGCTGCTCAGCTCCATGACGGGTCGTTCGCAAATCGTCACGGCCAGAGGAGGGAAGGTCAAATCGCACCCGATGTCGACCACAATCGGCGTCGCACAGGGGTCCAGTATGTCGAACATACTGTTCTCCCTCCTGATGAATGACCTTCCCGACTGCATAAAAGGTACACACATTCTTATGTATGCGGACGATGTTGCAGCTATCGTTGAGGCTGAGAGCCGGGATGAATTGCAACAGAAGTTGGAAGACGTTGCAGGTGAAGTGCAGAAGTGGTTTCATCAGAATGGTCTCATTTTGAATGTTATGAAAACCAATTTCATGCACTTTAACCTCGCAGGGCACTACAGCCAGCCGATGACTGTGAGCCTTGGAGGCGAGCAGATACATCAAGTCCATACGACTGCTTTCCTTGGTTTCACTCTGGACAGTGGTCTCACGTGGGAGGAACACATAAACAAACTGTGTAAGAAGATAGGACGTTCATGTTTTGCTCTGTGGCGCCTCTCGGATACCTTGGACAGAGCGATGGTGCGCAGTATATACTTCGCTAACGTCCATTCGCTTCTGACGTATGGTGTGGAGCTTTGGGGGCGTGCTTCCGATTGGGAGCGTGCCTTTAGACTCCAAAAGAGGGCGGTAAGGGCGATAGTGCGAATACCACAAGATGAGTCTGCGCGGCCGCACTTTGAGTCCTTAGGGATCTTGACCGTGTCCGCCCTTGTCATTTACCAATCTGCGATGTATGTCCGTAACAACTTGGACAAATATGCAAGGTACGGGGACGGTCACAGATACCACACGAGGCACGCACACCGGCTGAGAGCCCTTCCACGACGACTGGAGAAGACGTCCAAGTTGCAGCACGTGATGGGGACGGCTGTTTATAACCGACTCCCAACTGCTATCACCAGCGCACAATCCTCACAGTCTTTCAAAGATAAATTAAAAAAGTGGTTAATAACTCTTTCAATTTATAATTTTAATGAATTTATGTTTTTAAAATGTACCTAACTAAATTATTATTTATTTATTTTAATTTAATTTTAGCGTATTATAATTTAATTTTAATATATATAATTTAATTTTAATTTAAATTTAGCACCTACTTAACTCTACTTAGTAGTAATGTTCTTTTTTTTGTAATACAGAATTGTATTCTAGAATATGTGACCTGTAACACAATTTGTTATTAATAAATGAACTATGAACTATGAACTATGATCTGCTACGAAACAGCTTCAATGGTTCAACAGCTACGCAGCTACGACTCAACTCTGCTACGCAACAGCTTCAATGGTTCAATAGCTATGCAGCTACGACACAGCTATTGGCAGTTCTACGAAACAATTACCCTGCTACGAAAAATGATAAACTTGCTGTGTTTCCTTCAGGCTATTTTATTTAAGATATTCGTCATGTAATGGCCAGTTTCTTGTTAATTTTAACCTATTATTAACTATGCATTACTACTTCATTATCTTTAATTTTCTTACTTTTTACAGTCATAGCAGTACGTAAGTAGTAAGACGACCATTGATGTGACAGTGCGCCCGGTGTGTGTAGAGCTACTTTACACACATTTAGGTAGCCGTGTCTGTACGGTACTAGGTAAGTAGTTGTAGAGCTATGCCTAGGGCTCCAGGCTTCATTTTCCGGCGGCGCCGCGCGACGTGTTTATTTTTCATTTCCGCCCGCTCGGCCAGGGCCCAGCCCTAGGGGAATGTCCCACAAGCTATGAGCCGAGGCTCAACACATACTGAAACTGGGACGAATGTTTCTATAATATACAATGTTTTCATCACGGCCGTCGCATTTGGTATCTTTTTTCTCTGGAGATATTTGAGGATCAAATCAAACATTTTTTTATTTTCTCTCACAATAAAATCTTAGTGGCTAGAGAACATAGACCATATTGTGTGTGTCCTACACAAATATTATAGCTACCATTGTGAGAGACTTACTTAGATAGGAATGAGGACAAATACAAACAAAACATACAAATTTAATGCCCGTTGTTCCAGTCTAAGGCACCGCCAAGTGAAAAAAAAACAGGTAACTACCCGATCATTGTTTTTGCTTCCCCGACTGTTGGTCTTTATCATCTTTTGTCTTGGGCCTAATGCCAAACAGTACCTACCCAGGACCAGCAAGGCCTCGCATTGGTCCCGTAAGTAACTCTATACTTATAATATTTGAAAGGATAACAGCCCAGTTTACGAAATTATAATAGATGATTTGATTCTTGTGATTGGCTCTACCGATCGGTGTCCTACAGGGATGTTATTTTTTAGATTTGAGCAGCAGGACAAGTTATTTTCGAAATTCTGTGAAAGCAGTGTTTTTGTAAAAATACTTCGGTGAACTCCCAACGAGTCACACCAAATCCGGTCACAGTGTGACTCGTTGGGATTTTTTTCCCATCAAGTCACACTGTTACACAGGTGTGACACGTTGGGAGTTCTTCTATAAAAAAAAGTTGCAACGAGTAACAGTGTGACTCAATGGGAGAAAAAGTCCCAACAGGTCACATCAATTTATTTTCCTACAGGAAAATATAATAATATTGTAATAGTAGAAAGAAAAAGTGCTCCGCTGGAATCAAATGACATATTTATTACCAAAAAGTCAAAAATAGTATTTTTAATAAAATATGAAACAAAAACAACTTTTTAATTATATCTATAACAGCTAATCATCACATATTTACATTAATTACATATTAACTCTCATAAAGGGCCTCTGTGCTGTTGGCTTCGGCCCCACGCATGCCTCCCAAACGACCGGGTCACTATATGGCCCGTTATCATGAAAATGAGATACAGGATAATAAAATAATCAGCCTTTTATAACTCTTCATTGGTTATATTGGTATAAGTAAACCTAATTCCGTACAATTTCTAGAAAATGACCTACTGTGGTACAGGTGGTCATTTCCTAGAAATTTTATATAAATATGTGATGATTAGCTGTTATAGATATAATTAAAAAGATGTTTTTGTTTCATATTTTATTAAAAATACTATTTTTGACTTTTTGGTAATAAATATGTCATTTGATTCCAGCGGAGCACTTTTTCTTTCTACTATTACAATATTATTATATTTTCCTGTAGGAAAATAAATTGATGTGACTTGTTGGGATTTTTTCTCCCATTGAGTCACACTGTTACTCGTTGCAACTTTTTTTTATAGAAGAACTCCCAACGTGTCACACCTGTGTAACAGTGTGACTTGATGGGAAAAAAAATCCCAACGAGTCACACTGTGACCGGATTTGGTGTGACTCGTTGGGAGTTCACCAATACTTCAATAGGTAGTCAAAATGCTTGCTTTATTTCCTTAAGACCTTACAGGACACTTGGACACGTCATAAAATTCAACTTACATGGAAGATTATCTAGAAAGTCGTGTTTGTTACAACACATAAAACTCGAGAACGGCTGGACCGATTTTTATGATTTTTGTGTTTTTGGATTTGTCTTCGTCGGGAATAGCATATTATGTATAAAAATATGATATTTGACAAATGATTAAATTTCCCCGCGGGCGACGCTGCGGGGCGCAGCTAGTTTTATATAAAACTTCCTTTACTCAATATTTTATGACCGTGGGACATACGGTATGTATTGTGGCGCGACGGTTTGATATAGAAGAATACTTATAAAATTAAATTTAAATTGAGAATTAAACTTGGATTGGATACGGATCAATCTCAACATAGCAGGTCACGCACGAACACTGCGACAGCCGAGTTAGTCTGAGATTGTCCCCGAGACTTGCACAAACCGTGCATCCTCCTTAATAAATCAAAGCAGTAGGTAGCCGATCCAGTTGGTATTGGCAGCACGCGTCCAATACGTCGGCGTCGGTTCGTTTGTCTCAATAACACACGCGGACGTGCCAAAATAAACTTAGCGCGATTGTTGTCTGTACCCTGTCTCTTCTAGCTGCATAGGGTACAGTTTTGCTTGGCAGTTTCACAGGCGTCCCATGGTAAAATGCATCAGTAGGTGATATGGCAAGGGAAATAAGTTACAACTATTGCACAGAGGGGTAGGTGAAACTAACGTACCTAGCACAGTGACAACACACATCAAAAGTATGCTTATACGAAGTTTATGTAGGTACGGATTTTCTAAAGAATAAGACATGTATTTGAAGTATCATCATCATCATTAGCCTATATTATTCCGCTGCTGGACATAGGCCTCCTCTAATGAACGCCATAGAGCCCTGTCTTCAGCTTGCCGCATCTAGCAACTGCCAGCAGTCTTTCGCAGAACGTCATCCCACTTGGCCGGAAGGCGTCCTACACTGCGTTTGCCAAGTCGCGGTCTCCACTCCACAAGAACACGTTTACCACAACGGTAGTCGGTTCTTCGAGAGATATGGCTGGCCTACTGCCACTTCAGCTTGCTAGTAGCTATTGGAAGTACAACTGGGGTTAATTAAATGAATAAGCAATTCCGTTTAATAAAATATAGGATACTCTTTATTACACTAAAACAACCACACTTTAACAGCAAGTTACATATACCTACTTTAAGGCCTATTCAGTCTAAGCGGTATCCGCTACTCGAGCGGCGGCCATCTACGCTCGGATATCGGTACAATAAAATGCTGAGCGGAATAAAGCGGGCCGAGCGATACTTACCGATTCCGCTCTCGGTAGCGGATACCGCGTAGATCATAATAGGTCTTAAAACGGCAGTGTCAATGCAGTTTTAACCCCATCGTCATAGTATGACGATATTTCTATTAGGTACATTATTTACAAGCAGATAGATAACATAGCAAATACATAATCAGCTGTTTTCACCAACGAGATAAAAGAGGTCAACAAGGGCAGCCACGCCCGCCTCAGATAAAGATGACGTAAATAAGTCGGTGAAAACATCTTTACAATCACAGCAGCGAGAAATTGTGCATCTTTCATTCAACTTGGTAACAGCAGTAATTTTCAAAGACTTGAATATTCAATACACACATAATTTTATCCTATTCTCTCGACATTATCACAGTTCAAAGCTTTTATGTGATATTAAACAAGTTCAGCCGTACATATAAACAACTATTTACTCCAATAAGATTTAATTAAGTAGTGAAGACAGTTTCAAAGGATTTAATTTAAAAAAATATCTGGAAGGTATTTTAGAGATGTAAAACTTCACCAGACATTGTAGCAATTTATTTAGATTGTGCATAAGAAAACGTATCATTACAAGTACCTAGTCGTTATACAAACCAGCGAAGGAATATTTTTACATACCTATACATTACAAGTCAAATTTAACAGACTCATTTTAACTTGTAAAATACAGTTACCTAAGTATATAAACATAAACTGTCTTTATCGTTCAAATTAGATATGTTCAACAAAGGTTCAATTTAAATGGCAATTTTATATTTGTCATCATTAGACTTAGTTTGTATCACATAGTGCCGATTTAACACCATTAGACTCAACAGAACACTATTGTTTTATTTTAGCTATCTACTTCTTGTCAGCTGAAAACGTTACCGGCAATTATAATAATTTAATAGGTAAATATTTATTATTTTTGAAGTGAAATACTAGCTGGCTGGTTGGTTAGATCACCCTTAGAGGAAGGACCCCTTATAACTTATAAAGATCTTCCCTGTACCGGGTCGGCCCAACTGGCCCGTAGTCTTTCGACCGACAGTTGATATTGGATAGTTGTCAAATGATGATGTTGTTGAGACCAGCGTTTGCGCGATCTACGATTATGGGTCACGTGATCCACTTTATGCACTCAGAATTTTTGTTTTTATTTGTGGTTCAGCTCACGTCATTCTAGAGGTCGCTACACGCGTATTCCAACACCACTGATCACCCATCATGGAGCCTGCCAATTATGGTGGTTATGACGTTTTCAGCAGTTTCAAGACATTTTGCTGTGTTACCGGCATTTTAAAATTTTCTTTAAATAAATGCTATAAAACATAATTGAGAAAATGCATAGATTTTTATTAATATAAAAATACGTTTGATTTATTTTCTATATCACAATCTTAATTTATTATGTACCTATTACAATGGCACATGTTTAATGTAGAAAAAGTTACAATAAAACTTGCTATAGTTTATGTTCTGGGAGAACCCGCCCAGTGTTTATATTAAGTATTCAATAGAAAAACAAAATAGATATCTACATTACGCTATTAAAAATAAATTAAATACCATTAAACCGAAAAACATTAAGTAAATAAAAGCAAACTTTGATTTTAGGCCTCTAAGCTTTTTTAGCTATTTAAACATATTATAACTAAATATAACTACGACGAACTACAGGGAAAGCCTATTTCTAGGGCGTTATTTATTGTGTTATTTATTTTCGAGCCAATCATGTCAAGGAAAAACCGGTCAAACCGATTTAGGATGACTAAGAGGCGTTATTTCCCATGATAAATGTTCCGGCCTAGGTTTTAGGAAGTCTTTACTAAAAAGACCTTGGGTTATGGTTTTTTAGCAGACAGATACAAAGGCATGATCTCACTCAAGGACTAACGCAACTGTATTACAATAGTAACGTCGCACAATCGCCACCACAGATAATATGTACGTTTTGATATTCTACCTTATATTCCGTCCACGCATTTATTACTTTTCGGTTAGTTGGACTAGCAAGTTATGGCCTAATGCTTTCAAATTATAACAATCGTTTTTATTTAAAGAAGTATGTAGACATCGATTTTCTTATTTTTGCTGAACATTTTGTATTCTTACAGGCCGTAATATAATACAGGTGTCTGATAAGGATTCTAAATGACTTTATTTTTAGAATTTGTCTATTTAACAGAATAAAGTACAGCCTGAGTTACTGTGAAAAACTATTTATACGTCTTATACTATTTTCATATTTTTATTATTGAATAAAAAAACTATTAACAAACTGTGCTTATGAAATATTTCATTAAATCTTCGTGCGATTCTACGACGATACTACTGTCATAGTAAAGCGATTTATTACCAGAGTTGGGCCGCAATTTACGTGGAAATGACGCAATGATACACATTGCCGCTTTCGTTCGCTAAATGAATTCGATTAGTGCAACTGAGGCGCTGTTTGCGAGTACTTCATCAGTTCACGATTTATCTAAAGGCCTTTACATGAATTTACTTAACTTATCAATGGAAAGATAAACTATGTAACTAAATAAACAAAATAAGTACAATCATCCAGACACATTTACACAAATAGCAGGTAGCCAGCATCTGTTTACCTGTACTTATCAAAATCATGTGAGTAAATTATATTTTAATAAGAATTCCAGCCAAAATGTACATTTCTAAATGTACATTCTTTAATGTGCTATGGTGAGTTTGTAAACAAATAATTTTAATTAGTGGTTTACAAAGTTCGTATCGTACAGCCAAAACGGCATTGAACTAATGTGCAGCTAATGAATCTAATAGAGAGAAGTTTCCGGCATAACTAAACAAGTCCAGTTAACGCTTTCTGTGTAAATGCGGCACAAAACATAGGACAGGAAACAACCATATCTAGACTAGCCTTAAAATAGACTCGAAAATCACATAAAAATAATACTAAGGCGCTTACAAAATTAAATATTCTTGGTCATAGAAGTTAAAACACTTAGTGTTTTTAATGACCTTTAAAAACAACTTGGCCAATCTACAACCATCTTCTCTAAACAGTTTTTTTTATAACTTATAAAACGAATTAAAGAGGACTATGAACAATAAAAATGGTATTTTAAACACCGAACCTATGTATCATGCATCACTGAAATTTAAAAATGCAAACAACTGAAATGCTAAAGAAATTAAGCGTCTGTCTTACTCTTCACCTGAAAGAGTGAGTCAAGTATCAAAAGATTGAGTCAATGTTGAATTGTTTTCAACATAGAGTTTTACGCACAAATCAATTTAGTCATGTGTGTAGAAGATGGTCGCTCTCAACTCACAATATAGACTTGTTCCCAGCATTAGTCCAGTTTATCAAGGTGTCAGCGGACGCGTCTTCTATGTCCAGTAGCAGATTGTCCCCCTCTATGTCTACTTCCCTGGTGTTCAGCACGATGTCCTCGTCATTCTGCTGCAGATTGACGTACGAGAGTGACTTCTTCTTCTGCACCAGGTCAAATATTTCAAGGTCCTCATCGACTTCGTCTTCCGAGTCCATGGTGAGAGGGATGCGTGAGGACTCCATGTTGTCTTTCATGTCCTCGTTCTGCAGCACGCCGTAGCGGAACTGGTTGGAGTCGTTCATTCCTAGCGATGTGCTCATGTCGTTGCTCTTGTTTTTCCTCCTGGAATTTGAGAAATCACTACATAGTATAAAACAAAGTCGCTTTCTCTGTCCCTGTACCCCTATATCCCTATGTATGCTTAAATCTTTAAAACTACGCTTCGGATGCGGGTTTTTTTAATAGATAAAGTGATTCAAAAGGAAGGTTTAAGTATACGTAAGTATAATAATCGTGCGAAGCCGTGGCGGGTCACTAGTAAATAAATAAATAATGCTGAACAATCCACGCAGCATCATCTAACATTAAACTAAACAGAGCTTGTGTTTTGAGAGCTAGGTGACTGATATACCTAATACTGGATTTACACTTTGTTAAGTATCGATTGAGAGTATTATATTGCACACGCCGGGCGTTTAAACACTTCTGTGTGTACGCAACCCATAGGCTGCTCATGTAAAAGCATTGACAGAAGGCTTTAAAAAGCGATATTTTAGCAGGGATGGAACAACGAGCAAACCTACGGGCCTCCATCAGCCAACACGCTTTTATAATAAGAGGCGAGATCTTTTAAATTAAAACCTACAGTTTCAATAATTCGCGGGAAAACCCAACCTGATTAGATCGTTTTGGACAATTATAGGTAAGCGCGATAATAGGTGGATAGAACGTTAGAGTACATGAAAAATTCTCTTTTAATTAATTTCTTATCCTATTCATTCGGGTTTGTTTGTACAATGGTAATTAAGTGGCTTTAACATACCTACCAAGTCTAAGGTTTATCAATTCGTAAAGTAGGTAATTTACATGTTTCCTAATAACAACGTTAGGTGCGTTGCGCCACAACATCACGTCAAGTTTGAAGATACGAGTAGTCATATTTATGAAAGAAAACATGGCTACCAAAGGGTCATTCCTCTTGGCCTTGAATTTTATATCAAACTCAAGTTAATATATTTCTAAAGCATCATCATCATCAGCCTATACTAGAAATAGTGGACATAGGCCTCCCATTGTGATGATGATGAAAAAAGTAATACATGCTCTTCCATGGGATGACAACCTGCAAAAGATTGCAGACTGAGGGTGACAAATCTAAATCGAGCTGTGCTGCGTGCGCTGTGCTGTGCTATGTTTGGTCAATAGAAACAGCGTAGCATCACACAGCGCAGCACAGCATGGTTAGTTTGTATCCTCATTAAAATATTGACGATAAGTAGTTAATTAATAAGATAAAAAAGACGAGCGAGTTGACCAAACATAGCACAGCGCAGTACAGCACAGCACAGCTCGATTTAGATTTGTCACCCTGATGCTGGATGGAGCAAGCTGAAGACAGGACGTCATTAAGGTACAACATAGTTACAACATCAACACATTGTTTCTCTGGTAAGTTTCAAGGATATTGTCCTATGAGAACTCATTTATTTTGGATTGTAAAGTAGCCTATGTTTTATTCCATTTAAACTATCTATGTCTATGCAAAAATTTTACCCTGATCCGTTGAGTAGTTCTTGTGTGAAAGAAAGAGTAACAAACATCCATTCATACAAACATTTTAATATTAGTTTGGATATAAGTTACAAGATAAATAAATAATTCCGGACAGTCCACACAGCATCATCTAGCCCCAAGCTAAGCAGAGCTTGTGTTATGTGTACTAAATGACTGATATACTTAGTACAATACATTACATAGATAGATATTTTTTATTATATATAGAAAACACCCAGACCAACGGATGTAAATAACTTACCTATAAAATATGAAATAGGCTACGGCCATCAATGCAAAACCACCGAACACAATGAGTGCGCGCTTCACGACCCCCGGGTTGTTCAGGTTCAATGTCTGTGGTTGTTCTGGCCCGGTGCCATTCAATGGGGTGCTCTGAGGCGGTGACACACTGGTGCTTTCAGTACTGTTACCTGGAACTTCATTACGGAACTCATTATTTCAAGAGCCTATGCACTGAAAAAAGTTTTAACAACCATTTTTGTAATTGGCCACAAATAAGCACATAATTGTGTTAAAACATGATAAGAATCTAATAATGTAGGTAGTTTGATTGATTAAGGAAAACAGAGTTAACAACTCTGTTTTGTCTTGTTATTTATTTTCCAACTGTAAGTTATTAAAGTTATAAAATTGTGATGTCTGGAGAGAATAAGTCTTTACCCATCATCGGGATGATCAGGGAAATAATAATAAAGTTTTTAACTGTTTTGAAATTCTGTAAATTTCTAAGCCTATGTTTGTTACTAAAGTATGCCTTAGTCTGTTCACAAAAATCTCTAATAACCACCAGACAAACTCTACATAAAAGAACTTTTATAATCTTTTATCAAATTAATTCCATCAAGGTTGCTTGGGTGAAATCACTCAGTAATAAAATCAACAAAATCTTTTGATACGGAAATTACATTTGTTTACAAATGAAGTATTGCAGATGATTTCCAACATTGATCTCAAATCCAGAGCAACTGATGCCAATTTCTGGTCCTTGATTTCTGAAGACAAATGTAATTCTTTCAGTCTTTCAAACCCATGTTTGAAAGAAGTAGCTGTTCAGTTAACAGGATTGTTTGCATCAACTTATTTGTGCGAGTCTGTATTTTATGAAGTAAAAATTATCAAATCCATATTTCACAATCGACTCACTCACCCCTGACACATCCTTGCAGTTGGGACTCAGTAACTGTGTACATAATTTACTTGCTAAATTATTATTAATGAGTTGATAACCCTCAATGTCATATAAATGCATCAAAGTTGGCATTGAACCACCCTGCTATTTTACAAATCATTGTGCAACATGGGCCGGTCCCATGCTCAGCCCAGTTGCTCAATGATTTATACCATTACATAAATAAATTGATTATTTTATTTCTAATTAACCTATCTATATGGTATTCTTTTATTCAGACATCCATAATTCTTCAGATCTATGTAAGGCCACAAATGGATGTTTTTCAATATTGCAAAATGAGCTCACCTTTTGGTAGATCTGCAGCCCCGTGAGAGGCAGCTGGTGTGGCCTCCTTGCTTACATTCTCTGCTTGTTTCGCAGGCGACCCTTCCATGGGTGGCAAATGCAAGGAATCAGTTGCTTTAGGCGACTCGTCCGCATTCTTCTCAAGTGCTTTAGGCGAGTCATCCGTTTTTGGAGGAGCAGGCGGTCCCACTATAGGCTGCCCCTCTGATGGTATTTCTTTGAAGGTTTCGATTGAGCTCGCACGTCTGCTTCTCAACAAGTTGGCCGCGTTGAGGTAAGACGGCCATAAGGAGAACTTATTGAAATCACTGGTGAATACATCGTCGAATTTATTCTCTGACGTCCTCACACAGTTCACGAACAAAAGTAATAGGACACACCGAATAAACATTGTATTTTGGAGAAGGCACGAGTGAGTGAATATGCAGACAACACAAAACTGTATGTGGCTTAGATAATTTCAAGCTAAACCATAAAATGACAGTAAAGTCTTTTGGTCTTCGTCAAGTATTTAGATATGTTCTTTGGTCTTCCTTGGATTGGAATTGGACCATTTCATTTCACCAAACAAAGTACTTTGTTAATTTTCGTTTCAGTGGTGGTTTCAGTTCTTCTCACAGATGTACTTTAGAGGGATGGTTCCAGTGTTGCCAGATGGAATTTGAAAAAAACAGTAGAAAGTTCAGTAAAAAATCAGTAGATTGGCATAAAAATCAGTAGGTAGATATTAATGACTGAAACTTGTAGTATGTATCTTACTTTAGCTGCTATCGTAAACAGGAAGCTTTTCCTCTTTGCATTTTTGCCGACAACATAAAAAAAAAAATAGCAACTAAAAAAAAAGGTCGCCAAAATGCGAGAGTGGTCTCATATCGTACGTGTTGGCGCCTCCTAAAATTACTATTTAATCACGAAGCTATAGGTGCTTGGGAAAATCAGGTAGATTTCACGAAATTTTAGAAGGCGCTCGGGAAAATCAGGTAGATTTCACGAAATTTTAGAAATAAATCAGTAGATCGGTAGACGACTGAAAAAGCAGGTAGATCTACTGATAAATCGGTAGATCTGGCATCGCTGGATGGTTCTTATTCGAGTAATTCGACTTCAAGTTCGACTTCGACTCGACTTCTTGGTCAGGGTGACCCTTTTAAAAACGGCGAATCTGCCAGATTCTGGCAAAAAACCTGCCAAAATCTGCCGAACTCGTATAATAACGAATAAAAATACATTTATTGAGGTATTTTAATGAGATTTTAATTTAAAATATCAAAACACTTTATTCAGTAGGAATCATTAAATTAGTTTTGAATTTATGCGTGGGTAAGCTTTGGATAGTGTCGGGGACCTTATTGTAGAAGCTTATACATTGGCTGGCTGATGATGAGTGAGGAGGAAAGATTTGGAAACTTTGTGGAGTCACTAGCGTGACTTGACAGTTTGTTCTTATTTCTAGTATTGAAGATATTTTTTGCTAAACTGGTGTTTTTCACAGTTTTTCTAAGAATCTTTAAAATCTGCCAGAATCTGCCACATTCTTAATTCGTCAGCACTTTCTGCCAGAGTCAAAATTTGGGAGCCAAATCTGCCCAAATGGCAGAAATCTGCCAGAAATGGTCACCCTGTTCTTGATGGTTCTTCTCGACTCAGACTCCCTTCAGAGTGTTCCCTCCTTGCTTCAGTCAGACAGAGCTCTCCGATCGAACCATAGATTTGATAGTCAATTAAAGAAACAACCAACAACGCAACGTAGTTCTAGGTTGATGTTAGATGTCTACAGTAGCAAACAGACAGACAGACACACACACCCTTGGCTTCTGGTGACGGCTTAGATTTCTAGTTTGTTTTAATTGTGTAACAAGTGAGTTATGAGATCTAATTATGTTACTCTAACACTGTAATTGTATCAAAATAAATATTTTCTTTAAAGTTCGAAACACACAGATTGCGTCAAACCAGACGCGTAGAACCATAATCAAGAAGTCGAAAACCAACAATTATGTCAACTTCAACTTCTTAATTAAATCAATGTCAGAAACAGCACATCGTCAGCTGACAGCTGTCATCTCATTTATTGCTAGCTATTGTTGTTTTTACGAAAAGTAGGTGTTGGTTGTGGTTGGAAAGGCTTGTATTTTTGATTAAAATTCGATGAATTTTCGTTCTGTGTTCCGCTAAAGTAATAAAGTAGCTCAGGGTTTTACTGCTGTTGATAAACATCTCTCGTCCTAAGGCTTTGAGGAATATTGCTGGCATCAAAATCGAATCAGCATGTAAGAAAAGCAGGTGTCTTCTTGGTTTCCTTTGAAAAGTGTTTGTATTCTCAGTAAATACATAGTTGGATATGACATTTTTTACGTAAAGAATCAATTCATTTAAAACAGGTAACGGTAATAGCAACAGAAAGTCGTCAGTGAGCCTCCAAGATGATACCCTCCGTAATCACCAGGTGTTTATATCGGAAGCTGAATAGAAGCTCATCCAATTACAAGTTCTTTCATTCAGTTGGTTCCGAATCAACAAAATTACAATCTGAATTGTTAAAAATAAATAAAATTAGCCAGAGAAGATGGATTAGTGTTTCATCCTATTTCTATGAGAAAGGCAAGATGTCTGATAAACCAAAACCTGCAAAATCTCCAGAAAAGCTACCCTCACAAACAATTAGATCTCAAAGTGCTTCTGGCGATATTGTTGTCAAAACAGAAACAGGTGCTAACAAAGAAGTTACTAAAATTACCATTGAAAGGGCACCTGAAGCTAAACCAGCGCCAAAAGCTGCCCCTCCTCCAGGTAACAGACAACATCATAACATATATGTGAAATAATATTGCAATTATCATGTTTATTTTAAAACAACTGCTTTCCTGTTTGATTTTCAGTTAAAAAAAGGCTTCTCATAGATTTCTCTGCATCATATACTGAACGGAATTTTATAACTCCAATGAGAGCCATGACGGAATATCTCTTGAAACAGTCAGAATTGGAGTCCTTGCCCAAAGTTCATAGGAGGTCACCGTACGAAGCCGAGCCACCTATCACAGTGTATTACAGGAAAGACGTTGAAGCAAAGGCTATTGAGGTATGTCAAATGTAAACTCACAGTGGAATGTAGCTGAAAGACCACTGTATGTACTGCCACTGCATTGTATTGTTTGTCCTCAAAGAATGCATTAATTTCAAAGATTCAATTAAATACCATTTATGATTATCATAGAAAATGAAATGGCTTCAATATCTTTGCTGATAAAGTTAAGTTAATAAAACCAATGGCATTATCAGAGCAGAGTATATTATATTTATTATTATATATCATATCTCTCAAAATTGTGTCAAAACATAAAATTTTTGTTTTACAGGTGTGGGGCTCAAAAGAAGTATTAGAAAAAGAACTCCTGAGGAGAGAATTAGATAGAAGACGATATGAGCAAGGTAAGCTTACCCAAATACACTTTCTTTTATTAACTTAGAAGCTAAAACAGTAGCTTTGCGAACTTCTGGACTTTCTTTCTTTTATTAAATTAGAAGCTAAAGCTACTGCTTTAGCTTCTAACCTACCATATACGTACATTACATTACATGTACCTACATTATGTGTTTATATGTAAAGATGAATACGTAAATGTGCAAACAAAAGTTTGTAAAGATGTTTGTGTACCAATAAACACTAACATACAAACGGAAATTACTTTTATAGGATGAAAAAATACTTTGAGTTATTCCTTATTATTTGCATGTGTTTACTTAAAACTATTAAATATTGAAATCCACTTAACTATTATGTATGATATAGCATTTAACCTTTAACTATGGACGTGCGGTCTCACAGGCCGCTTGCAGTTTGTGATTCTCGTGCCCTCCTTCTCCCGCGTACCCTACGCGTATGCCGGTCTTAGTAGCTTCGGTTTTCTTGGCAAAACGACCGTTGAGAGTAAAGGTTACATCGCCGGGGGAAAGTTGCTTGAGTAATTTCACTTTATATTTTGAGTGCGGCCTGTGAGACCGCGCGTCCACGTTTGTGTTATAAAAATATGCTGACGGTGATTTCGTTTTTTTCCGAATTTGTTAACTGCAATGTTAAAAAACGATCAACTAACAACCGCAGGCAAACAAATAACGAAAACAAAGGACGACCCAAACTTGTGTTGGCTATAAACAGGCAATATGCCTACAATGCTCTACGCCACTATGCTAAAACTGCCTATAAATATGACCAAGTTAGGGCCTTGTTGAAATTTTTATGTTCAGTTTTGAGAAGATTTGGTTTAGTTTTTTATGTTCTTTGTTCTTTATATTTTATTGTAAAATACATAAACTAAACTGAAAAAGTCATTTTCTTTTGAAAATAGACCTATAAAGTGATCTCAAGCTAAAAAACCTGAAAAGTGCCTTTGATTGCTATATCGTCAGATTGTATTTAAAATAATTATTTTTTTCATTAAAATTACATCTTTAATTTTCATTTAGTAACTGTTCTAAGGGACAAAAACAAAAAATTCGACAATATTTACTCATCAAGATAGAAACCAGCCCGTAAAGATAGCGGTCTGTGAGGCCGCACGTCCATAGTAGTGTAACAAAAATGGAATGTCCATAGTTAAAGGTTAAGTAAGCAAGACTTCCTAAATACTTTGCAAGTTGAAACTTGACAATAACATTAAAAATAACCTGAAACAACTTTGTAGATGTGTTCACGGTGAAAAGAAGGCTCCGGAACTACAGGCGAGAGATGAGCCACAAGAGACTGGGCCCCGCCATCGAGGAGATGGGCTTGAAGACCCGATCTGGACGAGTGGTACTGACAGCAGTAGCTATGTATGTTTCCCAGACAGGACGCACCGCTAGACTTCATCTAGCATCAACTAGCCCCTAACTAAGCAGAGGTCTCAAATATTAGCTTAAATTATCCTTTAGTCACCTGTCTCACTGAGGAATGTAACTAGCTACCATTGCATTGCTCAAGAAAAGAATGGTTTATGTCAATCTTGTGACCATAAAAGAGATTGCATATTTGGGCGGGATTCATATGAATTCCGAAGAATTCCACAATTTTCTAGAATTTGATTTATTTTCGCAGCTTTCTTAATTATAGACCAAATACACATTTATTCTGACGCGTTTTTCACTAAATTCGACATTACACATTTATATTTACATTTTAGCCGAATCAATTGTCCATCTAGATAAAAATATAAAACACTTTCGTATTGAAGCAATTTTAAGTTGATAATAAATAGGAATTTCCTATTAGTATACTACTCTGTCAAGAAAGTACCGGGAAAAGATCAATAATACACAAAATGTTTGTTATTCATCAAAATTTATTTTATCACCTTCAAAGTATGCTCCTTCAGAAACGATACACTTACGCCAACGAATTATCCAATCATCAAAACATTTTTTAAACGCTGTTTCCGGAATTGAGTTCAGTTCTCGCCGCGAATTCTCCTTTATGTCATAGACCGATTGAAAACGGGTGCCACGAAGTGGTAATTTGAGTTTAGGAAAAAGAAAGAAGTCGGCCGGAGCCATATCTGGTGAATATGGTGGTTGCTCGATGGTATTTGTTGAGTGTTTGGTCAAAAATTCGGTCACAATGATGGCCTTGTGCGAAGGCGCATTATCGTGGTGCAAAATCCAAGAATTTTCTTTCCACAAATCTGGCCTTTTTCGTCGAATTTGCTCTCTTAAACGCCGCATAACGCTCAAATAATATTCTTTATTTACCGTTTGACCTTCCGGCAAGAATTCCGAGTGCACAACACCGCGAGAGTCAAAGAAAACAGTCAACATGACTTTGACTTTTGATCGACTTTGGCGTGGTTTTTTCGGTTTCGGTTCAGTTGGAAGGCGCCACTCCGAAGCTTGTTGACTAGTTTGCATGTCAAACTCATAAACCCACGTCTCGTCACCAGTAATAATGCGTTTCATGAATGTTGGGTCGGAATTGACTCGTTCTAGCATGTCCTCAGCGACTCTCATGCGATTGAGTTTTTGGAGAAAATTCAGGTCTTTTGGGACTAGTCGAGCGGCAACATGTTTCATACCCAAGTGATTATTTAAAATGGTACGGATCGACTCGTGAGATACAGAAAGTTTGGCGGCTATCTCTCGCAAAGTTGAATGAGGATTTTCAGTCACTGTTTCCTTCACTTTTGCGATGTTAACTTCAATTGCAGACGTTGATGGCCTACCAGAGCGAGGCAAATCTTCCATCACATCTCGACCGCTTTTGAACGCTTTGTACCACTCATAAGCACGTGTTTTTGATAAAGTCGATTCACCGAAAGCCTTCTGTAACATTTTCAGTGACTCCGAACACGAAATTCCATTGGCGATGCAAAACTTAAGACAAACTCTTTGTTCGATGTTTTTGTCCATTGTGAAATTCGCAATACATACTAGATATGATGTAACTAAAAACAGCACTGTATTTAATATAAATAACAGATGCAACTCAAACTCCGCGCCAAAATGGCAAACAGTTGTGCCAACCTAACAACAACAAAAAAAACAAAAATTTTAATTTGGAACCATAAACAAATCATCCATTCCCGATACTTTTTTGACTGAATGTATAATTTTTTCCCAGTTCTATGACTAGTGAATAAAAGTGTCCTATATTTCGTCTATAAATAAGATTCCGGCGAAAAAAACATCATAATTTTCGAATTCGAATTATCTGGAATTCTTTTGAATTCATCAGAATTCCTGAAAAAGTTGGTTAAATAATTGGAACGGCTACTTTAAACAGCGAGCCAGCGAGAATTCCCTGTTCACTAATTTATTGCAGCGACCATAGGGCTTATACTAGATTATCTCTTCGCTTAACCCTTAATATTCATCGGCGGTAAAACAGGAGCCGAATGCTGACAATCAATCGCTTGACTGGTATCAACACAGAATTATCCCTAGATGCAAGACGCTTGCGATGTATGTGCGGAGATTGATGAAATGGTTTCCACCTTGACACTTGAAGCGTCTCTCCATCTGTACTTTCTTTCATTACATAGGTTAAATTCAGAATGTTTCACGAAGAATTTTATTATATTTATTTATATTTTGTAATTATTAGAGTTTTTTATCGGAGAGAATCCCTTAGGCCAATTTCACAGCTGCACCGGAGATCCGTTCGCTCAATGAGCGGAGACACGTGAGGTAAAATATACACAGCGATAGGGATTGATCCGTACGGTATTCGCTCCGCGTCGAACCCGTATTACTCACCCGGATCCCCGTATACCTACCTACGTCATACGCAGCACATCGCTTAACATGCATATAAAGAGCGTCCATTGCGGATGTCCCGTACAGTTGTGACACCAGCTTAAGGCTGCCTGTCCATTGACGCGGAGAGAGGCAGCGGATCGGAGAAACGAGGAAATATTAACCAATAGCATTGCATGAAATCTCCGCTCCGCTTTTTCAAGCAATCCTATTGGTTAATATTTCCTCGTTTCTCCGCTCCGCTGCCTCTCTCCGCGTCAATGGACAGGCAGCCTTACGACGAAATATTAACCAATAGCATTGCATGAAATCTCCGCTCCGCTTTTTCAAGCAATCCTATTGGTTAATATTTCCTCGTTTCTCCGCTCCGCTGCCTCTCTCCGCGTCAATGGACAGGCAGCCTTACGACGAAATATTAACCAATAGCATTGCATGAAATCTCCGCTCCGCTTTTTCAAGCAATCCTATTGGTTAATATTTCCTCGTTTCTCCGCTCCGCTGCCTCTCTCCGCGTCAATGGACAGGCAGCCTTAAAGTTCATCTCGAGTTCGCAGAGTAGTTCGTAATGTGTAGAAGAAGCAGTAACGCCCTCGTTGTTGCAGTAACGAGCAGTAACGCCCTCATTGTTGCAGTAACAAGCAGTAACGCCCTCGTTGTTGCAGTAACGGGTGCAACTTCGTGTTCAAGGCGTGTGCGTGGTGCTACACGGGCTCGCACAGCCTGTTCTCGGAGTGCATCCACTCGCTGGCCGACACCGTCAACCAGCTCATCCTGGCCTACGGGATACACAAGTCTGTACAGGTATGACTCACTACCTTCTGCTATTTGTTTCTATGGAAATGGAGGTAATTTCTTGACTTCGGAAATATTCTGAACTAGTTATAACTTAAGAAAGCCATGAAAACTGACTTATAGAATGAAAATGAGCTGTAAGATTTATGATTTATTTATTCATTTTTTATTCATTCATTTTTTTAGTATCATTTTGTACACCCCCTGCCTTTCAACCTTTGGATGGAAAGAATTGTGTGAATTTAATCACACAATTCTTTCCATCCAAAGGTTGCCTGGAAGAGATCGCTTCTAAGCGATAAGGCCGCCCACTGTACTTGTCTTATGTTATGTTCCTTTTTGTAATGTCCTTTTTCTGGTGTACAATAAAGTATTTTTGTACTACCTATTGTATTTGTATTGTATTGGATTTAACTGCACATTTGCACTTTTGGAAACGGTGCATTATTAGGTACTTACCTAAGGCTAAAACAATACAGCATGCGTTCGACCGCAGTCCCGTGCATTCATATAATTATATCTGTCAGCATAATCATATAATAAATCAGGTTATCAGTTTAATCTTTCTACCAATTATCATCTCTTATCTATCGCAGTTATCAGTATCATCTGAAAACCAACAAGTCATTGCTTAAGTACATACATGCTAATTTAGCTCGGATTGCTTGACCGTAACTAATCTGGAAACATTGAACTCAGTGTTTAACCATCACTCAACAGGTTTTGTTATTTTAATCTCTTCGGAGTTTGGTAACCACCTTCAGCTAGTTAGCATCCCTTAACGTAAATCGTCATAGACCTCTGAAGAATTTGAGCTTCGAAGTTGTTAGGCTATTATACATACAGGACACAGTATTAATATTAAATCATCTACAAATGTAAAACTTCACGTTTTGTTATTTTCCATTGTTAGAGTAACCTAAATTCCTTATAACTTATGCGGTCACGCTCTTTTGTTACATACGAGGGTGGTCCGATAAGTACTTAGCCTCAACGCCCGATGGCGTCGCTATCGCAAGTTTTTTTTTTTATCGGGTAGTTCATACTCCTAGACGGTAACTGTAGAAATTTCAACCGAATCGGACACGCATTTTTTTTTTGAACGCGTAGGGAAATCGCGCCGCGAAATCAAAGAGCGCTTTCTTTGATTTCGCGGCGCGATTTCCCTTCCAAAAACAAGAATCGAATCACCGAACGATATTGCTCTTTTTCCATTTTTCTAGAATCCACTGACACGCCCGCTTCCACACGCGCTCAAAAAAAAACTGCGCGTCCGATTCGGTTGAAATTTCTACAGTTACCGTCTAGGAGTATGAACTACCCGATAAAAAAAAAAGATAGCGACGCCATCGGGCGTTGAGGCTAAGTACTTATCGGACCACCCTCGTACTGTATCTATATCTTTGTGGAATTGTAAATACAAACGTAACAAAGGAATTATTTGTATTCAGCGTTTATTATAGCAAGGCATTTGAAAAGAGACTCGATAAAGAATCTAGGTTCGAAAAAATTTGAGCAACGATTTGACGTAGTGGAATGGAATGTTTTAAGTAAATCATACTCATTATTACTAACATATTATATTCCTAACGTGTAATAAAGAAATGAAATGCAATCGTAAAATGTCAATATCATCGGCAGTCGATTTCACCCACTTCTGGTATAGGGAAGCTATGGCTTGAAAGTCTTGAAACCATTATTAGACTTTTTTTTACTATGTGGGTATAATTTATTGTCGTATGTCGTCGATGTTTTTCTTCTTGTCGTCATGATATCCGTCAATCAGTTGTTGATAATGTAATAAAACTAGCAACCGCCCCATCACTCACTCATTCACTCAAAAAAAATAAATTTGGTAATTCTCATTTTCATACAAACAATACTATTTAAGTTCATGAAGGAGTTTTAAAGACAAGATTTAGGCAAAAACGATAACGAAACGTAGGAATCTGCTTCGTTCACTTCATGTTCATTCAAATTGACCATCCAGCCATAAAAATCCCATCCATAGAATCAGAATGTTTGTTACCCGATTTCCCATCCATGGATCCATTGAGAATAGCGTAATTACTCTGCAGATGGCGGACCCGGACCACCCGTACGGGTATACCAACATGCGCTACGTGTCGTCTCTCATCTCGGGCGTGGGCATCTTCTGCGTCGGCAGCGGCCTCTCCTTCTACCACGGCGTCACGGGCATTCTGGACCCGCAGCCTCTGCACGACTTCTACTGGGTAACTCATACGTATCTGTAGATCTAGCATCGCCTTAGGCTTAAAAAAAGAAACCTGTGAGAATGTTATGATTAATAAAGTAATAAAAATATCGCTCGATGTCTTCTCAACCTACCGCAATGTTTCAAAACTAAAGTTTTCAAACAGTGCGACCTACCCGTTATGACATACGGAGCTGAGACTTTGAAGACTTATCATTTTGGTAACTAATATGTATATGTAGCTCCAAATGGTGCTGCGCCCTCTAGGTGTTGCATAAAACGAGCGCACATTAGCGCCATAGTTACCGTGCATCATGCTGAGCGACGACCTTTTTTGATGTCACGTTGATAACTTTTATGTGTTTGTACCAACTTTATATAATTTTATGACACATAATACTTTAACTTACTGTATTTAATTCTAGTTCATAAAATTTTACTTTTACTTACTACAACTAATACAAAATGTTTTAAATGGTGTAATGTATGATGTGTGTGTGCAGGCTTACTTCGTGCTGGGCGGCGCCGTGGTGTCGGAGGGCGCCACGCTGCTGGTGGCACTCAACGCCATCCGCAAGGGCGCCAAGGAAACTAACCTGCCGCTCTACGAATACAGTCAGTGCCTTCTTAGAGGGGTATTACACTACACGGTGTTCAGGGACCCTGACCTAAGAGTGGTGTTATAAGATTTAGGGTCCCTAAGGGACGGACCCGGACCCGGACGATATTCAGGGCCCTGAATAACGTGTAGTGTAATACCGCTTTTACTTATACCTCACTTGATAAGCCCCGAGGCTTCGCCCGCGAACCAGTGTTTTTTTTCATACTTAATTCAGAAATTTATTGCACACCCCCTAGGGGTTGTGTAAAAATAAAAAATATCGGCCTTACCACAAAAAAAAGTTACGAATTGACACGTGTTTAACAGTTGTTTATGATGGTTTTGTAGGATGACTTTTGCTAAACAACTGTCAAACACGTGTCTAAGTCGTGATTTTGTTTTTTGTTGTAGTAAGGTAAGTGTTTAATTATTCACTCCATAGTTTATTTATACCGAGTTTGGAGTGAATCGAACCAAGGAATAATTATTTTCCATACAAACTTTACCACCCTATTTAACCCTCTCAGAGGTTAAAATTGCCAAATTTTAAAAGCCTTTGTGTTATTCTAGGACCTAATCTTCAATGTGATTTTTCGAACCTTGATCAAACGAAATGTGCGGATACACGACACATATTTATAGATAAAAATCGGGATAAAAAAAATTAAATGTTATCTCAAAAACAAAGCAGTTTAAATATTTTTTAAAATGAAGACTAATTAATCTGGTTTTTTCTTATTTGAGTAAATGGTGTATTTTATTCGATGTAGTCTCATTTGAAAGCTAGATACTTTACCTAGCTAATAAAATAAATAAAAAATACAATATAAATAAATTCGGTACATGAGCGAAAAAAAAAAATATTTTTTTAGAAATTTGACAAAAAAAAACGGTTTTTGTTTTATTATTTCTCTGTAACTTTAAAATAGGGTTATTAAGGTGTACTTTTTTGCATGTTGTATTAAACTTCATAATTAATTCTACAAATCTTCCAAAAACTGGGGGTCTCTATCTCTATCTATCTCTTTCCGTTGTCATGTTATTCATCATTTAAATTAGATACTTCCTGTCAAGTACAAAGATCAACAGGAATCTTAACTGATTTAATCTAAATGGCAGAAAGTACCTAATTTAATGTCTTGTTGTTTATGTCTTGTCCAATTGCGCAGAAAGGAGGGTAATATTTATTGTGTATATCGGCAGTAATGCGCAGCTCAGACCCGTCTGTGAACGTGGTGTTATTGGAGGACTCAGCGGCGGTGACGGGCGTGCTGGTGGCTGGCTCGTGCATGGCGCTGTCTCAGCTCACCGGGGACCCGCTGTTCGACGCCGTGGGGAGCATCCTGGTGGGATCGCTGCTGGCCGGCGTCGCCTCTTTTATCATCATGACCAACGTCAACGCGCTCGTCGGACGGTCAGTTTGCACGTCCACACAGCCACGGCCATCAAGTGCAGTTTGGTCAGCGTTGCGGTTGCTCCGCTAATGGGACGACCTACAGTGAATGTTTGTGGTGCGATCAGCACGCTTGATGGCCGAGACTGCACGTAAGTGAGCTTAGCACGAGGCCAACGGGGCAGTAGTAGTGTAAAGCGCTGTCGTCTTTCCCGTCCCGAGTCATACATATTGACTCGGGAGAAAGAGTGATGAAAGACGACAGCGGTTAGCGAAACTCTCTCGTGTAAAGAATTCGCGAACGAATTAGATAAGCACCTGCTTTTAGAGTGACTCAGCAACAACAGACAAGGAGGAAAGCCTTTTCCCAGATGTGGGATAGAGCGAAATTATAATAATCCTGCAGACTTTTAACCTGCAGATAAAACATCCCAGAATAAACCAAAAAGTGCCTTGCACATACCTTTTAATTTTATTGACATGTATTTAATAGACCATTTCAAATCTATGAACAATGACGACCGATGTGGAGCGGCGTGCGAAAGTTTGCCTGCGACGCAGGAGGTTATGTCTTTATTTATGACTTGCCTTTTAATTTATTATATAGGGAAAATGTTTTAGGTTTTCCGTAGTTTCTCGTCACCCTGTATACCAACAAGTATATCCAAATAACAACCCTATGCCACATTGAATTTCCAGATCGATACCACAAGAGCAGCTGGACGACATAAACAGCGTGCTAGAGCGAGACGTCATGATCCGAGCCATTCACGACGTGAAGGGCATTGACATCGGCAGCAACCTCATCCGGTACAAGGTAATAACTTCATAAGAAAACCGGACAAACCGTGATTGTCGTATCTAGGTTTACTTTCCAGAGGAGGCCTTGAGATTTTGCGAAACAAAAAAAAGGTCCGCCAACTCGGTTTAAAGACATTTATTCTCAAAAAGACACGAGAAAAGGTCCGACAACTAGGAGTGGGTATATAAAGACCACCCTGGGGTGGGCACCAAGACCATTCTGGGGACGGAACATATGTGTGATAGATATCACATAAACTACCCATACAAATATCTGCTGATCATATCAAACATGCAACACTGTTGCAAGCGGTGCGCCACACTTGCACCCGGCAACACCAACGAGAATATTCCCCAACAAGACGCTGCGCCGAACACACGCGCACACTCAATTATACCTAACTATACCTATAAAAGCTGTAACCTTTCAAATAATAAACCCCTATAAAAACTGAGTCTTTCAATACAAGACAATTTGTCCTGCGGTGGGAATCGAACCCGCTACCTCCTGCGTCGCAGGTGGACTTTCGACGGGAGCGATGGTGATGCTTAAGGTGATTCGATTTCCATACGTTTGTATTTTCCCAAATATGAGCGATGTGGACATAATTTAACAAATAAATAACTGTTTTTGGCTTTGTTATTCGTCATTATTTGCGGCAAATTGTGTTTGATTCATGAAAACACTCGGAATAATTAGAAATAACATAAAAATTTTAGGCCATTCCTATCAATGCGTGAGTGAACACGGATAGTGTCGTACGCCCGCTTACTTGAACATGTGAGTGTGATGGCGGCGACGGAATCGCCATCTGTGTGCTATCTAAAGAATCATCTAATAATACCATAGTCTACCGTTCTCAAAGGGTTTTTCCATCGTCCAAGTATTTATTCCTATCTATTTTTGCTGCATGTCAAATAAGATCTAGGAAGCCTACGTTCCGTTTCCATGACAATAATAAATGACACTATGTAAACAGATAAAATGTTTGCTTATGCCAGGGGCCACACTACCTTACCGTCTACCGGGCTGTTACCGCAATAATTATGACATTAAATTACCGTTTAAATTACTGCATGACCTGGTGTGGTTACACTAGAGTTTACCTAGATATGTCAATAAATAAGGCGGTAAAAATATCACGTGCGTCGCCGGTGAGCTCATATTGCACACTGGACAAACGGTAGTGGCCACAAACGCATTAATTACTGCGGTAATCTTCTTTGATGTGCGAAAAAAGACCGCCGCCGGAGCTATTGTCTACCGCCATTTGCCATATTGATTGGCATTGTAAAATTATGGCCATAAATCGTGGTTACACCTAGGTGTTGTATAAGTTATAATTAAAATAATTATCGGCATATCACGGTAGTGTGGCCCCAGCATCAGACGTGTCAGATTGTATGCAAAGCATTTCGATCATTCATCAGCGACAACCGATGTGGCGCAGTGGGCGAAGGTCCGCCTGCGACCGGTTGTGGGTTCGATTCCCGTGTCGGAAAAAATTGTGTACGATCTACAGAAATTGAACATGAAATTGTTCCGTTGGTCTGGGTGTTTTCTTTGTATTTATAAAAAAAAAATCTATCTATGTAATGTATTGTATTAAGTTTATCAGTCAACTAGTACCCATAATACGAGCTTTGCTCACCTTGGGGCTAGATGATGCTGTGTGGACTGTCCGGAATTATATATATATTTTTTTTATTGGACTAATCGTAACTTTTTACAGAGAGCCAAAACAAAATTTTGAACATGATTTTTTTGAAAAGTTAAAGTTTTTCTTTTTTAATATTAAAACATCATTGTTTTCGTAATTTTTTGCTCTATTTTTTAAAATAATGGTCGCTGTTATAGCTATCACCCAACTTGATAAAAACTACAAAAGCCCATTTTGCATTAAAATTTTGAAGTAAAGTTAAGATAATTATCCCAATAAAAAGAAACAAATATTTAAATTAAACTAGCTTTATGAAATGTTCTCAAAAGAAAATATACTTTATCAGAAATAAAACCATTTTCTAAATTTTTGAAATGTGGCCGTTTTGCATTCAATGAGCGATTTGTAAAAATGCCTGAACTTAGCTGGCGTAAGAGCTAAAATAAAATAAAAATCAGTTGGTGTTGATAGTACATAATTGTTTCTTTTTATTTTTGTCATACCGTTAGAAACGAGGTCAGGACCCTTTGTGGGATGTACCTACGCAGAACAGTCTACCAAAGTTTTATATAACAATCAAATAGACTTAGGAAGGCTTACAATAAGTAATTTATGACAAATATGAATTTGTTTGTACTAGGTCTATGACATTGTTCAAAATATAAAGAATAAAAATGATAAAAATCAAAAATTTTGGTAGTGTTGAAGGGATTCGAGCCCGTACTAACGGGATGTATCAAAATTTTGTGGATATTTCATTTTCAAAAAGCAAAAAGTAAATTAAATTTTCGGTGGTTTCGAACCCAGGTACGACTATACATCGTCGCACCCACCCGACTGTTCAAACCGCTAGTCCAAAGTGAGTTATTGAAATACTGTGAAAATTTGTATTACTTTTAATCTTTTATAAGTGGTCGTAAAATCGGAGCTAAAATACCTAAGTACACAAAGAACAGAGTCAAAAAAAGTGGAGACTTCCTTACGCTAATAATTTTAATGTAATTTTATTATAAAATTGGAACAACTTTCACAGTGAGTACATTTAAAATTAATGATTGTTATTGTGAACTTATTCAATTTATTTGTCAATTCCAATGATTTAACGAAATTAATAAATAGCATGAAAAGTATTTTTTTTTACCTATGATTTGTAAGATATTCTTTAGCTAATAAGCTAGTTTGTAAATAACATTACCCTCTGCGCCTTTTTACTTAAATTGTTCAAAACGATAAAAGAAAATTACCTCCAATTTTTTTTTTATATGTAAATAGAGCCTGTTTTTATTCTTAAAAAAAACAAGAGTCGAAAATTAGTTCGTTAACTAGTGGTTTTATTGAATTAATTTTAGATGTAATTTAGTAATGTCCCGAAAACGGAAATATTGGTCCGAAAAATATTTAGTCCTAAGGCGTCTCCAATTATCTCTGTTATTTTTCGAACAGTAGTTAGTTCCACTGAATTTATAGGGTTTGCCTGTGTGAGTGACTCGTAGCGGCCGATCACTCACACAGGCAAGATCTTTTTTTGTGTGAGTGACTCGTAGCGGCCGATCACTCACACAGGCAAGATCTTTTTTGCTCTTCCCAAATACAAGCTCCCTAAATGCTTTCAACACTTGAAAAATTGCTTGGTACATAAAAAACAACATACCATTTGCGGCAAATACATTACCATTAAACGATTATGAACAATTTAATTAGAAAATAGTGAAAAACATCAAAATTGAAAATCACCGCCATCTAGTAGCGGAGCTATGCTTAGTCCTGGACGCGAAATCACCTTAAAGTTATTTTTTTTACTTCTTTAATGTATTTCTAAAAGATTTAAGTGTAGAGAATCAAATAGTATTTAATTTGGTGCCTTGTATTACTTACGTATTATTATTGTGAATAATATATGTGCGAAACTTCTCAGAATTAATAACATTGTTATTTTTTCAGGCTGAAGTGGACTTCGATGGCAGAGCACTGACACGGTCATATTTAGAGAAACATGATCTTAACGGGTTATTACAGGTTAATGTCATACATTTGAATGTCTGTGTGAATGTTTAATGTATCCGTAACTACTTAATTTAATTCGATGAACTTTGCTGTGTATAAAGTGTAGGATGTAGAATAATAAATAGGCTAATTTAATTTTGATAATCACTGCCAGTATTCACTTCTGATGTGGCGCGGCGGGCGAAGGGCCGCCTGCGACGCGGGAGGTTCCGGGTTCGACTCCCGCGTCGGAACTTATATTCTGGTGGTTTTCTATATAATAAAAATTATATCTATGTATAATTTATATGGATCTCATTAGAGCAAGCCTTTGTAAAGCAGTGGACTAATATAGGCTGATGATGATGTATAATTTAATAAATACTAGCTGGTGCCCGCGACTTCCTCTGCGCAGGATTAGTATTTCGAATATACTCGCGGTTTCATCCACGTAGTTCCCGTTCCCGTGGGAATTTCGGGATAAAATATAGCCTATGTGTTATTCCAGACTATAATCTATGTCTGTGCCAAATTTCAGCCAGATCCAATCAGTAGTTTTTGCGTGAAAGAGTAACAAACGTTGAACTTTTTATCCCATAAATCAGTTTCCATGGGGTAGAAATAGGTTTGAAACGTTTCCATAGAAACAAGGCGTGCGAAGCCGCGGATACTAGTCCTCTCTAAATCGCAAGCTGCTAAGGTACCTAACCTGGGTAGGTACCTAAGTTTTCTTTTAGTTCCGGCTTCCCTTATATGAACTTTCACCCTTCGCCACTGGTAGGTGAGAAGTTTAGTGGTGGGGTTGTACGTAGACGTACTGAAGGAGTGTAAGTGCTGATAGTAATGCAAATTGAACGTTTGACGCTTTGGAATGTTGTATGGTTCTGTAAGTCAAGTGTGAATAAATGAATAAATAAAATGTTCCAGGACATGAAGAAGATAGAGACGATAGACGACGTGGAGGCCTTCCTGCTGAAGCACGGAGAGAACATCGTGGACATGCTGGGCGGGGAGATCGACCGGATAGAGCTCAAGCTCAGGGTCAGTACTCTGCATCTATACCTCTTGTGTGTTAGCTTTCTCTAAGAAGATAGAGACGATAGACGACGTGGAGGCCTTCCTGCTGAAGCACGGAGAGAACATCGTGGACATGCTGGGCGGGGAGATCGACCGGATAGAGCTCAAGCTCAGGGTCAGTACTCTGCATCTATACCTCTTGTGTGTTAGCTTTCTCTAAGAAGATAGAGACGATAGACGACGTGGAGGCCTTCCTGCTGAAGCACGGAGAGAACATCGTGGACATGCTGGGCGGGGAGATCGACCGGATAGAGCTCAAGCTCAGGGTCAGTACTCTGCATCTATACCTCTTGTGTGTTAGCTTTCTCTAAGAAGATAGAGACGATAGACGACGTGGAGGCCTTCCTGCTGAAGCACGGAGAGAACATCGTGGACATGCTGGGCGGGGAGATCGACCGGATAGAGCTCAAGCTCAGGGTCAGTACTCTGCATCTATACCTCTTGTGTGTTAGCTTTCTCTAAGAAGATAGAGACGATAGACGACGTGGAGGCCTTCCTGCTGAAGCACGGAGAGAACATCGTGGACATGCTGGGCGGGGAGATCGACCGGATAGAGCTCAAGCTCAGGGTCAGTACTCTGCATCTATACCTCTTGTGTGTTAGCTTTCTCTAAGAAGATAGAGACGATAGACGACGTGGAGGCCTTCCTGCTGAAGCACGGAGAGAACATCGTGGACATGCTGGGCGGGGAGATCGACCGGATAGAGCTCAAGCTCAGGGTCAGTACTCTGCATCTATACCTCTTGTGTGTTAGCTTTCTCTAAGAAGATAGAGACGATAGACGACGTGGAGGCCTTCCTGCTGAAGCACGGAGAGAACATCGTGGACATGCTGGGCGGGGAGATCGACCGGATAGAGCTCAAGCTCAGGGTCAGTACTCTGCATCTATACCTCTTGTGTGTTAGCTTTCTCTAAGAAGATAGAGACGATAGACGACGTGGAGGCCTTCCTGCTGAAGCACGGAGAGAACATCGTGGACATGCTGGGCGGGGAGATCGACCGGATAGAGCTCAAGCTCAGGGTCAGTACTCTGCATCTATACCTCTTGTGTGTTAGCTTTCTCTAAGAAGATAGAGACGATAGACGACGTGGAGGCCTTCCTGCTGAAGCACGGAGAGAACATCGTGGACATGCTGGGCGGGGAGATCGACCGGATAGAGCTCAAGCTCAGGGTCAGTACTCTGCATCTATACCTCTTGTGTGTTAGCTTTCTCTAAGAAGATAGAGACGATAGACGACGTGGAGGCCTTCCTGCTGAAGCACGGAGAGAACATCGTGGACATGCTGGGCAAATAATGCTGGCTAACTATTACTCAAGGTTAAAGTATTCATTACACCAATACTTACGTTTTCATAATGGTGGGTATAAAACACTATAGTCTTAGGAAGAGACACAGTTAATA
The DNA here is from genome assembly GCA_944547425.1 of Eupithecia centaureata. Lineage (NCBI taxonomy): Eukaryota > Metazoa > Arthropoda > Insecta > Lepidoptera > Geometridae > Eupithecia > Eupithecia centaureata. The sequence goes on along the minus strand of OX155676.1, from coordinate 656,072 downwards.
CACAAAAAAAAGCAACTATGTCGTTTGCAGGCAGCTGTGATAACCTTTTAGATATTGGTCAGTAGGCTAGGCCTTTATCAAAGAAATCATTTGTAGGAAAATTTAAGCTGTAAAGAAATAAAAAATTATCTAACTACGCTTACTCAAATTATTTATTTTTGTTTCAGAAAAAGTTTCCCCCGATTCGGCACTGTGATCTAGAAATACTGTGAAGATCTCCTGAAACAGATAGAAAAGAAGTTACGCGATCAAAGGGTTTCGTACTCGAAAGTTTTATCTACCGGTTAAGCAAGCGAAGCTTCGAAAGTAGACTAATTGCATCACGCTGAGTGTACACCAAATACCTTCCACTGAAGGTTTAAAGCTGTTCAAATCAGAAATAATGTTTAAGGTGATGTTAAAAACATAGGTTATTAGTGTCACAATCAAGGATTATCTTGTATGAATAACTAACGTATTGGAGTCGATTCTGTTGTTGCGTAGTTTTAACTGATTTCACCACAACACAATGTTGCCACTCGTTATTGGACTCTCTATCTATGTAGCGGGTATACCTTCCAAGCTTATTGTTGATACTGTGCATGCCTCTTACAATGCGCTAATCAGTTTTAACCGCGTTGCTCACAGAGATTGAAGTTTTGATTTTGTATCGAAATGATGAATTCTTTCTTATTTGTGGTGTCCGTGGCTCATTTAACTCCACTCTCTGGCCGCTCGCCGCTCCTTAAGGGGTTCATCAAGTAAGCCTGTCCTGCTACATAAAGCCGGTCAGATAGTTGAGACAATGGTTGCGCCGTCCGACTCCAGAGGTTACTCTTAACTAACGCGCTACTGCGCTTTACGTCAAGAGTTTAGAACTTTTGAATGAATGAATACTTTATTGTACCCTTTTGGAAACAAAACAATACTTAAATTAACTTATATCTAATCTTATAAATAATAAAACTACAATTATACAAATAAGTACTAACTTAGTGTTGGAAGTACATCAACATTTCATCTCGTGCAGTTCTAGAGAGTGACAACTCCCGTGACAATGGTGTAAATGAGTTTTGGTCAAAGTCAAAGTGCTTTATTTCTCCAGGAGGTTTATCTGTTGTTGTTAATGTTGTATGTTAAGGTCTAACCTTAAAGGAATTACAGAACTCCTGGACACGTTAATGCATGACTCTTAAAATGTTCAAACACAGCCTGGGTGTGTCGTAAACCTGTATGACCTTCAGCGAATACTTACACTTGGTTATTCTAAATGTATCGTTGATCCGCACGACATTCACGAGACTGGTTTAATAAACGATGATGTAGTTTTTTTAGTACATACCTACACTAGGTATGTACTAAAAAAACTAAATCATCAAAAACCCTTTGAACCCTCCGTCACGTCAAGTCGCGGCGGATTGGTGAGATATTATACACTTTATGGACGTTATGGCAGTGATAGTGTTTTTTCAGGTACTCGTTTGTAGATCGGCCGCATTCTTAGTTTTCTCAGTTTAAAAAGAACAAGACGAGCGACATTTTAGTTTTGTAGACCTAGTTTATGCAACAACAGAATCAGCGCCAATTAAAAATGTAATAAAAAGCTTGAGCTTTATGGAAAATTGACGCCGATCTTAGGTTAGTTAGTCAACTAATTTTACATGAAAATATTCTATCTATAAGATATGGGTTTAGTGAATATTTTTAACAAAATTATGACAACTGTTGAATAATAATTCTACACACTGAAACTAGTCAGTGGCTCAAACTTAGGTATTTATTTTATTAGTCTGTCTGCAATTGAATCCCTTGAGGTACAGATTTTGGGTAAACCATTTTATTTCCATATCATGTTTACTACCTTTAGTATTTCGTCCTAGTCTATCAAGTGGTTTCAAATCACAAAAAAATATTAGCAACGAAAATCAATGAACACGGATAGATTTTAAATTACTCGACCGACTCTTCACTCTAAAAATAACTGACGCTAAAAAGTCTACAATAGTCTTAACAAGGCTACTAGGTACTACAAGGTGGGCCAAAAATAATCACCCTATGTGGTTTTCATGTACCTTTCTATTTTTATTTAGAAATTAAATTTATATTTTAGTCTGTTTCATATTGATTAGTGTTGCTGTTTTATAGATTTGGATGTATTCATAGACTTTCGTTGCTGACTGCACCTATATCATAAGCAAATCCTATTGAATATATAAAATATCAAATTAATAGAATAAATTGTCTGGACGTTTTAAGAATACATTCGGGCATTGTTGACGTACAGCCACAGCGCCTAAAATAGCTGAAATGTGACAACCAATCTCACCAAACTCAGTTTGAGGTACCAGTATAAAGTAAGGTATGGAGACTGTTCAGCTACTTTTGGCATTATGTACCACATTCGTCTATACCATTGTTAGTTTGAAGATACATCACTACATACTATAAAACAAAGTCGCTTTCTCTGTCCCTATGTCCCTTTGTATGCTTAAATCTTTAAAAGTAGGTACGCAACGGATTTTGATGCGGTTTTTTTTAATAGATAGTGATTCAAGAGGAAGGTTTATACGTATAATAAAACCGTGCGAAGCCGGGGCGAGTCGCTATTAAAATACATAATACCTATGATCCACATAGTAAAACCATACACACATAGTAACATAGTAAACTCTTTGTAAAACCACCAGTGTGCAAAGTTCCATTGACAGATATGTAAAATATGTAAATGTCCTCTGTACCTACCTATGTTCCATTGACAGATATGTAAATGTCCTCTGTACTATCGTAGTGCCTTGTTTGACCTCTCGCCTCACAGACTGTTGTATATTCCTGTGATTGTAGTGTAACTGTGGATATTTAAGTTAAGCTAAACAATTCTATTAGAGATAAGGTCTTGTGCAATGAATGTAAATAAATTGTTAATACCTACTATATTTTCACTGTTTTTTCTTTATTAGGGAACGAAACGAAGATCCTCGAAACCTTGTATACCTAAAGTTAATTATAAATAATAATAAATAATGCTGGACAATCCACACAGCATCATCTAGACCCAAGCTAAGCAGAGCTTGTGTTATGGGTACTAGATGACTGATATACTTAATAGAATACATTACATAGATAGATCATTTTTATTATACATAGAAAACACCCAGACCAACGGAAAAAAAATCTGCAGATCGTACACAAATTTGTTCCGAAGCGGGAATCGAACCCGCAACCGCCCGCAACCTCCTGCGTCGCAGGCGGACCTTCGCCCACCGCGCCACATCGGTCGTCAGTCCTAAGTTTAGTTAGTCCTATAGAAGGTAAAGGAATTTGTCGGCATTATCGCTTAATTAAAAACCAGCCAACTGCAAGTCGGACTCGCCCTGGAAGGGTTCCGTACTACACTATCTATAAAAAGGGCAAAAAAAAAAGACTGTTGTAGTAAAAAAATGTCTGTAGACCCCTAAAATTATTATTATATTCGGTTTTTAGTATTTGTTGTTATAGCGGCTACCGAAATACATCTGTGAATGTTCAACTGTCTAACTATCACAGTTCATGAAATGCAGCCTGGCGACAGATCGACAGCGGAGTCTTACACCCATATCTTTAGACAATTCCTAAATTATTCCTTCACTCAAACTCGCCTGAGAAAGTATCGAGCATTCCTTCAAAACATACTCGAGTCCGGTATGCTTAGTCGCTAATTTTGTTCTTTATCAACCCCACTGATCTAGTTCTCTAGTTAGTCTGGTTGAATAGGTACCTAATTGCAAACTTCGTCATCGTAAATGTAATCAAGATATTCTTCAAAATCCATTAAATTATTCACAACAAACTCTTCGAGGAGCGTTCAAGGTAGGTCGCGACGTACCTCACCACTCGTAAAAGGATTTTTTTTAAGGTAAATTCGAGGATTTTTTTAAAACTAAGCAAACCAAAACGCACTTTGACCTTGATTCGAGGTTGAAGAAACGACAAGATATGGGGGTTAGTTTTAATAGGGTGTCGTTGTACCTTTCGGGTACGGAATCCTAAAAGTACTATGAGTTCAGAAGTTCATTGCAGATACTCATCTAAAAAGTACCTGATACATATTACACCCAGCTTCCAACCTAGTTCCTTACCCTAGTTCGGTGTCGATTCTTACAGAATCTGACCAAACCTGAGGTAAGTTCATATTCCTTTCTCTGTAAAGTTGCGTACGGATTGCGCGTACACTTGTACGCGTAGTCAGTATACGCGAATCCGGAACGATGACTGGGACTCGCGGAGCGCTCTGTACCTATCGATTGACGTCGCGTACAGGTTCGCGGCGGTACAGGAGTTGTACGCGTAGAACTACGCGTAACCCAGTGTACGCGCTATCCGTACGCACCTTAATGATTCTGTCCAGAACCTAAATAAAGCAAGAACTGAGTTTGGAGAAGTAGAACATCCAGTGGCGAGATCGGCAGACGACATTACTGACATCGCGGGAGAGGAGAGGGGGGAGACTGGAACAGGACTGTGGAGTGTCAGCAGTTTGGAGACCCCACGCCCAGCAGTGGGGGAAGTCGGGCTGCGGATGATGATGACGATGTAATAACACCTGTGATTAATAAACTATAGAAAAAAATACCTTATCAATCTCGGTAGGTAAGTAGGTACCTGTAATAGTTTTATGATCTTCAGAAAATAAAAAAGCAAATATATTTTCATAATTTATTCGGTATAAAACGTAACACTAATGTATGTATTAACATTTCATTGACACAACTCGGCTGATAAACAAGCGACATCAGTACCAGTAGTTTATGTAAACTGTATCACAACAATTTGACAATTGTAAACTCGGTTTAACATAATAATTATAATATCGGTTAATATTTGAGAGAAATTAGAAAAGTACAGGGTGTTAGTGTGAACACCGTTGTCCTTGAAACCAGAGGTTCAGAATCATGAGTAGAATCCAAAACGGATGAAAAAAATGATTCTATTTTTAACTCATTTTTTAAAGAAAATTTTATAAACACTAAACGTCTGCTCACAAACACGTGACACAAGTACTTCGACCAGGCGACACGTTACCGCATGTGCACCTCAGTGTCGGATCACCTTCTGTGCGAATATCCCGTCTTTCGAAGGGCACAAGTAATGAAGTTACGATCCAAGTAAGGCGCGGGTATAAGTACTTACGTAGGTAGGTACTTAAAGTATGTAGAGTGACTATGGCATCGTGTACTATAGCGAAGACATGAAATATCAAAATCTTGCAAAATTAAAATAGGTGTTAAGCTTTTCTCATCGGTTTTGGATTCTACTCATGATGCTGAACCTCTGGTTTCAAGGACAACGGTGTTCACACTAACACCCTGTATATGAAATTTGAAGCAATCTTACAATACAATCTGACCTAAAAAATACACTTCAATAAACTCAGGCATCAGTCTCGGTGCGCCCGGCGCGTCCCGCTGTTACATGTCACTTGAGAAATGCTCTTGGAATATGTTGGCTTTCTCAAAGCCATAACTTTTATAAAGCTACCGAAAATAAGGTCAATATCAACTAGCGTTAGTATGTCGGGGACCATTCAAATTTCTTCTCACCACAACCACACAAACCCATTCGTTCTTTACGTACTATCTATCACCTTTAATGATAAGTAGGATAAAATTATGAAGATCCAACCTTCCGCGCTGACTTCTTAGCTTTGCATATCACTATCACTACATAGTATAAAATAAAGTCGCTTTTTCTGTCCCTATATCTTTATGTCCCTTTGAATGCTTAAATCTTTAAAACTACGCAACGGATTTTGATGCTTTTTTTTTAATAGATAGAGTGATTCAAGAGGAAGTTATATACTTATAATACAACCGTGCGAAGCCGGGGCGGGTCGCTAGTTCTAAAATAACCTTATTCATAAATCTGTAATGAACTAAACTGTAGCGCTACTTCAACAGATCAATAGATGGTTTAACAGGCAGTTAGTGGATAGTTCAGAGAACGGGAGTAGTTTGCGGGAGACAGAGGTTATAGTGCGCGGTTTTGTTCCAGAAGGCGGGTCCCTTCCAGCCGCACCAGCCCTTGGCCAGCACGACGGCCAGGTCCTCGGGGCCCGTGTAGTGCGGGTCTAGTATCAAGTAGCGAGTCTCGTTTGTCTCAGAGTTGTACTCCACTCCGAGGATCGTGTGCGCTAGGACGCCGCCGCCTGATACAAGAAAGAAAGAAAATCCTTTTATTTAGCCCTTAATTAATAGGTAACAATAATATAAATAACACATAAACCATATTCAGAAACAAGAAAAAAAAAATAGTAAAGCCTAGTAATAGCAGAGCAATAGATATTTACATAAGGGGCCAAAAAGGTCCCTGTCTCAGTATAACATATAACTACAAAACATATTACTATTTAGTTCAAATAAGGGTTTTTACATGATTTTAGTATAGTGTGAATTGTGTGCAGACGTAACGGATTTAGCTGAAATTGAGCTTGAAATATCACAGGTCACTATAATACCATATACACGGTTACTTACTATAAATACCGAAATATCATAACGGCTTATAGGTTAATTAGGTATGCGCAATGTATTTCGGTGATTTAACTCAATTGTGGTTGGCTAACAGTTTCGCATCAAAATTTAAACTCATCACTCACTCAACTCAAAGGTCACAAGTAGGTATACAACCAACATCGTTACAGGTAGTGTTTGTTTGTTGTGTGTGTGCAGTTAGACTGTGTCCCCAGTAGGCAAACGGTGAGCAGCCGACTGAGTTTGCAGCGTATCAGTTCAGTACGCCCTTCCATATATTTTAAATTGAGTGTCCACAGTTTACTAGTTTGCGCTCACTGTACGCAGTTTGCACGCAGTTTGCAGCGAGCGATACGTGCACCGACTGTCTCAGTTAGCGGCCGACTCGCAAGTTCCAATGCTTGCGATACGCACGCAAACTGATCTGAGTTTGTAGCTGTTCGCCACAAATTTGCGGCTCTCTCAGTCGGCCGCTCACCGTTTGCCTACTGTGGACACAGCCTTAAGGTCACGTAAGGCTAGAGGTGTCTCCACTCACCAATCATGACGGGGCTCCCGTGCGAGTTGAAGTGGTGCAGGAGATCAGGCGTGAGGTCGCACAGGTCGGCGCCCGCGTTGGCGAACAGGATGCGCGAGGAGACGCCCAGCAGGCTCTGCAGCACGAACATCACCTCCGTGGAGCCGATCCACTGGCGGCTGCCCACGAAGGAGGCGGGCTTGTCGCCGATCGACGCCAGGCACGACTGGATCTCTCGGTGCGAGGGGATCGCCGCGCACGTGTAGCCTTGGTACCTGCACAACAAATACAATATGATGTTAATTCACACAGTCTCATCTAACTCCGAGCTAAGCAGAGCTTGTGTTATGGCTATTAAACTGAAATACTCAATACTTGTGTAAGATTAGACACAAGTCGCGGAGACCAATATGAGTGCAAATGTTGCGCTTTCCTATTCAGATGATACTTGACAAATAAAAAAAGAGTTAGGTCATCTTACAATATAAACAAAATGGAGTAGATAGTACCTGAACCATGAGAATATGGTCTGCAGCGAGCGGTAGGCGCAGCCCCAGCCGTCGTCGTCCAGCCCGTCCTGCAGGTAGTGGTGGTAGTAGATAGTACCTGAACCATGAGAATATGGTCTGCAGCGAGCGGTAGGCGCAGCCCCAGCCGTCGTCGTCCACCCCGTCCTGCAGGTAGTGGTGGTAGTAGATAGTACCTGAACCATGAGAATATGGTCTGCAGCGAGCGGTAGGCGCAGCCCCAGCCGTCGTCGTCCAGCCCGTCCTGCAGGTAGTGGTGGTAGTAGATAGTACCTGAACCATGAGAATATGGTCTGCAGCGAGCGGTAGGCGCAGCCCCAGCCGTCGTCGTCCAGCCCGTCCTGCAGGTAGTGGTGGTAGTAGATAGTACCTGAACCATGAGAATATGGTCTGCAGCGAGCGGTAGGCGCAGCCCCAGCCGTCGTCGTCCAGCCCGTCCTGCAGGTAGTGGTGGTAGTAGATAGTACCTGAACCATGAGAATATGGTCTGCAGCGAGCGGTAGGCGCAGCCCCAGCCGTCGTCGTCCAGCCCGTCCTGCAGGTAGTGGTGGTAGTAGATAGTACCTGAACCATGAGAATATGGTCTGCAGCGAGCGGTAGGCGCAGCCCCAGCCGTCGTCGTCCAGCCCGTCCTGCAGGTAGTGGTGGTAGTAGATAGTACCTGAACCATGAGAATATGGTCTGCAGCGAGCGGTAGGCGCAGCCCCAGCCGTCGTCGTCCACCCCGTCCTGCAGGTAGTGGTGGTAGTAGATAGTACCTGAACCATGAGAATATGGTCTGCAGCGAGCGGTAGGCGCAGCCCCAGCCGTCGTCGTCCAGCCCGTCCTGCAGGTAGTGGTGGTAGTAGATAGTACCTGAACCATGAGAATATGGTCTGCAGCGAGCGGTAGGCGCAGCCCCAGCCGTCGTCGTCCACCCCGTCCTGCAGGTAGTGGTGGTAGTAGATAGTACCTGAACCATGAGAATATGGTCTGCAGCGAGCGGTAGGCGCAGCCCCAGCCGTCGTCGTCCACCCCGTCCTGCAGGTAGTGGTGGTAGTAGATAGTACCTGAACCATGAGAATATGGTCTGCAGCGAGCGGTAGGCGCAGCCCCAGCCGTCGTCGTCCAGCCCGTCCTGCAGGTAGTGGTGGTAGTAGATAGTACCTGAACCATGAGAATATGGTCTGCAGCGAGCGGTAGGCGCAGCCCCAGCCGTCGTCGTCCACCCCGTCCTGCAGGTAGTGGTGGTAGTAGATAGTACCTGAACCATGAGAATATGGTCTGCAGCGAGCGGTAGGCGCAGCCCCAGCCGTCGTCGTCCACCCCGTCCTGCAGGTAGTGGTGGTAGTAGATAGTACCTGAACCATGAGAATATGGTCTGCAGCGAGCGGTAGGCGCAGCCCCAGCCGTCGTCGTCCACCCCGTCCTGCAGGTAGTGGTGGTAGTAGATAGTACCTGAACCATGAGAATATGGTCTGCAGCGAGCGGTAGGCGCAGCCCCAGCCGTCGTCGTCCACCCCGTCCTGCAGGTAGTGGTGGTAGTAGATAGTACCTGAACCATGAGAATATGGTCTGCAGCGAGCGGTAGGCGCAGCCCCAGCCGTCGTCGTCCACCCCGTCCTGCAGGTAGTGGTGGTACGCGTATCGGCCGCGCACGAGCGCGCGCGCCCCGCGCCCCGCGCCCGCCGCCAGCCCCTCGTGCGGGTTCAGCAGCTTGGCGCTCCGCTCCACGTGCGCGTTCCCGCGTCTGAAGTACGGCCGGGTGAGCGGCAGCCCCAGCTGAGAGTGCAAGGTGCGACGCTCCTTCTCTGGGAATAGAAGTGCGAAGTTATTAGATCGACACACAACAATTGAACAGTTTAGGAGATAGAACGACATCAAGTATATTTGTTACATTAACTTTTTAAACTTTCGTGATTTATGATTTTTATGAACAAAACCATAAATTTTTCGACTCTTTATTTATTTCAAAAAGTCAAATGCTTTGAAACATCGCAGCATTTCTGTTTTGTATTTTGTCTTTGTGTTGTAGCCTATAATATATAAAGAGTATTATCGGCCAGGCCAGGTTGTCACACAGTTGTAGAGACATACCCATGCTTTCGTCGGGGATGCCGCGCGGCACGATCCTGGTGAGGAAGTGCCCCAGCTCGGGCGGCAGGAAGTGGAACGTCTCGGGCAGCCGCAGCCCCGCGCCGTCGCCGATGCCTTCTTGACCTAAACAAGCAATTTAATACATTAGAGTGCTATATATCATTAACTCTGTACTCCACTACCAATAAAAATAATACAGGGTATTTGGTGCAACGTTTGCCAAATCTAATGGGATGTGGAGGGTTTCCGATACCGTCTCAACCCCCGCAAAAATCCTTTCACATAGATTTTTATTTTTAAACCTTAAGGCTGTATTTAAACTGAAATAAAAACTCTCAAATGCGATGTTATCTCCAAATTTATGTTTTATTAAATTTTATTTTGTGTTCTAAAAGCTAAAGTTTAATATACCTACTAAGCTTTTATTTAAAAAATATAATATAATATTAGGTCCTTACATATGAAATTGGCGTTTTGTATGGGAGGAACAAAAAGTCGAATATTTTTTAATATAATATATTTAATTAATCAAAGTATGAACCATTATTTTCTATCCACTTTTGCCATCTTATAGGTAGTTCATTGATCCCTTTACTAAAAAAACCAGTCGGACGGGAATCAATAAAATCTTTGAAGGCGATTTGGACTGCCCCATCGGAGTTGAATTTTTTCCCTTGCAAGAAGTTATCCAAATTTCGAAAAAAATGGTAATCTGTTGGAGCAAGGTCCGGGGAGTACGGAGGATGTCTTAGACTTTCCAATTGAAGCTCTTCTAATTTAGTAGTCGACGCGCGTTTGCCGGTTTGCTTCAGTCAATTCGTGAGGTACCCACCTTTCAAGCTTTTTAATCTTCCCAATTTGCTTCAAGTGAATTAAAACAGTTTTATCACTAACACCGCAGCCTGCAGCTAACTCGGACGTGGTTTGCGATGGATCCGCTTCCACAATAGCCTTCAACTCTTCATTATCAACTTGAGTCTCAGGCCGTCCACGGGGCTTGTTCTGCAAGTCGAAATTTCCAGAACGAAAACGTTGGAACCAAAAACGAACTGTGTTTTCTTTTGCAACACGACCGCCATACACATCATTCACCCTTCGAGTTGTTTCCGCAGCACTAGTGCCACGGCGGAACTCGTACTCGTAAATAATGCGATATTTTAAGTTTTCAATTTGGAAAATGAGTGACGCAAACAGAAAAAAACAGAAGAAAAAAAACAAATGAATGACGATCATCGAAGCACAAATACATGAGTCTATAGCTGTACAAATTTGAATTTGGAATTCCTTACCAAAGAGGAGAAATTTGTGATTAAAGTGGCCAGTACGAAAAACGCCAATTTCATATGTAAGGACCTAATATTATATATTGCCAAACTGTGAACGAATACAAAACTAAGGCTTTGTTTGTTTTCTTTTGTTTGAAAAGCACGTAAAACGATAACATCACGCATTACACGTTCGGCTACATCGACATTTCTAAGCTAAAATATAGGAATCTAAATGATATAGTTTTTGCATGTTGCTTTACCCTGAATAACATTGTACTTTGTACATCTTGGCCACTAGAAAAAAGGAGACAATATAATGTGTTAGAATACGAATTGTATACACAATAATCTAGACACAACTAAGATTCTTCCCGATAATCAACATTACATTGTACTTCGTACCAGGGCCGTCTTTACCAGGGGGTGCAAGGGGTGCGGTGCACCCGGGCGCGGAGCGCCCGGGGGCGTCTGCCGAGCGCTGAATATTTAGATATTTCATTGAACTTAACGGCCATTACACAGTTTCATATAATGTTACGACAAATACGTAGGTACATGCGCAAAATTAATATAAAGAAAATAGTCTTCAACAATAAACATTGTTTTACTTTTATTACGCTTTCGGCGTCTGTCTCTTATTACTAACAAATAAAAAATTTATTTAATTTAACACGCGCGCGGCAAAATCTCTTATCCAAAGAGAGTGTATAGGTATACCTTTAACACAATGCCGCCCGATCGCCCGCACTTGAAGCAAAATGATCTATAAGAAAAATCTAAAATGTAAGTGCATTTGAAAAGGGAGCGCGGCGCGGCACCTGTGCGTCTGTCATAGGCGAGTAATTGCGCCCTTCGACATGCCGTTCGGGCGCTCGCACCGACAGTTAGAAGAGACAGTGGAACTTATGAAATACTTCTAGCAGTATTTCATAAGTTCCAGCTAGACGTGCGCGCTGCGCCGGCGCCGCCACGCCGCGCCGCCGGGTTTACAAGTCGGCGCGCCGACTAGCCGCTGACCCGCGCGAGCGGGCGGCTGTGTCAGCCGGGGTGCGGCGAGAGGTTAGAGGTAATCCTTTCTCTCCACTCTCCGTACCCCGGCTGTTGTTTTGACAGTCATTGAAGTTGAATTTGGAAGTTCATGATGGCCGTAAATATAAACTCCATAAAATCAAACAACTGCAGGACATAGGCCTCCCCTAATGAGCGCCATTAGCGCCCTGTCTTCAGTCAGCTTGTTGCATATTATAGCATCTGCTAGCAGTCTTTCGTATATCGTCATCCCACCTGGCCGGAAGGCGTCCTACACTACGTTTGCCAAGTCGCAGTCTTCACTCAAGAACACGTTTACCCAACGGTTGTCGGTTCGAGAGATACGTCCAGTCCACTGCCACTGTCAGCTTGCTAATTCTTTGAGCTATGTCGATAGCTTTGGTTCTTTGTCGGATGTATTCATTACGAATCCTCAGAATCTTCAGAGAAACCCTGAGCATAGCTCTTTCCATAGCTCTCTGAGTGACTTTGAACTGGTGGACCTGCCTTACCGTGAGTGTCCACGTCTCAGCTCCGTAGGTCATTACGGGTAGGACCTGATTGAAAACTTTCGTTTTCAAACATTGCGGTATGGATGACGAGAAGACTTAACGTTGTTTCCTAAATGCTGCCCAACCCAGCTGGATCCTCCTCTTTGCCTCTTTCTCAAAATTGTTTTTACCTTACTGCACAATCTGCCCAAGGTAAGTGTAACTCTACTCGGAAACAATTTCGAGGATGAGCATGTGGTTCAGCTCCTCTAGTGACTCCGCCATTACGACTATATCATCAGTGAATCGCATGCGCGAGACGTTATCGCCGTTCATGTTAATACCCTTACCCCTCAAGCGTCTTAAATATATTTTCCAATGCGCTCGTGCACAGTTTCGGGAATATGATATCCCCCTGTCTCCTATGGAGTGAGACTATTGCGCATGGGGCAATTGGATGGGTTTAAACTGCTGGTCCTGTACTTGGACACTCATAGTGGCAGCTTCGTAAAGACATCTCAGCACTTCGATATAACGATAGTCTACTTGGTATCGCTGTAAGTATTCCAGAACCACCCAAGTTTCGACGGATTCAAAGGCTTTCTCATAGTCCACAAAGACTGACACAGGGACTGATTATACTCTTCGGACTTCTGTATATCTGCCTCACTGTGTGAACGTGGTCTGTGATGCCATATCCCCCGCTGCCACGGAACCCGGCCTGCTCTGCTGGCTGTATCTCGTCAAGTCTCCTGGCGAGACGATTCATGACCATTTGTGAAAACAGGTTATAGATGTGGCTCAGGGTTGTAATGTTTCTGTAATTTTTATGGAGAGTTTTATCACCCTTCTTAAAAAAGTGCACCACAAAACTCCCGCTCCACGCCTTAGGATAGGAGTTCTCCGGGCGGCTCTGGAATCATGGTCGTCTCATCAGGAACGAGGGGCATGTGCAGTGTACGGACGGCCATAAAAATCCTCTATCTCGGCCGAGATCTCCGGTTTCGACAATACGATCCTCCCGCCATGCGTGCGTTCGAAGCTTAAGTTCAAGTATGATGCTTGTGTTGAAGCTCCGAACGTCACATCCTACCATCTTCGCAATTCGCTTGTTCAGGTCTGACCTTTCTGACGAAGTTGTTTGGGTGGTTTCTCGTCTTCTTGTCATCAGATCCAGAGTCTCATCCGAGAATTTGGACTTCTTGCCAGTTTGCTGTTTTTTGCAGAACTTGATGCCCTCGTCCCTCAACGTTCCACGGTCTATAACGTATCTTCTATTTTAGAGAAATAAATAATCAAATTACGTGTATTGTGTTTTCCTGGTTGACTAGGAGTTAGGGCCCCTTCCATACTGCAGTGTGCCGTCGGTCACGTGCCACGCTGCAGTGCCAAAAAAACGAGGGCGCAGGCTGAGCCCCGCACCCCGGCGCCGAATAGCCTTAAGACGGCACTGCTTCGTACATCCTGGCCACGCGCAAAAGAAAACAAGTACCTATTCATTAAAAGGTTACAACAAACAAAAAGTTACCTATTCATGTAAAGGTGAATGTAGGAAAATGTAAACATTAAAATTGTACATGATATAGAAAATTGAATAAAAATATAAAACATAACGAAATATTAAAACAGTTATTTTGAGAACTGAATGAAAATTGAGACATAACGAAATATAAAATTGTATGAGATAGTAAGGATCTGAATGTTCTTATCTACTCGCACTTCACGGCTTAGATATCTAACCCGTATTTAAATAGACGTTCCCTCAAGGACATCACAACTTGTTCTCCACACACTGTAGTCACAAATTGTTGTTCGCACGCTGGTTGCTGCTGTGAGGCCTCGGGGTCTTCTATCTTGGGAATTTTCAACCCTGAGCTCCATCTCGAAACACTCGGCGCTGTTTCCTTCCGTTCTTCTGCCGTGGGAATATTGAACCCTGAGCGCCATCGCGAAACAGTCGCCACGCTCTGCTCGACACACGCTGTTGGATGCTTTGCTGCCTTGGGGTCTTCTACAAGGGCCGTCGAGTAGATCTTCGGCGACAAATGGGATCCCACGTCGGCTCGCTGTGCTTTTCTTCGTCGTGCTCGAGAAGAACGTTGGGGTTTTTGACTTCGATTTTTCTTATTGGATTCGGTTTGTAACTGATACGCTGACACGGTGTGGCGTATTTCTTCTATCTCCTGCGCCAATGCCTTAAATCGAATGTTCATAATATCCTGGATATTATTGAGTACTTCAAATCCACTTTGTTGATTACCAAGTGACTGTTGGATTTGATCGTTGCTTTGTGTGATCATTTTAACATAAGAATTTGATGATGTTCTAGGTTTCACAAATGCGTCATGCAATAAAGTATTGTGTTGACCTTGACAAACTCTACAAGTACGTCTTGAACGGCACTGACCTTCCTCGTGCTGAAGTAGGCAATTTTGACAAATGCCTAACTGCATTGTTGTATTTAATTTTTCTGTATTATTGAGTTTATGGAAATCATCACAATGGTATATAGCGTGATAGTTGCTACAATAAGGACAGGTCAATGATGTGCAAGCTGTTGAAATAAATCCAAGGTCGCCTGACTTACTGTAGCTTGATTGTTGTTGAGTATTTAGCTTGCTTGTTGATCCCTTTGACTGGCTGAAGGGCTTCTTAAGTTGAGAAGGATTTTTTTTCGTAGGCGGCTTCAATTTATTTTCCATTTCCTTCTTGAATATTGATGAACTAGGTTTCCGGGGCTGCAGCACTGATTTATCCTTTTCACTTTTTATTGATGGTACTAGACCACTGAACTTATTTTGCATGAAGTCCAGAAGCTTATCTAGTCTATTTATACTTGTCATAAGATGCTTCCGATTCTTCTGACTGGCTGGATCCTCGAGGAAGTTGTTCTCGATACGTAGCATGGCTTCGAGAATATCCTCAAGGTTCTCCTTCAAGATATCCATAATTAGTAGGTTATACAGGACCTCTTTGATATAGGATACTTGTCCAAGCGCTGCTCTGCGATGTAGGTTCCGACGGCTATGCAGGGAACACAATACGCGTTCGAACAGCTGCTCTGCGATGTAGGTTCCGACAGGCAATGTAGGGAACACAATTCGCACGATACTACGTGTTCAGATATGCGACGTAGTATCTTGAGGATAACGTTTTAGTATTGTACGTTATCCAGTTTGTCCTTCGAGAGACAGTGGTGAGCGCGATCGCGGATTTTGACTGTGAATCCGGCTCGAAGAAATGTTAGAGCTACCGGGATAGAATAGAAAGGATAACTCCAACAACGGCTTGTAGATCGCAACTGGTTTATTGATTAGGTTTAGTTAACATGAAGACAAAATACGGAACATGAAAAGCACGTAAAACGATAACATCACGCATTACACGTTCGGCTACATCGACATTTCTAAGCTAAAATATAGGAATTTAAATGATATAGTTTTTGCATGTTGCTTTACCCTGAATAACATTGTACTTTGTACACATCCAGTGGCGAGATCGGCAGACGACATTACTGACATCGCGGGAGAGGAGAGGGGGGGGGGGGACTGGAACAGGACTGTGGAGTGTCAGCAGTTTGGAGACCCCACGCCCAGCAGTGGGGGAAGTCGGGCTGCGGATGATGATGACGATGTAATAACACCTGTGATTACTAAACTATAGAAAAAAATACCTTATTAATCTCGGTAGGTAAGTAGGTACCTGTAATAGTTTTATGATCTTCAGAAAATAAAAAAGCAAATATATTTTCATAATTTATTCGGTATAAAACGTAACACTAATGTATGTATTAACATTTCATTGACACAACTCGGCTGATAAACAAGCGACATCAGTACGTTTATGTAAACTGTATCACAACAATTTGACAATTGTAAACTCGGTTTGACATAATAATTATCGGTTAATATTTCAGAGAAATTAGAAACGTATATGAAATATTTGAAGCAATCTTACAATACAATCTGACCTAAAGAATACATTTCAATAAACTCAGGCATCAGTCTCGGTGCGCCCGGCGCGTCCCGCTGTTACATGTCACTTGAGAAATGCTCTTGGAATATGTTGGCTTTCTCAAAGCCATAACTTTCATAAAGCTACCGAAATAAGGTCAATATTAACTAGCGTTAGTATGTCGGGGACCATTCACATTTCCTCTCACCACAACCACACAAACCCATTCGTTCGTTACGTACTATCTATCACCTTTTATGATAAGTAGAATAAAAATATGAACATCCAACCTTCCGCGCTGACTTCTTAGCTTTGCATATCACTATCACTACATAGTATAAAACAAAGTCGCTTTTTCTGTCCCTACGTCCTTGTCCCTTTGAATGCTTAAATCTTTAAAACTACGCAACGGATTTTGATGCTTTTTTTTTAATAGATAGAGTGATTCAAGAGGAAGTTATATACTTATAATACAACCGTGCGAAGCCGGGGCGGGTCGCTAGTTCTAAAATAACCTTATTCATAAATCTGTAATGAACTAAACTGTAGCGCTACTTCAACAGATCAATAGATGGTTTAACAGGCAGTTAGTGGATAGTTCAGAGAACGGGAGTAGTTTGCGGGAGACAGAGGTTATAGTGCGCGGTTTTGTTCCAGAAGGCGGGTCCCTTCCAGCCGCACCAGCCCTTGGCCAGCACGACGGCCAGGTCCTCGGGGCCCGTGTAGTGCGGGTCTAGTATCAAGTAGCGAGTCTCGTTTGTCTCAGAGTTGTACTCCACTCCGAGGATCGTGTGCGCTAGGACGCCGCCGCCTGATACAAGAAAGAAAGAAAATCCTTTTATTTAGCCCTTAATTAATAGGTAACAATAATATAAATAACACATAAACCATATTCAGAAACAAGAAAAAAAAAATAGTAAAGCCTAGTAATAGCAGAGCAATAGATATTTACATAAGGGGCCAAAAAGGTCCCTGTCTCAGTATAACATATAACTACAAAACATATTACTATTTAGTTCAAATAAGGGTTTTTACATGATTTTAGTATAGTGTGAATTGTGTGCAGACGTAACGGATTTAGCTGAAATTGAGCTTGAAATATCACAGGTCACTATAATACCATATACACGGTTACTTACTATAAATACCGAAATATCATAACGGCTTATAGGTTAATTAGGTATGCGCAATGTATTTCGGTGATTTAACTCAATTGTGGTTGGCTAACAGTTTCGCATCAAAATTTAAACTCATCACTCACTCAACTCAAAGGTCACAAGTAGGTATACAACCAACATCGTTACAGGTAGTGTTTGTTTGTTGTGTGTGTGCAGTTAGACTGTGTCCCCAGTAGGCAAACGGTGAGCAGCCGACTGAGTTTGCAGCGTATCAGTTCAGTACGCCCTTCCATATATTTTAAATTGAGTGTCCACAGTTTACTAGTTTGCGCTCACTGTACGCAGTTTGCACGCAGTTTGCAGCGAGCGATACGTGCACCGACTGTCTCAGTTAGCGGCCGACTCGCAAGTTCCAATGCTTGCGATACGCACGCAAACTGATCTGAGTTTGTAGCTGTTCGCCACAAATTTGCGGCTCTCTCAGTCGGCCGCTCACCGTTTGCCTACTGTGGACACAGCCTTAAGGTCACGTAAGGCTAGAGGTGTCTCCACTCACCAATCATGACGGGGCTCCCGTGCGAGTTGAAGTGGTGCAGGAGATCAGGCGTGAGGTCGCACAGGTCGGCGCCCGCGTTGGCGAACAGGATGCGCGAGGAGACGCCCAGCAGGCTCTGCAGCACGAACATCACCTCCGTGGAGCCGATCCACTGGCGGCTGCCCACGAAGGAGGCGGGCTTGTCGCCGATCGACGCCAGGCACGACTGGATCTCTCGGTGCGAGGGGATCGCCGCGCACGTGTAGCCTTGGTACCTGCACAACAAATACAATATGATGTTAATTCACACAGTCTCATCTAACTCCGAGCTAAGCAGAGCTTGTGTTATGGCTATTAAACTGAAATACTCAATACTTGTGTAAGATTAGACACAAGTCGCGGAGACCAATATGAGTGCAAATGTTGCGCTTTCCTATTCAGATGATACTTGACAAATAAAAAAAGAGTTAGGTCATCTTACAATATAAACAAAATGGAGTAGATAGTACCTGAACCATGAGAATATGGTCTGCAGCGAGCGGTAGGCGCAGCCCCAGCCGTCGTCGTCCAGCCCGTCCTGCAGGTAGTGGTGGTAGTAGATAGTACCTGAACCATGAGAATATGGTCTGCAGCGAGCGGTAGGCGCAGCCCCAGCCGTCGTCGTCCACCCCGTCCTGCAGGTAGTGGTGGTAGTAGATAGTACCTGAACCATGAGAATATGGTCTGCAGCGAGCGGTAGGCGCAGCCCCAGCCGTCGTCGTCCAGCCCGTCCTGCAGGTAGTGGTGGTAGTAGATAGTACCTGAACCATGAGAATATGGTCTGCAGCGAGCGGTAGGCGCAGCCCCAGCCGTCGTCGTCCAGCCCGTCCTGCAGGTAGTGGTGGTAGTAGATAGTACCTGAACCATGAGAATATGGTCTGCAGCGAGCGGTAGGCGCAGCCCCAGCCGTCGTCGTCCAGCCCGTCCTGCAGGTAGTGGTGGTAGTAGATAGTACCTGAACCATGAGAATATGGTCTGCAGCGAGCGGTAGGCGCAGCCCCAGCCGTCGTCGTCCAGCCCGTCCTGCAGGTAGTGGTGGTAGTAGATAGTACCTGAACCATGAGAATATGGTCTGCAGCGAGCGGTAGGCGCAGCCCCAGCCGTCGTCGTCCAGCCCGTCCTGCAGGTAGTGGTGGTAGTAGATAGTACCTGAACCATGAGAATATGGTCTGCAGCGAGCGGTAGGCGCAGCCCCAGCCGTCGTCGTCCACCCCGTCCTGCAGGTAGTGGTGGTAGTAGATAGTACCTGAACCATGAGAATATGGTCTGCAGCGAGCGGTAGGCGCAGCCCCAGCCGTCGTCGTCCAGCCCGTCCTGCAGGTAGTGGTGGTAGTAGATAGTACCTGAACCATGAGAATATGGTCTGCAGCGAGCGGTAGGCGCAGCCCCAGCCGTCGTCGTCCACCCCGTCCTGCAGGTAGTGGTGGTAGTAGATAGTACCTGAACCATGAGAATATGGTCTGCAGCGAGCGGTAGGCGCAGCCCCAGCCGTCGTCGTCCACCCCGTCCTGCAGGTAGTGGTGGTAGTAGATAGTACCTGAACCATGAGAATATGGTCTGCAGCGAGCGGTAGGCGCAGCCCCAGCCGTCGTCGTCCAGCCCGTCCTGCAGGTAGTGGTGGTAGTAGATAGTACCTGAACCATGAGAATATGGTCTGCAGCGAGCGGTAGGCGCAGCCCCAGCCGTCGTCGTCCACCCCGTCCTGCAGGTAGTGGTGGTAGTAGATAGTACCTGAACCATGAGAATATGGTCTGCAGCGAGCGGTAGGCGCAGCCCCAGCCGTCGTCGTCCACCCCGTCCTGCAGGTAGTGGTGGTAGTAGATAGTACCTGAACCATGAGAATATGGTCTGCAGCGAGCGGTAGGCGCAGCCCCAGCCGTCGTCGTCCACCCCGTCCTGCAGGTAGTGGTGGTAGTAGATAGTACCTGAACCATGAGAATATGGTCTGCAGCGAGCGGTAGGCGCAGCCCCAGCCGTCGTCGTCCACCCCGTCCTGCAGGTAGTGGTGGTAGTAGATAGTACCTGAACCATGAGAATATGGTCTGCAGCGAGCGGTAGGCGCAGCCCCAGCCGTCGTCGTCCACCCCGTCCTGCAGGTAGTGGTGGTACGCGTATCGGCCGCGCACGAGCGCGCGCGCCCCGCGCCCCGCGCCCGCCGCCAGCCCCTCGTGCGGGTTCAGCAGCTTGGCGCTCCGCTCCACGTGCGCGTTCCCGCGTCTGAAGTACGGCCGGGTGAGCGGCAGCCCCAGCTGAGAGTGCAAGGTGCGACGCTCCTTCTCTGGGAATAGAAGTGCGAAGTTATTAGATCGACACACAACAATTGAACAGTTTAGGAGATAGAACGACATCAAGTATATTTGTTACATTAACTTTTTAAACTTTCGTGATTTATGATTTTTATGAACAAAACCATAAATTTTTCGACTCTTTATTTATTTCAAAAAGTCAAATGCTTTGAAACATCGCAGCATTTCTGTTTTGTATTTTGTCTTTGTGTTGTAGCCTATAATATATAAAGAGTATTATCGGCCAGGCCAGGTTGTCACACAGTTGTAGAGACATACCCATGCTTTCGTCGGGGATGCCGCGCGGCACGATCCTGGTGAGGAAGTGCCCCAGCTCGGGCGGCAGGAAGTGGAACGTCTCGGGCAGCCGCAGCCCCGCGCCGTCGCCGATGCCTTCTTGACCTAAACAAGCAATTTAATACATTAGAGTGCTATATATCATTAACTCTGTACTCCACTACCAATAAAAATAATACAGGGTATTTGGTGCAACGTTTGCCAAATCTAATGGGATGTGGAGGGTTTCCGATACCGTCTCAACCCCCGCAAAAATCCTTTCACATAGATTTTTATTTTTAAACCTTAAGGCTGTATTTAAACTGAAATAAAAACTCTCAAATGCGATGTTATCTCCAAATTTATGTTTTATTAAATTTTATTTTGTGTTCTAAAAGCTAAAGTTTAATATACCTACTAAGCTTTTATTTAAAAAATATAATATAATATTAGGTCCTTACATATGAAATTGGCGTTTTGTATGGGAGGAACAAAAAGTCGAATATTTTTTAATATAATATATTTAATTAATCAAAGTATGAACCATTATTTTCTATCCACTTTTGCCATCTTATAGGTAGTTCATTGATCCCTTTACTAAAAAAACCAGTCGGACGGGAATCAATAAAATCTTTGAAGGCGATTTGGACTGCCCCATCGGAGTTGAATTTTTTCCCTTGCAAGAAGTTATCCAAATTTCGAAAAAAATGGTAATCTGTTGGAGCAAGGTCCGGGGAGTACGGAGGATGTCTTAGACTTTCCAATTGAAGCTCTTCTAATTTAGTAGTCGACGCGCGTTTGCCGGTTTGCTTCAGTCAATTCGTGAGGTACCCACCTTTCAAGCTTTTTAATCTTCCCAATTTGCTTCAAGTGAATTAAAACAGTTTTATCACTAACACCGCAGCCTGCAGCTAACTCGGACGTGGTTTGCGATGGATCCGCTTCCACAATAGCCTTCAACTCTTCATTATCAACTTGAGTCTCAGGCCGTCCACGGGGCTTGTTCTGCAAGTCGAAATTTCCAGAACGAAAACGTTGGAACCAAAAACGAACTGTGTTTTCTTTTGCAACACGACCGCCATACACATCATTCACCCTTCGAGTTGTTTCCGCAGCACTAGTGCCACGGCGGAACTCGTACTCGTAAATAATGCGATATTTTAAGTTTTCAATTTGGAAAATGAGTGACGCAAACAGAAAAAAACAGAAGAAAAAAAACAAATGAATGACGATCATCGAAGCACAAATACATGAGTCTATAGCTGTACAAATTTGAATTTGGAATTCCTTACCAAAGAGGAGAAATTTGTGATTAAAGTGGCCAGTACGAAAAACGCCAATTTCATATGTAAGGACCTAATATTATATATTGCCAAACTGTGAACGAATACAAAACTAAGGCTTTGTTTGTTTTCTTTTGTTTGAAAAGCACGTAAAACGATAACATCACGCATTACACGTTCGGCTACATCGACATTTCTAAGCTAAAATATAGGAATCTAAATGATATAGTTTTTGCATGTTGCTTTACCCTGAATAACATTGTACTTTGTACATCTTGGCCACTAGAAAAAAGGAGACAATATAATGTGTTAGAATACGAATTGTATACACAATAATCTAGACACAACTAAGATTCTTCCCGATAATCAACATTACATTGTACTTCGTACCAGGGCCGTCTTTACCAGGGGGTGCAAGGGGTGCGGTGCACCCGGGCGCGGAGCGCCCGGGGGCGTCTGCCGAGCGCTGAATATTTAGATATTTCATTGAACTTAACGGCCATTACACAGTTTCATATAATGTTACGACAAATACGTAGGTACATGCGCAAAATTAATATAAAGAAAATAGTCTTCAACAATAAACATTGTTTTACTTTTATTACGCTTTCGGCGTCTGTCTCTTATTACTAACAAATAAAAAATTTATTTAATTTAACACGCGCGCGGCAAAATCTCTTATCCAAAGAGAGTGTATAGGTATACCTTTAACACAATGCCGCCCGATCGCCCGCACTTGAAGCAAAATGATCTATAAGAAAAATCTAAAATGTAAGTGCATTTGAAAAGGGAGCGCGGCGCGGCACCTGTGCGTCTGTCATAGGCGAGTAATTGCGCCCTTCGACATGCCGTTCGGGCGCTCGCACCGACAGTTAGAAGAGACAGTGGAACTTATGAAATACTTCTAGCAGTATTTCATAAGTTCCAGCTAGACGTGCGCGCTGCGCCGGCGCCGCCACGCCGCGCCGCCGGGTTTACAAGTCGGCGCGCCGACTAGCCGCTGACCCGCGCGAGCGGGCGGCTGTGTCAGCCGGGGTGCGGCGAGAGGTTAGAGGTAATCCTTTCTCTCCACTCTCCGTACCCCGGCTGTTGTTTTGACAGTCATTGAAGTTGAATTTGGAAGTTCATGATGGCCGTAAATATAAACTCCATAAAATCAAACAACTGCAGGACATAGGCCTCCCCTAATGAGCGCCATTAGCGCCCTGTCTTCAGTCAGCTTGTTGCATATTATAGCATCTGCTAGCAGTCTTTCGTATATCGTCATCCCACCTGGCCGGAAGGCGTCCTACACTACGTTTGCCAAGTCGCAGTCTTCACTCAAGAACACGTTTACCCAACGGTTGTCGGTTCGAGAGATACGTCCAGTCCACTGCCACTGTCAGCTTGCTAATTCTTTGAGCTATGTCGATAGCTTTGGTTCTTTGTCGGATGTATTCATTACGAATCCTCAGAATCTTCAGAGAAACCCTGAGCATAGCTCTTTCCATAGCTCTCTGAGTGACTTTGAACTGGTGGACCTGCCTTACCGTGAGTGTCCACGTCTCAGCTCCGTAGGTCATTACGGGTAGGACCTGATTGAAAACTTTCGTTTTCAAACATTGCGGTATGGATGACGAGAAGACTTAACGTTGTTTCCTAAATGCTGCCCAACCCAGCTGGATCCTCCTCTTTGCCTCTTTCTCAAAATTGTTTTTACCTTACTGCACAATCTGCCCAAGGTAAGTGTAACTCTACTCGGAAACAATTTCGAGGATGAGCATGTGGTTCAGCTCCTCTAGTGACTCCGCCATTACGACTATATCATCAGTGAATCGCATGCGCGAGACGTTATCGCCGTTCATGTTAATACCCTTACCCCTCAAGCGTCTTAAATATATTTTCCAATGCGCTCGTGCACAGTTTCGGGAATATGATATCCCCCTGTCTCCTATGGAGTGAGACTATTGCGCATGGGGCAATTGGATGGGTTTAAACTGCTGGTCCTGTACTTGGACACTCATAGTGGCAGCTTCGTAAAGACATCTCAGCACTTCGATATAACGATAGTCTACTTGGTATCGCTGTAAGTATTCCAGAACCACCCAAGTTTCGACGGATTCAAAGGCTTTCTCATAGTCCACAAAGACTGACACAGGGACTGATTATACTCTTCGGACTTCTGTATATCTGCCTCACTGTGTGAACGTGGTCTGTGATGCCATATCCCCCGCTGCCACGGAACCCGGCCTGCTCTGCTGGCTGTATCTCGTCAAGTCTCCTGGCGAGACGATTCATGACCATTTGTGAAAACAGGTTATAGATGTGGCTCAGGGTTGTAATGTTTCTGTAATTTTTATGGAGAGTTTTATCACCCTTCTTAAAAAAGTGCACCACAAAACTCCCGCTCCACGCCTTAGGATAGGAGTTCTCCGGGCGGCTCTGGAATCATGGTCGTCTCATCAGGAACGAGGGGCATGTGCAGTGTACGGACGGCCATAAAAATCCTCTATCTCGGCCGAGATCTCCGGTTTCGACAATACGATCCTCCCGCCATGCGTGCGTTCGAAGCTTAAGTTCAAGTATGATGCTTGTGTTGAAGCTCCGAACGTCACATCCTACCATCTTCGCAATTCGCTTGTTCAGGTCTGACCTTTCTGACGAAGTTGTTTGGGTGGTTTCTCGTCTTCTTGTCATCAGATCCAGAGTCTCATCCGAGAATTTGGACTTCTTGCCAGTTTGCTGTTTTTTGCAGAACTTGATGCCCTCGTCCCTCAACGTTCCACGGTCTATAACGTATCTTCTATTTTAGAGAAATAAATAATCAAATTACGTGTATTGTGTTTTCCTGGTTGACTAGGAGTTAGGGCCCCTTCCATACTGCAGTGTGCCGTCGGTCACGTGCCACGCTGCAGTGCCAAAAAAACGAGGGCGCAGGCTGAGCCCCGCACCCCGGCGCCGAATAGCCTTAAGACGGCACTGCTTCGTACATCCTGGCCACGCGCAAAAGAAAACAAGTACCTATTCATTAAAAGGTTACAACAAACAAAAAGTTACCTATTCATGTAAAGGTGAATGTAGGAAAATGTAAACATTAAAATTGTACATGATATAGAAAATTGAATAAAAATATAAAACATAACGAAATATTAAAACAGTTATTTTGAGAACTGAATGAAAATTGAGACATAACGAAATATAAAATTGTATGAGATAGTAAGGATCTGAATGTTCTTATCTACTCGCACTTCACGGCTTAGATATCTAACCCGTATTTAAATAGACGTTCCCTCAAGGACATCACAACTTGTTCTCCACACACTGTAGTCACAAATTGTTGTTCGCACGCTGGTTGCTGCTGTGAGGCCTCGGGGTCTTCTATCTTGGGAATTTTCAACCCTGAGCTCCATCTCGAAACACTCGGCGCTGTTTCCTTCCGTTCTTCTGCCGTGGGAATATTGAACCCTGAGCGCCATCGCGAAACAGTCGCCACGCTCTGCTCGACACACGCTGTTGGATGCTTTGCTGCCTTGGGGTCTTCTACAAGGGCCGTCGAGTAGATCTTCGGCGACAAATGGGATCCCACGTCGGCTCGCTGTGCTTTTCTTCGTCGTGCTCGAGAAGAACGTTGGGGTTTTTGACTTCGATTTTTCTTATTGGATTCGGTTTGTAACTGATACGCTGACACGGTGTGGCGTATTTCTTCTATCTCCTGCGCCAATGCCTTAAATCGAATGTTCATAATATCCTGGATATTATTGAGTACTTCAAATCCACTTTGTTGATTACCAAGTGACTGTTGGATTTGATCGTTGCTTTGTGTGATCATTTTAACATAAGAATTTGATGATGTTCTAGGTTTCACAAATGCGTCATGCAATAAAGTATTGTGTTGACCTTGACAAACTCTACAAGTACGTCTTGAACGGCACTGACCTTCCTCGTGCTGAAGTAGGCAATTTTGACAAATGCCTAACTGCATTGTTGTATTTAATTTTTCTGTATTATTGAGTTTATGGAAATCATCACAATGGTATATAGCGTGATAGTTGCTACAATAAGGACAGGTCAATGATGTGCAAGCTGTTGAAATAAATCCAAGGTCGCCTGACTTACTGTAGCTTGATTGTTGTTGAGTATTTAGCTTGCTTGTTGATCCCTTTGACTGGCTGAAGGGCTTCTTAAGTTGAGAAGGATTTTTTTTCGTAGGCGGCTTCAATTTATTTTCCATTTCCTTCTTGAATATTGATGAACTAGGTTTCCGGGGCTGCAGCACTGATTTATCCTTTTCACTTTTTATTGATGGTACTAGACCACTGAACTTATTTTGCATGAAGTCCAGAAGCTTATCTAGTCTATTTATACTTGTCATAAGATGCTTCCGATTCTTCTGACTGGCTGGATCCTCGAGGAAGTTGTTCTCGATACGTAGCATGGCTTCGAGAATATCCTCAAGGTTCTCCTTCAAGATATCCATAATTAGTAGGTTATACAGGACCTCTTTGATATAGGATACTTGTCCAAGCGCTGCTCTGCGATGTAGGTTCCGACGGCTATGCAGGGAACACAATACGCGTTCGAACAGCTGCTCTGCGATGTAGGTTCCGACAGGCAATGTAGGGAACACAATTCGCACGATACTACGTGTTCAGATATGCGACGTAGTATCTTGAGGATAACGTTTTAGTATTGTACGTTATCCAGTTTGTCCTTCGAGAGACAGTGGTGAGCGCGATCGCGGATTTTGACTGTGAATCCGGCTCGAAGAAATGTTAGAGCTACCGGGATAGAATAGAAAGGATAACTCCAACAACGGCTTGTAGATCGCAACTGGTTTATTGATTAGGTTTAGTTAACATGAAGACAAAATACGGAACATGAAAAGCACGTAAAACGATAACATCACGCATTACACGTTCGGCTACATCGACATTTCTAAGCTAAAATATAGGAATTTAAATGATATAGTTTTTGCATGTTGCTTTACCCTGAATAACATTGTACTTTGTACACATCCAGTGGCGAGATCGGCAGACGACATTACTGACATCGCGGGAGAGGAGAGGGGGGGGGGGGACTGGAACAGGACTGTGGAGTGTCAGCAGTTTGGAGACCCCACGCCCAGCAGTGGGGGAAGTCGGGCTGCGGATGATGATGACGATGTAATAACACCTGTGATTACTAAACTATAGAAAAAAATACCTTATTAATCTCGGTAGGTAAGTAGGTACCTGTAATAGTTTTATGATCTTCAGAAAATAAAAAAGCAAATATATTTTCATAATTTATTCGGTATAAAACGTAACACTAATGTATGTATTAACATTTCATTGACACAACTCGGCTGATAAACAAGCGACATCAGTACGTTTATGTAAACTGTATCACAACAATTTGACAATTGTAAACTCGGTTTGACATAATAATTATCGGTTAATATTTCAGAGAAATTAGAAACGTATATGAAATATTTGAAGCAATCTTACAATACAATCTGACCTAAAGAATACATTTCAATAAACTCAGGCATCAGTCTCGGTGCGCCCGGCGCGTCCCGCTGTTACATGTCACTTGAGAAATGCTCTTGGAATATGTTGGCTTTCTCAAAGCCATAACTTTCATAAAGCTACCGAAATAAGGTCAATATTAACTAGCGTTAGTATGTCGGGGACCATTCACATTTCCTCTCACCACAACCACACAAACCCATTCGTTCGTTACGTACTATCTATCACCTTTTATGATAAGTAGAATAAAAATATGAACATCCAACCTTCCGCGCTGACTTCTTAGCTTTGCATATCACTATCACTACATAGTATAAAACAAAGTCGCTTTTTCTGTCCCTACGTCCTTGTCCCTTTGAATGCTTAAATCTTTAAAACTACGCAACGGATTTTGATGCTTTTTTTTTAATAGATAGAGTGATTCAAGAGGAAGTTATATACTTATAATACAACCGTGCGAAGCCGGGGCGGGTCGCTAGTTCTAAAATAACCTTATTCATAAATCTGTAATGAACTAAACTGTAGCGCTACTTCAACAGATCAATAGATGGTTTAACAGGCAGTTAGTGGATAGTTCAGAGAACGGGAGTAGTTTGCGGGAGACAGAGGTTATAGTGCGCGGTTTTGTTCCAGAAGGCGGGTCCCTTCCAGCCGCACCAGCCCTTGGCCAGCACGACGGCCAGGTCCTCGGGGCCCGTGTAGTGCGGGTCTAGTATCAAGTAGCGAGTCTCGTTTGTCTCAGAGTTGTACTCCACTCCGAGGATCGTGTGCGCTAGGACGCCGCCGCCTGATACAAGAAAGAAAGAAAATCCTTTTATTTAGCCCTTAATTAATAGGTAACAATAATATAAATAACACATAAACCATATTCAGAAACAAGAAAAAAAAATAGTAAAGCCTAGTAATAGCAGAGCAATAGATATTTACATAAGGGGCCAAAAAGGTCCCTGTCTCAGTATAACATATAACTACAAAACATATTACTATTTAGTTCAAATAAGGGTTTTTACATGATTTTAGTATAGTGTGAATTGTGTGCAGACGTAACGGATTTAGCTGAAATTGAGCTTGAAATATCACAGGTCACTATAATACCATATACACGGTTACTTACTATAAATACCGAAATATCATAACGGCTTATAGGTTAATTAGGTATGCGCAATGTATTTCGGTGATTTAACTCAATTGTGGTTGGCTAACAGTTTCGCATCAAAATTTAAACTCATCACTCACTCAACTCAAAGGTCACAAGTAGGTATACAACCAACATCGTTACAGGTAGTGTTTGTTTGTTGTGTGTGTGCAGTTAGACTGTGTCCCCAGTAGGCAAACGGTGAGCAGCCGACTGAGTTTGCAGCGTATCAGTTCAGTACGCCCTTCCATATATTTTAAATTGAGTGTCCACAGTTTACTAGTTTGCGCTCACTGTACGCAGTTTGCACGCAGTTTGCAGCGAGCGATACGTGCACCGACTGTCTCAGTTAGCGGCCGACTCGCAAGTTCCAATGCTTGCGATACGCACGCAAACTGATCTGAGTTTGTAGCTGTTCGCCACAAATTTGCGGCTCTCTCAGTCGGCCGCTCACCGTTTGCCTACTGTGGACACAGCCTTAAGGTCACGTAAGGCTAGAGGTGTCTCCACTCACCAATCATGACGGGGCTCCCGTGCGAGTTGAAGTGGTGCAGGAGATCAGGCGTGAGGTCGCACAGGTCGGCGCCCGCGTTGGCGAACAGGATGCGCGAGGAGACGCCCAGCAGGCTCTGCAGCACGAACATCACCTCCGTGGAGCCGATCCACTGGCGGCTGCCCACGAAGGAGGCGGGCTTGTCGCCGATCGACGCCAGGCACGACTGGATCTCTCGGTGCGAGGGGATCGCCGAGCACGTGTAGCCTTGGTACCTGCACAACAAATACAATATCATGATAATCCACACAGTCTCATCTGACTCCGAGCTAAGCAGAGCTTGTGACTTCTTTCCGGCCCTTTGTGAGGGCACGGAGGGGGGCCTCGAGGCTGGGCCTCTTTACCCCGGCTTCATCTCGAGGGGTGACGACCCCTCGGTCCTTGGGTTCTAGCAAAAGCTCTTTTTTGCTAGGTATCATTGTTTTCTTTTTTTTTTTAGCAGAGCTTGTGGTATGGGTACTAAACTGAAATACTCAATACATTACATACGCAGATAGTTTTTATCACACATTGACAGCACTCAGAAATACCTTCAGATTTTACAAACATTTGTCCCGACGGTTCATCACCATCGATTTATAGTAGTCCACTGCTGGATAGGTCTTTGGAGCGAAAGTGACGTGAAGGAAACATTATTGGCCTGCAGTTAATATACGTGATCAAGTGATGTAATACTGCCAAAATCTTGAAAAGGTAAGGACAGACAAATCTTAATAAAGTTGTCCAATCACTTACGAACACCTTCTGTGTAGGAGGTAGTCTTGTGTAAAATTAGACACAAGTCGTGTAGACAAATATGAGTGCAAATGTCGCACTGTGCCATTCAGATGATAATTTTGACAAATAAAGAGTTATAGGTCATCTTACAATAAACAAAATGGAGTAGATAGTACCTGAACCATGAGAATATGGTCTGCAGCGAGCGGTAGGCGCAGCCCCAGCCGTCGTCGTCCACCCCGTCCTGCAGGTAGTGGTGGTAGTAGATAGTACCTGAACCATGAGAATATGGTCTGCAGCGAGCGGTAGGCGCAGCCCCAGCCGTCGTCGTCCACCCCGTCCTGCAGGTAGTGGTGGTAGTAGATAGTACCTGAACCATGAGAATATGGTCTGCAGCGAGCGGTAGGCGCAGCCCCAGCCGTCGTCGTCCAGCCCGTCCTGCAGGTAGTGGTGGTAGTAGATAGTACCTGAACCATGAGAATATGGTCTGCAGCGAGCGGTAGGCGCAGCCCCAGCCGTCGTCGTCCAGCCCGTCCTGCAGGTAGTGGTGGTACGCGTATCGGCCGCGCACGAGCGCGCGCGCCCCGCGCCCCGCGCCCGCCGCCAGCCCCTCGTGCGGGTTCAGCAGCTTGGCGCTCCGCTCCACGTGCGCGTTCCCGCGCCTGAAGTACGGCCGGGTGAGCGGCAGCCCCAGCTGAGAGTGCAGGGTGCGACGCTCCTTCTCTGGGAATAGAGGTGCTTCTAATTAGGTGGTGATCGGCAGATATAGATTATAACATTAATGGCCGGTTTACATTATCCCAGTCCAGTGATCCAGTGCTGAACTGGATTCGTTGTCGTCTACATTATTCCAGTAATTTAGAAGCCGTTGAAACGTGAACACTACCGTGTCAATGATTTCAAAAAGAGATCAGTTTAGAAACTGTTTCAAACGTGCTGGATAGGCCGTCTACATTATTCCAGTTGCACTGGATTGATCGCACAGGATTCAAAGGTAGACCACGAATCCAGTCACTGGACTGGAATGTTTACTGGATTCAGTTCATTCCAGTGCCGGTTTACATTTTCCCAGTAAGCAATCCAGCACTGGACTGGATCGCTGGACTGGAATAATGTAAACCTGTCATAATTGAACAATGTAAGAGATAGAACGACATCAAGTGTCTTTTTAATACCTATGGAGGAAATACAAAAAATACAAATACAAAACTTGTATGAAATGAAGTGACAGTTGTATTCGACATACCCATGCTTTCGTCGGGGATGCCGCGCGGCACGATCCTGGTGAGGAAGTGCCCCAGCTCGGGCGGCAGGTAGTGACAGTTGTATTCGACATACCCATGCTTTCGTCGGGGATGCCGCGCGGCACGATCCTGGTGAGGAAGTGCCCCGGCTCGGGCGGCAGGTAGTGACAGTTGTAGAGACATACCCATGCTTTCGTCGGGGATGCCGCGCGGCACGATCCTGGTGAGGAAGTGCCCCAGCTCGGGCGGCAGGTAGTGACAGTTGTAGAGACATACCCATGCTTTCGTCGGGGATGCCGCGCGGCACGATCCTGGTGAGGAAGTGCCCCAGCTCGGGCGGCAGGTAGTGACAGTTGTGGAGACATACCCATGCTTTCGTCGGGGATGCCGCGCGGCACGATCCTGGTGAGGAAGTGCCCCAGCTCGGGCGGCAGGTAGTGACAGTTGTAGAGACATACCCATGCTTTCGTCGGGGATGCCGCGCGGCACGATCCTGGTGAGGAAGTGCCCCAGCTCGGGCGGCAGGAAGTGGAACGTCTCGGGCAGCCGCAGCCCCGCGCCGTCGCCGATGCCTTCTTGACCTAAACAAGCAATACAATACATTATAGTGCTATATTTAATTAACTCTCTACTCCACTACCAATAAAAATAATACAGGGTATTTGGTGCAACATTTGCCAAATAAAAATCCCCTATGCATTCAGCCGCCGCCTAGCCAAGCTGACACTCGTTCATAATAGCTCCAGGTCAATTCTGACGACCTATAACCAGGCCTCCGTCTCTCGCCCATACCTACCGCGATAAGTAAATACGGCGCTCGGCAACTTGAAGTTGAACATCAGTAGGGGCCGCCCCTTTGGCGCGCAGGCGGGCCGAGCGCGGCACCATGCACAGCGAGTCTATCCGCAGCGGCATTGTTATGTAACTAACGGCATGTTAGAGGTCAGCAAGTGAGTGAGTGTTACCTAACTGGTCCAGCAGCACGGCCTC
Organism: Eupithecia centaureata; assembly: GCA_944547425.1. Classification (NCBI taxonomy): domain Eukaryota; kingdom Metazoa; phylum Arthropoda; class Insecta; order Lepidoptera; family Geometridae; genus Eupithecia; species Eupithecia centaureata. The sequence continues at coordinate 624,064 of OX155676.1, read as the reverse complement.
CAGCGCCCGCAGCGCGCGGCAGGCCGCCTCCACCAGCGCCGTGTAGAGCGCGCGCAGGCGGGCCGAGCGCGGCACCATGCACAGCGAGTCTATCCGCAGCGGCATTGTTATGTAACTAACGGCATGTTAGAGGTCAGCAAGTGAGTGAGTGTTACCTAACTGGTCCAGCAGCACGGCCTCCAGCGCCCGCAGCGCGCGGCAGGCCGCCTCCACCAGCGCCGTGTAGAGCGCGCGCAGGCGGGCCGAGCGCGGCACCATGCACAGCGAGTCTATCCGCAGCGGCATTGTTATGTAACTAACGGCATGTTAGAGGTCAGCAAGTGAGTGAGTGTTACCTAACTGGTCCAGCAGCACGGCCTCCAGCGCCCGCAGCGCGCGGCAGGCCGCCTCCACCAGCGCCGTGTAGAGCGCGCGCAGGCGGGCCGAGCGCGGCACCATGCACAGCGAGTCTATCCGCAGCGGCATTGTTATGTAACTAACGGCATGTTAGAGGTCAGCAAGTGAGTGAGTGTTACCTAACTGGTCCAGCAGCACGGCCTCCAGCGCCCGCAGCGCGCGGCAGGCCGCCTCCACCAGCGCCGTGTAGAGCGCGCGCAGGCGGGCCGAGCGCGGCACCATGCACAGCGAGTCTATCCGCAGCGGCATTGTTATGTAACTAACGGCATGTTAGAGGTCAGCAAGTGAGTGAGTGTTACCTAACTGGTCCAGCAGCACGGCCTCCAGCGCCCGCAGCGCGCGGCAGGCCGCCTCCACCAGCGCCGTGTAGAGCGCGCGCAGGCGGGCCGAGCGCGGCACCATGCACAGCGAGTCTATCCGCAGCGGCATTGTTATGTAACTAACGGCATGTTAGAGGTCAGCAAGTGAGTGAGTGTTACCTAACTGGTCCAGCAGCACGGCCTCCAGCGCCCGCAGCGCGCGGCAGGCCGCCTCCACCAGCGCCGTGTAGAGCGCGCGCAGGCGGGCCGAGCGCGGCACCATGCACAGCGAGTCTATCCGCAGCGGCATTGTTATGTAACTAACGGCATGTTAGAGGTCAGCAAGTGAGTGAGTGTTACCTAACTGGTCCAGCAGCACGGCCTCCAGCGCCCGCAGCGCGCGGCAGGCCGCCTCCACCAGCGCCGTGTAGAGCGCGCGCAGGCGGGCCGAGCGCGGCACCATGCACAGCGAGTCTATCCGCAGCGGCATTGTTATGTAACTAACGGCATGTTAGAGGTCAGCAAGTGAGTGAGTGTTACCTAACTGGTCCAGCAGCACGGCCTCCAGCGCCCGCAGCGCGCGGCAGGCCGCCTCCACCAGCGCCGTGTAGAGCGCGCGCAGGCGGGCCGAGCGCGGCACCATGCACAGCGAGTCTATCCGCAGCGGCATTGTTATGTAACTAACGGCATGTTAGAGGTCAGCAAGTGAGTGAGTGTTACCTAACTGGTCCAGCAGCACGGCCTCCAGCGCCCGCAGCGCGCGGCAGGCCGCCTCCACCAGCGCCGTGTAGAGCGCGCGCAGGCGGGCCGAGCGCGGCACCATGCACAGCGAGTCTATCCGCAGCGGCATTGTTATGTAACTAACGGCATGTTAGAGGTCAGCAAGTGAGTGAGTGTTACCTAACTGGTCCAGCAGCACGGCCTCCAGCGCCCGCAGCGCGCGGCAGGCCGCCTCCACCAGCGCCGTGTAGAGCGCGCGCAGGCGGGCCGAGCGCGGCACCATGCACAGCGAGTCTATCCGCAGCGGCATTGTTATGTAACTAACGGCATGTTAGAGGTCAGCAAGTGAGTGAGTGTTACCTAACTGGTCCAGCAGCACGGCCTCCAGCGCCCGCAGCGCGCGGCAGGCCGCCTCCACCAGCGCCGTGTAGAGCGCGCGCAGGCGGGCCGAGCGCGGCACCATGCACAGCGAGTCTATCCGCAGCGGCATTGTTATGTAACTAACGGCATGTTAGAGGTCAGCAAGTGAGTGAGTGTTACCTAACTGGTCCAGCAGCACGGCCTCCAGCGCCCGCAGCGCGCGGCAGGCCGCCTCCACCAGCGCCGTGTAGAGCGCGCGCAGGCGGGCCGAGCGCGGCACCATGCACAGCGAGTCTATCCGCAGCGGCATTGTTATGTAACTAACGGCATGTTAGAGGTCAGCAAGTGAGTGAGTGTTACCTAACTGGTCCAGCAGCACGGCCTCCAGCGCCCGCAGCGCGCGGCAGGCCGCCTCCACCAGCGCCGTGTAGAGCGCGCGCAGGCGGGCCGAGCGCGGCACCATGCACAGCGAGTCTATCCGCAGCGGCATTGTTATGTAACTAACGGCATGTTAGAGGTCAGCAAGTGAGTGAGTGTTACCTAACTGGTCCAGCAGCACGGCCTCCAGCGCCCGCAGCGCGCGGCAGGCCGCCTCCACCAGCGCCGTGTAGAGCGCGCGCAGGCGGGCCGAGCGCGGCACCATGCACAGCGAGTCTATCCGCAGCGGCATTGTTATGCAACTAACGGCATGTTAGAGGTCAGCAAGTGAGTGAGTGTTACCTAACTGGTCCAGCAGCACGGCCTCCAGCGCCCGCAGCGCGCGGCAGGCCGCCTCCACCAGCGCCGTGTAGAGCGCGCGCAGGCGGGCCGAGCGCGGCACCATGCACAGCGAGTCTATCCGCAGCGGCATTGTTATGTAACTAACGGCATGTTAGAGGTCAGCAAGTGAGTGAGTGTTACCTAACTGGTCCAGCAGCACGGCCTCCAGCGCCCGCAGCGCGCGGCAGGCCGCCTCCACCAGCGCCGTGTAGAGCGCGCGCAGGCGGGCCGAGCGCGGCACCATGCACAGCGAGTCTATCCGCAGCGGCATTGTTATGTAACTAACGGCATGTTAGAGGTCAGCAAGTGAGTGAGTGTTACCTAACTGGTCCAGCAGCACGGCCTCCAGCGCCCGCAGCGCGCGGCAGGCCGCCTCCACCAGCGCCGTGTAGAGCGCGCGCAGGCGGGCCGAGCGCGGCACCATGCACAGCGAGTCTATCCGCAGCGGCATTGTTATGCAGAACGACGCTGGAAACACAAACAACGTTCCAGTAACAAGGCTGTGTCAGAGCGCAGCCGCAGTCAAGAACGTCACTTCTTGTGTGGGCTTGACTCCCTCATGACACCACGAGCCATGGGGGAATGCAGCTAGCTAGAGTCCCTCACAACGCCACGAGCGGTGGGGGATTAGTGCTTGATTCCCTCACAGCACTACGAGCAGTTGGAGTTTACTGCTAGAGGGAGTCTAGCACTAATCCCCACCACACGCTCACGGCCCACGGCGCCACGAGCCACGTAATTAAGGTTCTTTAGTAACTAGGGGCATAAACACAGAATACAATTATTCCTGGAAGTGATTATTCAAGTTATAATTTATCTCGGTTTGGACTTGGTCTCCAAAAAAATAGCTTGTTTTATTAAGGTTACATATATACATTTTATTAAGGTTGCATAATATGCTGAAGCTAGAAAACTACAATTTGGAGGGTAGATACCACTTACTATATAAACACAAGATAAGAAGGGCAACGCAACAATTGTACACCAGTTTCAATCCAGTTTAGACTTTTAACTTTGTGAACAAAATCTTGCCGTTTCGTATTTTTGTTATATTCTGCTGGAATTTGCAGTAATCATAAGCTATAAGGCTGGAGTCAAATGATCGTTTTATTGTGTTGTGAATCGCATAAAATGCATAGGGAATTTTTAGTTCCCTGATTGACAGATCTCTTGATTTTTTCTAAGATTAAGCTATCGGATATTTTTCCCCTAAAAAATAAATTTATAATTAGAATTATATAACTTACGTTTCCTTTGCGTGGTCATCATTTTGACTGCAGTTTTTATGAGTTTCTCTGACATGAAATCCTTTGTTGCTCTCATTATGAAGTTTACAGGTAAAATATCCTGAAAAAGCGTTCTATCATTTATAAAGTAACACAGCAGCTTATGTGGCGTTGGATATCAGGATGGATGTAGGTGGAACTAAGTACGACTAAGTACTCAACAGTGATTTATAATATTTTTTTAGATTTGAACTATTTAAAATGTAATGTGTCACTATTTTTTTTATTCTATCCTTTTTCCAATCTATGCAAATCTATCTGCTGTTACCATAAAAACTTTATTGCAAGAGTCGAACTCACTACCTGCGTCACAGACGGCACTTCGCCCCCTTGGTCACCGAGGTAATGATTTTTCTACTTACTACAACATTACAATTATGCTTCTTCTTCTTGGGCTGTTCAGGGCTCATGGAGTCCATGAGCTCCCCAACGGTGGCGTCCATGCTGGTCCCTGTCAGCTCCACATCCGAATCCACTCCAAACAGATACACGGATGTGTTGTCGATGTGGAATGACACTTGGCCTGATGCTATCTGAAAACCAGGAGAATGGGTGGAATGGAAAGTGGATCTTAAAGTCTCTCACATCATTTGCCAATCTCCATAATCTCTCAATAATATTATTATAAAAGTGAAAGTAATTTTGTCTGTTGAGTGAGGCTAAGACACTCTTCAGGTGGCTGAGCCATAGGAGTACATAAGTACCATAATTTGTTTATCTTAGTACTTTTCCTACCTTAACAGGAATAAATTACCTTTTGTAAGGAAGGTATAGTTCAGGGGAAGTGAATAGGCTACACTTAGTGTCGAAATAGTACATATTAAGCCATAGTCACAAGCACAGAAATCAAAAACCAAATAAGCACATGGACAAGATACATCTTACTATTATAATAAATGGGAAAGGAAAGTCTGAGTGAATGTTTGCTATAAGTATTAGTTATTTGGTACGTAGATAGTTTAAGACCTAGAATAACCATAGGCTATTAACATTTGGAAATTTTAATCTCTGAAGGGGTTAAATAGGGCGGTAAAGTTAGTATGGAAAATTAATTTTTCCTTGGTTCAATTTACTCGAAACTCAGTACAACTACAAAGTAAATAATTAAACACCTATTTTTTATTTTTACAACACTACCCCTAGGAGGCGAAGCCGTGGGGCGCAACTAGTTTTCAACTATATTTAATTATCAAAACACAGTATGTTGTCATTGAGTTTGTATTAACCTTTTTCCTTTTATTCTGCATCATACTCTTAACTCCGTTGATGGTGGCCTCACAGGTCAGCGGCAGGACCGTGTTGAGCCGGACATGGACAAACTGCTTCCACAGCTCCTCCATGGGGAGGATCTCGTACTTAGTCTCCTCCAGTTTATCGTGGATGAGGAAGTGTGCCTTCAACACTTTATTCTGATTCATTATCATTAGCAGGGGGTTGTCTGTTATGTCAACATCCTGAAAGAACACCACTAAATTATTGTTCTATTATATATATGACCCGAGAGCTGGTGAATATCTGGCTCAGCGCATCAGCATTGCCATACAGCGTGGTAATGCCGCCAGTGTCTTGGGGACGCTTCCGACTGGTATTGACATGGATCAATTGAGCTACCTTTAGACTGTTTGCAACCGTCTGCAGTTAGCTCAATGGTTTCAATTGTAAATATAGTTCGCGTCATGTAAGAAGAACGCTGGCGGTCAAGCTGCGCAGAAGGCGATTTATGGGTCTATTTGGAGGTAGGCGGTGGGGCGCGGGGTGGAAGGGTCATGCGCCGCATGCATGCCGGTGCGCTATTGGTTTGTCAGTTGACATTTGCTGTCACACGTCACGTTTCTTGTCAAAATACCATCGCGCACTAAAGTTTACGAAATGGTTTTACATTTTAATGGTTTTTGGAAATTATGCACAAAGGTAAAGGAAATAGAGGTAGAGACCGATTATTGTAAAAGCGATCATTTGGTAGATATGATTATTATTATTATTATTATTATTATTATTTGTGATACACAGGCAGCTCTTAAGCTGATGCGTGTATATCTGAGTCTTTGTCAATGCACTTTAAATATTTGTCCAGTCTATTTTTGAAAGAGTTCACTGAAGGGGCACTGATCACTGATTCCGGTAAACGGTTCCAAGCTTTCACTATGCGATTGGGCAGTATGTGTTCTCTGGGTTTGCTGGTACTTGGCCCGCGTTGCAGTTTCAGCGAGTGTCCTCTCAGGTTTGTGTTTTTGTTCATAGTATATAGTGTCTTTGATAAATTTGGTATACTATATCTGTTAGTCAGGATTTTAAAGGTCTCTATTAAGTCTCCACGCTCTCTCCGTTTCTCAAGGGTCGTTAACTCTAGTTCTTGCAGTCGTTCTTCATACGGAATTTCTTTAAGACCAGGGATCATTTTTGTAGCCCTCCGCTGCACTCGTTCCAGTAGGTGAATGTCTTTCTTGAAGTTTGGATTCCATATCTGGAATGCATACTCCAGTAAGGGCCTCAGGTACGTCTTGTACAGCTTTAGGAACAGTTCCTTGTTAATATATGAGAAGGCCTTTCTTATAATGTAAATTATAGAGTTTGCTCGTTTCACTACCTCTACAATATGGTCCCCCCATTTTAAGTTGCATGTTATAAGTACTCCAAGGTCTCTCTGTTTTTCTACCTTTTCTAGAGGGCTACCATTAATAGAATAGTTGCATTTAGGGTTTTTACTTCCAACATGCAACACTGTGCACTTCTTTTCGTTAAGTGTAATGAGCCAGTCTTGGGTCCACTGGTAGATTTTTTCTAGGTCTTTTTGTAGAATGTTATGAGCGATCAGTGGATTTCCCATGATTTTGGTGTCATCTGCAAATAGAGACAGCTGCGATTGAACGTGCTGATCTAAGTCTGCCAGAAAGACCCCAAAAAGGATTGGTCCCAGTACAGATCCTTGTGGTACTCCACTGCTTACTTTGTGGGACTCCGACTGAGCTTCTCCAACCCGTACTCTGAAAGTTCTTACAGATTACAGAAACATTTATTATTCGTGTAAGGGATGATGATTCTGACTCAAATAATGATGAAAGCTCAAGTGACGACAGCGACGATGATGAAATAGCCACCTCCAGTATCAATCCCGCGTCCTCATCTGGTTTTCACGTCACCCAAGACGACTTAATGGATGGAGTTGCTACATTACATTATTTTTTTGTAATTAGATTAAACATTCTAAACTGAATCGTACTTGTTTTTAATTTTATCTAATATTATTTTCTAATAACCAACACCAAGCCGCGAGTGAAATATTAGTTAATAATAGGCACAGCAAATTGGCATAGTACTATCGTACGCGAGTGTACCCATGCGCGAACATACCCCTTCCACTTTCTTCCAGCGCTCTTTTTACGTGACGCGACCTATACTAGTTGTAATTTTTCTATTCCTTGCTTGTAATTTTCGTTGTTAATAAAGATTGTTCTATTGCAAATTAGTGCAAAATGTAGATGTAGATAGTTTAGTCCTTACCTATCCTTATTAATTTAATTTAGAGGTGATTAAAAAAAATATTACAGTTCTACTCAACTTCCTTTTTATGTTTCACCTAAATATTTGTCCATAAGACTGGTCTAAAGAATAGGAATATTTTTTTTTATAATAAACTAGTTTAGTCTGTTTAGTACATGGATTTTCTTCCAACACAAACAAGCATCAATTACCTACACGAAAATTACAAAAAGTATCAAACCTGTAGTAATTCTTTGACTAAAGTCCCTGTAGACAAGTCATCCTGGAACTTCACAACACCACAGAGCTCGATCTCGGCCGGAAAGTTCAGTAGAAGCTGGTGATGGGCATGTTTCTCTTTCTCGAACAATTCTATGCTTAGCCCTACGACTAGCAAAGTCCCGTCGTACATCAGACCATACAGACATCCTATATTTTCGTTGGTCTCTAGTGTTGAGAGCCTCTGTAACAAGTTATGAACAAAAATAAGTTGACAAAATTACGGGGGTGACGTACATTGAATTACGACAAAATCAATAAAATACGACTCAGACACATACCAAAATAATACTATAGATATCGAATCATGTTAACATTACAAGGATGTAAGAAATTGTGAGAGAGTAAACGTAAAATCAATAAAAAACCAAGAAATTACCTCAATAACACTGCCCGATATTTTGAGACGTGGTGACATTTTGAATTAGTGTTGCCACCTCCAAAAAGAGATAAGGAAGAGATAATTCTACGTCATGCCAAGAGGGCCATGGTCCGGCCGGAAGTGGTAGGTTCTGAGGGGCGGTGGCACGGCGGCGCGGTGAGGCGGAGTGGCGGCGGCGCCGCGTAGTATTTATATTCTCTTTAAGCGGCGCAAGCCACCATGTGCGTCGTCGCCGGGCGAAGATACCAAGCACCTGATGGTAACAACAACTCGCTCACAAAGCGCCAATACTTACCTACCTACCCTACCTACAAAATTCAAGTTTCCACACACACACAGATCTGCTGTGCTATTACGCTAAAAACCGCCCATCCAAAATGATATTCTTGCGCCATTTCAATGGCCATCGCGCGCGTCCTTTCCATACAATTTCAAATTACGAAACCCATTAAAAGGGCTTTCTTAGGTCAGTTTTGAAAAAAAATTAACTTATGAAACAAACCTGACATAAAAAAGCCCTTTTAATGGCCTTCGTAATTTGAAATCGTACGGAAAGGACGCGCGCGATGGCCATTGAAATGGCGCAAGAATATCAATTTGGATGGGCGGTTTTAGCGTAATAGCACAGCTGAAGCCGGAGGCGAAGCGGTGGTGAAGGCGTGCCGTTTTTCCTATGGCACCGCGCCGCCCGCCGCCGCCACCCCACCTGCAGTGTGTGTGTAGTGTACGCTCTTATGATTCAATAGGAAGGATACAACTCGCACGCCTTCGCCTCCGCTCCGCCGCGCCGCCAGCGGCTTCAGTATGTGGAGCGACGCGTGTCTGCATAATAAAAATTACCTACCTACCCACCAAACATATTTCTACGCGTACCTACTCTCCAAAAAATCGCTTGTTTATTTATTTATTAAGATAATAAATAAGCCCACCAAACTTAAATTTGCACGCTCTGCTTACCGCTATTTAAAACCGTACTTACCTATATTTTTTCGTTTCTATCATCCACCGCAGTCCTTTAAATTTGATGCATTTATTTTGGCAGACACTTGCCTACTTTAGTACCAAACATTTTCGAAGATAATGAAACGTGCAACTGCATACTAACATCAGCGCGTGGCCGGAGTCCGTCTATGCCCGGGCCACTCACATTTGACAGTTTTTTTCGTAACTGTTGGGTTTTTTTTAAAGACCCGTGTTCTTAAACAAAAAGTTAAGAAAATTAATTTTATTTAGTTATTATCTGTAAGTAATGGATGTACCGGTCTAGAACCAGCTAAGGACAAATTTTCACTTTAACATTTTGTTATTTAGGTTAGGTGCGAGATTTGCTCATAGTTTAATATTCATATTAAGCTTTGTTTTATTAAAGTTAATATTAGAAAATAAGAACGCTGAATTCCTCTTGTTTTTTATTTTTATTACATATTTAAGTCCAAAAACTGGAATGTACCCTATTTTGACCAGCCAGCCCCAGTAGTTGACAAGTTTTGTACCAAAAGTTGACCATTTTCCAAAAGTAGTCTTAGATGCGTACCCTTGAGCGTTAGATCATTAAAAACAGGATAAATTAATGGAATAATTACCTCGTTATATACAGAACAAAAACTAAAAAGAAAACGGCTTATATACAGGGTGTCCCATAATGAGTGGATAACCTGAAAGGTGCTTCTGCGCCAAGTCAAGGCCAATCAGAAACATTTTTTATTTTATTTCTAACTTGACCCGTTCGGAAAATATTTAATATTTTGTAAATTTGGAAAAATTTGTACCTTTGTTCACATTTTTGGACTTTGTGCCTATAATTTTAATAATATTTTAATTTTTATTTTTGGAATATCCTAAGGAAAAACAGCTTTTTTGAACACCGTAAGAAATATTTTGGTAACTAGGACCAGTAATTTTCAAGGCAGGTTTAAAGTAGAAAATTTAAATTTTTCATATTTTTATGCAAAGTTTGAGCTGCTGTGGTTAAAAAAAAAGACAAGGAAACCTAAGATGCCGGGTACTTTAAAAACATGTCCATTTTAAGAGCATCCTAAAATGATAATAAACGTTGAAATTTTGTAGGGTAAAAAACTGAGATATTGCTACTTTTGTGCCAAAAGGGGCCAAAGCTAGTAAAAATAATATTGAACCAACACATCAATAAAATATCTTTTTCATAGTAATTTTTCTTCATTAGGTGTTAATATTGTTGGCGGCCCCATTTTTCTTGGTATTGGGTTTCTCATTTTTAATTTATTGATAATTGTTGAATGGGGAATGTTATATTTACGGCATGTTTCTCTTATTTTATTTCCTGAATTTATTTCTTCGATTGCTTTATAAACATCGTCCTCACTATACTGAAAGAATTTCTTCTTTGGTGGCATATTTAATCTAAAACGAACAAAAAACTTATTTGAAAAAGCTGGTCAATCACAGGAACAATTTATATTCTTTACGAAGTCCCAATGTCAAACCACTGGTCAACGAATGGAACCAACGCGATTCAAACCTTAAATACTCAAGCTGTGTCAATTAACATACCAAAGCTGTGAAAAGACAAAAAATAACCAAGAAAAAAAAAATATCCATCGGCCCCAGCCGTTGACCAATTGGTCAATTATAGGAAAATCGAGAAAAATCATGTCCTGTAGTTAACCAGTTCAAAAAACTAGAGAAATATAGTAGTTAGACCGAAAATTACTTTGAAATCGTAAATATAAACTTAAAATCATTACAAAAATCAATAGTTAGAATAAAGTTAATCAAAAAACAATCCAAAAACAAATAAAATTGTCTCACCTGTCAAATCCCGCGCACTATTGTAATGGCACCCAAATGAGCAGTGTCAGTGACAAGCGGAAGTATAAATCGAAATTGTAAGCTATGTTAGCAGAGTAACTTGCTAGGGTGCGTGTTGGCCAGGTGGATTGAAATAAAATACACTCACATTTTATATCTTCGTTTATATTCACATTATTTATGCAGATATATCGGTATCACATCCTAGGATTCATTGTCTATATGTGGATTAATTATTACAGAGTTATGAGGACATTGCCTCGTCAAAATGTAGGAGAACAGAAGGAAGTTACACTGCTAACAGGTTATCTGGCCCAGAATAGATTTATCAAGATCAGCCAGTGTGGATTGAATACTGATGTAAGCACAGACCTGTGCCCTGTGACTTAGAAAGCCAAGAAGGTGAGTTTACACTTACGGAGAACATATAGAATCAGAATCGGTTACATCAAGTCTCACGAACTATCGACAACATTATGGCGGGCGATGATTTGGCGCCATCTACGGCGGGCGGGAATGCCGTGCCGGGTGGAATGCCAATGGGCCCATCTTCTACATACGTTGGCTTTGAGAAATTGGACGGCGTGTCTAATTTCCAGACATGGAAATTTTCAATGAAAAATTCTTTGATCCTTGAAGGCCTATGGAACAGTGTTACTGGCGAAGATTCGGACTATTGTAAATCACAAAGGGCTTTGGCAAGAATTTCTTTATGTGTGAAGCCCTCATTATATCAATTACTGTATGATGTCACTTCGGCCAAACAGGCGTGGGAAAAACTGTCAAAAGTTTATGAAGACAAAGGATTATTTCGAAGGGTGAGCTTGCTTCGGCAGCTGCACAGAGTAGATTTCACGACCTTTCCAAATATGACTGCTTATATAGATAATGTATTTACATTGGTACAGCACTTGGCCGATATTGGTAAAGTAATAGAAGATGCTGAAATTGCGGAAATTCTTTTGAGTGGACTCCCTCAGGATTTTGATACATTGGTGTCAGCCTTGGAGACGGCATCTATCACTAATATACTGTCCTCAGAACTGGTTCGTGCAAGGCTTATACAAGAAGAATATCGTAAAACTAATTCTGAAACAAGCGGCTTGAACAATGCTTATGCAGCAAGAGGGAATGTTACTTCCAGATCAAAAGTTATTTGTAATTATTGTAAGAAGCCTGGACACATAAAGTCAAAATGCTACAAGTTGAAGCGGATGAAGAAAGAAGATGGATCGACTAGAGAGCAACAACAACATCAAACAATGACAGCTTCAACATTTTTCACTTCAGCGACTACAGATTTTATTGTGGACAGTGGTTCCACATCACACATGTGTAACAATGAAATCATGTTTGTGGATTTAAAGAAAAACAATATTATGATAAACTGTGCTGATAAGAAATCAAAATTGAAATGTTCTGGAATAGGAAGTATCAACATAAAAATCAATGATAGTGATAAAATTATGAAAGATGTTTTGTATGTTCCGCATTTATCAGAAAACTTGTTGTCGGTAAGTAGAATGTGTGAGAAAGGTTATTTGGTTGTTTTTAAAAAGGATGGCTGTTTTATATATGAAGATGGATGTTCCATTGATGGAAGTCACATTATGTCTGCTGAGTTAGATAAAGGTGTGTATAGGATGAAAGGTACATGCATACAGGAGCAGTCGATGGCTACCCTACATCAGGTGCAGGGAACACAGACTGCAAAGGTTGCTGCATCAAATGATGCCGAATTGTGGCATAGGAGGTTAGGACATCTGAGTTTGAATGGAATGAATGTTCTTAATGATCACATTTCTCGCAGTGTTCGCTTTCAGAAAGAAGAGCTTCAGCAATGTACTGCTTGTCTTGGGGGTAAGCCTGTGGCCAAGGCTTATCCTATTGGACAGGCAAGGCGTGCTGGTGAGAAACTTGAACTAATCCATTCTGATGTCCTGGGCCCGTTGAGTGATGACAGCTGGGGAGGTGCTAAATACCTACTAACCTTTACGGATGACTATACACGAAAGACCTTTGGATATTTACTTAAGAAGAAATCTGAGGTATTTTCTTATTTTGTCATTTTTAAGAACTTTGTAGAAAAGCAGACTGGACTTCGTGTGAAAGGCCTGCGTTCTGACAATGGTGGTGAGTATTGTAATAAAGAATTTAAGTCCTTCTTACAGAATGAAGGAATACTTCACCAATTGACGGTACCGTATTGTGCTCCTCAAAATGGCGTGGCTGAACGTCTTAATCGGGTAATTATGGAGAAAGCTAGGTGCATTCTTTTGCAGGCAGGTCTCTGCAAGCGTTTTTTGGGGTGAGGCAGTGATGTCTGCCATTTATTTGAAGAATCGTAGCCCCACGACGGCTTTAGCAGGACAGTTGCCTGAGGAGATGTGGTCTGGTCACAGTGTGACTTTGGACCATCTTCGTGTATTTGGTTGCATAGCTTATGCTCTGGTTGAGGAGCCGACTCGTACAAGTAAGTTGAACGCTAGGGCTAAAATGTGTATTTTTGTCGGTTATTCCGAAACTACCAAAGGATACCGACTGGTAGAGCCATCCAATCCAAAAAGGGTTATTTTGTCTAGAAATGTGGATTTTATGGAGGATAAATTTTATAAGAATTTTAAATGCAATGACATTGACAATGTAAATTTTAATAATGAATTGATCACTTTAATTGAATATCATAATGAATTAAATTCAAAACAATCTAGTCAGGATATTATTCCTAGTCATAATAATTTATTCATTAATAATGAGACTGCTGAGGATATTCCAAATGAAAGTAGTGATAATAATTCAATAAATGAAACAAATCAGACTTATGATTTTTCTTATGAATTTACAGACGCTGAATCAGGCGGCGGCAGTGATATAAATGATCATCTCTCGGCGGAGATGCTGGAGGCACAGCCGGTTTTCTCCGGAGAGACTACAGAAGGAGGGGAAGACGCCACTAATACGGTAGAATTACCTATGACTGTAGGCAGTCGCCCCGTGCGTAATAATCGTGGTAAGCCACCATTAAGGTATGATGATTATGAACTAAGTATGTATGCTAGTACTCTGTTTGATGAACCACAAACTTACAGTGAGGCACTAACATCTTCTGATAGCAATGAATGGGTGAATGCTATGAGGTTGGAGTATGAGTCGCTTTTGAAAAATAATGTTTGGCAATTAGTAGACAGACCTATAAATATAAATATTGTCAAATGTAAGTGGGTGTATAAGATAAAGCATGATACATCAGGGAAACTCGATAGATATAAAGCTCGCTTAGTTGCTCGCGGCTTTAGTCAAAAAGAAGGAATTGATTTTTATGATACTTTTTCTCCTGTTGTACGTCATTCAACAATGCGTGTTTTGTTTTCTCTTGCACACCACTATGATATGAAAATAGAACATATTGATGTAACAACAGCATTTTTGCATGGTGACTTAAATGAAACTATTTATATGGAACAACCACAAGGTTTTGCCTCAGATGAAAGTAAGGTTTGTTTGTTATCAAAATGTATTTATGGGTTAAAACAAGCGAGTCGTATGTGGAATTTGAAAGTACATAAATTATTAACTGAAAATGATTATATACAAAATAAATGTGAGCCATGTGTTTATGTAAAAAATATTAATAACAATTTGACAATTATTGCTCTTTATGTTGATGATTTTTATATTATGAGTAACAATAATACTAATGATTTGTATCAATTACTAAAAGATAATTTTTCTGTGAAACATTTGGGTCCACTTAGAAGTTGTCTAGGAATGAGAATTACTAGAGATAAGAATATTTTAAAATTGGACCAAAGTGAATATATTAAGCGATTGTTAAAACGATTTAATATGCTTGATTGTAAGAGTGTTTCTACGCCTATGATTGTTAATGAAAAATTATGTAAATCAAAATTAAATTCAGAGTTAGATGATAATGTTTATCAATTTAGACAATTGATCGGCTGTTTAATGTATCTATCAGTTTGTACTAGGCCTGACATAACATTTAGCTGCAGTCAGTTGAGTCAATACTTAACAAATTTTGATAAAAGCCATTGGGTTGCTGCTAAAAGAGTTCTCAGATATTTAGCAGGCACTATTGATCATGGTCTTTGTTTTTATAAAAATACAGCATTAAATATTGTAGCTTATGCTGATGCTGACTGGGCTAATGATATGGAAGATAGGAAATCTTATACAGGTTTTGTTGTTAAACTGGGCAAGGACGTTATCAGCTGGGAATCCAGAAAACAGCGTTGCGTTGCCTTATCCAGTACAGAGGCTGAATACTTGGCCATTTGTGATGTCGCAAAAGAGTTGTGCTTTATTAGGAATTTCATGTATGAAATTATCTGTAAACACATTAATATTATCATATTCAATGATAATCAAAGCGCACAAAAATTGTTATTGGCTAAGGAGTACTCTCATAAACGTACAAAACATATAGATCTAAGATATCATTTTGTTAAAGATTTAATTCAGAAATATAACTTTAATGTCAGATACATGCCAACTAATAATATGATAGCCGATATATTCACTAAACCACTTTGTTCAGCAAAGCATAATAATTTTATGAATGATTTGAATCTGAATTGATACCTTGTTATTTTAACTTATTGACTAGTTTGTTTAACATAGAGCAAAATAAATGTAATGTTATAGACATATAGATGTGACAATGTAGAGTTTATGACTTGTTTGCATAATGTAAAGCAAATGTAATATTATATAAGCATGTTGGTTAGATAGTGCTTTAGATGGAAATTATGTATTATGAGGTCACTTGTTTTAGTCTGTATGTTATGACATTGTAAAGAATAAGGGGAAGTGTTAGAATAATGTATTCTTTACTATAGAGTCAAGCCGTGACAGCTGTCATGGGAATATCATCTTGTCTTTTATGACAGTTTCTACTTCCGCTGTCGTTCATGTAACTTCCTTCTGTCCTCCTACATTTTGACGAGGCAATGTCCTCATAACTCTGTAATAATTAATCCACATATAGACAATGAATCCTAGGATGTGATACCGATATATCTGCATAAATAATGTGAATATAAACGAAGATATAAAATGTGAGTGTATTTTATTTCAATCCACCTGGCCAACACGCACCCTAGCAAGTTACTCTGCTAACAAGCTACACTGTTTGTCTCATTCCAACGGCAAGGTGATTGGTTGGTTTGGTTTAGATGATTTAACAATTTAGCCAACATAAAGAATACCGATAATGGCGGGAAATCTTAAAATTTAAACTCAATGCCGCAAGTGGTTAACCACCGGTGTCTGGTCAACAACAGGCACGACCATCCCTAAAGACCATCACCAGTGTTGCCAGTGGCAGGTAGTCAAATATAACATGAGACAGCTCAAAAAGTAACATTTTACCGAGAAAAGTAACATTACCGTATATTATGTGGAAAACGACATTAAGTTTGTAATAGGTACTTTATTACACAAAAACTAAAATAAGTTATCTGTCCTGTCCCATTGTACAAAACTTCGAAAAAATCGCGATCACTTCACGACGACCTAAGTGGCGCAGCGGGCGAGAGTCCGCCTGCGACGCAAGAGGTTGCGGGTTCGATTCCCGCCTCGGAACAACTTTGTTTATGATCGGCAGAAATTTGTTCCGTTGGTCTGGTTGTTTTCTATATACAATAAAAATATCTATCTATGTAAGTATACATGTAATGTATTAAGTACCTATATCAGTTAATAAGTACCCATAACACAAGCTTTGAGTAGCTTACTTTGGGGCTTAGATGCTTTTTTGATTGACAGCATTATAAAAAAAAAATTAAAGTGACAGATTTTCGCGCGGTCGTGCGTTTACAAATCGCGCGGTTTGAAATCGCAAACTTCTGATGCTATTCAGACACCGCGGTTAGTATGCGATTTTTGTGCGGGTATAGCGTCAGTTTCAAAATGGAGGTCAACGAAGAAGTGGGTTTACTGTGGTTGCTCCTTAAAAAAAAGAAAAGAAAAGGGCGGTAATGGTCGCATCCAATATTAAGTGACATCTCCACCAACTCTTGCCAAGCTTGGTTCTTGATAATTTTGTTTGAGTACCTAATCATCACACTAAATATCCCATATTGCAGGTCTCTTCTCCACCTCATCAATAATTCGTTCAGTGTCAAAACGGTCCA
Source organism: Eupithecia centaureata (assembly GCA_944547425.1). Lineage (NCBI taxonomy): Eukaryota > Metazoa > Arthropoda > Insecta > Lepidoptera > Geometridae > Eupithecia > Eupithecia centaureata. The sequence continues at coordinate 607,161 of OX155676.1, read as the reverse complement.
TGGCGAACTCACGAGCTGTGACATGCTAACCGCGCGGTTTCCGCAACGCAACTGAACGCGAAGTAAAGACTCCATAGTAATAAAAACGCGCGGCAGTAGCACGATTCTACCTTCTGGCGGTTGGGTTGCGGTAACCGCGCGGGATTAAGAGCTGGTTCAGACATGGCGGAATCCGCGCGGTTCCAAACCGCGGATCTTATTTACATTAGCGCCTATTCTTTCGTTCATACCTGTCCGGGTGGATTGACAATCCGCGCGGCTACCGCCACTCAACCGCTAGAAAATGAATTCGCGCGGTTGCCGCTTGGATCTATTCACTTGACGTACCAGGAGCGCGTTCAGTTGCTGAGCGGTCGCCGCGCGTATCGGACGGTGACAATGGATCGCTTCGACACCGAGCTATTCATCGATGAGGTGGAAAAAGATCTGTTTAGTGGGACATCCAATATGCAGAATATTCTAATAAAATTATTAGAAACGGAGCTTGGTAGGAGCTGGTGGAGATTTCTGGAGAAAATGAGGATTCTTTAGATAATTGAAGAATTTTGGTTCAAAACTTCTTAATTTTGAATTTAGAGCCTGAAACTGACCATGCGTGAGCCGATCACGTATGCACCCAATACTGTCATTTCTTATTTCTTTTTTTTAGACGGAGCAACAAGTACTTATTGCTTCTTCGACTTCCATGATTGGACTGTCACTCTACACTCCGCAAATACATCCGCACCCCTGTCTGACTGAACACTTGCGTTAAGACCCGCGCGATTTGCATACGCGCGGAATCCGCCATGTCTGAACCAGCTCTAACCGCACGGTTATGTCTGAAAGATTACTTAATAACTCATACAAATAAGACCCGCGTGATTTCCATGCGATTCTGAAATCGCGCGGTCCCCGCTGTGTCTGAACGCACGCTTAGTCAGTCCACAAAATCAAGTGCGCCAACATGACGATCAAAAACATTCTTGGATGCGTTTCGTTTCGCGATATTTTTTTGGTCGCTGAAAAATATTTTTCAATTTTATTTATATTGACCTAAAAGTAACACAAAATAACATATTGAGTCGTGTAACATTGAAGTAACATGAGAGGGTCAAAAGTAACGTAAAATGTTACAAAAGTAACATTCTGGCAACGCTGACCATCACTAAATAAAAACAAACAAGATTTTTATTGGTTAAATATGCTGTAATAAATAAACTCCTTTAATAATATGGATTATTAAACAGTTGTCCCAAACCTATGTGCATTCTCCTCAACATAACTGCTCAAACACTAATTTCTAGCAACATAAAGATACAAATTTATGGAAATAGAGGCAGGCAATAGTACATTGCATGTACATTGTTACCCAAGGGTTGAAAGTAACTTATTTAGTCATTTAGACTTATTTAGACGAGCCCTCACTACTCTTGGGCGCCAAACCCCACAATGAAAAGCACAGTGTTTACCTCGGGTAAAAGTAACTTATTTAGTCCCTCGAACTATTAGCTACTGACTATTAAATAGACCCCGTCTCGGGACTAAATAAGTTAATTTCAACCCTTGGGTAACAATGTACTATTTTTACTTTAGCATTTATTCTGACATTATCATGGTTCAATAGTAAGGGCTCAAACACAAAACTGCGAGCTCGCATCGCATCGCAAATATCTGCGAGCTCGCACGATAACGTCCGATCTCATTTGCATCGCGCATTCCTGTCATATTACGTCATACTTGGTGACCCCCCTTTTAGTCCGCTCTGAGACAACTTTAGCGAAAGATGCGCGGCGCCTGAGCCGCCTTCTTTGTGTTGTAAAAAAAAAACTGCTTCAGTTCTCAACTCATAGTAATTTCGAGTAAAATAGTTCCCTTCAGTGTTCAATATCCCTTCAGTGTTTAATAATCGTATTAAATGGATGAATCCAGAATCTTCTTTTTCTTTTATATCTATTTAACAATAACAGCAGTGCAATTGCGGTCCAATTTATGCAAAAATGATCCAACCCACAACCTAGTTAATTTCGAGTTTTTTTAACCTATGTAATCAGTAAAAGGTATATTTTAACATATCAAAGACTCACACCTCTATGTTCACAAATGTTGAAAAATTTAAATTTTTGCACCCTACATAGCTCTTTCCATACAAAATTAATTTTGTAATAATGATCCAGGCACAAGTTTTCCCAATTATCTACTAAACTATTACAATTTATTCTTTATGTTATTTATAGCAAAAAAGTTGAGTTTACATAGCATTAAATTAAATTAAAATAACAACAAAGCTAGAGAAATGCCGCCACAAACTTAAATATCGATTATCTCGACATGAGGTTTGTGTGGGTTGGATCATTTTTGCTTAAATCGGTTCAATTATCTTTTTGGGATCCATCTTACGCTTCCTAAAAACACGTCCAATACGGCTGACTAAACTTGAAGGTATGGTTACCCTACAAAACGGTTCGCCGCACAAATTCGCATCGCAGAAATTCGCAAATCAAGTTCGTGTGACATCGCATCACATCGCATCGCATCGCACCAAATCGCAGTTTTGTGTGGGAGCCCTAACGTTAGAGCTGTCAGTTGAAAACGATTCTCCCTAGGGCTGAAAAGTATCACTTTCACCCGCTCTTCAGGCAACTTCAGACCTACTTTCCGAGTATGAGTAATGGAAAGATGTTGTAAACATAGTGATCGGCTGTCCCAAACCAAAACCTAGTAAGAGACATTTTGAAAAATTTACAGGAGAAGCGAAACAAACTTTTTAACGTGCCTCTTCAAAAATATGAAAGTTTATGAACTATTCGTTCGTGATTAATAGGTAGATTTTTTTTTTCTACAAGTAGAGAGTATTAAAATCGAAAAACTGTAGCACATACACGTTTTATGAGACTTAAGTACTACATAAATATTTTCAGACGATTTATCCAGAAACAAAATCAAAAACCTAGTATAGTCTATCCTAGTGTACCCTAACCCCCCTTAACCACACCCACTACGCATGGAGTTGCTGTGTTTCGCGTGAGCATTTTTGATATTGTAGGTACAATTAAAGCATTGTTTTCCAATTCAAAAACTTAGTAGAATAACTTAGCCAATCCCAAATTGAAAAACCTAGTAAGTAGTAATTCCAAACTCAAACACCTAGTATGAGCACCATTTACGAGGTATTTGGATTTGGAAATGTTACATGCTAGGATTTTGATTTTGTTTCGCAGTGTAACAAGTGGAGTTACTAGGATTAGTGGGTCTCGTAACTTTGGTTCTAAATGAGATAGAAATACGGGTGTTTTTGCATAACACGCGGCTCAAAATTCAAGAAACGAATGACGAAAAAAAACGTTTTCTGAAAAAATGTCTCTTACTAGGTTTTGGTTTGGGACAGCCGTGATGCTAGAATCATTGTAAACTACGATTGGGCTCTTTCATTGATCTATTGGATTGTCAGTTTAACTAACAAAAAAAAATGTGTACATGAAGTTTATGCATAATTTATTTCTGCCCTTCACTACAATGTTCATTTTCATAATTTCTTAAACATACATTAATAGCATCTTCAATAACATTAGCTCTGTCTTTGGCGATTTTCATAGCCTTTTCATGGGATTCCACAGCCAAATTGCTGCCTCCAAATTTCTGTGTGCCACATAGAAATCCTTTGTTGCAGCATATTATTAGATTTGACCCCATGCCTCCACACATTTCCTCTTCATATGCTGTTGGGTCTGTGAGTATGACATTGCTGTAATAAAAACAAATGTTAGTTAAAAGATGGACTAATTAATCATAATATGGTGTAAAAGCAAAGTATACTTTACCCTTGATTGAAGTGGTGGATGGCAAAACTGGCAGTCAAAGGCAGCCCCTGAACTTTTAACTTTGTTCTCACAGCTGGATCTACTTTAATCTCCTCCGTTTCTACATCATAGGTCACAGAAGGGAGTGATACTGAAATAAAATAATAAATATTTTATAAATAGCTTCTTTAACTGACAAAAGGTGAATTAAAGCAAGATTATTAAGATGCTTACATGTTTTCAAACTGGCCAACAGAGCAATGACACAAGCATCCACAAGACTACCATCATTGTTGATGCAGATCATGTCGCAGTACACAACCCAGGCCAGCTTATCCCTTGCTATACACAGGTCCTTCATATTCACAAACTTGGAATTGTGTATGACGTCCGAGACAATGGTACTTGTGACTTGTGCTAGGTCTGATGGTGGACCTGGCCTGAGTTTTGATGAACACAAAGGAGGAACTTCAACATTAGTCACTAAAAAGCCACTTGAAGGCTCCTCAGCTTTTGGCTTTGCTAATTCCTGAAAAATAATCAAAATATTGATTAAAAATATTTGATTTGGGAAATATAAATTAGAAGAGTACTATTTTTCATGGTATTTTACCAATTTTATTCCACAAACGACCGTAGTGTTTCCACATTTTACGATAGCAGAGGCCTCAGCAGTCTTCACAGAATCTACGTTCAGCTTGATGCTACGCTGCTCATGGTTTTCTCTGCCGTCAGGTCGGGTATTTCTTGATATGTAATCATCAAAATATTTTATGGGATGGATAAGCCTGTAACGAATGAGAATGAGGTTATTATTTGATGTTTTTTTTATAAATCAAAGGAACTTACTGGTGGGCTGTTGTCATTACTTATAAACCTCGGACATTATTCCAGATATATTAAAATTATAGCTCGCTTTTTTCTATGATAATTCCTATAGTTGCCGAAACGGACCAATGTATTCGTAACTTTGTTTTTGTAAATAAGATTTTTTTTTAGTACTTCAACTTCTTTTATATGGATGATTGGCTCTACCTAAGACCAAGTAGGTACCTTACGTTCCGTAAGGTAGTCGGAGCATATGGTCACTGTCATCCTATAAGGCGATGTAGCCGATTTGATATTGTTTTGGTTTTGTTTGATACCGTACGGTGACAAGTGAATGTCAGATAGAAGAAAATGAAAATGAAAATTTGTGTTTATGTTTTATTTGTAATTTTGTGTTTTATATATAATATTTAATCGAGAACTTAGTATATAATGACTTGTGTAGCTGTGGGTTGTAAAAGCCGTTTGGGATCTTTATGTGAAGATAAACGCAAGATACAGCTTGGCAAAAAAGTCTTGAAACGGAACTAATTTTTTTGTTTAATGGCAACATTCTTAAAATAATGACGTTTGATGTAAAATTGTAAACAAAGATTACGAATTCTCGGATTTTTTACTTGGATCGGTCAAGCGGTGGTGATAAAGTGACGAAAAGTGAAAAATAATGAATAAAACATTTAGAAGTGCTGCCAGGGTGGTTATTTATAAGGTATACAGGCGATGTCTGGCAGAATTTGAGGCCAGAACTATTCTTTCAGATCTCAACAATGTTTTTCAAAGAACCGCTGATATGGCAGGTTTGTGAGAGTTTGTTTTGTAATTTTAAGTTGAATCAAAGGTAACTTGATGGTTCTAAAGCAGGATTAAATTAAAGTTCCACGGAACAAGTGAAATATTCAACAATAAACATCGGGCAGTTAGGTTATGTTTACGTTTGTTCTGCGTACTCTGCTATAGCGCGGGCATAGAATTTGATACTTGAGCTTTGAGCTAGACTAGCTAATATGTAAATCTATTTCTACATAATATACATGCTGTGTTATTTCTTTGTAATAAAGTTACTATAGCGTTTGTATTTTAAATGGTCTAGAAATTAGGTGTCTAAATAATAAACTGAAAAAGGTATCATAAAAAGTTTCTTCTTTATAGTAAGCAGCTGAGCGTGCTAAAACGGAACGGTTCCAAGCTATTACGGAGGAGGATTGGAAGAATTCGTGCCAGCACGTTATAAAAATAGAAAAGGAATACTGTGAGAGAGAAATTACAATGTATTAAATTTTAATTTACTTTATATTTTTTTCTTTGTATACTTACATAACGAGAACCTTGCTCAATAAAACAATATTTACTGATACTAGTATACTATGTGTGGATATAAATGTACGTATAACAGAAATATACACCTAAGTATCAAGACTAGCTTGGTGCGCTATAGGTGTTGCCATAAGGACCTACAGTGGCGCCCCCATTATTTTCTACTCTTTTTTGCCAAGCTATATCTTTTCATCGGTAAGTCTATAATCGTGATAGACGCGGATATTATGCGGATATTACATGTATTTTCTTTGCAATATGTTGAATAGTTTTTTGTACATAGAATATAATAACTGTTTTACTACGTTATTTACAGCTCATTAGCAGTATAATTCTATAATTCACTAATATTAAAGTACAATACGAAAAACTGACATCTGATGTACCTTTTTGATGCCACCTAGTGAAGTACTGGTAGTTGTCGATAATTTATTGTCGATGAATGTCTAATACTGGTTGACAAAATGATGATTCAAAAGTAAATTGTCGTAGTTTGAGAATTATACCTACCTACCGAGATAGTGCTACGGTACCTACATGGACCGACTAAGTTGGAGTTAGAAATCAAAACTTGATTATGGTGTCGCTAGTAAGATCTAGGAGACTAAAGATTGCAATGTAGCTAGAAGTTCACAACTTATTCTTATCTTTCACTTCTAGATATACAAAATATCCAATAACAAAAGAAAAATGGAAACAAAACTTGAGAAGACATGTCTGGGAGCCATCATAGAATTCTCGTTAGTGTTTTTTACATTTCCATGTTTCGTGCCACAGAATTGGATATCAAAGGACTTACAAAAAAACTTTGAAAATAAAGGTTAAATGATAGCATCCAAGTGGTATCTAAGCACAAAATATTTCAGTTAAGTATAGTAGTATACGACGTGAAAATACTTTAAAAATAATTTCGTTTATGTTAATGTAACTAAGTACCTACCTAAGTTTTCTCACTGCTCATATCCTAAATAACGACGGCAAACAACCATCACCGCTTAACCCCATTTTAAATAAAAACATAATTATTATCAAGAAGATTTGTCAAGTTTATGTAAGTTTTAACAAAATAACCTTAGTAGGTCTTTATTTATATACCTACAGGGTCAGGTACCGGTTAAGTCGATCTAGATCCTTGAGGGGGTTGTAGTTTCAATCATTACCAGCTGATTGATTTAATCATTATTGACTCACATACTCCAAACTTAATATAAAACCCCACAAACACCCAAAAATATAGGTGATTAATGAATATTGGTATATCTTTTCAAGTAAAATTACAGCTTGCGGATTTTAAACATAACTGAATTTATTATACTCTTTTATAATAATATATAATAATGCTGGACAATCCACAAAGCACCATCTAGCCCCAAAGTAAGCTACTCAAAGCTCGTGGTATGGGTACTAGATAACTGATTTATTAAATACATTATTATGCACAGATATACATTTTTTATAGTACATTTATACCCAGACCAACGGAACAAAGGTATATCTGCAGATCGTTCACAAATTTGTTCTGAGGGGTTTGATTCCCGAACCCGTAACCTCCTGCGTTGCAGGCGCACCTTTGCCCACCGCGCTACATCGGTCGTCATGATCAACATACAATGCAGCGGTTACAACAAACCTGCTTACTGAAATCATAATTTAATCGATAAGTACAGAATTTCACATCACTATTCTCACATTTCAGTAGAATGTCAGACAAGAATCAGATTGACCACATACGTATTTGAATGTAAATGAAACTGAACTGAAAAATTATATCTATCTTTTTTTTTATATGGCATACTCCCAAAGAGCAAGAAGTCAAAACAGTGTCAAATGTTCGTTTTTATAATGTTACATCTAGTTACTATAATATAATCTTTGGGCTCTACATGCTTTTTTTTTTCTATATTCGTCCATTTAGGACAGGCGAAAGCTTTATAGCCATACTGCCTTGGCTCTACATGGGTGATTCTCCCAGGGTGGAAAAAAACATGTCCGGCTCGAAAAATCATACAAAAAGTATCCCTAGCCCTTTGATTTTTTTTATGATAGTAGATAAGACAAAGATAATTGGGGAGGCCTTTTTTAGTTTTTTAATATTCTTATTTTAAATAAGTAAAAATAAATAAAATCTTTGGAAATTTTGACTTCCGTGGTGCGTCCGGACCTCATGTTCCTGTGTTAATAAATTTTTATATCATTTCCTAAAAACTCTATTACTAATTAACATAGGTTCACAATAACCCAGATAGTTACTTGCTTATTTGACGCTATTACTACGCAAAACTAAGCTTTAGTTGACAAGTTACAACGAGATAACTTCGCGTCCGTCGTTTAGCTCTGATTCCCCTGGTGCGCACTAATTCATTCATAAATGCTGTACTTTAACATTTGCGTAAATAGTTGTTAGGTCGAGAGAAACTATCAGTTACGCCCCATCAGTGGTGTGTACAACAAGTGTGTATGTCTCCACGTCACTCTGTTATTTCAGTACGTAATCACTTTCCGTGGCTTGGTATCTAGAAATTCTGATTACCATGTTGACTATAAATTTGTTTATGCTAATCCTATTGTTTTATTAATTACTAGCTGGTGCCCGCGACTTCGTCTGCGCATGATTAGTATTTCGAGTACTCGCGATTTTACTTGCGTAATTCCCTTTCCCGTGGGATTTTCGGGATAAATAAAGCCTATGTGTTATTCCAGCTTATAATCTATCTCTGTGCTAAATTTAATCCAGATCCGTTTAGCAGTTTTTGCGTGAAAGAGTAACAAACATCCATCCATCTATCCATTCATACTTACAAACTTACGCGTTTATCAGTTCAATTCAGTTTGGTTCCCCTGGGCTATACGGGTTTTCAAAAATTTCTCACAGCATCTGAACGACGCGCGTCGTTCAGATTCTGTGAGAAATTTTTGAAAACCCGTATAGCCCAGGGGAACCAAACTGAATTCCGGGATAAAATGTTTCCCTTGTCCAATCGTCCCGAGTTCCATTCGAATTCATTCACTTCCGTCGTGATGCGTGGTTAAAGAATTTTTCTTTCACCCTCTCTCCCAGGGGAACCTTACCGAATTCCGGTATAAAATGTATCCCATGTCCAATCATCCCGAGTTCCATTCGAATTCATTTACTTCCGTCGTGCAGCGTGGTTAAAGAATGTTTCTTTCACCCTCTTTCCCAGGGGAACCTTACCGAATTCCGGGCTAAAAAGTATCCCATGTCCTTCCTTGTAGTATGAACTCAAATCGTCCCGAGTTTCATTCCAACTCATTCAGGAGTTTCGGCGTCATGCGTGGTTAAAGAATTTTTCTTTCACCCTCTCTCCCAGGGGAACCTTACTGAATTCCGGGATAAAAAGTATCCTATGTCCTTCCTCGTATTATGACCTATAATCATGCCGAGTTTCATTTCAATCCATCAAGTAGTTTCGGCGTGATGCGCGTTTACGATACAGACAGACAGTCAGACAGACAGACAGACAGACAGACAGACATGAATGAAAAAAATTACAGTTTTGGCTTGAGTATCGATAATAGAGAGCCCTCCAAAAAATATTTTCAAAATATCTTCAATGTACAGAATTTGACCTGTTACAGTTTTATTATAAGTATAGATGATAATTCATGCCTTTTTTGTTCCTAATTTCGACTGCATATTTCAATGTAAAATAAACCAGCAAATTAAGAAAATTTCTAAGATTTTGTAATTATTTTTGATTTCCGTGGTACTGATTTCCGTGGATTTTGCGGGTTGATTAACATCTCAATAATATTTTTTTACAGATTTTATGATGTTTTTTAGGATAAAAGTTTATAATAAATACAAAATGAATAATTATAATATTTTTAATACAAAGATAAACATTATTAGAGTGATTTTTGTAAAAAGTTACTTGTATTTACAGTAATGATTTAAAGGTGTTTTTGTAAAAACTTATTAAAACTACAAACGTCAAATAATTGGTTCTTAGTTTAAAGAATCTACTTACTACCGAAAACACATATTTTTATTGATAAACCAACCCATATTTGATTTTGGTGATATAAATTCTGATTTCCGTGGACACCATATTTTTAAAATTGAATAACTCCGTAACCATAAAGCCAATAAAGTTCCCTTCACTACCAAAAAATTCAAAATTAAATCTTCATTTGGAATATACTATCATGATGTGCAATTTCAACAAAAAAAAAATGTGCCACAGAAGTCAGACATAAAACGAGTTTTCGTAGAATCACCCACATGCATGATCTGCGTGGTTTTCAGCTTGTCAGTGTGAGTATAATATAACTAAGCCAAATATAATTGGTATACGGAACGTAGTACTTGATCTTAGGTATACAGCACAAAGCATATTATATGCACAGCTGATCTTATGCACAGATTTACAAATATAGTAGGTATTAGCATAAGAATAAATAATAACTAGAAGCGACTCTTCTTTGATCTAGTCCCAAACGCCGACATTTATATACCTACTTCCCCCTTCACCTTGTTACGCCCCTCTGTCGTCCAGGCGTTTTGCCAGGGTTGCTACTGCACTGTACCGCCGCGCCCCGCCGCCGTCGCGTCGCAAGGCGAAGCGAGTGAGAAAAGGTCAACGACCGATGTTCACATTCCTTTGATTAAGTACCTACCTAATTAGTTAGATAGGAACCTACAAAAACAATAATATTTAGAAAATATTACTTACATAGGGTATGTATTAGGTATCATTATCTTTTAGCAATCTAAAAAACTTAAATTTGTCTTCGTTTTTGAGTTATTGTCACACCACAATAACTTGATCGTGACGCCATATTATAGAGGTAGGTACCTAACTTACATAAATATTAAAATCCACGTGCGGCTTCGCCGGCTGTGACAGCCCTACTGAATGGGCCCGCTCACTGCACGTTTAACGTGCAGAATCGCGTAGGCTAATATCGTGACCTTGAGCGCGTTCGGAGCGAAGTTTCCATTCTACTCTGTTATTGTCTATTCTTATGGTATTAGTAATATTTTCTATCTATTAAGATGTCTGTTGGAAGTTCAATCAAATCGGCCCTTCCATCCTAGTACAACCTAAGTTCAATCACTGAATAGGTTTATCTACAAAAATGAAAATTGGCTGAACACAGACATTATAAACTTCTAAGATTAATCTGTTTATACAGGGTGTAATCGTTAAGTGTGCACAGGCGATTATTCCGTAACTATTGCAGATATCAAAAAACTTTAAACTGATATCGAAAGTACTTTACCTAATGAGTAAAATGACATGATTAACTTTTTAAAAATAAAACGAGAAATATCCAAAAAAAATACATTAATCACTCCCATACATTTAGTATGAGATAGTAGAAAGGTTTTAGTTTCCTTATTTTAAGTGGAATAGTACCTACTCATTTTACCCTTGTCATTTTATAATTATGTACGATATGAAGGTATTAATGAATTTCAAGTAGATACACGTGTAGATAATTATCTTACCACTTCAAATTTATAATAAACCTTGTTTCAATATTGTATTGATTTGAACTAGCTGAAAAGCAACATACTAAATAAAAACAAAAAGAAAGATACTCTTTGGTGTTCGTTCTAAATTCAAATTCTTTATCGCGGGTTCTCGTTCCCGCCAATTTATTGTATTTTTCAATTTGCGTTAATAATCGTGATTGTTGCATTTATTGATTGAAAAATGGCATATTCAATACAGAAAAGAGGGACATGTTAAAAATGTACTACAAACATGATTGTAACAATAGGGCGGCCATTATCGCCTACAGAAGAGAGTACCCAGATAGAGAAGTTCCTTCTGGTACGTATTTACGTAAGTTGGATAACAATTTGATAAATTATGGATCTTTTAACAGAAAAAAAGGTTCGAGAACAAGAGCTCCGGAATTTGATAATGACTTAGATAACAATATTATTAACTACGTAGTAGATAATCCACAAGAATCAACGCGTTCAGTGGCCCGATCATTTCCAGTGTCCCACAATTATGTACACAAGTTATTAAAAAAACACAACTTCAAAGCATTTAAGATAAAACCTACTCAAACGCTGCACAATGATGATCCTGCTCGTCGGCTGGTCTATTGCAATTGGCTAGTCAATAATTATGTCAATGTAAGGTCAATTTTATGGACCGATGAAAGTAATGTTTCAAACTGCGGCATTTACAATAGAAAAAACTCGCATTATTGGTCAATTGACAATCCTCGCTTAACTACTGAAGTTAGAGCTCAGGTGCGATTCTCAATTAATGTGTGGTGTGGTATTCTTGGAGATCGGATCATTGGGCCATATTTTTACAGTGGAACCTTAAATGGACAGAGATATTTCTCCTTTGTACAAAACGATATGCCAAGTCTCTTAGAACCAATTCCAGACGATGAAAGAAGGTCGATAATTTTTCAACAAGATGGAGCACCTGCACATAATACAAATGTTGTAATGAATTTCTTACGAAACAATTATAATGGCTTAATAGCCAATAATAGTGCAACCCCTTGGCCTGCCAGATCCCCGGATCTCACGCCTTGTGATTTCTTCCTATGGGGATTTGTCAAAGACCACGTGTACGCTGAGAGAGTACACAGCCTAGAAGAGTTACAGAATCGTGTACGTCGTGCAATTGCTTTAATTACTCCGCAAATGTTAAGGAAAGTTCATTTAGAAACTGTAAATAGAGCTCGTCATTGTATTGCACAAGGAGGACGTCACTCCGAACATATGCTTTGAACACAAAATTTTGTACTTACTAAGAAATAAAACGTATGGGAGTGATTAATGTAATTTTTTTGGATATTTCTCGTTTTATTTTTAAAAACTTATTAATGTCATTTTACTCATTAGGTAAAGTACTTTCGATATCAGTTTAAAGTTTTTTGATATCTGCAATAGTTACGGAATAATCGCCTGTGCACACTTAACGATTACACCCTGTATAATATAGTAAAATGGCAAAGATGTGGAACGTAGTAATGCTAGATCTTAGTATAATGGTATTCTAGTAACATTTTAGTATGGAGCCTAAGCATAAATTTCTTTCAGGGCAGACTCGTAGAGTTGTCAAATGTCTCTTGTGCCTGTGAACTTGACGACCTCAGTGGCGCAGCGGGCGAGAGTCGTCCGCCTGTGACGCAAGAGGCTGCGGGTTCGATTCCCGCGACTGAACAAATTTTGTCTATTTATATGCAGTGAAGTACTGTATATTATGCAAAAATATGTTCCGTGTTGGTCTAGGTCTTTATTGCCCATAACACAAAGCTTTGAGTAGGTTCTTTGGGTTTAGGTTGATGGTGCTGTGCTGATTGTCCAGCATTATTTATTAAATTTTAGTGTGAGGACCCTTGGACAAGTTGCAGTTTGATAGTGTGAAAAAGATGTAGAATTTATGATTGATTTGATGTAAAGGAACGTTAAATAACAATACTTCAATAACGATTTGACGTTGACATTTTGAATGAGAAAATAACGTCACTTTTGTTTTGACAGTTCTTTTTAGGTTGGTTTTGGTGCAAGAAACTCCTACGGTGTGTGAAAATATATTAAAATCCAGAAATATCATCAATTTCTGTGCCTATCATGTTTTTATAGCGTTACGATTACCCTTAATGTAATCTCTGGCAACAGTTACAATCAATATTTTTAGTCCGGGTTGCTATGATTTCAGGTCGAAATGGCTAAACCCAAAGGCGAAAGGAAAGGCAAATCAGCCATCAATGAAGTTGTGACCCGTGAATACACAGTGAACCTACACAAGCGTCTTCATGGCGTTGGCTTCAAGAGGCGCGCTCCTCGTGCTATCAAGGAAATCCGTAAATTTGCCGAAAAACAAATGGGAACTCCAGACGTCCGAGTAGACACTCGTCTAAACAAATACCTCTGGTCAAAGGGAGTCAGGTTAGTCACCGGTCCACCCTTCGGTTGAATTGTTGTGCCAAGATTAATTAAGTATTATTTGTAAGCCCTTGGGTTTATCATAGTAAACAACAAACAAGTCAGGTTACTTGACTGTAGCATTCACATGATTTCTAAGAAGTTAATTGATTGAAGGAATCAATTTAAAATGTTCGTTTATATTACTAACTAGCGACCCGCCCCGACTTCGCACGGTATTTTATGTATATAAACCTTCCTCTTGAATCTCTCTATCTATAAAAAAAAACCGCATCAAAATCCGTTGCGTAGTTTTAAAGATTTAAGCATTCAAAGGGACATAATGACATAGGGACAGAAAAAGCGACTTTGCTTTATACTATGTAGTTATATTCAATTCTCAAAGAACAGGTCGACATGCTCCAAACAAGCCGTATTATGCTTGACGAGGCTTGATGATTTAATTATGATGAGGAATTCATGTTCCTTTACCACTAATTATTTCAAAGTGGTGGAGTCACAATAACATTAAAATTAGAATAGACTTTACTTGCACACTACCTGTGGCTCTGTCCACATTCTTCCTACTTTAATAATGGCTTATGTTTTAGTTTTAGCCTGCCTGTGAAATTGTACATAAATTAGGCGATGCCATCTGTATCCTTACCAACTTAATTTACAAACTGTTCAGTTTATCAAATCAAATAATATGATATGATACAGAATTATATTTGTATTTATAATATTAGTATGTATGTAGGGCTATATTGAATAAATTTGCATAGTCCAATACATTCGTAAAGCAAAAACCTTCAGCTATTCCAAACTATTCCTGATCTTTAGTCTAGAGATGACGTTTTTATAGGGAAATTTCATTGGGGAGAGGAAAGTTATTAAACTAAACTTATTTTATATCTTTTCAGAAATGTCCCCTTCAGGGTCCGTGTCCGGCTATCGCGCAGACGCAACGACGATGAAGACTCGGCCAACAAGCTGTTCACCCTGGTGTCATACGTACCTGTGGCCTCCCTCAAGGGCCTCCAGACAGAAAATGTTGATGCCAGCCAAGAATAAACTAAGTCTAAGTTATTTTTGTTTCATTCATAAAACCACTTCTCCATAGAGTTATATGATGATAGAAAAATCTGTAAAATGGTTTAATAGGTACATTCCACATTGTGTATCCACTAGGATTTGGAAATACTTTTCATCCTTCAGTATGAAATACTGTAAGGAACTCCATATCAGAATCTGAATTTAATTACTTCCTAATTACAAACCCTACAAAGGGCTTAATTTTTTTTTATCATGAATATTCAATTCATTTCAATTATAAATATTTTCGAAGTTTATGATATGGTTGACAGCTTTTTATAACTAATTCAGTGAACATTGGGAAAAGTGCTGATGATGTAGGTTTATAATAAAATTAGTAGATTTTATCTACAAACCAAGACCTATTTTCAGGAATTTTCTAAAAAACCAATATAAAGAGTAAAATGTGAGGCTTTTGAGGTTTTTGAGTAAGTTTCTATGCAAACGAAGTCAAAGCGGAAAGCTAGTTTCATGAAAGAGAATCCTCCAAAGTGAATCGGCTTTTGCCGCCGACTTCACTGACGAACTTCGTACCGGGGCGTGTTTATTGCGTGACTTGTACGAGGTTTCGTTATCATTCGCTGTCGACGTTTGGTATAACGATAATTAATAATGAAATTGCGCGACGGATTTATTTTTAATTTATTAGTTTTACGAGTCGTGTCTGAGTTTGAAACTTAGTAAGTTAAGTACTCAACTATTTACGGAGTTACTACCGGAGACTAACCATGTGTGCAGGATATAGGTAGGTACCTAGGTATTATAAATAATTAATTATATTAAATAATGCTAGACAATCCACGCAGCATCAATTTGATTTTAGTAATAAACACGAAGTTAACTTTTCTACTGAGTGGTTAAACAATATTTTGGCCAGTCCGCTCTCGGATTTAACCCTAAAATTGTTAAAACTAAGCGTAGATTGTAAGGTAATTACCTAAGTATAATTTCGAGGGTGGCATAATCATGTTAATTAAACCCTCCATAATTTTTTATGTGATTATAGTCTAGGTATAATCAAATGAAGAAAGTGTACTATTGACACCCTGAAAGACTTCCATTCCATTCCTGACCAGTGACCAGTGATGTGCCGGCCGACGACGTGTGTTGACACAACGTAGGTAGTTGACACCTACAGCCCGAGGATCATGACCACTAGCACCCTATTCTGCTAAACTAATCGCTTCACTATGACAATGGTATCGTTACAAAATGACCTATTTTGACATTCTACCTTATAGTACAGATGGAGGGACAACCCTCGGGTTAAAAGTTTGAAACCATTATTCAATATATCCGTGCAAATAAAACTGCACGCATTATCTAGATTCATGTAAGGATTATACGTGACGATCGTGCGAATAAGATACCATTGTGAAAGTAAAGCGATTGGTTAGCAGAATTGGCCCCTGATCTGTAAAATCTTTAGTGATAAGGTACATGTTAGGAACCTACTGAACTGTAATACCAAAGGACAGAATTATCTCTCACGCTCGACCGAGCTTCGACAGCGCCAAAGCCTTGTTACGGCGTAGTGACATGAAACCTCCCCACTTGTTTGTACAGCTTTTATATTGTCATCGAACGCTGATTGTAAGGAATTGGCGAAAAATTCACGTCGATTTTCAAGCAATTTATTTAATCTAAGTGTTGTCCTTAGGTACTATATAATACCTATTATAATCGCAAAGCTTTCTAAGTACCTACCTAATACTTTTCATCCTTCATTCCCATGGGATAGATAGAAATAGGTAGCCTTTTAACGTTGCCATAGAAACTGCGTGCGGGCAAGTGTTTGATATAAATAAATAAATACTAGCCTAAATGCTGGACAATCCAGTCTGCATTATCTAGCTCCAAGCTAAGCAGTGCTTCTGATATGGGTAGGTAAGGTACTAGATAATAGATATCACTTATTTCGCGGGCGAACCTGGGTGAGACTGGTGCAGGGCCGTGTGAAGTGGTGCAATCGTTTGGAGACCCAGCAGTTATCGGGTTGCGGATGATGATAATGAATGACACCCACGCTAGGAATGCATAATCTCACTTACTTCTTACTATTATAATAAATGGGAAAGTCTGTGTGAGTGTTTGTTATAGGTAATCTCGGTAACTACTAAGTTAATAAGATGAACATAGGTACATAGGCTATTAAAATTTGAAAATTTTAACCTCTGAAGGAGTTAAATGGGGTGGTAAAGTTTGTATGAAAAATTATTTTTCCTTGGTTTGATTTACTCAAAACTCGGTATCAATAAAGTGTGAAATAAATAATTAAACACATGTTTTTATTTTTTTAAATAACCCCTAAGGGTTATGTAATAAATTTAAAGTAAAGTAAGTAAAGTAAAGTAAAAAGTATTTATTTTGTGTCACAAAATTACAAGTAATACACAGTTGGTACAAATATATGAAGAGAACGTAACAACAAAAAAGGTCGTCGCTCAGCATTATGCACAGCAACGATGGTGCTACTGTGCGCTGGTTTTATGCGACACCTAGAGGGCGTAGCAGCAGCAGCTGTGACACGCGTAAAACAATAAAACAAAGACAAAGAAAGAAGTTATACAAAAAGTTATTATTTGAAGTTATACAAAAAGGTATTTCTGAAATTTGTATGGAAAAAAACTGGTTCGCGGGCGAAGCCGCGGGGCACATCTATTTACTAATAAGCCTCGATGTTATTTAGTACACAAAATGAGTTTGGTCAACAATAAGGACGACGTAGGTTATAGAGAACGCGATGAGGTTGACCGGCAGGCGAACGTCCACGCTCACGTTGAGCAGCGTGAGGCTGAAGGGACGCCGAGACACGTACTCCAGCCCGCGGAGCAACTCGGCGCGGACCTCCTCGTCTGAAACACGGGGTTCCAAGATCACATCACTACATAGTATAAAACAAAGTCGCTTTTTCTGACCCTATTTCCCTATGTCCCTTTGACCGCTTAAATCTTTAAAACTTCGCAACGGATATTGATGCGGTTTTTTTTAATAGATAGAGTGATTCAAGAGGAAGGTTTATATGTATAATAAAACCGTGCGAAGCCGGGCCGGGTAGCTAGTTGGACATAACGAAGTTGTTTGCTCCAACAACTTGCACACGCAAACAACTTTACACTCCTAAACTACCTAGGAGGCTTGGTGCGTAACCTCTTCCACAATGGTTCACTCAAATTAATTTAGACTTCGCCCGCGAACCAGAGTTTTTTTCATACAGAATTTTATTAAGCAGCCTAGGGGTATTTTTGTAAAAATAAAAAACACGTGTTTAATTATTTATTTCATAATAATTTATAACGAGTTTTGAGTAAATCGAACCAAGGAAAAATAATTTCCCATACAATCTTTACCACCCTATTTAACCCCTTCAGAGGTATTTTTTTGAAAATTTTATTAGCCTAATGTCTTATTCTAGGTCCTAAACTATCTACGTACTTACCAAATTTCATCTAAATAACTTAAGTAATTACGGACATTACTTA
Source organism: Eupithecia centaureata (assembly GCA_944547425.1). Taxonomy (NCBI): domain Eukaryota; kingdom Metazoa; phylum Arthropoda; class Insecta; order Lepidoptera; family Geometridae; genus Eupithecia; species Eupithecia centaureata. The sequence continues at coordinate 588,793 of OX155676.1, read as the reverse complement.
GGTGTAACAAACATTAACACAGACTTTCCCATTTATTATAATAGTAAGAAATTATAATAGTAAGATACTAAAAACAATTCACATTCACACATATTATAATAGTAAGATACTAAAAACAATTCACATTCACACATATTATAATAGTAAGATACTAAAAACTATTCACGAGTTAAAGCAGAACCGTTAAAACAGAGTGACTTGATTAGGCCATGTTGTTAGTATACCTACTAAAAGTAAGGAAATCTATCATCATCACTCATTTATACAAGTATCTTAGCTGGACAAAGGCATCTCCCAAAAATCGTACTGCCCGTATCTAGTGGTTTGGTTACATCATAATATAAACCAATCCCTAATCTATGAACTAACTATATTTGTGCGTAGTCTACAAAGAAAGAAACCTAAATTAAGTTTGTTTAGCTTTCTTCTGAAACCACATACCTACAAATCCGATGCTAATGAACTTTCACTAAGAACAGAGACAGAACTTGAGTCTGTTCTTATCTCTTAGATTTAGAAACGTGGTGTTAAATCAGTAAAATCATTTTGTTAATATTATTGTTTGTGACCTGCACAGCGGAAGATCTGTTCAGCCAAGAGAGTCTTCACCTCGCAGGTCTCGCCGCGGCACAGCTCGCTCAGCAAGCAGTGCGCTGACATCTGCACCAGGAGAGCAGCGAAGTCTGCGTAGTAGATGCGGGACATGCGGCGCTGGAACGGCTGACAACCAATAACGATACTTTACCTCCCACGGACTTTGGGGCCGTTAGCTCCACTTACAGGGGAAACATTGAAGTTTTTATCCGTTCAAAGACTAAAGTTATGTATCTTACTACATTTAGTTCGTTTCACGAAAGGTGTTGCGTGAAGATACTTTATCTGCACTCATACGCCCATTGCTGAACCTCCTCCCCCGAACAGGAGGGTTTGCCAAAACACCACGCTTGACTTGTGGATTGTTTCCAAGTGAGTGTTAGAATACACAGAAGGAAGTGCTGCCCTTCATCTGGTAGGTTCTCTTAGACGAGTCTTATGACATCCACGTGCTAAGGGTCGCTTCTTCCCGCGAACATCACTACACAATCGTATATAGGTACGTTAAGATACGAAACCTATGCCCGCTACATGATCATCTGATTGGCTCTCACATGTCTCGAAGATGTAAAATTGTAAATTTTTACCAATAAATTGATTATTCTGTTCACAGACACAGTACAAATTAGGTATTTACTCACCTCAAACGACAGCTGCTGCAGTATGTTGTAACCGAAAAACGTAAGCCGAGGCAGACAGAACGCAATTAAAACAAACGTCTGAAATCAACAATGGTGAAATTAATTCTGGCAATAACATCGGTAAACAGGATACCCACATAATCGCAAAGATTACTTACGCGAAACTGTATCCAAACATGAACATTCCGAAAAGCATCGAGCAAATTTCCATAGTTCTCCAAACATTTCTTTAAAACTTTTAATATTGATTTGATCTCAGCTTTTCCTACAAAAGTCACTGGCACTTTGCAAGCGTTTAAAGTTTTTCTCAAAGTTTTCAGTCGACTCAACAACAACCCTAACACTGCAATCGCATTCAAATCCGACAGCACTAGCGACCCATGTATGAAGTGGTGAATCATTAAATATACCAAGTTATTGATGTCTGATGAAAGAAAATCTTGCCAAAACTTTGACAAATACAAATCACACAATATGCTCAACGTAGAAATACACAGATGCAGCGCCAAGAATATGAAAATAGTTTTTGAACAAAATGCTTTTACTTTATATTCCTTAAGTATGTCGCAAGAGATAACTAAATTTGTGAACTTACTTAGAAATGGAGGAGAGATTTGCGAGATAACTGTCGTAACTATATAATGAAATAAGAAGGACAAGTTAAAAACAAATCCTTTTATCTGTGTTTCGAACAAAAAGTTGGAGTAACTTATGGAGAAATACAAGGTAAACAGAAATGTGCCCAGACAGTACAACCTTAACAACAGTGATGTGATTTTAGAAGGAGTGATCGCGTTATATTGACCGAAAGCGATTTGTAGAGCCATTAAAAGTTTTATGTCTAGCATCGTAGTCAACAGTTTAATTTTCTGATTATAAAATTATTCACAGTCTTGATGTAGTAGTACTACAGCTAAAAACTCATTACTGTATCGTCTAAAGTTTTCAAATAACTATATCAATGGAAAGTACAGTCGATATCAAATTCATATAAGCCACCAAGAAGTAGATAGTTAATCAACATTTTAATAGTTTCACCCACGGTTTCACCATTAGGACAAGATCTTATCCCAACCCATCTAAAATAGTCTTCACAGTTTACGTTTCGGTCCTTAGACGGTAGTTCACATGGTAATACGAATCTTGTACCTGTGAAGCTATCACATAAAAATTGGCACTCACAAATTTTATTTACAGCAATATAACTCAGGGATAAAAATGAAATTTACAGTTCTGAGTGTCTAATAACGTAAGTGGGTCATACTTTTAAGTGTAATTAATTATAGTAGTTGCTTAATAAATTGCATGAGCTTTTTAATCAAAGGGATCCAATATTTCATTTCAATGATCACCTGGTAAATAATAAACAAATATCTAAAAAGTTTGAAAAGTTTTACTTGAATTGTTGTTTTAAAACTAAATATATAGTTTCTTCTAGAAGTGGCTAATAAATTGCTGTGTTAGCTAGGAGCGTTTTTTAAAGGTTTTGTTAATATCAACGAACAGTCAAAATCAGGAGTCCTCAGTCGAGGCCGCGTGTCTGTGAGAGGAGGCGTATCTCCCGCGAGTTATGGTTTCACCACAGTTCCATATTTTTGTTTGGCCGACGCGACTGTGCAGGTGAACTTGATAAATGTTTCCAAGGTTTGCAGTTTACAGGAACATCAAACAAAGGAGTCAATATGTGGCGTGTATCTTTTGAATGGCTTTTTCTGTTACGTAAGGTTCGTGTACATCCTGACTCACTTGATAAAGAGAAATAAAAAGATTTTGAGTTTTATGAATAAACCTATAGGTTAGATATTTATTTATTTATTTTATTTATTTATTTATATTTATGGACAGAATAATCCTAACATCTGAGAAGCTTAAAAGAGCATTGTGGATAACTCTATCATCGTCATTTTCTTGCGCAGCGCAGTTGCCAGAAGCGGGGTTTGGAACCACATTTATATACTCATGTGGTCGGAACAGCTTTCTACTTTTCTTCTCGATTAGCTTTCACACCTCTTTCACGTCATTTTCACGGACTATATTCATCTTTTCTATTGATAACCGTAGGTATAAAGATGAATGCCTAAAGTATAAACAACAATTCACTGTTCATCAAATCATTTGTCTCGCGAGAAGTTAGTTTTCTAATTAAGTGAGATGACCTTCCTATAGATATGAGTGCCGCTGGAAGATAATGTGGTATATACTCTAAGCAGCCCCGCCCTGTTCGCACAAAGGCGTAATTTATAGGGCTGCGGAGACGGTGAGTTATGTGCCGGCGATAGCGACGAGCTTTTAACTGCCTAATGGGCCGATTAGTCAGACCACCTCCTGCTTAGCACGGGAGACCTTGTACAGCAGTTTGCACAGCTTAAGCACGAAGGTTTATTGCTTTAATTTTTTACCCGATTTCAAGGTATTTTGAATACAATAATTTATTAATTATACAATAAAGCGTCACGACAAAGTTGAACCATAGTAAAATACAGTACATGATGGATCAATGCAATACAATGGAAAGTACAGTCGATGTCAACTTCATATACCTAAGCCACCAAGAAGGAATATGACATTTTGATAGTTTCACCATTAGTTATGCATGACTAACTACTTAGTAGGTATCTTGTGTCCCACCCAACCCATCTAGTCTTCGACAGACTTCGTTTCGGTCCTTAGTCGGTAAGTCACATGATAATACGATTCTTGTATCTACCTGTTAAGCTATTACAGGCGTAGCTATCACAGCCTACCAAGACAAGTTAAAACAAATGATAATTATAATTAAAATTAAGGAAAAATGTCTACGTGTCCTGTACATCTAAAAGGCCTTGGCGTAGTATTATAAAATCTTTATATTAATATTTTGAATTTACTTAGCTTGATATTTTTCTTAAGAAGCAAAACCATTGATTTTCAGGCATTACCTGTTGACCACAGTTCATACTCAGCACATAGAGTGCAAAGCGATAAAAGATATATAATTTTTAATTTTGACAAAAGAAGCGCTTCGAATTGTTAATGTAATCTAAACTTTTTAAAATGTATTTTAAATGTGAATAATGGGAGAAATATTGTTCCAGCACTTCGTTGCCACATCTAAACAACTGTAGGCATACAATAATACTCAATGAAATACACGTCATTATGACAAATACTAATGGAAAATCCAAACAAAAATTTGAAAAGTATAGCGGTAATGGAACCCACAACCAAACTCATCATGAGGTTCTTACTCTGTACAAAGAACTCAATATTAGAAAAGCTTACAGACTTTAGATAGATTAGAGCATAGAGAATCGCAGTTCGTATATAAACCTATGTACATAACATAGGAAAGGTACACGCTAGGTAGGTTTTGTGATTGGGGCACGATCGCCACCTACGGATAGTCAATCACTCAGGCAGAGGGGTCATGTCCGTGACACAATTCCTTTACTATTTGTTCCCTAGAGACACTTCCTCCATACCTTTATTTATAGCTGCCTCGTACCTTCTTGCTACGACGTAGCCAATGCCTTGTAATGGGAATAATAAAGTATATTATTTTTAATGTTTATCTTGGTGTATTACATTGTTTTCAGTTTTAGGTACGTTCAAAAATTTCTATATTGGCAAACAGTATCGTGGATTGAAGAAAGTATAAGTACCAAAACAAGAGTTTAGATTCTGTGAAATATTTTGTAACTTCTGCGTGGTACGAGTAATTAAGCAACAAATAGTTTTGAGAGAATTTGTTTGATTTTGGTTATGTAAGTACCTAAAAGTATGTTATGTAACTCCAAAACGACAACTAATTCGAAGTTTGTTTAACAAATTAGAATGTTCGCAAAGAGACTCGCAGGTAAATAACTAAGGCTAGAAGGAAAAAATCATAAACACTGAAATACTTTTAAATATCATGCCACCACGTTCCCCCTTAGTAGTAATTACCCATACAGTATTGCTAGCATAGGCGAAGTGAAAAAAATCTATGTCTATGATTGCTAGACACTTCTAGCTTCTTGCTAGGACAGCGTAGTCTAGCCATTCCGTAGCAATGAGTGGTATTGATATCAACCAATTATTCGGGTTCTAAGGGACGTTGCTACATGTAACGCACTCTGCAAACATGAGATAATACCTAAAAGCCCCTTTGTGATGTAAAATGTATGCAAACGACTTCGGGCGCACTTTGGAACATTTTATGAAAAACTCCGGATGGTCTTCATTTATTTTCACTAACAAAGTATATCCTGCGTCGTCGTGACGAGATTTGTTGAATTTTTTGGATTCCGTTAACTGAATTACAGACAAGATAAAGATAAAAATTGCATGGTAGAGTTACTAAATTCGTCGAAACATATTATGTTCTGCTCACGAATTCGTGCTTAGATTTGGGGATAAAAACTGGCACAAATGTTATTCCAGGATAATAAATTAATGGATGCAAAACGATTCAGCCCGATTCATAACGTACTTATAACTTTCTAGCCTTTGTTCAATAGTTTTGGCGTTGTCTTGCGAAAAATACACTTTATTAACAAACTTTCATAGGTTTATATTAACAGACGAGCGTAAGAACTCTTAAAAGTCAGGAAGTCGAGAGTTCTAACAATAAACTTCAACAAACGACCCAGCACATTCACATTTGCATTAAAGTTGAAGAACACAATAGTAGTTTTATAACTTACTCCTAATTTACGTATTCTTGACATGAAATAATGTTATGATGTATTCAAGCAAACTCACCGCAGATGCATAAATTAGTTATTAATGTGAGGTGAAATGATTGAATAGGACCAGGTAGACCGCAACTGGAATTAAATAGACTTGCTTGGTTGTAGTTATAGATGTCTTATCAAATACATACAATACAAGTAAACATAAGTAATGTTTGGTCTACCACGCGAAGATGTAGTTTTGCAATGGAGTCCAATAATCAAGCTTTCCCCTTTCCTAGCTTAACAGCTCGATCGTCGGAGCTAATCCATTTATGCACATTCATGAGCTTGCCGTGAAATGTATCGAACAATATTCGGTCGTGTATCCCGTGTAATTGGCTTGCAGATTAGCTAGGAGTCACTACCCTCGCAGATTAGCTAGGAGTCACCCCCTCACAGATTAGGTAGCTGACAGAACGATCGTAATTTTTTGTGTTGTACGAATTCTTAGAATATGCTGGAATAACAAGATCCAAACCTTAGAACAATCGCAGACTTGGAGCTGCTCGTAGCTTCCTTGGGTGAAGATGGATCTAAAATACTAAATGTTCAAGGAATAGAGAAATTTGCTTATTCAATAATTATTTATTAACGACTCACCTAGGCTGTCTGCGATTGTTCTATGGTATGGTAGGTAGCCTCACTGTTTTTGGTTTTGTAATTAAAACCAAAGACAGGCTAAGGTCAACATCCAATGTATTTTGAAAAATTAGAAATATTACCGACTAGCAACACCAAGCCATTTCGTTCGCGTAGAAGTAGATAAAACCAATGTTAATTCACGGAGACTCAGGCTTTCTTCAGCCAGGATTTTAATGACTTTTACACCGACTCATGTTTTTGAATTAAAGTGATCGATTTTGATCTTGATTCAGTAAGAATACATTTAGTTATGACACACTTTTAAATTTGGCTCAAGCGTATAGAAACTTAAATTTTTGGTAAACAAATCGGTGTCGTAACTTTTCTCAGAAAAGAAATTATGTTTGTTTTTTTTATTTAGCTATTGTATAAGACGTTTTTCTCGTTTTTATTTGACATATCTCACATTTCCCCACCCTCTTCCCTTCCTTCCCAATAACGAGAAACATATCTCACTTTTGACTTGTCTAAGTGCTTATTTTGTAAGCCTAAAGAAATAACGATATTGATTTACTGATTTACTCACGTAGACCTTCGTAGCGCGTGCTACGATGCTACGGCGGACTGGCGGCAACTCGCAATGCGACAACTGCTACAGAGCAAGGCGAGCGAAGCGAGTCGCGCTTCATGTCCACTAAATGTGAAGGCGTGGGTTTGTAGAGAAAAAACAGTAACAGTAAGTTGAAGAAAATGTATTTATTTATCACACTGCAAGCCACAAATCATTTCGTCTACTAGTTTCGGAGCTTTAAGGAATTATTGTGTACCTACAGCAAATAAGTGGGGTAACTATGAAGAATTTTGTTTGCTACGCAGCGCCATCGCAGCACGTGCTACGAAAGTCTGTGAAATAACATAATTATTTTTCTACTAGGAGAAGGAAGACTTTCGCACAACACGCGCAAGTGCCGGACACTTGTAATAGAAAATGTAATATTGTTCACCCTCATAGAATACTAAAAACATAAAATTACTAAACACGTGTTTCAGGATTTTTCAAATATCTTGTGAAAATGTGGGGTTTATTTTTTTTTGAGATTCGTAGTAGGTATGTAAACGTATGGAAATATTTTTAACTTTTTAATGTAGAATGCTTAGAATTCAGATATATATTGAGGTATTTTTACTATAATAGGTGCCTACCCATGTCAAAAGCTCTGGATATTTCGGGGCTAGATAATACTATCTTGATAGTCCAGCGTTGTTTATTTTATGTGATACTAGCGACCCTCCCCGGCTTCGCACGGTTTTATTAATCGTATAAAACCATGCCTTCCTCTTGAATCACTCTATCTATTAAAAAAACCGCATCAAAATCCGTTGCGTAGTTTTAAAGATTTAAGCGTACATAGGGACATAGGGATATAGGGACAGAGAAAGCGACTTTATTTTATACTATGTAGTGAAGTTGTTCACCAATTCACTAACCCATCTATAGATTCCTATTCCATATCTACGTACATGCCTTTCTCTTTCTGCGACACAATCAAGCTCGGTAATCCACTATCGACCTAATTGTTTCCTCCAGCGGAGTCGTACAAAACCAATTATCACAATCCATTAGCTTACTCGCTCTTTTAATACACATTGCTAGTGCTGGATTTACTTTTCTATAGGATGGAAATTATAGGAATTAGTGCAAATAGTTTCTTCGTACGATCTTTAATATGTAATTTTACTAAGTACCTCTTTGTTACTTTAATTTTACTTAGTACATACTCACAGTATCACTGGAATCAACCTGATTTTACTCCCTTCTCCTACCAAATCAACTTCTTTGGTTTAATTCATGTGAGCGGCAAAAACAGCGCTTACATTTGAATCATCCAATATTCTGTAACCGCCCAAAGCAAACCTTGACAGTATGAACATCTTTTAGGTCGAAGCTCACTTTTGTACCAGTACATGTTTTTTATTTGTTATCTTAGGTATGATTCAAAAATTGTCGGCCATAATGAGTTTATTTAATGATTTTTCAATGAAAAGCTGTAATAATAAGATTTCTTTGCAGCTTCAACCCTAAGACTGCAGTTTCCCGCCGCCGGGGGCAATCCCCGCTGCTCTTGACCTGGCGCTAAACGCTCAACAAAAGCAGTACAAAGCACCGCTCCCTCGTCTCTACATGCGAAACGATCTGCTCACTCTATGCAATGACCTTTTCGCTTGTGCATGTATGCAAGCGAAAGTATTGTGAGGTGGTTGTAGTTCAGAAAAACTATTCCATTTGTCAAAATTATATTATAGAACACTAGCAGCGCCTCGCGGTTTCACCCGCGTAATTGCCGTTCCCGTGGGAATACAATATAGTCTATGTGTTATTCCAGACTATAATATATCTCTGTGCCAAATTTCATCCAGATCCGTTTAGGAGTTTTTGCGTGAAAGATTATAATAAACATCCATCCATCTATCCATCCCTACAAACTCTTAGTAGGATAAAATGTACATTATAGTAGATGTAGAAGAGGAGGCCTTGACAATTTTATACATTTATCTCAACTTTACCTATATTAGCGGTCCGACCACTGATTCACAGAATGACATTTTTTTCTCCTTGATAGTCTAACAGAGGTTTGTATGAGAATTTATTATCGCGCCGTAAGATTTTATTAAAACTCTGTATACCATTGATTCAAAATAAAAGAATACTATTGTAACGTGTTTTTTAGAAACTATCTTAAAAGGAGTTGGATAAAAAAGTAGTCTGTATAAACCAAACTATAATAATAATTGATTCGTTTATTTCGTGAAAGTTTGTACATTTTATAAAACATACACGTTGTATCAGCTGAAAATTTCTACCCTGAATTTTCGTGTGATAGTTTTTCCACGATTCAATAAAAGCCAGGCCCTTTGTTTGAAAACCAGTTCGGAGCGGTTTCGTGCAGTTTTGTGTTGTCAGGCCTTTGAAACATCTTTGTTGCCTGCGGCCTACACTACACGGCTTATCGCAATATTTAAACTGTTATAAATACCCGCGAATATACCAATTAGGACTAATATAGGCTGATGATGATGATGATAGCAACTAGACGGTATAATTACTACGACGAAATTTTATGAAACAGTAGATGAATGAAAGCCTCTTAATTCTAATTTAATGCTCGGAAATATGGGTCGCATGGTGACCCAGTTGTCCGATTTTAACGATCGCACTTGCGATGATATTTAATTCATTTGCGCGGAATCTATCTATGCACATATTGTTGCTCATTTAGCAATGCATGATTTTAATTTAATTTATTTAATTAGGAAAATTAGAAAAAAGCATAGGTCTATAAGCAAGTTGAGCTTATATCAATGTGTTCCTAACCCAAAGGCGATAGAGTGAGTCGGGGTTACGACGTACGAACTTCAAGCATGCAATAACTAACTACAGGGTTACTAACCAAAGAAAAACATTTGTTATCTATGTTCAAATATTTTTGAAAACTCCTTTGTTTAACAATAATATGATACTATAAGCAGCGGCGCTAAAGTATGTCTCGGTGGCGTCTCCATTTATATTTTATACGCTTTATTTGGTTCGTGTATATAATGAAACTATGTTCTTTTTGTCGCTATTTAATTATTAGCTATAACTAAATTATTATTTTTTTCCAACTATTTTGTATTTATATTTAATATTAATAACTACATTACCCCTTATGTATGGTGCTTCCTTTTTTTCTTTGTTATAAAACATTTTGTAATAATTATTTTAAACAATATAGTAAATAGCGAAATCAAGTGTGTTTGTAATACCTACGATGGAAATAAATGAATAAGAAAAATATGAACATCTTATATTAACCTCAAGGTTAGGATTCCTTGTATGCAGAATCCTTTTTCTAAAATTGAGCTTGGCTTTAGTTTATCACCCGTTTGCTACGGCTCGTAGTGATCTTCGTAGATCGCTATGAGGCATAGCTTTAATCGTAGCTAGGCTAAAGATATTCCTAATACAAACAATGTTTGTAAATACATGGAATATCCATGGCGGCGTTTTATTATAATATGACAATAAGCAAACAGGAAAATAGGTTATATTAGTTTTCCTATTTGGAACTAAGCAGTAAATATTTAGTCAATCCGATAAGGAACCTCTCATGTGGGAGATATAACCTATCGCTTCAACATCAAGTGTAAATATTCGGTAAGTGTGTAACTCATGTTCATGCAAATACGAGAGGCTGAAGTCTGAAGGGCACATTATGCAGCTCTGGCACTAAGGGCCCTTCACACTTGCATCCTCGCGGCGGCCGAGCGTGGGCCGGCCGTGCTCGTGGGAGGACTCAAGACTTGACTGTGCTTTATGGAAACGGGTCTTATGCTTACGTTCACTACTTTATTGGTATTGTGATGACTTGAATACTTCCTTTAAGAAAATACAGTAGTACACACATAGATATTTTCCTGTTTAAAGCTGTTTTAGTGCAAAGAATTCGTTTATAATGGTCTATTCTATCAGCTTTTCCTAGTATTAATAATCAATTCACTGGACACAGCGAGCCGTCCAATTAAGTCAGTTTTCAGTGTACAATAATTATTGAGCTGTCACAGCAGGGAGGCGACCGGAACCGGATACAGAAACGTCCAGGGATTCAAGAATTAACATCGCGTTGTGTCGCTTTTAGGAGACATAAATCATCCACGAAGTGTCACGAATTGTGACTCGTTTCATGTTTCGATTATCGGTTGATTGTTGTTGACTTCTGATGAACTTGTGACCAATATAATAGCGGCTGATTTCAGCGTAATAAGCTCCTTGCCTATGTTCATAGAAGTTTTTAGAAGTTTTGTACCTCGAGATAAAAAACACACGTAGCGAACTATAAGACAATGTGATAAAATATGGTTGCCTTGATATTTTTTAAAGAGAGGAGAGGACTTGGCCACTAAGATCTATTGTCCTCATTATTTGAAACACTAATCGTAGACAGCAAAATTAAATTAAACAGTAGAAGCAAACGAGATATGAATATACTCGAATGTAGCTAAAGCAATCGATAGAATCAGTAAACTTAAGTTATAACCGAACCCTGTCCTATCTGAAAGAATGAATAAGGCGCAAACAGCACTTAAAGTGGCGCTCCCACTTATTTTATAATTTAATTCCGTTTGTCAATTTTAGGAAGAGATACGAAAACAGAGTTTGGTGTCCATCTGCAACTTCGTATCTCTTCATAAACTAGAAAAACTAAAATACTACAGATGCATTAAAAAAAGCTTATGATAGGTTTAACAAACCGTGCGTGTGAATTTTGGAAATTCGTTTGTTTAACGGAATTATATGATAATATAAGTGAGGGCGCCACCTACTCCTTTCTGTAGCTACATACTGCACCTCAGCCTTGTAATTTCCTTAAGAGCAACACACCACCTAGAGCTGTCTACGAACAAGCAACGAACGCTCACAGCGCTTTGTAGCTTAGACGCATTACTCACGGACAAGGTTGTGCTTAAAGCGCTGCCTGCGCTGAACTTCAAAGCAAACATGATGATAAGTCCGCTGAGGCGGTGGTCTGCGGTAAACTGTTACATTCAATTCACTTTGTTATGGACGTTTTCCTTTGTCTTGTAGTATGCCCTTATCGCACAAGGTTCTTAAAGCCCATTCAGACCAACCGTAATCGCTACTTGGTCTGAAGACGAGTGGGTATGCGGTACGAATTCCCCGCGGGATCCGCGCGGAAACGAGTGAATTTTTTCGCCGCAGCTAAGGAAAGCGAATATTGCGCAAGTCTGAACAGGGCTTTGAATAGGTATTGTGTGTGTTTGTGTCCTCAAAAATAGTATTATTTTGAAAGGGATTTCTTTTGGGCAGCAAATGTCAGAAATATTCATACCTTTCCCCGATATTAAAATGATGATTGCCTACAAATCACATCGACTTGTGCACAGGTGTGTATTAGGGAGAACACCTTGGTTGGGAGTATATTGCAAAGGATTTTGTGATTTCTACAATACTTAGTTATTGATGCATTTGTTCTGATGGGTTGTTATGACGTTGAGTGATCAGATTGTAAACGTTTCAAGTACAAACAATTGATGTATTGAAAACTCCTAGATGAAATCATTATTGTTTCATTTCACTGTACTTTAGAACATGGTTAGGTTAGCAATAAACGTAGAAGTTACCGCGAAAGTGGCTGTAAAGAGTTTCGTGTTCCTCCAATATTCCGAAATGTAATAAAGTGGAAATACGAGTAGGTACGAATCCAATGAAATTTATTGCTGATTCACATCCGATGTACTGTTGTTATTTCGGTCGAGCAGCCAGGGTGAAGTGAAATAAATGAAACTATGTTACACACGCGATTGAACAAATATTTCATCAACTTGTTGCCTCGGAGGCCGCGGAAATAATATTCGGTGCGTTCCTTTTACACGCAGCGTCAGGGGAGCCCGGATTTTATACAATACGGAACGACCTCGAGTTTCGATTCTACGCGACTCATATTTTTGAGTTGAACGAATTATAGCCAGTCTTGCCGACGAGACTCTATTTACGTTGAATATCTCCGCGAGGGCTGCCATCCGTGAGCAATAGCCAAAGGCATACTGTTCAATGAAAGCGTACCTATCTAAATTATTTTGTTGCTCGCGGCTTCGCCCGCATGCTCAAAACCAAAGAGCTCTACATGCACAGTACATGTGTTGCACATATGTAAAGGAGGGAAAGAGACGGTGGTTGGTCTAAAATCTGCCTAACTTTCTCGGAAAAAAATCAAATTCAATTGATTTTAACGATTATTAGTAGAAGTATCGAATCTAAAGAAATCAGAAATCAATAACCTCATTTCCAAATAAGCACTTGAATGAGTCAAATTTTAAACTATAAATAATGAACAAAATATTAATTGTGTAATTGATTTTCTCTTCGCTTAAATTTCACTTGTGGAAGAAGTATTTTTGGAATAGACCTAATTTTGATAATATGTATGAGAGACTACTATTTTTGCAATTTCATGATAAATAAAGATTATCACATCTCTCTTTAAACCTATTTACCACGTTACAATAAAGTAAACCATAAAGTAGAACAATCATAATGGAACCCCTTTCCTGTACTCCTAACCTCTCACCTGAATTGTTAGCGAAATTGTCACTCCAAATTACCAAAGGGAAAGAAGCAGGATTTTCCAGATATCTTATGGTACAGCTGTCTCTCTTATATAGGCTTCGCATTGCGTATGTTTAATAATTTTTTCTTTTTTAAACTAATACGGCATTGCTTGTAGCCGCGACGTGCGTTCATGAGTCTCACTGTAGAGACAGGCTACTATAAGCGTTGATGCCAAAATTTACTACCATCCTTCGAAGATATATATATATCCCATAGAAGAATGGTTTTAAAAAAATTCTTCAACTAATCCATTCTTGTATCTCATTCATCGTACAATTATATCTCGCGCAAGTACCTACTCTGAATGAATGTAAAAAAAAACACTAGAGGTCCATAATCTGACCTAGGACCGACTTCGGGCGGGGTTTGGAATAAGCCTTGGGATTAAAACTCGGCCTCTTAGTTGTTACCGTCCGTAAGCTCTGAAAGCAGCGTTGATAAATATATGAAAGCTTCCAGTTTGTTTGATACTCACTCTGATCCGTCCGCAGTCTAGACGCCCACATCAAGCATATTACAATATGTTTTTTATGAATTGGTCCCATGAAGGTTCTTAGAAATATTACTATTTGAGAAAAATGTTTTCTATCGTCTGAAAATACCGTGGTAATATTATAACACATTTTGGTTTCGTACCTACACTGTTCAATTTTAGTAATATTTTAAAAGTTTCTATTATATATCTATTATATACTATCGAGCCTTCTTCAGCACAACCACCTTGCGCGTTGATTAGTGGATTCCTTCTTTCCTCTAGGTATTAACTACATATGTTGACATTTTCAAGATAGACTCTAAACTGTAAACTTCCGCCGTTTGTATGTCCATGAGTATTGCGTGTACCTCTCAAACAGCCTTTCCAGCTGATGTTCCGATGTGTGTCGTGTCCCCTGCTATAGTCAGTACCATACTTGTTTGGTTTCTCGACATGATCGGAATACTTCTATCACCCTTCACAAAATTAAATCTCGTATATTTGCATTATTTTAATATCTTTAGTAAGAATAACCATATATCACCAGCAAGTTATCTAAAATAATATTGTTTAATATCACACATTCCCGAAAACTTTGGCCGTCGAAGTAAAGCCACCGCAGACATTATTTTATTTTAATGAATTGTTTTCTACTATCATTAAAACTGTTCTCGGTATGAATTTCATTAGAAGCAAAACGATATTTTGCCTAAAGCCAGTCTGAGCATGGGCTTTGGAATTTGATTTGCGAGAAAAATATCATCACATAGGTACCTACACATACCTATTTACTTATTTATTTATGTATATGGCTTGCCAACAATGCACATAGTATAACATTACAGTTAACACAATTGTAGAAGATCTATAGTATAAAATGTGCACCTCTAACAGGCATGCACAACATTTACAAAGAGCACAAACAACAGCAAAAATACTTAATACAAACAATACAAACGGGTTACACAGGTAAAACTACTTAATTAAAAACTAAATAAACAACTATGTACAAAAGTGTCCCTCAGCAGACTGAGAGATGTTATGAGAAGCAGAGAAATGTTTCCTAAGTTTATTTTTATAGATAGGCAATGAGTCCGCAAATGGATCAAGTTCTGTTAGTTTCTGAGATATTAGATTGTACTCATTACTGATTCTAGTAAAAGGGGCGTTAAGACCAAGATTTGTTCTTGTGAAGGGAGTGCTGAAAATTTTACCTACACACTCTTCATGTAGGAGACACGATGCCGTCGAACCATTCATATTTAAATTGCATGCCAATAATTCATGATAATATGGAACCTATAAAAATATCAAATGCTGCTGGGTACGTGCGAGGGTGCGT
Source organism: Eupithecia centaureata (assembly GCA_944547425.1). NCBI lineage: Eukaryota > Metazoa > Arthropoda > Insecta > Lepidoptera > Geometridae > Eupithecia > Eupithecia centaureata. Next base: position 573,297 of record OX155676.1, on the reverse strand, counting down.
ACCTTTTGTACTGTGGCACATATTATTGCCGGAGAAATACGATTTCGGTGGATCTTTTGTCTGGTTTTTCATCTATTTATTCTGTAAATATTAATAAAAAGTTAAGCTGGGATCTTTTTATGAAACGTTCGTATATGAATCATCATCTTAAAATAAATCTGGTAAAATATCCCGCCAGATAATATTACATATAATTTAAACATAATAACGTTTGGTACCTACTAAACTTTGATTCGCAGCATGCAGCATTATTCGAACAAGTTTTGAATTAAAGTCGCTACCAACATGGAGCACAAAGAAGGTGTTTATTCCAAGATACATAACATTCACTGCGGACAGAAAGCTACAGTTTCCGTTAAATCTATAAGCTATGCCATCCAGAAGTTTTACTTTTTAAAAGGTGACAATTGAAAAAATATTTGATTTATTATTGTTACAACAGCCTATATTTAACACATTGTGTGCCACCGACGCACATGCTGTTCTTGGAGCATAAAGCTTGGCAGCACATGAGTAGATGAGCATTGGCAGTGAACGCGTTGGACTAAAACAAGAACTCGCGCCGTTTCGCGGATGGGCATCACAAATATGACATGATGGAACACGGTTGGTGGTGATTCCACGTCGCGCGCTGTCTTGTTGTATCTGTCTAACACGTTTAGATTTTATATACTGAATAAAGCCCCTGAGCTCAGAACTGACAATACTGAGTTTCATTCATAGAACGCTTAAAGGCTAAGACATATGTATTTGTAAGAAGTAGGTTTTGTAAGAAGGGATTTGGCTATTTTTATGCAATCCGCAATTAGCGCTGAATGGTTTTATCTGATACTTCAAATGACATTTATTCCGTGGCGGTAGGTAGCTAAAGAGACCGTCTTTTGGAATTATATTTGAGCGGCACATTACGTCCTCAATGACCGGCCATAAAGACTTCAAACGCAGGCTAATCGCGGCTTCCGACCTTTTCGGAACGAAGACGGCCTCGAGTACCTTCCTAACGTTTCCTTATTCAACGTTGGATTTAAAATTCAAGGGTCAAGTGATAAAGGTTTTGTACCTATCTGTTTCATAAATAAAATCATCCCTAATTTTAGTACATATTTCACAAGAATTGTTGTTTTTTAATCAAACTAATATAAAAAGTATGAGATAAAACAAATTACGTGGCAAGTATTTATTTTAGTAATATTAATGTAAGTTCAAGGAAAGTCCAAGTTCACCCGCCAATTATTCCTGAAATCTCTCCTTTATTCAAAGTTCTTTGTTCATCGTAGTCTAATTCCAAGGCAGGTTTTTTGTTAAATGAAATCCAAGACTATACAAACACATTTTCTCGGAATAAAATATTCTAACCTTCAAAAAGGGTTTCACATTTTATTGTGTACCTACCTAACTTCAAATGAAATTGAAGCTCACGAAATTGTAAGTGTACCTACATTTTATTGAGTTGCTTTATAAATTTTACGAGTATTTTTATGGCATTTCTCACAATGAAACATCGCGGAGTCCACCAGATACCGAATACTAAAAGTCCGTACCTATCTATGATTTTACTTCATTTCTTGGTAAGTATCAAAGCTTCACACTTACATTAGAAGATGAATTTTGGTTCCAGGTTGTCCTTAGACTTAGCACAGCTTTGGGATGTCTTTACTTTCTTATGCCTCCGCACACGCCTTCATTCCTCAAATAACAAACAAATAATACACATCATCATCTAGCTTCATCACCGCGGTTCACAGATATTTATAAATTTTAATATATAGAGGTATCCTTTACCTACAAGCAATTTTTCAGAGACAATGCCCAGCCGAAACTCCTGAATCTATAAAGCTGAAACTTCTATTTGATTGAATAGAACGACAAATCGTACAGTCTACGCGGGTAAAGCCACGAGCGTAAAGCTAGTATGAATTAAAGTAGAGTTCCAAATTTGAAAAATTTACAATGAACCATTCATTGAATTGAAGTAGAATTGAAGATGATATAATTATGCATAATGTAAATAAAATATGACCTATCTATAGGTGTTGAGTTTCAAAGAAAAGAAGTGTTCATTAGAGGCTGGGCGGCTGCGCTGAGGGCGGGCGACACGGGCGGGCAGTGTAAGTACTGTGGCTAATAGTTAGAACGTAATTAACTTTGTGTAACCAGACACATTCGCCTGTCTAATGAAAAAATAACAAAGTATCGTAAATTACCTCGTAAGTTTTTGTGATCATTTATCATTTTAGCGCTTGTCAGATTTTACGTAATTAGTTGATGAATTAATTTATAATGTGAGATTAATAATAAGAGTGCCAGGTAATTAATAATTGAAACGAAGTCACCAGTAAAGGTTATTAAAATCAACACCCACTGTAAGTGTCGCACTACGTACGTGCTACGTGTGTGTAAGCAACGCTCCGCGAACAGAGGCGGTACCACCTATCGCAATAACAGTCGAACTAATGGTGTGTAACGTTCACAAAGCAAACATCTGAACTCCGCCACATTGGCCGTACACTTAAAGCCGTGCATCTTAATTTGCTTTATGCTAATAAGCGCTTGGCAAAGGAGCAGCTCAGTGTGTAGTTTCGCAATCGCGCGGCAGTTGCAGGTAGAGCCGAGTTCCAAGTTCGAAGGTTCGGAGTGAGGTGAGGATGGGAGGAGTGTCCTGGGGGGCGGAGGCGTCAGTATCGGTCGCTCCTTCGAGGCGAGCGGTCGCGCGCGCGTAGCCTCGCCCCACCTCTGTGTGCTGGAGCTCACGTGGATAACTTCCCGGAAACCGTTCTCGTAAATCATGGAATGGTACGAGCTACTTTAAACTTTGATTAATTATTTTAGGTTGAATTTCCGCTTATTTATGTTTCTGTTTTGGTTCGATGTTTACATTTTTTATTATTACATTCTTATATAAATCTTATAAATAAAGCTTTTTTTAATTTCAAGCGATAGAAAGCGCGTTGCTGCCAGCTCAGTCTCTGATAGAATGACAAATTACACTGCTTATCTATATTTAAAGTTATCGGATATTTTTTCTAATAGGAGTTAATCTATAATTATAGAGTTATATTTAAATGAAAGGATCAGTAATTAGGTATCTACAGGAACGGCTGGCAGGGGGTTCACTTCGCTATTTACACCCGATATTCTTACGGAGACAAAGCAATAACCTACTCTAGTACGTAGAATAGTTCACGTGGCGAGGCTTTTCAGGACTAGCTACGTTTAATCAACCCAAATATAAAGTAGAACCTTCGGGAACCTCATCGCATTTCAACGTTTTCCGATAAATAGAACAAAGGTTGTCTAACTTTAGTTTTTATCGGTTCTATGAATTGTTTACTTGGGAAGGATTTCTTTGTTAAATAAACATATAACACTGGTTTAATCATAAATAAATAGCTATTAGTCTAAATCACGGTATTTCTTCAGTAACAACGTTTCACAATAGAATGAACCACGAACAGTAGTTTTAATTTAGGTCAGGAACTCTATTGTCATCCGTTGCGGAACAAATAACTCATTCTACTTACAGAATTAGTGCGCTGTTTGTAACAAACAGATAAATCTAGTTAAAAGATAAAATTAATAGACTATTCACAAAGTGCTGCTCCGGCAAAAATTGCAAATCCTGTTTAATTCCGCTAAGTGGTGTTAAAGCGGATTATAATATAATTGGAAAACGTTTCGAATAATTTGCGTCAGCGGCGTTTGAACCGTTGACAGCTGACAGAAAGGAACATCCCATGCTGCATTTATATCATACTCATTTAAATAATTTTAATCTAAGCTACACCAGCTAGCTATCATGCCTTTAGGGTTCTTAGAAATAGTTGAACTGAAGGTGTAATAGTTTTGGTGAATCGTTTAGTTCTTTTCTGGTAAATTGGCTTATTGCCAACTGTAACTTATATTTTTAATCTGAAAATAATAGTTTTGTTGTTTTGAAAAAGTAAAGGTCCTATATTTTTTCTTAAATTTATACTGTTTTTTTAAGATTTAGGGGCAAATATTAATTCCGTCGAAAAATTGTTGGACTATCTCGAGATTATTTTACTATATAAAAAGTATTTAAATATTTAAACAGAATAAAACATGCTTTGTTAATGATAACTCAAAAAATATGGCCAGATCTTGATCACATTTACATGAAAACACAAAAATTTTAAAATAAAATAAAAGATCATCGAAATCCGTTCACCCAGAAAAAAAACCGAGGTAGGTAACAAACAATAAAAAAAGTCAATTTAACTTTAAAAAAAAGGTTTACCTCTTTTTTGTAGTCTTTGATTTACGTATTAAACTACAAATAAAAAACACAAAAAAATATACATAAAGACGAACATGCTCAAAGTTCCTCCTCCAAAAATCTTGACAAAACAAACGAATACCTTAATAAAGTAACTCTGATGGTAGGTCACTGCTACATTATGTAGATGGAAAGATCTAAAATGATGCTGAAATGCTGGATGCGGCAAGCTGAAGATAGATCGTTGTGGCGCCCATTAGGGGAGGCCTATGTCCAGCAGTGGAATAGTATAGGCTGATGATGATGAGATGCAAAACGACCAGAACTACTTTAAAACTATTGGAATCGAATAGATTTCGCAAAGCATAAAGATACTTTCGAGTCGCGTAGAGCGTGCATTGGTATCACCACCACGTGTGGGCCGCGCGACTCCGTGCATGCGCCGCACACGGTAAGATTGGACCGGTAGGTACGCTTCCATTTGACTTTCCGGCGGAACTGCGTCTTGTCACGGAATATCCAACCTTTTCAGGTTATTAGGTTATCATGGCGCTTGTCTTTGCCGTTAAATATGTAACATTTTGTTTTACAAATTGGTTATGATCCGCAAAACGTGGAAATGAGCGTGGGTTTCAAAATGTTAATGCATACTGAAGTGCGTAATTATGTTAAACTTCTGTACGCTACTCATTGAAGATTTCACTTTCGTGATAAACCGTAACATTACTGTGTACTAATTGTAAATTACATGAACCTAAGCTATTTTGAGTATCTAAAGGTAGTTTCGCCACTGAGGTTTCTTATTGTTTCTTCTGTTTTAGCTGCCTTGCTCTATGTGATCACGGTTTGCGTTTATACATAGTTTTTATACAAAGAACTTTGATCACTAAAAAGAAGAAGAAATAACCTCTCTCGTTTATTTACTGGGTTCACCCGTCTGCAACTGACAGCGTGGCGTCTGTCCATCCCCACGCCCGACATATCAAACGGAGCGGGGTGCAGCGCTTGTATAACACACGTCACAGTCAAGCTGCGAGAAATATTTCATTGCCAGTCACTCTACAGTGCTAGAGTTGAGGAGCTCGTTATTATATGAGTGAAAAAAAAATACCTGTGAGGTCAAATGGAGTAATTATTACATTCAATCTACTATTTTGTTATCAGCAGTTATGAGAGTGAAAAGCCACACAGTCACTTTATTTCGATAGTAAGTATTTTGTGAATCTTTTAACTTAACTCGAATCTAGAATCCTTGATATTTTTTTGTAAACAAAATGGTAACCAATATTTTACGACATTTGTGTATAAGAGCCAATCGTAGAAGATCGAAATAGTGGTTAATTTTGGCAGCTCTCTTCGACTCTATTCTTTCTTTCTTGTTCGAGATAATTATATCCTTTTACTGTAGTTTTTGTTAATTAGGTTTAGCTTGAATTACTCTAGTTTCCGTATTTTGAATCAGTTGTTAAGTTTTAATACGTATAAGTGTTTGTTTAGCAAAATATCGTGCATTTCAAGTTTAACTATTTTCATGGTCTGTTTACACTGAAATGTTATCTAAATAGTCAATGTCAAACGAGAAAATCATTGGTAGGACGGGACCAAGGATCTTGCACAGAACACTATACTGGTGAACAGTGAGAAAACAAATCTATGACCACTTCTGATGAGGCTCGCGCTTGTAGTCGTTCATAGTGAACAGCGTCATTACGAACACCTACGGTTTACAATATTATAGGTAGAGTTTACAATATTACAGGTAGAGTTTACAATATTATAGGTAGTTTTTACAATATTACAGGTAGAGTTTACAATATTATAGGTAGAGCTTACAATATTATTAGCACATTCAATGCCGGCGCGAGCATCGGCGTGTGTCTGCGTAGCCCATTGAGCAGAGGCGGTGCGCCCCATCGCGGGTTTATAAGGTGTGACGAAATATTGTTTCATAAAACAAGCTTTTCTTACCAACAAATTTATGCCTTAGTTTACTAAACTTATGAAAGTAAACGAGTGCAATGATTAACCGTGAAATAAAAGTACAAAGAAGTTTTGATACATACTTAATTTAATGGTTATGTTACGAACATCATATTTTCATACCAGGAATTTTAATAAAAATTTCTTAATATAAAACTTAAGAACTAAACGAGATAAAAGATTCTAAGCCCTGCATAGGAATTTTTACTCACAAATCCTTACAAGCCCGTAGATGTGCTACGCCGTAGATGTGTCACTCGTAGATGTACTACACCGTAGCTATGGTATTCGTAGATGTGCTACGCCGTAGATGTGTCACTCGTAGATGTACTACACCGTAGCTATGGTACTCGTAGATGTGCTACGCCGTAGATGTGTCACTTGTAGATGTACTACACCGTAGCTATGGTACTCGTAGATGTGCTACGCCGTAGATGTGTCACTTGTAGATGTACTACACCGTAGCTATGGTACTCGTAGATGTGCTACGCCGGCACTTTTATTTGTAAGACCATTATAATACCTATTTTCTTTTAAATTATTTCAATTATAATCCTACTAATAATATAAACGCGAATGTTTGTATGAATGGGTGTTTGTTACTCACACACACGCAAAAACTACTTAACGGATCTGGATGAAATTTGGCACAGAGATCGATTATAGTCTGGAATAACACATAGGCTCTATTTTATTCCAGAATTCCCGTGGGAACGGGAATTACGCGGGTGAAACCGCGAGGCGCTGCTAGTAAGTTATACACAGACAAAAATAATTTACTCACGATCAAGGTAGGAATACATTGATATATCGAAAAGATATTTGGTTCTACAGTCACACAAATACAGAATAGAGATACAATTAAACCAAAAATACAAAAGGTTACAATAATCAAACGAGCACTTTAGAACAGTAAATAAGACCTTAGAACTCAGTGTAGGTAACTTTTATATGTGCATCAACCAACATGCATGACAAAAAGGCTCAGTATTTATTTTGCTTTCAAGCTAAAAATGATAGTTTTCTTTAAAGCAATTCCAAAAGCTGAGCGGGAGTCAGCATCACGAGTACAAATGGACAATGTGTAGGTAACTGTGAATTATAGCAGATATGTAGCAAAATAAAATAAAAAAAGCAGTGTGAAGCAAATTTTTTATTAATTTGAAAGGCTACAAAATTATATAATACCTCTAAATAAATATACTGACAATGAACGCGAACTCACGACAATTTTTGGCATATGAATTGCTTGGGAATCGGAAACTCTTAGCTTTTCCTTTAAAAACTATTTGAACTTTACTTGAAATGTGTACGTAGCGCAAGCATTATGAACAGGCGGAGGAGTATTGTTCCAACACTTTGTTGCCAAATATCTGAAGCTTCCTTGAAAAAGCTGAATCTTGTCTTTGTGATAGGTATGTGCAGATCTTAGTGAAAGCGTAATTATTCTAAGTTAGTGAACATGAATTTTCACTAGAAATGAAGATAAGTTTTGAGTGCTTTTTAATTTTTATGATTGCTATTTCAATTAAACACCTATCTTCACATGTATAACATTTTATAATCTATATATTATATATAAAAGAAAGTCGTGTTTGTTACAACACTTATAATTCGAGAACGGCTGGACCGATTTTTAATATTTTTGTGTTTTTGGATTTTTCTTCGTTGGGAATAGCATATTATGTATAAAAATATGATATTTGACAAATCAATAAATTTCACCGCGAGCAACGCTGCGGGGCGCAGCTAGTTAAGTGTATAAAACTGTTTACTTTTCTGTATGTATACTTTATAGAATTGCTAAAAATTAGCTTACATTATATTTGAGATTTTTAAATCTACCTTACCTTTCTTGAGGCTCTCTGCCTATTTCATGATGTTATTCCAATTCTTATTTTCATTCCACGCCACTGGGATATTTTAAATTCAACAGTGAAACGCAACTACTCGAGTAGAAATCAGCAGCCACACGAGATGTGCGATTTCTCTCAGGTGTGGAAGGAATCGATTGGAATAAATGTAAAGCTGACCCAGAGAAATCGCTCCAGATTTAATCAAAAATTTGACAAGAAATATGTTTGCTTGGTCCTTACATTTGTTTGCTGAACTCTCTTTACTGTAAATCATTTTTCCTTCGACATCTATTAAAGTAGTAGTAACTTAAAGCGGTAGTAAAAGAAACCATTCTTTGGAGCTGGTAAACTTTTTTCCTTTAAACCTTTTATCTATTTAAATGAATAAACAAAATTTTGTTCAAAAATATAAATTAAAATCTAGTCTTATATCATGGTAATATTAAATAGAATTTTAGTGACTTCAGTTAAAGGATCATAACGCAAGCATCTCGGTGCACTAAATATTGGTAAACTCAAAATACGAAAACGATGCTATGTCAGTTTTTTTAATCTAAATGTATTAATATTTATAAATCTATTTACGGTTCTACTTATATGCAGACATGGTAAAGTAGCAAATAGATTTCCAAATAATCATTTGTTCAGCCGGATGCTCATACCAAGCCCTGGCGGAACGCAGATGTCACAATAAGGGACAAAATCGTAAAAATACGAAGAAAATATTGAGACATCTTTTGTCTAGGCGGTATTTTGTCAGGCTTTGTGCGATAAGGACAGGCGACAGGCTCACCCACTTCTGTTTCCAGGATAATACTCAAGGAACATTGTGGCTGCAAAATTTCTGGATATCGGACCTATTATTTAACACGCTGAAGATTAATTTCATTAATTTTGCGGTAACTATTATGGAACTTTAAGGCTCTTTGTGCTTTCTAATGTATAACGATTGACATGTAGAATGGTTTTTAAAAATTTTAACGGTTGACTATTTGGGTGTTTGTGCCACTTGGCAAAGAAGTCAGCAACCTCACAAGTCATAGCCGGCTATCCTCTCACTTCGCCAATAAAGCTTACACATAAACATTAGTTATCGCGATTATTAGCGGCGAAAGCAATGCATAGTTTCCGTCTGATTGATAAGGGTGAGGCGGCGAAACTTACGCGGTCACGTGCCCGAAGAGCTACGGAATAAATAACACTGCGCAGGGTCGTACTCAGTTCACCGTACATTCGTTGCTGTGTGGATGATAACCAACAAAACCAGCAATTTGCTAAATCAGCGACCAGACCTCTGGTAATGAGTCTCACCTTGATTAATACATTGTTATTGCATCATTCAATCTCTGGTTTGAATGATTAGTGAGAGAGATTGCTAAAATTTAATAAGTACTGCGCTATTATATTTGCTATTTGGGTACTACTATTTCTTAACTGTTCAGAGTTTTTGACGAATAGTAATGTAGATTAGTTAGTTAGCCTTCGCCCATAAGAAGCGATCCTGCCTGCGACCCTGTGTCAACACGAAACTCCGGAACATATCCTCGAGAGTCGTGCTTCAATTTCTCAACATCTGTCTTGGTCCATGACTTGACTTCGATAAAACGTGATAAGTACAAATATGAAAGTAACATTTCAAGGAAAATATCCTGTTTTTCCTGTTTCCTGAATTGCAATTTACTGACATGATGTTTAAAAATTACGCAATGAAGGTTTCATATCTGTGGAAAATCGCGGGAACTCTTCAACGAAAATGGTCCACTGGCTCGTTTTTGCTGAAAGCCCGTTTGTTCCGTATTGTTCGAGCAAAGCATTGTGATATTATTACCGTTACAACAGAGACAAAGGATTACGACCATTTCAGTTGTCCCGATTCTTTTTTCGGAAGTTTTGTTGGGTTCATAACAACTAACAAGAAATAGATACCTTTGACCAAATTCTTACGATTTAAAATAATGGCTGAAATAATTTAAAATCACAACTTCTAACGCAGATTAGATATGAGAGTGCGTGAGCTTACGCACTATTAACTACATAAACCTCGTAACTTCTACGAAATATCCATAAACGTATTGTTTTTGATTTTTTTTAGTGTTTATTTTTACTGTATTTTAGTAAACATTTTTACGAAAATGGTATTTTCGCAAAAATGTATGAGAATGATCTGTAATACCTTTAAATTTCTATTAGATTACGTGTATATAAGATGTGGTGATAAAGTAGATAAATTATGTTGAATTAATAAATAACCTAACTAAGGCAGATAACTCGTAAGGATTTTGTATTGTAAAGGTATTAAAATGGAACTGATATCAAGCAGTATTTCGATGACCTCTAAACCTACTTTTTCTTCAGGGAGGACCACATTTCATTGTTTTATCAATTTTGTATTTATAAAAAGTCTTGGCGGGCTGCTACAATAACTCTTTGTACCTGAATGTACGTCCAGACAGTAGAAGGCAGACAGTTCACAGGCAGCATTTGAAGCTTTGTGCAAGTTTGTCTGTTGTACAATAATGTTATAACTGAACATGAACTGCTATTTGAGAGCATCTTCCAAAGGTGACCTAAATATGAAACGTTCTGCTTTTATTTCAGTTATTTAGTCCTTTATTGCAAACAACGAAATTCAAAAGAAGCTTTCTGGTACCATTCGAATAGTAAAGAAGATGATAAAAGTATATGTGTTTACTTTAAGGAATATCTAAAGAATTACTTTATATTGTAGGGTTCGAGAGCCTTCGCATTTACTCCCTTTTGATTATAGATTGTAGAGGTAACGAAACTACCCGGGTTTTAAAAATTTGAGAGTAGGTACCTTTCTGGCACAGCGCATCAGCTTTGCAATTTATGATAATGTAGCCAGCGTCTTGGGGACGCGGACTCTTCTGACTGGTATTGATATGAGTGAGGTGAGCTCCTTCTAGACTGTTCGCAAACGTCAACAGTTAGCTTGATTGATTCAATAGTAAATGCATACTATATTTTTTAAAAAATGTAACGGTTTCTATTCCTTGGTTGTATTTTTTTTCAAACATTTATACATTTATGAAACATTTATTTAATTAGGTAACTGGAACTGACAGACAAGGCACAGCTTGCTAAGTCCAGTGCTGCTTCCAGAGCAGCAAAGCCTAGAGACTTGAAATGTGGGGTGTTTATTCCATTTAGGGTGTAGGTAGGGGTTTACTAAGAAAGAACGAGTTTTTAATTTTTATTTCTAAGGGGTCCAAAAAAGGAGTTGAATGTCAACCTCTCTATCTTTCAGGAGAAACCGTTAGTAGTAGACCGCCTAATCTTCCATGCAGGATTTACTTACGAATTTAAGCGTTTTCTGAAATTTTCATAAAATGAGTACAACAAAGACAAAGTCGCGGTGCTAAAACGTGGCCGATAATGTTATAATTCGTTTTTGATTTGTAATTTTCATCTAAGAATCTATTTTAAAATGTTGGTTTCTATTTTATTTATATTCAAAAGCCAAAAACTGCAATACTATGAGTCAAACACTCACAGTAGATTGTTTGTCATGAAAGCTTTTATTAAACCCTTTCGTTTAATTAATATAAGCTCTCGGGACGTACATATTTGCATGAGAACCTAATCCATTTCAGCTAAACCCACACTCCAGCTTCCAAAAACAAGTTTAAACTAGTTCTCTCTACATTGTTACGTTTAATTAACTAGAAGATATGGAATTTTATAACTATTACAGGATATCCCTCCACACATGGTACGAAAATATACCTGAGGAGGGTATCTTCATATTACGCTACAAGCTTAGTTTTTAATTGAAAAAACTGTGTGGGAAATAAAGATAAGCATTTTCTTTCCCATACTTTTAGATTTAGTTATCAACAGGCAGTCTTAACACAAGTTATACAAGGGGACAAGATGATTGTGTGAATGTCTCGTATTGGTCTCTTAGAGATTATAATGTACTTTGTGGAGAACACGTTACTATCTTTGTAATCAGCCATTATCAATTAAAGTTAAAATTCAATTCCGGCGACCTTTGTGGCGCAGCAAGCGAAAGTCCGCCTGAAACGCAGCGGTTGCGGGTTCAATTATCAAAACAATCTGCAGATCGAAATTTTTTTTAGTATCTGCAGATATTTGTTCACGCTGTTTTAAGTGTTTTCTCATTAAAATAAAATAAAAATATGTATTTACTAAGTATAACAGCTATCTACCATCCAGAACATAAGCTCTGTTTTAGCTTGAGGCTAGATGCTTGTTGCGGACGGTACCAGGATGTCCGTAGTACGTCCTGGGAAAGTATCCCAATGTTTTCGACGTGCGCGTCCCTTCTTCCTTTCGCTGGTGTACGCACGCCGCCACGCACCCCTGAATGCGTAATGTGCTAGCTGGGGCACGACGACCTTCCACTCTTCGCGAGAAACCGCAGATTCTTGACTACCAACTTGTTTACTGCCTCTTCGGTGGCTGAGCCAAACACTGAATAATCACTTGACTGTATCTTTATTCGATAGAATCACAACTGAATGTTTACTTTATAGAATTACAGAACTGAATGAATCTCAATGGACAAGGTCGGCCTTTTATATATCCGTCGAACAATACAAAACATTCCAGAAAACTCGACAAATATCTAGAGCAATAACTCTATCCCTTTCATTCAAGTACGCCGTCCTTGTCTTACATTTCCACAATTTTCTAGAAGCTATATCTATCTTTGTCATTCCTACTTGTCTCTGTCTTTCCTTTCGATTCGTTCGAGAACAATAGTAGGTACTTAGATCGGACTCTAACAACTATCACTTAATCTATGTCCTATTGTTTACGGAGACAAGTAGGTAGGTACTTATTCTTTCTATGTTTAACTGCAAATTGGGATATTTACAAATAAATGTATAGAACACATAAAGTATCGATAAAACTTTGAAAACAAAACTAAATTAGTAAGTTTCGTCGCCGACAATGCTGCTGTGCAAATTGCCCAGCATTATTATTGAAGAGATGGAGAAAAACTTCTGGAAAACTTAGCTTAATAAAATAAATTGTCTCAAGTACTTACAAAAATTCATTAACATACTGATACACATATTAACTTCTTATATATTATTTTTATTGGCTTGAGTAAGTGGAATAAATATTCTCTTTTTTTTTGTCTAATACGCTAATCTATCTGTGAGTTATATTTATTAGAGTCGTTATTAGTTTGTTTTCGTAGTATAAAACTATTAATTCTCGCTGCAGAGCGAGACCCTGAGGCACAGAGCGTACCATACCACCTAAATATATGAGACTAGCATTTACCCGCGGCTTCACACGCTTTACTCTATGGAAATGTTTCAACGGTATTTATTGATGGAATGTGAAGTAGCCTATGTATTGTATTGTATGTGTTATTCCAGGGCAAGATCTAAGTCTATTCAAAATATCAATGAACGATCCGTTCAGTAGTTTTTGCGTGAAAGAGGAACAACCATCCATATTTAAATTCATATATTTATACATCCATATAAATTATCAAGTTTGTAATATTATAGTAAGAATAGTAAGGATTAAGTCAAAGAAACAACGTTTTTATGTATTTTATTATTATTTATAGTTCTACGAAGCCCTCAGTGACGGTAACTATCTGTAACTATCCATTATTGAAGAACCAACAACATAATTTCCAATTGCTTCAGGAACCGCACGATCATGTGAATAGCTGCGAGTGACATTTGCGTGCCGCCGCCATTCTAGCCAACAACTGATTCCGCTGATTGTAGCCAATTACTTAAACAATAGGCGAAGTACCTCTCCGAACCTAGAATACAGTTCAAAGTGTACCTCTTGTCAATTGTGCTAAGACTGCTTTAGTGAAAAGTGAGTGTGTTGTGGTAAACTGATATGAACTAAGAGTTAGACCTCGAGTTTCATCTGTTGATCGGTGAGTAACTGCTCTTTGTTTTGTCTTCTCATCATAATTTGATTCTGCACTAACATTTTCATTTTCAAAATTGTATCTTGCAAAATAAGTACATTTAAAAAACTAAAAGCAACTCCCGTTATAAATCCTCTAATACCTCCCCGTGAAAAACAACTCCTATTTCAGTAAAAAGTGCTAATTGTTTCCCGCGTGCGAAGACTAAGTACTAAATAGAGAGAGTGCAGCGCAGAGCTAAAGGCTTACGCCGACAGCGGCCGGCGAGCCTGCGAAATATAAATTGCACGCCGCTGGAATTACCCTCACATTTTATGACACAACACAGGCGGGAAAAAACTTGTGCGCTCGCCTCATCGCCTCGTTTTTCAGAGTACGCTTATAGTTTTTAGGTTCAGCACAAACGGACTACTTGACGCGATGAAGAGCCTTGTGCGTTGTCCAAACTCACGTCACTGTAATTTTTAGATTTCGTTCTACTTTAACATAGAGCATGAGCAGATGAGCATTTCAGAATTACGCCTTTTTCAAAAGCCTTGGACTATTACAAGCATCTTTGACGAAAAAAACGATAACATGGTTTTGTGGTGGATGCAAAAGTGTTTGTTCAAAAACAAAAAAAAAAAAACATTTATTACAAAGATAGCCAACAAACACTGTTTTTGTTTTAAGATCAAATAAAATAATCGTTCTGTTTTGTCAAAAAAGCGATCAAATCAACAGGCAACAAAACAAACTTTGTAAAGCTTTGGTTCTTAAGTTAACTAATAAACAAAACTTCTATAGCTTACATACATTTCTGAAAGTTACAAATGTAAACCTTTTACCTTTTTATCTTTATTCGGCTAAGAGCGTGCAAATAGTAAGTGGGCGCCACTCCAAGTGGCTCGTCTGTTCCAAGCCTTAAACTTTTTTATTTGCAAAATAGATAAAGTAAGGTGCAATTTGCGAGGAAATAGGTTTATGTTCGCTACAATACGATACCTGGCGCGGAGCGGTGAATAGTTTTGTTGGCTTGTAAAGTGTTCAGCAACTTGGGACGTTAGCGGACCGGTGGTATATGGGTGATAACCGCTATCGAGTTCGTATCTATCAGTTATAGAGGAAATGCGAAACCAGTAATTGGGGTCGCAAACTTTTCACATTTCCAACGTCACAAGTTTTAAGATCTTTGTTTTTGTTTCTGATATTTGTATCAAACCTGAATAAAGTCCACCTACGAAATAATAAAACTGAGTTCGCAACAAAAAGGCGCAATACGAAACAGTACAAAGGCAGTCCTCAGGCCCGATCCTTAACCTTAGCAGCCCCTTCGAGGTTCACGACACGCATTAAGGGGAGTACTCCAAGTGCACCTTGTCCCCGAGATGCTGTTATGAGAGACAGGCTCATTCTGCCTCGCAAGGGGACTTCATCACAAAACTCATTTGGCATTCCGCCACACAATGCCTCGTGCGGATTCTGTCTGGCTTAAAATACATGCTTTTTTATCCGGCGACCGAATTTCCAAGGAAAAAATTCTATGATGAGGAGGTTCAAGTTAGGAACTACCAGCGGGAAACACGTTGTTCAGTAAAACTAGGTTTTCTCTGAATCTGGGTGCGGCTTAGATTCGCTTTCCTTTTTGTTCCATCTTGTGACGTGAAGTGAAAGCTAAGTATCGCATCAATATAATTTACGAAATAATATTCCCTTCGTTGTCTGTTGTTTTGGATATAACAACAACTCAGTGTCTTCCAATGCGAGTAGTGTTTGATAATATAATATCACTTGCTACGTACATCTATCTCAGTGTAAATACAAGTACATACATATGCATGTATGTATGTGTATTGCTTATAACAACTATCGGATATAACGTCGGCAACTATACGGTCCCTTCATGTCGCTATATCAGGTTTTGACTGTAGGTTGTATACTAAAACGCACCTTAAACTAAAAACATAAATCAGTTTGTTGAATACATTTTGATTAAACGGATTAAGCTGCAAGTAAGTACCGAAGTACATACTTATAGCTAGCTTCCATAGAAATTTAGTAAATGTTTATGATGTAGTAATTATGAAATGTAGAATATTCATACGGTTTTAATGATAAGTAAACCTTAAGTTCATTATCTTTAATGAGGTTACCGAGCAGGTCAAGTCTTTCTGAATTCGGGCATTGACCCCATACTTACATTTACTTAGCGTGAGAACGTGACCGAAATATGCAAGGAACAAAATTTTAATTACCTCACATATTCAGTTGAACTTATTAAGGAATTAAGTTGCTGATATGACAAACTTAAGATCAAAATTTATAGCTTGAGTTTGTTAAAACGTTTTAGAATTGGCTATAAAAATAATGTCAGAGATACGAAACTGTCCTTAAATTTTGAAGTATTGCTTTCAACGAGCCCCTCGTATAATCGATAAGTACCTACGGATAGATGATAATATCAAATTGGAACTTTATAACGACATCTGACTTGAATGGATTAATTTTCTACTTGATTTGTTGGTGATTACCTGCAAAAATATATCTTGAGTTTCCGGAAAATGAAGCGGTACACATCCCCATCTGATTAAAATGAAGACCCTCAAACATATCCACGAACGAATTATTATCGAGAAAAAAAATCAATTCTGTATGAAAATATTTCTTAAACATGTTTATTTGAATGGGATAAAACGGAAATGGGTAAATAATTCGAGTGAGCGATCTGAAGTCATGGTTCGTTAGAGACGGTAGGTGGGTCTGCAGTCGGAAAAACGGAGGCAAATACAAATCACGCGCAGTCGGGCACACGGGCCCCTGCGCCGCCCGCGGAGGAGGCAGGCGTCTCTTGTTGTTCTAGGAGTTTCATCTCTAGTCGCGTTGCTTCAATATAGAGTACATACTAGAATCGCGTCTGGTCTTTGCGACGCGTGACCCGAGAGCGGGTTCAGCGCATCAGCATTGCCATACAGCGTGGTAATGTAGATAGTCTTGGGGACGCGAAGACTGGTTTTGACATGGATCAATTGAACTACCTTTAGACTGTTTGCAACCGCCTACAGTTAGCTCAATTTATTTTTTTGTATTTCTTCATTGTAATTTTCTTTGTTTATAATGATTTTTCTTTTAGAATCATTGTATTCTTATTTTCACTTTTTTATTGAATTTGATTGTGGATCACGAGCTCCACATCAAGATTCTATAAATTAATGTTTTACCTGTAAATAGTTTACGCTTTTAATTTATTAAGGATTAACAAAAGTCAATAAATATATATTTTGTGTTTTTACTTTGTAAGGAAGAACGACATTCACAATGCTATGGTCGATATAGATCTAGATATATGTAGATATAGTGCATATAATGCGCTATAACATAGAGAATAGAGAACATAACTAGAAGGCCTCACTAAAATGTTAATGTAGTGTGTAGGCGAGAACTAGACTCCTCTTTAATAACTAAGTTAGTAAGTGAATAAACTAGAAATGTATGGAAATTATTCATACTTAACTGAAAAATACCTTTGTTTCCAGAGAAAATAATAATGTTAAAATAAGATTTAGAAAAGTAGGTACAGACAACAGCGTTAATTTGTAACCACCTCACAGAATATGTAATACTGCCATTCAGCAACACGTATGTTCAAACCTCAAGGGTTTGAACATACGTGTTGCTGAAACATAAAAATATTGATTTTAGTTTACATAATTCTCGTTATTATCGTGTTTTATTTTATTACTAGCGACCCGTCCCGGCTTCGCACAGTTTTATTATACTTATAAACCTTCCTCATGAATCACTCTATCTATTAAAAAAGGCATCCAAATCCGTTCAGTAGTTTTAAAGGTTAAAGCATACATAGGAACATAGGGATATAGGGACAGAGAAAGCGACTTTGTTTTATACTATGTAGTGATAAAGTTTTTTCAATTATATATAAATTAAATATTCTTTCTAACAAAATTTTCAGTTGATAAAAATAACATTTCCGTTTTCAGTTTAAGCGTCTGAACGGATATTAAACCGTCTGCAATTCGATGCATTTTTCATTTGATAAATACTGTAAGAGTTTGGCACTTTAGTCACGTGATCTCTACGAAGTTTCTGCTTTCATTGCTATTGTATTTGAAATTTAGTTATTTTTTTTGTTTTGGACACTAATAGGTCATATTATGATGCCATGTCCCAGAGTGATAAACAACACGTAAGTACTATGTGTAAAGCGTGCCAAAGCCAGTTATTTTATATTGTTAAAAATAAGAATTATATTTTGTAATTATACATTTAATCTCTTTCCTTAGAACGAAATTAGCGAAATGCTAATAAGTCCTCCATCACAGTGAGGGCGGTTCCTGCAGGTCGGTATCGGAACCTCTGGGAGTTCTGATCACGGTCCGCTCATCTTTTATTTACAAATGAAAATTGAATTCTTTTTTCAAATTGTGCTCGAGACCCTGCATTCACAATCAGATCATGCTGGACGTACTTTATGCGAAACTGCTTCATATTTCTGCTAAACCGAAAAACCTGAATTAATTATGCAGGTTCAGTTGGGCCGAGCGCGCAATTATTGAAATTGTATTTTTGTTTACGAGGAAGGAGGCGGGGTTCGGGGATTTCTTACTCGGGAAGTTGCACACTATTTATTTTATTTTTACATTTTTCAGGAAATTAACAGCTAACTTAATGAGTAGATATGTGACTAAATACTGATGGCTAATTATAAATTTCCACAAAAAGCTACTGAAACTAATACTGAACAAAGTTATAGGACGACTACTACGGTTGAAATAATATTTATAGTTTGTTAAGAAGATGGACCAAAAAATCTACCACTCACTACTCTTTTCAGTTTAGTGGGAGGATTAATGAAAATATCTATATCAACCTCTCTGGAAAGAACGTTAAAACATCGGCATGATCTTATTAAAATGTGTTCTGCCTGTAGTTGTTTTTACACGTTGGAAGATGAAAGATTTTCGGGTATCTGTGAGTTTTAAAGTTTGTGTTCAGTCCGAGTCGTTGGATTGGAGCAGTTCCGCACAGTCTATTTTGCTGTTAAGGATGCCAGATAGATAACATAGATCTGCTATGGCTCTTCGTTCTTTGAGAGGCAAGAAATTGATGTACAGTAAATTGTTCAATTGTGTTTTAATAAAGCACTTTAAATTTATTTTGAAAAAGCACTGTATGACTGTGCGATTAGATTTTGTCAAAATATAATTGAATTCCGTTGTGAAATATATGAGCAGTGCATTGATATATCGAGCCGCGGTAATATGGATGTAGATTAGCCGCCAGTCGGCAGCGGCAACTGATTGAAAAACAAACAGGCGTGCGTGAGATTTTCATTATTACTAAATGGAAAAACTGTGTACGGTTTCTGTCATCGCATATTCATGGGGCATTTTCGTGAGACCTCAAGATTTGCGCACTGGCTGAGTAAACAACGGTTAATGGAGGGATTTGGGGGTTACGTGACGTGTAACATTCAGTCTCCGCCATTCCGAACAGAGCCGGTGAAAACCTGCGACTCATTAGGGTTGCTGGGCTGCCAGGCTGAGGTTCGAGAAAAACTTTAGGAAAGAGGAACAGACAACTGTGGAGCTTGGAGTTATTCAATGATAAGTTCAAGGAGAAAGTTATTTAGGAACTTCGATTAATGAAATGAATGAAGTGGCCTTGATTTCTGTGAGCTTTTCAAACTATCATAATTTTAACAATAAACTTGCACCTCACTAAAGAATATAATAAAGTAAAAACAACACAAGTCATGAAAAATATGCCGTTGTTGTAAAGGATCGAAATATCTATTACATACTGTCTCGGAACGAAGCAATTTAGCGACTTGTGTAGCAACTGGCAACACCGAGATTGGGTTTGTTTTCAATTGGGTGGCGGTGACCAGAGATGACAAGGCAACCGCAGCCTACCATGTCCTCACTCCAAGAGTATAGGTAGGCACAGATAGGTAGTTCTGACCTTGTTTGTTGTTGTATGTACCTCGATGTGAAGACCGGAGGGAAGCCGTATGTTAAACTAGTAATTAGTCACACACGCTATGATAACTAGGAGAAACCTACCCAATGAAACTCATAAAATTTACATAGCATATTGTCGACAACAATTAGCATGCATTAGTAGATGTTATTGTTACATTCACCACTCTTACACATCCGTAGATGGTACCCGCTACGGGCTACGAAGTGCTACGCCGTAGCACGCCTACGGGGCCGTAGCAACGACTCGGAATAACATTAGGACTCGAATAGAATCAAGGCCTTGACAAGGGCATTCTATTTATGTTTTATTCACTTACATATTTACGAGCTCTGTGGCATTTCGTTGTGATTTGTCAGTTTCTGTAGGAATATGTGATTAACAAAGGTTGAGGTTTGGACACAGAATAGAAACAAATTTGAAAGTTCCATTTCTATTTTCATTATACAGCGGATTTCTTATAGATAAAGTTCAGGAGGGTTTTACGTAAATAGGTAACTAAGCCGATAGAAGTAGAAATAGAATTAATGTTAAAAGTTAAATTAAAGAAACAGTTAAACACCTCGCCGTCTCGGACATCACACAAAAGGAACATCTATTGAGTTCTCTAAGCAAATGACAGTAGAACTTTTCCCGCTTAGCATTCAGAAGCTAGAGTTCAAAAACTTTTTAAGGTGGCTTTGTAGGTGAATAGGGGTGTAGGGTGGCTATGCGGGGGAAGGGAGGGAAGGTTATCACCACTCGCTGTTTGTATACCCGGTCAACGACTTTCGACTATGGCTATTTGACATGAAAAGAAGTTGAACGTCATACGGTGTTTCTATTTTATCCTCGTACTCCGAGATTTTATCCAGCGGAAGTCCGATTCACTTTGACGTATCAGCTTTGCGAATGTTAGGTCTCTTTTTAATACTTTATATTGCATAATGTAACCCAACAGTAAGCACAGTGTATAGCAGCTTGTATGGACCAAATCATGACATGACTAATCTATCTATACTTATAATAAAACTGTAACAGGTCCAATTCTGTACATTGAAGATATTTGGAAATTTTTTTTTGGAGGGCACTCTATTATCGATACTCAAGCCAAAACTGTAATTTTTTTCATTCATGTCTGTCTGTCTGTCTGTCTGTCTGTCTGTCTGTCTGTATCGTAAACGCGCATCACGCCGAAACTACTTGATGGATTGAAATGAAACTCGGCATGATTATAGGTCATACTACGAGGAAGGACATAGGATACTTTTTATCCCGGAATTCGGTAAGGTTCTCATGGGAGAGGGTATGAAAGTAAAATTCCTTTACCGCGCATCACGCCGAAACTGCTGACTGAGTTGGAATTAAACTCGGGACGATTTGAGTTCATAGTACAAGGAAGGACATGGGATACTTTTTATCCCGGAATTCGGTAAGGTTCCCCTGGGAGAGAGGATGAAAGAAAAATTCTTTAACCATGTATCACGACGGAATTGAATGAATTCGAATGGAACTCGGGACGATTGGACATGGATACATTTTATCCCGGAATTCAGTTTGGTTCCCCTGGGCTATACGGGTTTTCAAAAATTTCTCACAGCATCTGAACGACGCGTACACACGCGTCGTTCAGATGCTGTGAGAAATTTTTGAAAACCCGTATAGACCAGGGGAACCAAACTGAATTGAACTGATAAACGTGAAAGTTTGTAAGTATGAATGGATAGATGGATGGATAGATTGATACGCAAAAACTGCTGAACGGATCTGGATGAAATTTGGCACAGATTTAGATTATTATAAGCTGGAATAAGAAATAGGCTTTATTTTATCCCGAAAATCCCACGGGAAAGGGAATTACGCAAGTAAAATCGCGAGTACTCCAAATACTAATCATGCGCAGACGAAGTCGCGGGCACCAGCTAGTACTTATAATAAAACTGTAACAGGTCCAATTCTGTACATTGAAGATATTTTGAAAATTTTTTTAGAGGGCACTCTATTATCGATACTCAAGCCAAAACTGTAATTTTTTTCATTCATGTCTGTCTGTCTGTCTGTCTGTCTGTCTGTCTGTATCGTAAACGCGCATCACGCCGAAACTACTTGATGGATTTAAATGAAACTCGGCATGATTATAGGTCATACTACGAGGAAGGACATAGGATACTTTTTATCCCGGAATTCAGTAAGGTTCTCAAGGGAGAAGGTATGAAAGTAAAATTCCTTTACCACGCATCACGCCGAAACTACTGAATGAGTTGGTATGAAACTCGGGACGATTTGAGTTCATACTACAAGGAAGGACATGGGATACTTTTTATCCCGGAATTCGGTAAGGTTCCCCTGGGAGAGAGGGTGAAAAAAAAATCTTTAACCACGCATCACGACGGAAGTGATTGAATTCGAATGGAACTCGGGACGATTGGGCAATTTGGGCATGGGATACATTTTAACCCGGAATTCAGTTTGGTTCCCCTGGGCTAAACGGGTTGAACTGATAAACGCGAAAGTTTGTGAGTATGAATGGATAGATGGATGGATAGATTGATAGATGGATGGATGTTTGTTACTCTTTCACGCAAAAACTGCTGAACGGATCTGGATGAATTTGGCACAGAGATAGATTTTAAGCTGGAATAACACATAGGCTTTATTTTATCCCGAAAATCCCACGGGAAAGGGAATTACGCAAGTAAAATCGCGAGTACTCGAAATACTAATCATGCGCAGACGAAGTCGCGGGCACCAGCTAGTATACTAATAAACTTACTGCGGCGTTATCATCTCAGGCGGTCTTTCAATCATGTGTCATAGAGATTGTCAAGATTATAAATACGATTAACTGTCTTATGAAATTAATTGAGTTTATTTTGCCTGCAATCTCTAAGACCACCATAATTTGATGAGTAAAATCTATTGTTCGCTGAAAGGGAAAGTCAAGTCAGGATCTCGTTGTTTGTGAAACAATTAGATTAGAAAATACTTCAACAAAAGATATTAGGAAATGTTATTTGATTAAGAAAGTTACGAGTATCAGGTTTATTGGAAATGTAATCTGTTTAAAACGATTATTTACTTATCTCGTTACCTTCACTGTTGGGATCTTTGCCGGCTTGTTTTGAGATACTATACTGGTTCGGGCTTACATACCTTTTGTTCATAATATTCTTAATTAACCTCTTGAACGAAAAACAATGGCTTATTAACGGATTTCAGAGTTTCTTGAAGGTTGTTTCGTCAAAACAATACAGAAGTATTGAAATTAAATTAAATTCAAATGTTTGGCGGGGCTCGCCAAACGTGTTTTTGTAGAAACATTGTAATCTAAAAGTGTTAGTTTTAACGCGATATTTACCAGGAGCTATTAATTCAAGGTTGAAGCGGAGCATCGAACCTATCTCCATTTGCTCCCTATAAATACAAAACAAATTTCCTCACAAGCACTAGGTTTCCTTACTGTAGCCGAATCGATTCCACATGATTATTATCATATGAGCCGCCATTCCAACGTTTACGACTGCCTCGCCCATGTCTTCTGAGACCAATAACTTAGTCATTTTAGTTCCACCGCATCTGCTCCGGTGGTGCTTACTCTCTGGGAAGTACAACATGCGACTCCCCGCGGACTCACCTAGGTACAGACCTCACAGTATACTGCTCTTTCGTATTCCATTCCAATATATTCACATATTATGTTTTGTTTCATTATAGAAAAAAATACTAAACAATAATCTTTATACACAGAAAATAACAATCAAAGAATGGATAGACATTAAAACCGGTAACCGGTTCACTTTCTTTTCCAAATGTATATAATGACTGGACTACGGTATATACAATAAAAACAAAACTGTATTATGAGGTTTTACGGCGCGAATGAGAAGTTGCAAAACGTGCAGAATTGCCGTTTATATTCGCATATTTAACCACGCATTTCCAAGGCTCGAGGTGGTGAAAAGGTGAAAACTTTGGAACACTCGATAAAGGTTTATAGCTGTAATAAAAATCAAAGTGCTAAATAAAAGAAAGCGAAAAACAAAAGAAAGTTGCGTTGGGACCGGTGGGACGCGGGGTGCGGCGGGGCGGGGCGGGGCGGTCGCCACTTTATAGTTTTAATATCGCGCTCCGGTCGCAGGCTACACGTTTATACTGCAAATTAGACCAATTGGAATCTGCTGATTTCGTTCCAGCTAAACAATGGAAAAACTAACATTTAAATGCAAGCTTTATAGATAATACCTATCTTGTAGCTTTATAGACTACAAGCGGTAATTAAACTGTGCTTATTTGACTCTTTGTAAGCTTTTATTTCGTATACTTTACCAAATTTTTATCACCAAGAAACATTTCCAAAATGAAAACTGATTACATTATTTAACTACGACGACGCTAGACTTTGTTTTTATGCGAGCTCGTACCTATAATATCTTTAGTCCTTCTAACTATACTATTTAGTTAATGTCATCCTCAGTTGAATGATATTGTCTTCGAAGCGATTATCTCCATCGGTAGGTAGCGAGGATGGCGCATGTGTAATATTAATGTGATAATACGGCTCAGCGATCCTCCATAACCACTTCACCCACATTATCGGGCACGGCAGGGTTTAGTTTCGGTAAGCATTATTATAATGGCGACCGAACTGTGATTTGAATGTCTATGGTCTGCCGAGACCCGCGCCCGCCCGGGGGAGTCTACAGGGTTTAAACATGAAGGTTGGCATCGATGGAGTTATATAACGCTATTAGATAACAACAAGAAACAAGAAAATATTTATTTATTGGATTAATGTATATTTTTTGTAACTACTAATATGTATAAGATTACACATTTGATTTTAACATAAGATTTAAAACTGAAATTCTGTTCTGATTATGATTCAAAACTTTCTCATAATAAAGTCCAAATAAATTGCATACTCAACCTTTCTGCAGTAAAAGCAAATCAAAATTTGAGGATAAATTGAACTAAGTTTTTTAAACTTACGCGATCAGAACACATTATTATAAATATTTATGTACGGGTATTTATCGCGTTCATTTACCTATTTTTCCCGACGTTTCGTGACGAGGTGTGTAAGCCTGTCGAAACGTCGGGAAAAATAGGTAAATGAACGCGATAAATACCCGTACATAAATATTTATAATAATATTGAACTAACTTGAAACATGTCCGCGATTGACCGAAAACAATTCCCGGACATACCCGTAAAAAATCACGAGGTTTTTTATGAAGGAACATCAAAATATACCAGGAACATATACCAGGAACATCAAAATACATATTATATAATCATAAAACATATATAATCATAAAACAATAAACATAATACAATAAACATATATAATATAATACAATACAAATACAATACAATACAAACATAATACAATAAACATACATAATACAATAAACATATATAATCATAAAACATATACCAGGAACATCAAAATAAATAAATAATACTGCATTTGACACAGCATCAGCTGGTGCCAAGTAAGCAGAGCTGGGTACATCAGATGAATGACACACATTTATGCACTCGGAACTGGAACAAATTCCTGCAGGCCACTTTCTTCTAGCCTGCGGGCTGATTCAAACTTTCGTCCCGACATCATATCTTTGCCGAATACTACTTATAGCCGGAATATTCATTCATTCTCATCCACGAGACTTAGCCCTGATTTTGGGTACTCGATAGTATGAAGACGTCATCGAGGCGTTATATTTTTAAATGAAATTTGATATTCGTTACAAGGACATTATAATTCTAATCCCATACAAAAATGGCAGGCCTTGGCTGGTCTCTGTACTATTAATAACAAAGAAATCACATAATAACTGTAAATATAAATATAGAGCCTTGCCTCTCTGTAGGATAAGTTTATTTAAGAACTAATGTTTAATAAGGATTTGTAATAAAGGATAATATATCTATCTATCAAAGACCAATCCGCTTCTTGTGGCGTTCACAGCATACAGGTAACGGGCACTATTAGTAGCCCATTCGCGCCGGACCTCGAGAGCCACTGTTTGTTTCCTTTTATATTTTCCAGGATTTATCCCGGCCAGCCGCGACGCCCCCGGGCAGATAATTTCGTAGAGGGTACGTGAGCCAGTTAGCCCCGGTAGGTTTTCTAGTATGAAACCGGATTGTTCAGTGTCCATAAAGCTCCAGGTATTTTTTATGATTTTTGAGCCGCGCTTGCTAAGCTACTCCTGGTTTAGTATTTCATATATGTTGATTCAAAATCTCTTTTCCAAAATCGTATTTCATTTTTCAAAACTTAGGCCTGAACACAAAATCTATAAACATTTTAGGAAAACAGAAAAAAGGACCTGTCTTGTTATTGTTTTCTAAATCGACGAAGACTACCGAAAAAATATTGACCTGTCACACTCTTAACGAATGTCTCGAAAAGGATATTTCGAATATATCGCTCGGACATGTGTCAAACTTACCCTACTTATATTTTATAGATTGCCTTCAATGGAGATTAATATTATTATTAAAGCCAAAAAGTACTTACAAAAATTCTTTGATAGTCAATAAAAAACAATTTGTTGGAGCATTTAGGTGGGCGTTTTTTAAACAATTAAGAAGATTTATTCACCATCACACAGGCTGCCGGTGAAGGCTACGCACTGCCGAAATTAGCGTCCTGTGACAAACGCGACGCTATTACGTATCAGGTGGGATGAATGCATTCATTTCACTGACATAGCTAAGGTAAACACAGCACAGCTTTGTATTAATACGAACAACTATGTAAGTATGTTGTCGCAGTAGTTTGATCATAAATACTGTAGAGCCAGCAACAAAACAACATACAGTTCTGCGTATAAATTTCTACTAAAATCGATGATTCAAACGAATTTCGCAAGGTGTACAACAGCTTTCATTCTCAAATTCTACACGTCTTTTCATTCATGATCTAAGTTAAACGTAAAAAGTTAGTAACACTATGCGAATGGGTTAACGCTTTCAAATCGCGTGATTGTTTGAACTCTTGCTAAATTCCCATTAGCTAGAGCCTTATCATAATGTTAAGGATTATGGTAGGACTAGCATTTTGGCAGCCGCAGACAGTTCCAACTCTAGAGGCCTTGGCTCGGCGGGGTGGGACGTAAATCGTTTCTCTACCGTACACGATACCCCTTTGAGGACCTCTACCTACATATGTATTACTATTCAACTACATACTTAAAATAAATACACTTTACTATTATTATAGCGAATCTAATGAACGTTGATTAGTTGACTGTTGATTTTATAACCACTAATAAGGCATTGATACGGTTCTATGGACAATGATCTGTCAGGCTGCCCAACTACTGAATCTTCGTTCAAAGTCAACCTAATGATCACTTGTCAATGATGATCATCGGTCAAAAACTGGCTGTTTACTCTCTTACTTTAATTGCACTCTAAGGAAGGCGTGTAAGATACTCTGATAATGATGATAATAAGTGCTACAAGCGTCGCCGCAAGGTCGGCAAACAAATCAAATTAAAACGTATGGAGGCTAAACCTCTATAGACGTATCAGTAAAGTCACATCGTTATTTATTAGTGTATGCGGAATATGTCAAGGCAGACAATACCTGAATGAAAACCCCTGTCGCGCAGCGGGGGAAGGTAAGCCTCCGGCCCAGTGGGGTTCGATTCCCACCTCGGAATAATTGTTAGTACGATCTCCATATATTTTGTTCATGGTGATATGGGTTTTCATTTTGTATAATAAAAAAACCATCAATGCAGTATAATGTATCGAGTATCTATTTACTTAAGTATCTATTTACTTATTACTTACCCATAACGCTTATTGCACTGTGAATTGTCCAGAATATATTTACTATCCAATTTTTTGGGCTTCCTAATCAACCTAAGCCCTAACTTTTATAGACTTATTATATTTATCGTGCTGTCAAAAATAACGAGCGTTTATTTTACGTCTCTACTATAAGCCTGTCTTTTAAGATGTCATATAATCAATACAACCTTTCGAGCGCCAGGCTAACCTGCTCTCGTAAAGTAGAAAGCACACAGTGCGTAATTCGTTTCTATTTCAGCCCAAGCCACATCATAAATAGACGCTCTTCTCCATATCTATCTCAGATCTAAGCTCTAAGCTCCTCTTTAAAGGTAGAAGCGTCGAGTTCGCGGAGATCAGATTCCACTTTGTCAGTCCAGGTATACCGCCGGCCGCAGGGGCAGTTGACTGGTCTATACCTCGATGGTTTCCTTTGAAACATACTCATTAACAGCCCCTACCTCTATTCTCTGCATATCGGCAGTAAAATACCTATAGTTTATTTGATTTGTTCTTTAGCTATTGTTTCACACAACATGTCACACCGGGCGGCTTGGGCTTTAGTATGTCTGCGGCTTTAGCAAGGACGCCATAAAGTGGGATACTGGGTGGCAATACATTTACATTTCGTTTTTACGACGGGCCGGTATCGGTTCTCTCGAGATAACAGCTCACGAATGTATGACGGAAACACACGAACGTTACACAAGGTCTAAGTTTGGTAAAGAAGTTCCCAATCATTCTGAAAGTTACGTATGTGTCATTAATATTTATATGTACTAGAACTTTAGTCCAAGAATTTTCAGAAATCCTTGAAAGTAGTTTTATAAATTCATCGCGCTGTTAATTACATACTATACCACCTCATATAACATGTAAATAAGTGTTTAATAACTTAAATCATACATTTACAGGCGTTTAAAAGGTATTTACACTTGTCACCTTGTAACGATGGTTTAGTCTCAGATACATTTTCATATATGATAATTAAACTATGTTGATACATAAGGTACAGAAGGTTTTCTCAAAACTTATGATGATTTGAAATGTACCCGAGTCTCTTCAAGACGAGAGTGAATAGGTGTCTTCTAGACTTTCGTGATACATCTTCGGCCACGTCATCACTTACCATCAGGTGAGACTGTGGTCCAACGAAGGTCTATTGTTAATAAAAAAATAAATAAAAAAGTAATGTACCCGATCAACATTATACTTCTGTAGATTTCTATAGTACTTCTCTCTAAATGAACAAAGCCGGATTTAAAAAGATAAATAATACTCCCATCTCTTGTATGCCCTCTGCGGGTAGAGGACGTAAAGTGCGAGTTAGGGACATGTATAAAGTAGGGAGGTGACGCGCGGCCTACTTTCGGCTTTTTATGTGAGGACTCTATCGTATCGTATCGGCCTCATCTGAGGACGCCTGCTCGCTGCTCGGATGACACGCACTGTTTGTTGGAAACTAACGTTATCACATGAATAGCTCAGTTTCATTAGGTTTCATTCATCATCATCATTGTCCATTTTCATCTTTGAAAGTTGATTTAAGCGGATCAGAGGTTCAATTGAACAGGGTTATTTTAAAAGTAAGGAATACTAGTTATAAAATTTTTATTATTTTCTATCAACCAAATTCAAAAAAGTGTCCTAAACATTAATACTGTTATTTATAAACAAAGACTAACGTATGATTAATTTTACTCCAAGTCATAAGTCCGTAGTAGTTAGATTCAGTATTAATAAATAAAGAGTAAGAAGGAAGTAAGCTAATCCGCATTTACTAGTATATATATACTCGGTTAGTCTTGGATTAACTAGTCTAAGAGTAGTTGCGTAATAAGCTCGGAATACAGCTTTTTTATTAATAAGGCTATATTAGACTATAGACTGAATTTTTTACTACTTACACGTAACAAACTGCTGACGTCTTACGTCTTGCCGCTTGTCAGTCAATAAAGTGGTAAACGAGTATCTACCACTGCCACCATGTATTCTGTGATCTTGTGATCACTCAAAGTCCTCACGCTCGAGCATCACCAGCGATTACCAGCTTTCTGTGAAAATGCGGCCGCAGATAGTGGATCGCTCACGTATGAACGGGAATACAAAAACTTGACCTAGTTTAGTTGCAACTGAGTTCAGTTCTCCGCTGAATCCCTGATGTGCTTCTCCACAGAAATCTACAGTGGGTGCTGTGTAAAAAATAACTACCAGGATAATTGCTTTTACTTCCGGATTTTATTACAAAGGTATCGAATGTAGTGAAACAAACACGTCACTTATTTATTTAATTGTTGTGTGAACGACTGCTTGTTTTATGTATTACCCTGTGGCGTTTGATTGTTTAGGAAATCGGAAATAAAAACTTTTTTTAGGATTACAAAATAAGCACTTAAATAAGACAAATTTTAAAAATAAGTAGTTTTAAAAATATAATAAGAACGTTCAAATTGATTTTATCTCCCCTTTAATATTTTGACTTCATATGGAAGAAGCGAAAATAAAACGCTAGCCCGTTTATGTTTAGGTAGCTTATGTGTCTATACGTGGTAGGATAAGGGTATTGTTGCTATTTCGACGACCGATGTGGCGCGGTGGGCGAAGGTAGCGACGCAGGAGATTGCGGGTTCGATTCCAATGTTTGTATGATCTGCAAACATTTTGTTCCGGGGTTCTGGTTCTGTTTCTGTTTTCAAAGTATAAGATAAAACATAAAAATACCTATCTATGTAATCTATTGTATAAGTCATCTAGCCCATAACACAAGATCTGCTTATCATCAATGCTGGACAATCCATGCAACATCATCTAGCCCCGAGCTAAGCAGAGCTTGTGTTATTGGTAATACATAACTGATATTTTCAATACTACATACAAAGATGTTTTTATAACTTTTGGAAAACAACCGGAGCACCCTATTTTACAGATGGTACAAATGTTTGTCTCGAGGCGGGAATGGACCGCAACCTCGGCCCTTCGCCCACTGCGCCTCAGAGGTCGTCAACTAACGTTCTCTACTACGCTTTTAACAACCTACTTTAAGGAACCCACCAAAAGAACATTACACGGAAGAAAGAGATCTTTGTTTACGGTAAAACTGAAGCAAACAAATAAGTATTTGGAAAGAACTCGGAATCTATAACTCAATGGCAAGTTGGGCGAAGTTCGACAGCTCCTGGGAAAGTGCCTGCTTCGGGCCGGGGCTACACAAACCTATGTCTTCATTCTTTGCCTTGTAGTAAACAACAGTCGAATAAATATTGCTGAATATTATTTTGAATTTGAAACTTTTACTTCTGAAACACGGCACACAACAGGAGCTACATATTATTTCTATGAAATATTGAAAACATTCAAAACAACTGCAAAGCTTATGAAACTGAAAATTAAATTGTGCATGAGCTTTGTATCAAATTTTATAACACTTTACTGAAACTTGTCGTTCAACTACTGTTTATATTATTACCAGCGACCCGCCCCGGCTTTGCACGGTTTTATTATAAGTATATAAACCTTCCTCTTAAATCAATCCATCTATTAAAAAAAACCGCATCAAAATCCGTTGCGTAGTTTTAAAGATTTAAGCATTCAAAGGGACATAATGACATAGGGACAGAAAAATCGACTTTGTTTTATACTATGTAGTGATAATATTATTTCG
The DNA here is from genome assembly GCA_944547425.1 of Eupithecia centaureata. Classification (NCBI taxonomy): domain Eukaryota; kingdom Metazoa; phylum Arthropoda; class Insecta; order Lepidoptera; family Geometridae; genus Eupithecia; species Eupithecia centaureata. The sequence goes on along the minus strand of OX155676.1, from coordinate 541,896 downwards.
ACAAGAGAAATTCGTCAACGCAGATAATTGCAGGCGTTTCAGTGATATTTTCATATAGTTTCCTTAAAAGTCTTGCCTTTCCCCCGCGCAGTTATCAGCACATTCCGGCCGTTCATATTGATTACAAGTAATACAAGCAAAACGACATGAGCATTTTCCAATTTGAGCGCGGTGAGCTTTTATGTCGACAGCATTACGTGAGCAGAAATGTGAGCAATAAGATTAAAAATAAATTATGTTTCGTGTAAGGGCGGTCATAAAGAAGCTGGCACGTTCCACCTCGTGTTTGTGTGCCTCGTAAAGGATGAGCAACCTTTGTTTCTCCTTAATGGCTCTATTGGTGGATGTTATTTTGCGTATTTGCCTTTCAAGTTTCTTGGCTTTGAACAAGTTTTTGGAAAATCTTAAGTTTAATAAACTTTTTATTTACATTTCAACGAACACGAAGAGCTTACACTCGACGTGAATAAAGGAGGCACTTACTTAAGTCAGTAAATTGAGTAGAACTCGTCTGTGCTTCGTCGGCAGTACGTTCCAACGGCGGTGATGAGAGGAAGTCAACAATTTAAAACTCCCATTCAAATGAGAGTTGTGAACAACACAGCTACTGCGGTTTTCTCGACCTGAATAGTTTAGTGAAATTCAGCGAACACTCAGTTGGCCTTGTGCCGAATGTTGCAGTTAAATAATTTGTGATAACCGCTTTCATTTATTCACCTTTTACTCGGGGAGAGTCATTTCCGTCGCGTAGCCGTTTACCTGACTGTATACAGTTTTACTTTCAATTCACCTGAATGCTCACACAAGAGTATTCAGCTTGTACACATCATGAATTTCACGAAGCAATTTTGTATTAAATTAAATTATTTGTAAAGTGCAGGCGCCATTCCTCTCCCTACCAATTGGTCCAGTTGGCATTCAAATGGCGCGGGCTCACTAACGGTCGGTGCCAAAAGTGTAAGTTGTTCATGAGGGTACCTCCTGTTTAACAAGCATGGTTGCTGCTTAATGGCGTTATTATTAATCCAGATGTTTGTTGATTTGCCTGCATCCAATCACAGTGGTGCAAACAAACATTATTAAACTAAACTGTGAGAGTTTTTTCCCGCGCACAGCTGCGCTTCCTGTAATTTGTCGGCAAAGCACAGCGGAAGTTTACGACACCTAACTGTTTGTGCGCCCACAACTTTATTATTATCTGAATCATTTATAATGAGTTAAGAATAATAATTAACCATTGCATTCGTAAGAACATAATACTTACATTTTTCGATATTCGTAATAATTCATACGATATTCATAAAATTATTCATCATCCATTATTGAACGCTGTCGTCGGATCCAAAAAACGTGATTGATTAAATACATTTGGTTAGATGTTATAAGGTATTTCTTCCTAAAAATCACACTTTGCTAGGTCTTTAGTCTAGTTTTACAACTAATCTGGTTAGGTTAGCTTCAAGACAAGTTTGCAATTAATTTGACGTCTTTTTTAAATTTTGAATAATTTAAAATTAATTATCCACAAAGGATAATTATTAATCTGCCATTATGTGTGCGGTTTGTCTGTCTCATCAAAATGATTAAATTGCAACTTATTGTTCCGGATATACAGCACAACTTTAAGACCCCAAAAATAAAAATAAACAAAAACATTTTACCAAGAAAGAGTTGCGGGACACGCTAAATGTTAAAACAAAAATGTACTTAAGTACATTATTTTGGTTTATGCCTTGAGCCCGTATCATTCCACTGTCCGACTAAGGTCAGAGCCGCTCCTCCACATAATTTCATTACTTAAAAAATTCATTACTTTGCAAAAGTTCTCTTTGTCCGCAAGATGTGCCTTTGTAATCACATTACGCAAATGGAGAGGACGTGCCGCGGATCTCTTCTCTAACAGTTTTCTATTCTAACTTCACATTATCTATAAAACTTATATTCTTGTTTAAATTAAAACTAAAAGTTTAAAGAAAATGGTTTTCTTCGTTATTGATTTTTCAACAAATTATACCTTGTTATAGGTAAATTTTAGGGCTAGTTTAGCATAATACAAAATAAGTGTTAAATCATTTACTTAGTAGTTGGACCGAGTTTTGAGTGAATCGATCCAAGGAATATTAATTTTCCATACAAAATTTACCACCCTTTTAACCCCCTGAGGCTCGTTAAAAGTTTGATTAGCCTATGTGTTATTCTACATTATGAACTATTACCTTCCAAGAAAAAATTATATTATGAGTAACTTTGGCAGTTCCGGAGATCCGTTATAACAAATATTCACACACATTTTCACATTTATAATATTAATAGGAAGTAGGATTGAAATTTCATAAATGAAAAAAACCTATCGGCTCTTTGCTTATTGCAGAGGAGTCATTAATTATTAGCGATTGGTAATCAGTGTTGCCATATTTCAGTATTGACTGCAGGTTTTATTTCAAAAGCTTTAAGAGGATTTTCAGCTAAAATATCAAGTTCCCGCAAAATATCTAGAAAAGATTGTGAACCGAAAAGAAAAGATTATCTTTCTTGTTCACTGTCTGACAAAAACAGATAAATTCTACCGATGTTCCTGGCGGCGCTGTAACTATGTATGTAGGTACTTACCCACATTCTGCCGCTTACTAGCCGCTTACTACCTTTGCCAGGCAAATTTGATTTCGGGCCAGGAATGCTCTTTTGAGAGTAATGTGTCTCGAGTGCTCTGTCCTTTGGATACTTGTTAAATCTTTAAATGTTTTAGTTAGTGTACAACTGCTTTTAAGCTAACAAAAAACGGAATCTCCCAATTTTGGTAGGTTTAGGTCATTATTAAATACTACTATTGATTACGGAAAGTTGCAATATACATAACATTCCGTTCTAAAAATATTGTTCCTATAAATGGTCAAACGGTTTACTATTTTCTTCTGTCTTTTGTCAATTTAATTGTACCAAAAAAGGTCGTATTTAAATGAAATGACTCCCACTTCCTTTGTAGTTGCGCACTGAAATAGGATCCGCTCAGGGTTGGGACCGGGCGGTCAATGCCGCCACACTAGAGGAGGTGCGCAAAAATGAGGGTTCTATCAATTAAAAGGCTCGGCGCGCTGTAATCCATCACGCGGGAGCGTGACGCGGACAAATGAAGTGCGATTTGATCGGGCACCGCGGTCCGGCCGGCCCCCACTCTGGGGGAACATATCTGTATCTCTAACAGTAGGTTATAGATACACAAGCACTACTTTTGTATTGGTCCTGTGGGTCGAGCCATGGTCAGCATTGGCTTGTGCTGGCTGTTAAATTTGTTATCAAAACTTATATTAGTCATCTGGTACCCATAACACAACCTCTGCTTATCTTGGGACTAGATGATTCTGTGTGGACTGTCCGGAATTATTATTATTATAATTCCGTAGTCCGTAGTATTATGAGAAAAGTAAGATAATAGTAACCGAATAAACATGCTCATAAACAGCAGGAATCTAACTACAAGACAAGCGATTTTATTTTAATTGGTTAATGTGTGCGCGACAAAGCTGAGTGGTTTGAGGATCGTAATACTCTCTTCTGACCTGGTTAATAGGAATGGTAGCCTCAGCGTCGGGTCCTAATCCGACGTCCATTCACAAGTTGTGCAGTCTCCGAGAAAAACAAGCACCTCATTAGGACCGCTGAGGAACTGATGTTTTATTCAGTCAGTCGGGGAACTAAACTAATTTGACTTTTAAACTTACAAGTATTTCATTTGGACTTTCGCAGTTACTTCTATGATTCTTGAAACTGAATTATTATAATTGAAGTTTGTTCATAAGTCGTAACCTTGACCATATTTAACCCATGGTGGTTCATGGTTTTTTTCTAGAGTAATAGGTCTGTCGACCCAAAGATAAGAAAAACGATTTATCTGGCCCGGTGCGTTCAAATTCAGGTCCTGAAATTGGATTTCGTTGTACATACGAGTACGTAGGGTTTGGATAATAGCGCTTTGGATTCGGCACCAGCCCAGTTTAGTTTCGATTGTGGGGGCTTTAAAGCCTACCGAGCTTTCGGAATCGTTCGCCGGGCTCTGGAGGCTTGCGGGATATCGGAAATGTCTTACCGTGCGAGTCTCGTCGGAGCACGTCGTAATAGCGGAAGTTAACACTGCACGTTCAAATATTTGGCGCGTCCGTAATAGGTACCTATACAAATAGAGCTGGGGAGGGTTCATCCATTGTAAACACATGGTCCATGGTTATGAAGGTTGAATCAACATGTTCTTTGTCTTTGTTTCAGTAATATTTAGAAGCTACGCCGTAGCATTTGGCGTAGCCAGAATACTTCATTAAAAAGGTTTGAAGTGACGAAATATCATAATGAACGAAGAGTTTAACCAAGATTATGTATAGTAAATAAAAAATAGTGAAAACTACTAAGTATGTAGTCTTCATGTAGCTCATAGGTAAGCAGAGCTCTACGTACGGTTGGGCTGATATACTTCTCAATAATATATTGGCTACGTCAGCTTCAGTGCATGCAAAATAAACAAAAACAATAATTAGCCTTTTTACTCTCTGATTTAATTTTCCACTCGGTCAAGTAGAAACTGAATAAAACCGAACGAAAAGAAACATTTTAAGGCGACAAACATTTCTTCAAGGGAATTCCGTTAAATAATTTTTTAAACACAAAACGTCTGCAATGTTTAATGTGCACTGAAAGAGCGCTGTTGTATATCAAAGTGAAGTGAACCGAGCGCGAGAAAAACAAGAAAGAGCAGTGTTCATTATCATCTCTGTAATATGACAGGAGTTGGCAGCGGCGCTACACTACTGCGGATAATTTAGTAGAACACTACGTGCGCTGAATTATGGAGGGTAATCCGCGACCGTTCAGCCTTTTGGAACTGCCTGCAAGTGCATTATTATAAAATGCCTACATTTAATAACATTTTAAATTATTTAATGGGACTTTTGTTAACATCTTAGCAGGTTGCTTAGCAGGTTAGCAGGTAGCTTAGCAGGTCAATGCATTATAATGAGCAGAGGTCTTTTTTACAAAAACTTGAGATTTTGTTACCCAGATATAGGTACCATTGAATGATTCATCGAGTCATTCAATGAATACTACACCGCAGTCAAAGCGCCGCCTCCTTGTTTTCTCCCTCGTCGCTTGGAGGTCTGTACCTAGAGTAATCACTCTATTAGTAGAAAGCTATTACCGGCATAGGATCGGCGACGCTAATTTAATTGTAAGTGAATGAGGGCTCACCGCAGGTTGAGAGGCTCCTGAGTGGGTTTGTGACGTTGTTGGGACACTGTCGTGAGTTTGTGTACCCGTTTCAAATTCAACATCATCATCATCGCCATCCGCAGCGGCAGTTTACCCACAGCTGGGTGTGCTCATCGGAATATGTGCCATCCACCGCAGTGCTATGCTATAGCCGCATCCATTCGCTCTGTGACGCGTTCCTAAATCTCGCAACTAGTTACAATTGTAAGTGTTCACAGTTTTTTGTTTAATTCTTTGTAGACGACACGGTATAATTATTTGGATAGATAGTTGTAAGTTAGACGTTTCAGCTATGACAAACGGATTGATATAGTACCAATAAAATGCATTGACACTTAGTGAAGTATCAATGCATTTATTGAAACTTTATCAATCAATTTGTGATTAAAGTCTTAGTAGTAGTGACTACTAATACTACAATCAAAAACTAACTACTTCTTCCAGATTCCGGATTCAAACCTTCTTTTTCCCCGTAGCGAGTAACATCATAGTTAACACGTAAAATATGTGTTCAATTTGGTTCAGGCGGCCGCAGCGATTTGTACAATATTCGTGTGAGTCGCAGCACGAGCAATAAATACGTCAGAGGAACGTCACCATCGCAAACATCTCCGTGATAATAAATTACCCTTCGAAGGAATACTTACACTGCGGGTTATTTACGAGGACGAGGCTGGAGCCGTACATCACACCAGCTGCGCCATTTACATCGAAATAGATGTTGTATCTATGATCTTAGATATATAATTAACTAGCGACCCGCCCCGGCTTTGCACGGTTGTATTATAAGTATATAAACCTTCCTCTTGAATCATTCTATCTATTAAAAAAACCGCATCAAAATCTGTTGCGTAGTTTTAAGGATTTAAGCAGTCAAAGGGACATAAGGATATAGGGACATAGGGACAGAAAAAGCGACTTTATTTTATACTAGAGGTATGTAGTGATTAACTATAGGAGGGGAGGGGGTGAAGAGCATCATCTCCCGCCATTCTGACCTGGGTTTCTTTTAAACAGTAGATAATAGATGTGTAGTTTTTTTTAATCCTTCATCGTGATACACCCTCGACCACTTCGTCACTTACCATTAGGTGAAATTGTGGTCAACGATGGTCTGATTGACCTGCATAATCTGCCGTCAAATACAGAAAATACTTTACTTTTGTATTAAAGGTAAATATAATCTTAAAAGTAATGTAGAGGTAAATGTTCCAATCTAAAGAGTAATAGAATTATGCCGTAAGCAGAACTTTTGCCACTTTCAAGCAAAGTGATGGTGAATAATTTGTCACATAAACTCAGTCAGTGTTACAAATAACTTGGAACTTTACAAGCTTGTTTAGTTGTTGTCCAACTGCCTACACTAGCATTAAAAGTTCTTGGAACTAATAATTACTCCTGTGAGTTAGTTGTAAGCCTCTAGTCTAGCTTCAGGTGTTTATGATCCTCATACGTTCAATAGGACGTCGACACAAATGTTTAAATCGGATACAAAAGGTTAAATGCTGAATATTGTAACACTGAGCGGCTACAACTATACTATCGATAGATTTTATAACAACTCTAGCTGATCCAGCCACTTTGCCTGCGTAGACTTGAGTGTGTGACCTATCCTTCAAATCTTTCAAATAAGATAATGTTCACAATGTAAAAGGTTTAATTTTCGTAGGCTAAACCACTTTTTTTTCTATAATAAAATGGTAACGTGGTAAAAATGGCTCTCTACGTACGTTTGTAAAAGTTCCGTCAAAATCAGTCCAGAAATTTCTGAAATTAGCTGGAACAAACAGACAGTGCGAATAGAAAAAAAAATTACTAGACAACACATACATACATCACATTCATTCAAACGCGAGAACATCCACAATAACGCAGAAGCCCGAACAACATCCTGAACCAGTAGTTGTGTTGGACACGTCAGGTGTTTTGTGTGCATATTTGGCCCACAGACTGTACGTCTAGAAGGAAATACAATACGCCTTAAATTGTGGGATTTTGACTGAGATGTTCAAGCTTTATATGAAAGCTTTATTCATTGACTCCATTTGAGTAGCGCGCCACAGACATACGTTACTCAAGCATAAATCGACGACAGAACCAGCTTTCAAAATATGGGCCTAAGTTTGAGAAGGGGCCAAAATCTGCTTATTTAATTTTGCACAATAAGAGCCCAATTACACAATCGTGTCGTAACTGGAATAGTCTTGAACATATCAACATCAGATTCGGACATCGGTTAGTTATAACAACGGCTAGGTAACTAATGAGTCGTGTACATCCAATCGCATAGCTACCAATAATTGTATTAGCTATAGAGGTAGTTCGTGTTTATAGTTCCAATGGTACCTAGTCATGTATGAGTCGGCAAGCGGTGTGGATCAAACCTTCTTTGGGTCGTGTCGTGCCGCGGCCCTGACTACTGCTCTGCATTATTGAAGGCGACCTACACTTGTTACACAGTAGGTGCTATATATTATGTATTATTACTACCTGATGGCTACTTTCATTCTGATTATCAGCGTACTTTTCTTTACAACGATGGCACGTTGTTCTATGGTTCGTATTAAATATTTTATCTAGTTTTAATATTATTGCAGCCTCAGAATGAAAATGAATGAATTCAGATTTGCCCTATCTTGTGACTATGAAAACATCAAACATATTGTTAAAAAGTTAACTACAAAATATCAGTATATCTAGAGGAAAGGCTTGGGACAAGTTTAGCTTCAACTCGAAAACTAACATCCGAAGTTGGTAGATCTGTTATTCTCTTCTTTATATTATACCTTTAAAAGAAAGGAATGAAAATAAATCAAGTGATCATTTTATTTCTATTTTAACTCTACGTTTTTCTATCATTTGTATTTTCTAACGTGTCCAAGGAGTGCTGTAATGAAATCATCTCAGCAATCAGCACTCTGAGTTCAAACGATGGGTTTTTTAATAATCACATCGCAGGTAGGCTATTCATATTAATCTGGATTTAAAGCAACTTCAGATTTGTATCCATGCAGGTGAAATTAAATTCATTTACCTATGTAACTTTTCAGTGTGGTAAACGCTACCTAGCTGCAGAATATAATTTCAAAAGACGCGAGGTAAACCGTTTTCTACATTAGGTACTATTTTCCACGTAAGACGTTTACCTTACAAATGTCTGTGTGTTTTACCATCTCATTATGTATCCGAGAGCAAAGCGTCGAGGGTAAATTCTTGACTCTCGTTTGCGTAATACCGCCATTGTGCCTCACCTTTGAAGATAAAATCCTTTCATACTCCGTTCGTTACCTCTTCGCGGTCTGATAGGGCTCAGCGGAATTGTACTAGAAATTAAACTTGGAATAAACACGCTTACGACCGTACAGAACTAATCGCCGGTAAACACTGGAGATAAAGAGCAATGGCAAGCATGTCGGGTGAATGCAGCTATTCATAGGGCAGCATTGACTAGCGCTGAATCTGAGATGAAATATCAACATTGCTCTGATGTTTGAATGGCATCTGTAGAACCGATAGCGGAGATGCCAAGAAGCGCAATATATGGGCTCATCACAGAATACTTGGCATTGCTGTGTGAGCAATCGCAGGCAAGGCTAATAGCGAGCCTGTGAACATTGGAACATTGGGCACGCGGCGAGGGCTGTCGGGTGCAGTAATTAGTCCGCCATCATGAGTGACGGATGCTCACTAACCTTCTAATTTCACTATTTGAATCGGAACGTTGCGGATTGCGGACTCGATTCGATACTGAATTGCAGTTTAATTGCTTGTGCTTGTGGCACACTTTGATTACTATTTTAAGTGCCACTATAAACTGGGAAAATTCGGAAACTTTCATTTTCTTGCAAGTGCAAATGTAAGTTTCCAAATTTTCGCAGATTTTTTAATATTGACATCCTATGCGGTTTGGATCAAGTACAAAAAAAATATTCATCTGGATATTTTAAGCTTCCTAAACGTATTAACTAATTGCTGATCTAATTAGTTTGATCAAGAGTACACAAGTAGAAACATCTGACTGAAAACGGATCATAATATTTTCATAAAAATATATTTGGCACCTACATATTTAAATTCATATTTTTCATGAAATAAACCTGGCAACTTTCACAACTCTGCCGTACGAACAACCCTAAGGGTGTGTTTCCACTAGTAAGCTTAATTTTTCTATTTTCATCGATAAGCGACCCTATCGATTGTGTTCAACATTTAGTCGCGTGGCTACCTAGCTCTGGTGGAAAAGCACCCTAAAGCTGCTAGCGCTTCAGAGCCCGAGTGCCGTACGGGTGTTCGATCGACTACATTTGTAAGCGAATAGCTTACTTCACACAAAGGAATCAAAAGATACCGTTTAACTTTGACTATTGAAATTATGATGTTTCTGTTTTATACATTTATAGTTTAGTTCATACAATTTCACGTCTCCACTTTTCTTATTTTACCTATGAAAAGATTGGATAGAATGAATCGATTTTATTGTATAAAAGAATCACTTCCGTGGACAAAAATACGTTCCGTAATTTAATTCTTTAGACTATAGAAACATTCGCTGCTAAGTATAATCGTTGGTATTAATGCCGTTACGTCGAGAAATCTATTCAGCCAGCGATACCACAAAGAATAAATAAATAAATGATGTATTATAATCTCTGATATATTTAATACATTATATACATAGATGAATAATCACGAGTTGCCTGGCCCCGACGCAGCGCTGCAGCGCTGGTGGCGGAAGGAGCCGCGTTTCCGCTATAATTCAGGCATTGTGCCGCCGCCTGTCCCTGCATCAAGATGTCGCCATCAATAATGCATGGCCGCGATACGATACCCATTCCGCGGGAATTTAGATAGCTTCATTGCATTGATTTTAAATATAGTTTACGAGGTTCGGAGCCTTTCGCTCATTATTAGCTTGTCCTCGGATTACCCGTTTATTAGTCATACCTTTTTGATAAGATTTTGTTTTACGCTCTTTATAAATCTACGAATAGGGAATTCAGTGACTTCAGAAGGGAGTTCAGAATTGAAGCGCACGCAATTGCCCATAAATGACTTTCCCACTTTTCCTAATCGTCGTGGTTTTGATGGAATGTGTAACTTGTTCTTGTTCTTTGTATTAATAGTTAGAGTGTATCACGTATCGCTCGACCGTAGTTTAAAAACTCAACTTTCAACAAAACTATAACGTCGAGTAGGATCAACGCGGAACGATTCAAAATGGATCATGGATCCCGCGATACAGGGTGTATCGCGGGATCCGTATTGACCCGGTTCGGTATTGACCCAGTTATGCAAATTTCAAAATTGTCATGATCTAATGCAAAACCATTCACAAAAGAGAGAATGAGTTTAGTTTCTCTCAAATGCTTGTACTATTTGTTGATATATGTTCAGGGTTTTCTTTATTTTCTATGTAAAACTCCATCTTTGTAGTATAATATCGTTTATCTTGTACTCAAAACACAAGCTCTGCTTAGCTTGGGACTACAAGACGCTGTGTGAGTTGTCCAGTATTATGGATTTATTATTTCTTTTAAACTGTTAGTTAAAGATTCTAAAGGATAAATATAATCATTTAAAAGTATATTTTTTTAAACTTCCTTTTTTACTTGGCTATAAGTTGGTATGTAGCTTTATTTTATTATAAACAAACATTATAACTAAATAAAATAAAATATTTATTATTATTTATTATTATTATTTATTAATTTTAACAGTTGATGAGATCAGTTTCTTTGTCTACAAAGTGAACAAATAACAGAAGTGGTATTCATAGAGCAGTCACCGCCCTGTCTGCCATAACTTAGATTAATTTTCACTTTCATTGTTTAATTCAATTAAATGAAATTTTAATAAAAGGTTGTTAAGGTGCTTAAGGCAATAAAATTTGAATACTGATTTCAATTAGGGCTAACCAAGTTTACGCGTGTGGAGAATTTTAAATTCTAATTTTACATGTTAAATAGGCCTGACCGGATCATAAAGATGGGAAATACCCGACAATTAAAGATATCAAATATATCAATTAAGTATAAAATAATTTATTAACAATATAAAAATCATCTACACACACAAACAATCAAATCTAACACACTCTAACACGCTCTGCTTAGCTTGGGGCTAGATGATGCGGTGTGGACTGTCCAGCGTTATTTATTTCTTTGATTGTTAACGAGCTCCAAAACTCTTATAATAATCAGTTCAAAGTTTTTCTCGTTTATTGTCGACCGATTACTTATAAATTTCCGTGCGAACATTCCCACCGATATGCGTGAATCGAACCCACGACCGTTGGATCCCAGCGGAGGACATTAGAGATGTTTGCGGCGCGGCTGCAGCGCTCACGGACTCTAAATAACAGAGTGGGGCGCCATCCTTTGCTGGAAACAAATAGCCGACCTTTTGCATTCTTTATGAGACCCTTGTTAACTTGTCCTTCATAAATTATTTATTCTGCGCCGTGCGACAAACTTGCTGGCACATTTTTGTTAATTTAATTTATTATTTTCAAATAAGTTTTGGGTTGGGCTTTGGTTTTATTTACGGCTCGAGTTTATGGGTTCTTATTTATTCAGTTTGTTGGAGAATTTTATAACGTGGATCTTATTACTGTCCGCTATATACTTTCAGAGATAGGGAAACAGTGACCTCGCTTATTATGAGGTCACTGTTCCCTTATATTTCTGAAGAAATAAGATTGAATCAGTCTCAAATTCTGTTCTTCCGACGTAACATTAAAAATTACGTTTAAGTCGTACCTATTTAAAGGAGTTCAACAAAACAACTCAATTAAAACGTAATGCCTCCATTATGTTCTAAGATTGTATCAATACTCCTCGAATATTCACGCAAACTGTTTACATTTTCAGTTGGAGTGTCGAAGAGCTTTCAAATCAAATAAAAGAATTCAAATATTCCAAGAAACTGACCCGAGAGGACTCATAATTGAAGCCAATTACTTTCCCCGAAAGTAAACGTTTTCATGAAATATGTACACTTATAAACGTAGCTCCAAGTTTCGCCGAAAGAAATTAATTTAAATAATTGAACGTAAGCTATCGCTTGCTCTGTTTTGTTCAAAATATATGGGAATATGATCGTAATGTGGGGTTGTTGGGAAATACATGCATGCTTTATTATACGTGGTTAAACTTAATGAGTGCATGTTGTAACGCGATGTCCGACTCATCGGCTGCTAGTACATACTAGTATATACATGTACAATTGTACATGTTCCTAAGGGAAGACGTCGTTAAGTACCTATTATTAAGTGAACGTCACAAGGAGCTACAAAACTACGACTATATGTAAAGTAAATCTTTATTAACAACGAAGATTAGAATAAAGGAATAGACCGTCTGCAGTTAGCTTAATGGTTTCAATTGTATATACTAGTTGTAATTTATTCTATGTAAAGTGCATATTTAATTAATTATAGGTAGGACCATGAATATTTTACTATTATTTTACTCTTTGTTGATAGCTTATAATTATGGTCAGGGTTGGTGCAAATAGGTATAATTATGGATGCAATAAACAAATATGAAAATAAGGCTGTTTAAATACTAGTTCTTCTGACACATGGTTCAGCGCGCGTTTTGGTAACGCGCGTTTTGAGAAACAGTAGTTCTTACCTGGGTGTACACATGTAAGCGCGCGTTTCTGATCTAGCGCGCGTTCGACGCGCGATTTTTGTTCAAACGCGCGTTGGGAGAGATATATGAGCCGCCATTTTGATGTACGTTTAAACGCGCGCTTTCGTGTAGAGTGGACGCATATTCACCAAAATGGAGACCGAGTACTTCGATACAGACTTATTTCCTAACGCTCGTAAAACGCCGTGCTAAGCGCGCTGTACGTACGCTACCAACGCGCGCCTAACGCAACGCCGAGCGCCTAGTGTGTACTCGCTGTTACTCTACTTGTTTAAAATTTATGATTTAAAATTAAACGAAAAATATGTCACCACCGACCCCACACAGAACACTAGGTAGGTACATTTTTAGGTCGACAACGCGCCGCTTGAACATCCGCAGCAACAGATACGAAAAGATAAATAATGTCGTCCGTCACTGCTGCTATATTTGCAGAAAAGATTTCCTGTCTCCGTTTACATAGAAAGCGGGCTGCCAGCGCTCACTACCGGCACACGAGTGTCATCTCGCAAAGCTCGAGCAACCAACATCAACAGACCAGTTCAGAGAGAGCAAAGAAATGCACAATGTTGTTTAACTCGGCGAATACTATTGAATACCTCAGCAACGCTTGACCTCAGCAAAGCTGCCATTAAAGCGAACATGCAACATTTTCTATCATCGATGGTTTGTCCAGTACAAATACTACCAAGAGGTGAATTTCTATGAACAGCGAGGACCTCTGTGGAGCGACGACGGCCGAAGGTCCTCCGACTATTCCCATCTCGGGACAAATGTTTGTTGTTTATGTTTGTATTTTAAGATATTTCGTCTAGGTGTTCGTTTTTCCGGGTTTTCGATGTAGGCATAATAAAACATATCTTCGTAGAATGACATGTCATGTTTTAAGTAAAATGATATACTGATCTAGTACCCAAAACCACAAGCTTGCAGGTACGATGCTGGGTGGATTGTCCTGCATTATTAATTTAGTTCCACCAGTATATTCCACGCTTCCTGTGCAGGCGTGGCTCTCGCTCGCACGAAGAAAACGTATTTGATTTATCTGCACTTGAGGCCGGACCTTCCGCTCGCTATAAATTTTATTGTGTTATGATTTAGCGCGCGCTATTTTATGGTAAACACTTCGCTCTTTGTGTTCGTTTGTTGATTTATTTCGCCAGAGAGGCTGACTATTGCCTTTAACGGCTCTTACATTCATCTGACTGAGCATACTAAACTTTAGCCCATGACACTTTTTTTGCTGAAAAGTAATTGTATTGATAATGAGCAAATCCTTATAAATTAGATTTCTGAAATAGAAGCCCTGCCATTACTTACAAGAAGTGAAACTTCAAAACTTCCTTGTAAATAAAGGGTATCCTTTACAGCTATTAACTCTGAAGTCATTAAAAGTTTGATGATTCTAATTTATTGGTCTGGAAGTAGGTAACTTTGCCTATTGCGGCATTATTTCAGACCATTTTTATTCAGTGATTTATTCGTGGACCTGAAAACTCCCTTTTATGACAATTGAAAAGTCCTGACATAATTTGTGTTCGGTTGGAAACCGGACTACGATTTGTCAACGTTGATCGCTGGCACTTGTTTGAAAGGATCAAGACATTGGTCTCAATTAAAATGTCGGCAAAACTAAGCTAAGGTTACTTGCTGGAACTAAAAATGTTGCCGTCTTTTTCAAAAAGCCTAAAATTAAAATATACAAAGGACAGCATCATTTATGTTACTTTTTATCCTACTTGTTGTTATTAATAAATTGTAGAAAACAAAACTAATGATAGTGCCCCCCACCAGAGAAAAACGAACATAGATTCCTATTTGTAAGTGAAACTAGAAGGCAAGTAAATGCAGAGCATGCGCCATCCACGGCGTCCCCGAATAACCACGCTGTGTTTAATACAAAGGAAATACCCAGAACACCCGGAACGGTCTTCAGATCGTATTAACACTTGTACCGAGGTGGGAATCGAACCCTCCTGCATCGCAGCGGACCTTCACCCGCTGCGCCACTGATGTCGTCCATTGAGAATAATCTGATCAAGTTCTGAAATGTTTGGCCTTGATCTTCTTAACATAATTACCTAGTTATTTTGTAATAAGTGGAAACCTAGTTATCGAGTCATTTTTAAGATTGATTATTATTAAATCGTGATCTGTCTCTTCATTATAGTCTTTGTTACCTTTGTTAGGATCGGGATCGGGATTTTGTTACGTCGGGTACTGCTCGCAATGCATTAACTTGAATAGCTCCAATCTGTCGGAGTCCTGTGGTTACATTTCGTCTATTTTCATTGTCATCAGTGGCCTATTGTTGTTCCACTGAACATAAACCAACTAAAATATGAATGAAAAAATCCTATGAGTACTTATCAGTCTGTTGGTTGGGTTTTTGAAAATGTATTTTGTTTTGTTTAGAATCTAAAGCAGCTCCTAGCTGCTTTAGATTTTGTTTTAGCTTCATATTTATTCTTAATACGAAGGCATCCCTTTTTTTCTCGAACATTTTGGAGCTCTAAACCAAAATGACAACGTTGAAATAGCAATTTGTAAACTTTTAATCGTAACGCGAGAGTTTCACGACTTTCGAATCACTTTTCTTGACTTTGCGACTTCAATTCATCATGAGATAGTTATTTATTACATACATTTCACTGGCATCGTTGCTGTTTCAGATTCAAGAATGTGTACATTGTGTACGCTGGAGGCACAATGACGTGAAAAATTATTATAAATATTAGAGACTAGTTACCCGCCCCGGCTTCGCACGGTTTTATTATTCGTATAAAACTTCCTCTTGAATCTCTCTATCTATTAAAAAAAATCTCATCAAAATCCGTTGCGTAGTTTTAAAGATTTAAGCATACATAGGGACAGAGAAAGCGGCTTTGTTTTATACTATGTAGTGATAAGATTGATCACAGCTAAAGCCTTTCCAGCCTCTGTCCTGTGCTTTTTGTATAAAGATGGCATTTGAACACAATGTGGTTAATTTGTTTGCTTCCAGATTTATTAATTAATTGATAATCAAATAATTCTGATTTTACATATATGTACATGTTTACCATACTTGTTAGCGCAACATACGTACATAGTGGTTTATCGGAGATCCAATAACCCGGGGATAGTTTTGAATGGATTCGGTCAGCGAAAGAAGATTACGCTCGTTTGGGTAACGAGCTTCCTGACTGACGGGACTTGATTAAGCTGATCAGCCTCACCCAAACTTAGATAATGTCTAGCCTACCTACTTACTACAGACTTCGTTTTATAACTATGTTTCCTTACTTATATTATAAGAGCGAAAGTTTGTATAAATTTATGAATGGAAGTTACTCTTTCACGCAAAAACTACTAAACGGATCGATCTGAAATTTTGAATAGACGCAATGCGCCCTGGAATAAACACATAGGATATGATTTAAAGAATAAAACATCTTTAAATCCCATAAATCAGTTCCCATCACTATCACTACTTAGTATAAAACAAAGACGCTTTCTCTGTCAAACTACGCAACGGGTTTTGATGCGATTTTTTTAATAGATAGAGTGATTCAAGAGGAAGGTATATACATATAATAAAACCATGCGAAGCCGGGGCGGGTCGCTAGTGTTAGATAAATATCCTTGAAACGAAGGCGTCGCGGTGTTTGTTTTACTATTATTTTGTTTAGATTGACATTTTCCAATTCAAAATATCTTTTGAATAGAATATTCCATTTGAATAATTCTAAATGTTATCTATATATGTATATGGGTTTTGATATAGTTTTAATTATGAAATGATTGGTTTGGATAAGGACTATCAATAACAGGGGTGAATGAATCATGGTCTGATTTTGGTCGGCATTATATATTATATAAACGGAATGCTAAAAATAAATTTCTCATAAATATATTTTACAATACGTTTCTTGAAACACAGGGGCTTTAGTTGAATTTCTCCTAACTAACTCGAACTTTGTTCGATCCATATTATAAGTCCGTAAATATGACATCGGTCAACTTTGACAAGACAGAGGTACCTTTGCGTGAGTTTCGTCATCCATCATCATTACCCGTCATAAATTGACAGCCTAGCTACCTACCTATTAAATGTGTATAACATAACATTGTAGGCGCATTGTGTTCCTGTAAATGAAACGCAGCAAACGAGATTGACTTGTCTGAGTTTGCTGAAAACATACGATTTATTAATTTTATCTATTTATTACACTACATTGTACCAAGTTAATAAAAACGCAGCACATTTGTATTGATACATCAACCCTTAGGTTTTACAACCTAAAACAAACATTCAACAAACGCATTCAATTCACAGCTTCGCAGCTACGAATTTTGAACGTTTTCATCTGGAAACTAGACACTACAATTTACATGTTGAACACCGATTTTGACCTGGTTGACTACAACACAGTGTTTGAGCAACTTTTGGACTCCGTGAGTTCTGCTCTGAGTTCTGTAGCCAGTTGCCCGTCTGCACCGCCAGTAACCTATAACGTGGGATACATAATTTATGAGCTTTCACGTCTTGCGTCCGTCGTAATAGGTAATATGGTTAATGGATTCCAATCATAGGTATCACCTGACGACGAATATATTCATAGTTTACGTTATACTTACAGAAAGTACTCCTGAATGATCAGTTTTACATTCGATAGATTCGATAGACATTGAAAACCTTCTTTCCGAAGCTTTATGGCTTGACTGGAAAGGTGTTAGTTATGTAACGCATCTTTTTAAGTGAACGGTCTTGCATTTTTTACTAATACATACACGATCGATTAGTTTTCAACTAGCCTACTAATACATAATTAGCTTTAAGAAATATTTAAGACGGATGTAAACATAATCATCTAGTAGGTACCCATAATACAAACTCTGAGTGGCGTGGAGCTAGTAGACGCTGTGTGGATTGTCCAAAATTGTTTATTATTATTAATTTATTCATTAATATTAAGTATATGTATGTAACGCTTATTCACTTTTAATTATTTTTAGTTGAAATTTTATTTTATTAATTGTTTTATATTTAAAATCATTGTAAAATTCATCTATTTTTAGTAATGGTTTTGTATTTCATTGTTGATATATGATAATTATGTATGTGTGTGTGAATGTGTAAATGAGTTTCGATTTGAACCTGTAATTGAAGCGGCACCAGTTTTGTTTTTATGAACTGGTCCACAAACAATGTTGTAGAGTCTCGTACATTTCGTTGGTACATTTTTTTAAATAAATAGATTAGAATAGAATAACATTTATTTATAACAACGACACACAACAGACTTACAAATAAATCTACCAACTCATTTTCATTCCTATTCTTCGTTCTTTTTATAAAATTTCTAGTGTACTAATCAAATTGTATGTAGCAGCCTTTGACATGCAAATTAAATTTAAAAAAAGAATCCTGCTGCACAGTCCATATTCCATAGTTCTCCACATGCTCCGCATTCGTCATCCTTTCAAAGCTTCAAACATCAAAAATATCAAAATGCAATATTAATCTGTCACAATGTAGTACGCGTTCGTTCAATACCGGCAATCAAATGTTTATATTTTACAACCGAATTGAAAATCCGAATATGGTATTTCGCGTTTCCATAGCAGCTATATTTTGGAACGCAATAATTCAGGACAATTGTATGGTTAAGGGCGATTTCGAGGCCAGCGAATACGATTGTCCTGATAGGTGTAGACTCAGTGCAACTCTTTTGAGAATGAATGGATGATATCACTGAGCTGTACTTTGATGCTTCAATAGATGAGATTGTTTTTTCGTGGTCGAGTACACTTTTAAAGCTGTGATCCATTGCCACTAGAACACTGCCAGATTGATGTAAAACTTTATTCTTAGTATGCTTGAGTTTTTGCAGGAGTGGTGAATGAAAGGATGCTTGTTTGATATGGTAATTTTCCTAATCATTTTTTTTATTTATTTGTCTGATTCATCGAAAACTATTAAGTTTTGAATGCTATTTTTTCTGCATTGATTTATTTTATAAAGTGTTTTTTAGAATAATTATAATATTTAATTACTGATTACATAGGTAGAACTAATAAATTATGTACCTAATAAGTATTGGTTTTTTAACTTAATAAATAAATGCGTACAAAATACAGTGAAGTCTTCATCAAACCTGCAAAAGTAATAACTATAAACAAACGATACAGTAAAATGTAAGTAGTATTAATGATCCATTCACACGTTCACTGAATCAACACTAACGTCTGTTTTTTTGCTTTGACTTGGTGTCAAGATTCGGTGAACGCCATCTGAGAGCCATCTAGGGTTCATATTATGGCGGTTCACTTGGGGACCTAAAACAAACGTCTTAATGCTATCTACGGCGTCACAGTTTCCCGGTAGCATTTCCTTGGTATTTCCGTGAGTGTGCTCAGGAGTCGCGCGCGTTGACTGCTCCTTGCGCTGCGCTGAGCCCGCCATTACTTCCCGTTAGTGTGGGGCCACCTCTGCTCGTGAATTATTATGTTAGGCGTTATTGTGCTCTATATTCCTTCTCTAATAATTGATAACCTAAATTGAGTATCTAGACACCTAGATGTGGACTAGAACATTGTTCAATTATGTGAGCGTTGTTAAGAAGATTATTATTACCGAAGCTTCGAAAGCTCAAAAATGATTTCCGAAGTACGACGAACTTCATTCATGAGTAAGGAACTCAAAGGAGGAGCTCAAAGGGCCTTCACTGCCGTCGGTTCTAAGTATTAAACATCATGTTAAAAGTACTTGCTATATGTATTCAAGTTGGTCCTACCTAACTGCAAAGTCTTGGTGATATCAAAGGCGAAACTTTATGTCAATGGATGAATGTTGGTTACTCACTGTACTATGGCAATATAATGTAGCTAAATTGTTAGAAATAGCTTTGAATAGGCTTCTTCAACACATAGTTTACATACGAAATGATTATAGATTAATCTCTAGAACACAAAATATAGAAAACATGAAGAAGCTTCTGTAAAGTTAGTATTTTATGTCTGCGTTATTTCTAACTAAATGCGCCCCGCGGCTTCACCTGAGTAATTCCCGTTCCCTTGGGAATTCCGGGATAAAAAAGCCTATGTGTTATTTCAGACTATAATCTATCTCTGTGCCAAATTTTATCCAAATCCGTTCAGTAGTTTTTCCGTGAAAGAGTAAAAAACATCCATACTTACAAACTTTCGCGTTAATAATATTAGGATAGGATTTGAAACATAATTAAAAAAAACTCGTGCTTGTTGGACAGTTACACTTCCAGGAGATTAATGTATAACAATGGTCGTTAGCACGTTTAATCTGAATAAATAAACGAGAGCCCCCCGCGGCGAGCTCACGGCTCCCGCGCGGGACTCTCCAGCTTTGACGAACTTCGTCCCATTTACAGCGCACCACACAATGGCTGCCAATTTCTACATTTTTACAGCTATCCATCCTTACGGACAGGAAGTTTGTTAAACCTGTCTCTAATCTTTATCATACTAGAGTAAAACAGCGTAGATCATCATTATAACAAAAATGGCTTCACAGTTAGGTACCTAAACGTTTTTCTATAAGGTGCGTTTTTATCACTTTTTGACACTTTTTGACCCATGATGTGTGCTGAATCTAGGCTTAGCCGCTTTTTGATTATTCGTGGTATCGTACCCACGAATCAGTTGATAGGCTCCGTTTGTACCGAGAAGGTCGTTTATTCCGTCTGCCGTGGGCTTCTAACTATCCACTTTCGATCCATCGTTTATTTGTTGAACAATTATTGTGGTAATACCTACGATAGGTAATACTAAGCTTTGTTCAGTTTGTAAAGCTATTGGTCATTAATGACCTTTGCTTATTATTTAACTAGCAGCACTCTGCGACTTCGTCCACGTAGAATTAGATTTTTTTAGAGGTAAATTTCTTCATCAAATATTGTTTTCGTGATGCACCGTTCATTCGAAGAGAAATCCTTCAAATTTAAAGTTAAACCTGAGACCATTAACTTTGTTGGAAACCTTATTTGAAATCTGGCTAGTTAATTTTTTGGAAACCACTTTGTGTCGTGCCTTTTTCAAGTATATTTCAGAAAACGCAAACAAACACATATTTACCTACTGTGTTTATTTTATTATGGGAAACTACATGGTAAATGGTCGGTCTCCTACTAACGGTTTCTGAAATAGGGAGCATTTGTATTTCGCATTCAAATCCATTTTCAAAAATCCTGTTTAAGTACTACACCCCAAATATAATAAACACTTCAAATTTCAAGTCTCTAGGACCAGTGGTCTCGGTTGTGCGTTATCTTGTGTGTCAGTTAGTCAATTGGTCAGTCATTTTCACATTCTCACATGTTATGTATACCAATTTAGGGTCTTGAATGTTCTTGTATAACCAATTAAATATTCAAGGTAAACCGCAATTTGTGGGTAGTAGTTACTTTTGCAAGGCTTCCTTCGTTAACTGTTTGTGTGTTGTCGAGAAACCTCGACACTTGTTTGTAACTCGCTACACAGAAAACGGTGAACACTTTCTACGTCTATAATATTATACTTGTGATCCCAACATTCTGTCATTGAATAAATTTTGAACTAATAAGTACATAAAGTTCTAGATAAAACTACAGCAGAAAACATTTGCAACTTCATCAGTCAAAATCTATAATATAAAAATGAATCGCAAAATGTGTTGGTAAGCGCATAACTCAACAACGCCTGGACCAATTTGGCCAAATCTTTTTTTAAAATGTTCGTTGAAGTTCAAGGATGGTTTTTACGGCGAGAAAAATATGATATTTGATAAATAAATAAATTTCCCCGCGGGCGACGCTGCGGGGCGCAGCTAGTTTATAATAGAAAGAATTTACCTACTATTATCTACCAAATCTGAGTTAATTTCGAATAATATATTATTTACAAAAAAAACCGTCAACATAACAAATCAAACTAGTATTTACACTTGAAATAACTGCAGACGGTTACAAACAGTCTAGAAGTAGCTCAACTGATACATATCAATACCAGTCGGACGCATCCCTAAGAAGCTAGCTGTATAGTCTTGCTGTATGGAAATGCTGATTCGCTGCGCCAGATAGTAACCGGCTATCGGGGACCGCGTTGTATCGACCAGATCCCTCGGTACCTTGGCTGGGTCTCGACTCCGAGGCTCTTGCGAGACCTGCATATTTGCACCTCTTGAGATGCTCAGCCAAATTTAGTTGATTGTCTCATTTATTTAAAATAAGAAATGTCTGATATCGTCGTAGTGTAGGACGCCCTCCGGCTAGGTGGGATGACGATCTGCGAAAGATTGCTGGCAGATGCTGGATGCGTCAAGCTGAAGACAGGGCGCTATGGCGCTCATTAGGGGAGGCCTATGTCCAGCAGCGGACTAATATAGGCTAATGATGATTATGATGATGTCTGATAAGCTAAGACTAGAGTTTTGAGTGTTAATCTTATTTTTAATTGTTATAAAAAAGCGCTACTAATCCGCTTCCGGTGTAACGTCGACGAACAAAACTTTACAAAACAAAGCCATGTAGTTTATTCGCACTCTGAATTAAAAGTCGGAAACGAATGCTATTTAAAGTACTAACTATATAAAACTGGCAATTAACCTGCTGATTTAGATAGTTGTCCAGTGATGCGTGAAACGAGGCGCGCTTGAAACCCGCTCCCAAGGCGGCACTAACGTGGGCGGCCGATTACGGACAAATTATTGGTGTCGTTATGTCCCGGACTTTAGCGATACGATACCGCGATCGCAACCGAACCAGAAACTATGCCACGGGTAGAGAACTGTTTACACTTTATCTGAAGCGAACTGTGGAAATGGCGTTTATTCAAAAGATCATAATTGTAAAATAAAAATGTTTGTTCAAAGACATAATTTTGTGTACACCGCTTAGGTACTCTAACCTAGAGAACATCATCTAACGGCGAACATCATCAGCCTCCTTAGAAACCGCATTTGTGGTAAATACAGGCAAACTGATGTCAAAAGGATTTGTAACACCTATCAAACTTAGTCAAACTAAGAGCCTACGACGACGTGCTACATACGCCGCTACATATGCCTACGCCGTAGCACATCTACGAGTTAGCGCCGCTATTTGTTGGTAGCGCCGGTATTCCGTACAGATAAGTTCCGTTAACGTATGCAATTGATATCGTGTAAAGAACAGGACCGTTACGTGAAACCCATTGGCCCAGTGCGAGTAACTCAGGACTCGGGACACGGACAATAATGGGGGCCATAATTTGCCTGTAATGGGCCTTACACTATCGCGCTGTCGGCCCCGACAAAAATAAGCTCTTTCACCTAAATCTTTTGCGGTGACGCCGGGATGAACCCACTTTTCTAGCTTTGTCGCACTGGTACTGTTTATTTTGACTGTAGTTTATGCAATCTATTTGATATTAACTTCATTTTACGAGAGTTAAGGCTCGTGGAGTTTTACTTTTACCTTTATAGTTTACACCATTGAAAAACAAATCACATAATTGGTGTTGAGTGCTCTGAACAATGCATGAACCATTATTCATTTCATTAAAATACTTCGATCGGAAAACACATAAAGAGCAGGTGTGGATTTCAGATCCAATTCGTCGACCGAAATATAATAAAGATACATTGTTTCATCACTGCTATTTACAGATATGTATCATCGAGAATGGATCTTATTTCTGTTAAAAATTGATGAAATTCATAATAAATTTTGGACCATAATAAGTTATCTGTTAATTCCAGGGATTCTTTTGTTTTCAATTTCAACTCCCATGTGAGTAAACCTTGTTTATTCGCGCAACATTGGCGTGTGGCCCCTTGGGTTGTGCCCAAGTATTGGATGAAACTTATCTCGCTGACCCACAATCTTGGGCACATTCTTTACCCTGACCCGGAGGGCATGGTTTTATTAAGAACCTATTGATTTGACCCGACGCTAACAAAATAAAACATACATAAATTATGCGCTTTGAACGTTGGTATTGTTTGTACTGTTTTTCATGTCGAGACCTTATGTACCTTATGTATTTTCATAAATTTTCATCATAACGGTTGTCAAAAACTTCCGAAATAACAACAGCATTGTAAGACGAGGAAACTGTATTTGAAGAAACCTCTGATGACGTTGTGGCTTGAACTTAGCTTGACTTTGATCAGCATTATCTAGATTTTAATAATTATTATATCAGTTTGTTTTGGCTGGATATAACTCCCAGAGACCAGCTTGGTTGATCTTACCGTGACATTCAATACAAATGAGCGCTACATCGAACACCCATTAGATCGACAGCCACTGAGTTATCGATTAGCCCTAATTTGTCATTGTCAGTCGTTTTAAAGATATCGACCTAATGCCGCCACTACCTGTTTGAAAGGTTCATTTCCTTTCATCATTTGTAAAACATTTATCATTCCGTGTTCAACATGCACATGCATTGTAACGTGCATTGTCAAATAATATATTGGCCAATAAATAAATAGCATTTCCTATGGCCATTAAATTGTAATAATGGGATTATTTAAACATTGTCCATGTTGTCACTGGCTTGTAAAACTGTTCTGTTAATGGCTTGTAAACTATTAAATGACAATCTGATGACGCATAAATAAGCAGATAATTACTATTTCTAGATATTTAGTGATATTTGTTGATGTCTTCGTATGTATAGGTATAGGTGCGTATACATATGTACAGTGTAACCACCCCCTGTTAGGTTTGAAGTCAATTTCTATTCTAGTATTTTAAAACGCGTATCTTTTGAAAAGTGTTATGTAATGATATCAAGTTGTCTTTAATAAGTATTACTAGCGACCCGCCCCGGCTTTGCACGTTTTTATTATATACGTAAAAACCTTCCCCTTGAATCACTATCTATTCAAAAAACCGCATCAAAATCCGTTGCGTCGTTTTAAAGATTTAAGCATACATATAGGGACATCGGGACATGGGGCCAGAGTAAGCGACTTTGTTTTATACTATAATATGTAGTGATGATTATGGGTATAAGAAATAAAATTATCGAACCAAAAATAAATATCATGATGATACTTGGAAACCACCAAGGGCCACCAAGCGTTACCAATCTATGAACGCCACTGTACAACAACAATTGATGGTTTACCTACAATTTCTAAAAATATGTAAGGACGGACCGTCCATTGAGCGGCGCGGCCGAGGCTCCTCAATGTAGGCCCTATCTTAATTAATCGGAGCTTGGCCGCAGTCTTTATTACACTGTTCACGCTTCAGCTGGCAGCTTTGGGACGCGCTCGCTTCGAAACGTCTGCTCCAATGATTCTAATGGCCTTTTAATTCGGAATTTTTCATCTGTTTTTGCTACCTCTCTTTGTGGATCCGTGACTTACCTATGTTGTAAAGGCATGACACATTTCTCTGTACATGACAAGAAACATTATGTTTTCTTTTGTTTGAAACGTTAAATACAAATGTTTTATTTACCAAAGATAAATTTAGCAAGCGGACAAAAATCCAACGGTGGAAGTTTTGAATTCCTCACCACTCTGCCAACTCGGCTCTTTCTAATAAAATCTTGTGTTAATTAACGTTGACAATGCTGTGTGAGCAAACGTCACTTTATTCTGTTTAATCCAGGAGAAGTAATTTATCCCTTGGGCTAAATTACTTTAGGGAATTTGTCATCTTTTTCGTGCTTTTTCGTTAGATTTACTGTAAATGGAAATTAGATTGCAGTGCTGAAAAAGCTTTGTCTCTACCAAAGTGAAAAATTTCTGTCTATGGTCTCTACATTCAAAGTCGTAACCAAGTTGTTCGTTTATGAGCAGTTTGAACTTTTTACAATTTATTATTATATTTAAATGTTTATGCCCGGAATTTTTCAATACTATCATACTTTTATTACCACAATGTTAGCTTCCAATTATTTTTAAGTTCTACCCATAAACCATCATCACCATTAGGCGGCGTCCTAATTGCGAGCGATCGTACGATGGCGCGATGCGTTCTTCATCTCACGATCAAAGCGGTCGTGCGATGACCTAATAGGTGTCCTAATAGATCACGCGATGTCCATCGTATGATGCCGTCAACGATGATGACGCCCCTCGCGCGTCAACGCATCGCGTAAGTAACTGATTAGGACACTCAAAAGAGATCTGTTACTTTGATTACATGATCGCACGATCAAAGGCATCGTACGATCGTTATTAATCATTTTATGTGCTCGCACGATTACTTGCGAGGTTCAAATAGGACACTCTGATGAAATCTGTATGTTTGAATTCATCGCACGACGAGAACGCATCGTGTCATCGTACGATCGCTCCCAATTAGGACGACGCCTTATATTCAGATTTTGGTTAGATAAATAGAAAATATTTCGTTTTGGCTTACTACTAGCGCCACCCGGTAGATTAGTCGTTCTACTTCGAGAGCGCGAGTTTGTGTTTAGTTCAGCCTCCACCCGCCAGGTGGCGGCGGCGCATGACACAGAGCTTACTTAGAGGTACGGACGGAATCTAACAGATGGCGCTATGTTGTATTTGGCATAGGCAGTAACTTTGATTTCAACTTATTTTGTAACCAAAAGCATAAATAAAAGTAAAATAGCTAATGTCCGATATAAACTACAAGATGAATACGAAAGAGCATTTTTTTTATTGTTAAGTCAAAATATATTTTCGTACCTTGTCTTGTCTTTTGTAGCAACTTTTACATTGTCACAGTAAAGTAGGTATTTCGGCGGCCCTCTGACACTGGCTGTCAATATCGGGCCCTTGTCGGAAAACTTTTCAAAATTGGAATTCCAAAGTTAGGAGACGTGCCGGCCCGCGCCACTCTCAAAGGAAATTCGGCAGAGGGCGTGTGTTTACGGCGGAATCGAATTATCTGCTCGCTCTGTTGAACTCAATCTGAACGGCGAAACAGAAATATTACTCGAAACATTCGTATTTTGAGGCTAAAGCCGATTCCGAAATCCTCAGATTACTATCCGTAGTTTGTCAAAGATGCATTAAAGTTCACTTGTTGTATGACACTATTGTCACGATTGTTTGTTACAATAGCATTCAATCAACCCTCATAGACAAGCAAGCTAAATTTATGTCAAGTTAGAATAGGACACGTAAATGATACGATATCAGTACCTACACATCCACTGCTCCCCCAAACACGTCGCCATAGCCACCACGAATAGCGGAGAGGTGATCGCAGTAGAGTTATACTCAGAAGGAAGCTGCTGCCGTCCCATTTACAGATTTCCTCAGTTGTTCGCTGTACCTGCGACATACACGGCCTTAAAAGGGTTAGTCGCTACGCCGCGACCGCCATGATAACATAAACATGGCTGTGTCCCCAGTAGGCAAACTGTGAGCGGCCGACTGAGTGAGCAGCAAATTGGCGAACAGCTACTCAGATCAGTTTGTGTGCGTTTCGCAAGCACTGGAACCTGAGAGTCGGCCGCTAACTGAGACAGTCGGCGCACGTATCGCTGCAAACTGCGTGCAAACTGCGTACAGCGAGCGCAAACTAGCAAACTGTGGACACTCAATTTAAAATATATGGAAGGGCGTACTGAACTGAAACGCCGCAAACTCAGTCGGCTGCTCACCGTTTGCCTACTGGGGACACAGCCTTAATATAATAAAAATATAACAACACAAGAACCACACAATTAGGTACGACCAGTAATACATACTGTAGTAGATATTTTTTATCCAAATTGGATTATTTTTCACATCCATCCTCGTCTTATAACTTGTTAAAAGCTGTAACATGATTTCGTTTTACGTAAAACTTCAAAAACTTGGCGTCAGAATGCGGAAGCCAGACAATACAAAGTTTGAGCTTTATTAGAGGAGAGAGCAGTCGAGACAGGAGTAGGTACATATAGCAGGATTAAACAAAACCCAATTAAATCTTGTGCCGTAGCGCGAAGGGAATCGCTGGCTCAGTCAAAAAACATATTATTTGGATCCAAGTATCATACTATATTAGCTGAACTGTAAAAAACAGAAAGAAAGAAATTTTAAAAAACTGTTGTGATCTATATATGTATGTACAACTGTACATTTGTGTGTCTATGCATAGGTACTCGTATCTATTTTAAATTTTAATTACAAATTGTATTTACCATTTTCATTTATTTTATTATCTGTACAGACGCACGATAAATTTGATTTTTTTTAACTTCGGTAGTGGCTTAGTGTAGTATCGAGTGAGTCCATGAGGGTTTCGTACCAGAGTGAAATTCTAAAGCTACCAACCTCTCTACCGTTTTTCTGTACCGATGTAGCAGTTTGAAATGTTTGACTCAAAGGTGGTAGGTCCGAGTGTCTGTGAGTTAGTAGACGAAGGAGAGGCTGCATCTGCAAGTGACATCCCGATGGTTTCTTTGGTGACTGGTCCGGCGTCGTCTTTTGATTAGAGTTCTTCTTTAGTGTGTTTCAAAGGAGATCAGGATTATTTTATATAAGTACTAGCGACCCGCCCCGGCTTCGCACGGTTTTATTATACCTTTAAACCGTCCTCTTGAATCACTCTTTCTATTAAAAAAACCGCATTAAAATCCGTTGGGTAGTTTTAAAGATTTAAGCATACAAAGGAACATAGGGATTCTGTTTTAAGTTTTATATTATCCATTCTTAAGAAACCCTTTAATATCATTATTATACATTATTATAGCATCAAACAGACTGACAGAGAATTTAGTCGGCTCTCTGTCATGTAGGGATATAGAGACATAGGGACAGACAAAGCGACTTTGTTTTATACTATGTAGTGATAGTGACTTTCAATCGTGCTACTTAAGATACAGATTTGATAGAAATTAGATCTGTTCCTAAACCTTTATTTTCAGGCGATGAAATACTAGAAATAATAAAGTCAAATCACTTAGTAAGGGCTTTTGAGACCGCGCTTGATTGGATCCGTTATCAGATTAGCTGGCACCGTATTACATTAGTCTTAGTTCAATTATACCAAGTGTGATATGTCCATATACATTCCGTAGGGTGCGTCCACACTCAAATGTTTGACCATGCGTCCGCGGATTAGCTCAAATACTATCAATACCAGTGGGTACATTAGTGCATTATATGCAATAATGTACACCGACAAAGTGGATAAAATCTAATGAAGTGTTAGTTGTTAGGTAAATGAGTCAAGTTACCTCGGAACTCTACATTGCTGTACATGCTATTTTCATTATTTTGTTAAATACGCCGAGTCTATACTCGGCATATTTAACGAAAGTCAAAAAAACCAAAGATCCGTAACCTGAAATGAAGATTACGGCTAGAAACTTAGAGACTTTTGAACTTATGTGATTCATTGAAAACTATAAAAAATACGACTTGGTCCTCGCTTTTCCATTTTCTTTCAACAAACGAGAGGACGAATGCCTACAAAATGTAGCTAACAGAGTCCCGCTTGAATTTTTGATTTTCATGTTTCAAAACCTCGTCAGCCATTTTGGTGCTCGGATATTCGACGTGTCGACCAACCACATATAAACACTCAAAAAGCAGACCTCACACCTTGCTACTAAAAAGGTTTCCCTTCGCAGCTTCGGTAGGTTTTAAACGCTGTGTGTACACACCTTCGAGCGATACCCAATGCCAGCGCTCGCCGGCCGGCCAGCGCATGCAGATGAGTCGCGGCGGCAGAGGACTCTCCCTGATACTGTCACGACTAATCTAATCTCTGTCCACTGCTCCGGACATGGATCCCTGCCTCGTGTTTGCTAGCTAAGCTATATAAAAGCTAAAGGGATAGGACTCTTTGTTGAAAGGCTCGTTTTCGGAAAGACTAACAGCCTTTTTCTTTTGTCAAGTAGTTTAACACTTTCATTGCCAATGATAGTAGACTACTTCATCTTCATGCAGATGTGATTTGGCTTGCAGGTCGCTCTGCAGAGACATGGCAGTCGAAATAATACACTAAAGTATAAACATAAAGGTGAAGTTTTTGTCACATGAGATTTATAAGTAATACCTCAGATGACCGGTACAGGGCAGCCCAGATATTACCCTGAGGGATAACAGCAGGTTATCTTTTTGCTTGTTTCGTTATTTTCTAAAAGTGAATTTGATTTTATTAGACTCCTAATAATTTAGTCTAGAGCGTAAATCACGTAAGCAATTAAAATAACTTGAAGCAATGTATTGCAACTTGAAGTAGTTAGAGACGCAGGAAGTCGTTAAAAGTTGGAGCTAGCCCTAAGTGGTAGTTAATAGAAGTAACTGGGACATGAGCCGCTAATCCGATGCGACGGCGGAGGAATGTGCGGCGGCGCTCGGCTTTAATTCATTACAATCCGATGAGGGACTTGCATTATGCAAGGCACGTTACCGGGCTCCTACGTACGGTGTTTTAGGTTTTGATCCGTGTTCATAGAAACTCGTAAATAGAGTTTTTACAGTTAATTACGTTTTTAAATAGAGGCACTATCCATAGTACGTTGTCTCATCTTTATATCAGCCGAAAGACGGCTATAGGGCTATTCAGGTAGGGAAAACAATAATTTCAATTTAAACCAAATGCATAATTCCCTGTGACAATTGTAATGTAAAAATATGTTTCTGTTACGAATAAACGTTACTTTAATTATAGTTTAACAAATAAATTTGCACCCTTCGATTGCAAATCACATGATCACATCATTGACACCTACATAATCAAATCAAGTACCATCAATATTCATTATCTGCTAATTAAACGGGGCCATCCATCGATACCACAGACATTGCTTGTCAAACCTACATAATATCGCAACATTATGTGCATCCATACATTAAGCAGATAATCCGTTGAAGCAAAGCTGAATCAATGCGGAAATAGCTGTCGGCCGGCGACGTCGTGCTGATGCGATGTATGGGATGGATATTGTGTAGTGTATGACCAGGAGCTGCGTCGGAGACCTAATCTAATTAGGAAATAGAATGCTAGGAGAGGCCGATACAGACTGTTGAATTAAATTCCTTCGTCAATATTAAGTTTATAATTATCAACTCGGAAACGGAGCGCATGAGCTCGCATGACTTCACTTCAGTAAGTAGGAGTACATTACGTAAGAGACGAAATTATGTTGTTTAGTTTGGATACATTCAGTATTGAGTCACACAAATAAAGGAAACGTTAGTGACTGTATCAACAATGTAGTTATATAGATTTCTAATCCGCCTACATTCATAGTGCATGCGATCTGAAATGTGTGCGACTTCTTTTCAGATTTACGTTTAACACAAACTTGACTATTTTGTAAGTAGGTGCTCTGCCAAAACTTACTCTATGAAATTATTCTTAGAGTATAGTATTGAGCAGACGACAGCCTTTAATCAAGAAATTGAACTCGTACAAAATGCACAGCGCAATTCGGGTTAGTTTCACAGTGGGTCAGACGTTTAGGAAATCGGAAAAAAGAGCGCTTCTGAAGGCGAAAAGAAAAGGGTTCCATAACCAGACAGTTTGTTAGTGAGCTGGTACAACATTCTGACCGGCACTGAGTGTGTCACGGGATGTTCATACACATCACGTGAAACACCGGTCTTCATCTAAAACAAAATCGTTTTGTTTGAATGATATATATTTTTGTGTTTTCTTTTCAGAACCTACTATTATCACTACATAGTATAAAATAAAGTCGCTTTCTCTGTCCCTATGTCATTATGTCCCTTTGAACGCTTAAATCTTTAAAACTACGCAACGGATTTTGATGCTGTTTTTTTAATAGATCGAGTGATTCAAGAGGAAGGTTTTTACGTATAATAAAACCGTGCGAAGCCGGGGCGGGGTCGCTAGTTACTGATAAATTGGTCAGATCTTAATTGATTTTGACACAATTATTTTGGTAAATTCAAAAGCAATACAATACAAAAGCTTGGTTTGTTTCTATGCGTCATGCATTGTGACTTTGGTTTGAATTGTAAGTCTTTCTTTGTCCAACCAAAGCTACCAGCGGTACCCCAAACATCAGCATGCACATGTGCACTGGCGGCCGCGCCCCGGCCCGCTCGCCGCCGCACGTGACGCGACTGCGTCCTACTTCTCCTCCACGTACACGTATAAATTGCATTTCGCCTCTAACTGCGAATCTGGTTGAGTGTAACAGTTTTAACTTCTATTGGTTTGCTTTATATTTATAGCGGAAATGTTTTACTTTCAGTTTTCAGCGGGCGTTTGATCGAGTTATAAGTTTGTTATAACTCGATCGAGAGTTCGTTGAAGGGAATAACATTTTCAACACAGCACCCAAAACTGAAAAGAATCAAAACCTAAACAAATGTAGTATTTTTTTACTTTAGTCTTAAATTGTTTCTCTATGTTAATTGTATGACCAAATAAAATTTGTATCTATCTATCTATCTACCACGGTGGTTTAAACTACTTTGGCACAAAGAAGTAGTAGACAAGTTAAGCTTTGCTTCCATAATCCTGTGCCGAAATAGAGATTGTGGTTTATCTCGTTCAAACGTGCAGACAAATGACAGTGGGAGATTTAAACGGGCTCTTGATATTAAAACTCTAATGTAAAGGTTAAATGTTAGGAATTCAATAAATTAGCGGCGTTTATTAGTACAAACCGCGGAGCATCGCTGAATCGTGTTAATTATGGAAATATTACGTTTGTGGCTGCGGTCGCGTTGCCCGATGTAATATTTAATACATTTTATTGAAAGCCTGATATAAACAAGTTTAGCTTTGTCATTAAAAATAACAGAGAATATTAAATAATTAAATAACTGGGTTTATTTAATTGTTGTTATACAACCAACCTATTTTTATTACTTCTTTGATAATAATTGGATACTTTTCGCTGTATTGTGGTAAAAGTTAGAGAAGATTAAGATCTCCAAAACCAATGACCAGGTTATGATGAAATTTTGCGTAGAACGTGATTCGAATTAAGTAATATGCAAAATTTTATCAACGGTCAGGTGTGGCAAAATTCCGATTTTTCTATTCACATTCATTGTTTCATTCAGAGGTAACTTTGTCTTTTTTTCTAACGGGTGGAACTTGGGTCACCAATCGTGTTTTCGTTTTCCGGAATCTTAGAAAATACTTGTAACTATAGTGGTATGTATGAACTTCAAAACTTACAGTTATTGAGGTACGGACAGGTAAGAATCCTGGAATATGGGGGTGATCGTCTTACGTAAACTAGATAGGTACCTAGGAGGAGACATCGTGTAAACTGCAGTTGTAATACAGAGCCGGGGCGGCGGGCGGCGCGACCCGTGCTCCCGATGGACTGACGCTTATTTTATACGTGACACGACTTCAATCACAGGAACACACAACCATTTCAGAACTTAGGGACTTAACGACTATTTGTATTTTTTATTTCAATATGAAACACGTTTGTTTATCTATGATCTAAGAGCTCTCATAGCTATTTCTGCCTACGAACATGAACATTTTACCGATATAGTTTAAAAAGGTGTAAAGTAATTAAAAAGGGATTTTCACTGCACTAAAAAATAGTAAAGCACATTTTGCCAATCAAAATTATGCCTCCTTCCAAAAACTGCTTACTCGAACGACCAATGTAACTTTAACGAGAGCCGGCAGATAATAAAAAGGCCATTAATTAATTAAAGTATTTGTTTGCACGGACGGGACAGCCATACAATAATGCTGCTTATAGAGACAACGCGGGATTATCAGGGCTTACTGCACTCATTTCTCATTTCGGATCGGCAAAATAAACAGAAGTGGTTCATTAGAGGGAAACGTTGCCAACCGTAGACCTTGTAATATTAGACATTCTACCAGTATATTGTTGTTTTTAAACGTGAAAATTATGTTCTCTTTGGTTTTTGTCTTTTCTGAATTTTGGTTGGATATTCGTTAGTAAGATTGGTGTACTTAATGCTAGGTACTTTTAAATCTACGACAGTAGGGAAAGTTGGCGATCTCAGTAATCTGAATAGTAGCTGCAAGCTTGCAGTTTGGAACCTATCGTTCTCACTCTCTGTCTTTCTAGAGTACAGTGACCTGACTCGTGACACGCCTCCATAAAATATACAGAAGATTTTCCTAAATAATAGTTTACGCTCCTCATTTAATGAAAGATATGTGATGTCTTAGTAGGAATTGGCTTTAAAGTCAGCGGGTGGTTATTAAATCGCCGTGTCTAGTTGTTCTCAAGTCTGCGGCGCGCCTCTGCCGTCGGCGCTGGTAATAGCTCGTCTGATGCCCGCTCGGTTTAATATAAAGCAGATTCTCTGTTTACCCGACTGTGTCGTAGCAAGCATCAATTTTCGCTTCCTTTTAAAGTAAATACAACATAGGCGTGGTCACGGCGGGACGAAGCGGGGCGTTTTGATCAACATCCCCAATTCAATTTTTAAAGACATTTCATTACGCCAAAATAGTTTTTAGAATAGAATTTAGAGTTTAAAAGGAATATTTTGACTCAGTAACTTTTAGTTGAAACAGAG
This sequence comes from Eupithecia centaureata, assembly GCA_944547425.1. Classification (NCBI taxonomy): domain Eukaryota; kingdom Metazoa; phylum Arthropoda; class Insecta; order Lepidoptera; family Geometridae; genus Eupithecia; species Eupithecia centaureata. Next base: position 507,570 of record OX155676.1, on the reverse strand, counting down.
CATTCCTCCATAACTCTAAACTATCTATATTTTAAAGTTTTAGATGTTTGTGTTTATTTGGATTTATTTTGTGATCTTTAAATGTGTTAAAAGTCTTAGTACCTACTTATTTGAAACTCAAATAAGCGATCGCAAAAATTACAGATTTCAATAAAGCAAAGTAATTACTCTTTCCAATATGATTTTGTAAATAACTTTCGCAGATATTACAAGCACCACTTGAAAATCCAATTTGCTGCGTCGTTATATTCGAATTATCGGAAACAGATTGTCTCCGACGGAATCAACTGTTGCTGCTCTATTTACAGAGCTCTGCGACGAGCGCTGGAGACTCTCGAGAGAGCCTTATTCTGGGCATTGCTTCCTGTGACTTTCCCGTACACATTGGTCACTAGCTACAACTTAATATTGTCACAAAGACAAGTGACTACGAATAAAAACTATGAATATATGTACTAAGTTCATATGACGGACATAGCTACTTATCTCGGTTATTTGATGTTTGGTGTATCCATGGGTAGCAGATCTCTAATTGGATTTTAGAAGTGATTTTGTAGACCATTCATAGTCTACATTCTGTCTGCACAGTGCCTATACTAAAAACCAAAACACGTTCGCGATGAAACAGATTGCGATAGTTCAAAGCACTGTGAATGTGTTTGTATAGCACGAAGAAAACAAAAGCATAAAGATTTGGTAATGACAATGTTGCCATGTGATAAAAATAAAGGCAAATCGGAATAAGAAGCAGTTTAGTTGAAGCATCGACACTGCATCCGAGGTCCAATCCCTTGGATCAGCGCGCCGCCACGCGCCTAGTATTTACCGACTGTAGGCTCTTTATTACTCTTGTTCTCGCTACTTACAATGTTGTTACGCGAAATATGGCGGCGATTCGATTGTTTGACCGCGGGATTACGTACTTGAATTGTAATAAAATCGTGCATTGTTTGAGGTTCTTTTGACTTTGTGGGTAAATAATTCGGTTCAAAGTGAAGACCATTACGAGCAGAATAGCACTGTGCTGCCACTGTACTGTCGAAACGGACCTAAAAAGGAAGATATTCATTTGATATTTCTTCTTACCAGCACCTGTACACGTTTCATACAGTCATGTACATATCGTTATGAGTTAGCAATCGTAAAATATTATTATTTTACAATTTATTTCATTTCAACACATTTATTTTATAAAATGCGGAACAATAGGAAGAAAGCTACCATCAATCCTGCACTCTCAATTGAAATGTGAACCTACAGTAACAAAGTCGCTGTAATTTGGGCCATCACATACAATAAAGAGCTGGACCAAATCCGCAAACGAAATACAAATTTGATTGGAAATAATTTAATAATGAATAAATAAATAACTTGCCTGTGTTATGTGTATTAGATATCTGATGTACTTGGTACAATACATAACATAGATCTTTTTGTTGTCTGCATATTATGAAACACAATTAATACATGGAACAAATAACTGTAGATAGTATATAAATTTGTCTCTAGGCGAGGATTAAAGCGATCATTCTACGAAGTTAGATAGATAGAAATAATTTATCGACACAAGAAAAATACATATTTTGGTTATTAGTATCTTAAATCCTATGTTAGGTATATCTAGGGTTCTCTAAAACTAGGTATGTTTAAACACGCATAGTAGGCAGTTTCGCATTCAAATACAGCGGTGTCACCACTACCACTACACCACCACTCTTCTTCGGCTGAAATGCTGCGGCACTGAGGTCATCGTCAATAACAGTTCCGTTGTTGTCAGATGTCGTGGGTGCGATGAGCGCGGCGCGCTCGGAGCGGGGCGGGCGGCGCGCGCGAGCCGGCTCGCAGCCGGGCCCGGGCGCCGCGCCGCGCCGCCAGCGCTCGGCCGAGTGGCTGCGCGACCGCTACAGCAGCAGCGACGAGGACCCGCCGCAGCCGCCGCCGCTCGCCGACCACGTCTTCGCCTCGCTGCTCGCGCACGCCACGCAACAGTTTGATAGTGAGTTTCACTTTTTTTTTCCACAACAAATAGCATAAATGTTAGAATTTCTACAACAAACTCTTACACTATTATTTACAGGTATCTAAACATAGTTCCGTTAGGTTATTTTAAGGCTTTCAGCAACTCTACCGAGCTCGTCGATTGAATATAAACTTGATTAAAAACCAGGTTTCGAACTCAAACTTGAACCTCGAGTCGCTTGTCACATTACGTGATGTGGGATCATATAGTTCACTAGTCTTGACAGTAAGTCAATGCTTAGATCGTGTATTCGTTTAGCCATCACTAAATCTGCTACCAGATATAACACTGCATGAGGAGCGAGTGCTATGTGGAGTGTTCGCATCTGATGGTTCACTTTAAACCCCACCCGTTGCAGATGTCGATGACTGCCACGGCTGGGCTCCGTGGTCTGATGCGGTACACCGGCACAACTTGTACCAGTGCACGTATGTGGCACGTTTTAATAAATATATATCCATTGTTATTTCAGGTGGTATTTATTGGGAAATTACCTATAGAAAATGGGACCATTTTTACAATCAGCCGTTTGAACACCCATTCGTCTAGGAAAGGCCATTTTAAAGATTTTGTTTAAAAAACGAAAACGGTATCGAATGCGTTATACCCACTTAATCAAATGACACCAAACAAAACATTTTACCGTTCTTTCCGTTGTATATGCAATTATCCAGCTGAATCCAAGAGGCTTTAGTATAAAATCCTTTTGAATAATTCCATCCGCTGCGTGTACGTCGGCTCCCCTACGAGCTACAACTTAGTTATTCTCCATGAGGGAAGGTCCACGCCGAGCCCTAACAAGTGGCATCATTAGACCATGCGGGGGTAGGGGAGGGGAGGGGCGGTTATGTCGGGCTATCGGGCTCTATCACTCGCGGAGATACTATGCGTACTTATTGCCAAAGAAAAATGAAATACCAGTGAGAATCAATACTTATCAGTTGCTTTATTCCAAGCTCAGAATAGAACCTGCAAGTAATGTGGCAAGATAGTAGGGGGCGTTCTCGCAGTTGTCTCTCTAAAAATTACTCTTGTAGTGTGTACTATACTTTTTACCAAGGTAACGACATTCTAAATTTATAAGAATTTTCTACTATGAAAGATGAATTTACTTTACGAATGTTGCCTTGTTTGTCAGAGATATCTAACTGAAACATTTTGCGAAGTACTCAACCATGTTGTGAAAGTACGCGATACTCGATTTGCAGGTTAAATGGTTCGAAAATTCTCGCTACCATGACTATGAAGTGAACATTTAGTGTACTCAGTGCGATCTATTCTGTGTGTACGTATATTTACGTTGCAATAGATAGGGGAGAGCCGCGGCGCTTCTTCGAGGAAAGCCTCACGTGACTTCACGTGGCCTCAATATCATGCTTTTATGGCATCGTTTCATGACCAAATTAAGTTGTTGATTGAACTACGCCGCCGCCGGCTTGTCGTATGTTTGCTTGTTATTTTTAGGGGTCCGTGGGTAAACATGGCTGCGACGGAGTTAAAAGTATAAAGCTGGTGGTTTTCCTTTCATAAAAAGGTTGGTGCCTCATATAGGGGAAAGTGAATATCAACTTTACTTGTAAAGAAAGCGCCCAACGATGATTTGAGTGATTTACGAAGTAATAAATTAATAGATAGGACAAACCCATTCTCTACTGACTCCGGAAGTTCTAATTACAATGCTTGGTATACAAAGTGCTGTAACCACTCAGAAAGTTTGTCCGCGCTGCCGCCGGTTCAATCCAGTTGTATCCGGTTCAATCTCCAGTGTACTAAGCCGAGATATGCATGAATAGGTGCACATTCAGCCAACGACCGGCGTTATCGTAAAGGTTCATGTTATTGCGCGATGCCGCCTTTATAACCACACTTTTATTTTTATCTTGTCGATTGATATTTGAGGTCTTTTTACGCAAAAACCCTTTTATACTTTTCGTGGGACAAAATGCGTGTTCTCTTTTTGTTATGTTTATCTTTTAGGAGTTTTAGGGCTCTATTACCAACGAAGAGAAAAACTAATCTCAAAATATTACTCTCGTTTCATTCTGCTAGGTCTCAATGCGCCTTTCCTTGAAATATAATAAACAGTCAGTTGAAATAAAACAAAGATAAAACAGTGAAAATTGGTTTGGAAATTTCAAATAATTTTAAGTGCTTCACTTTTGTAACCAAAACATCCTACGATTCCAAGCCTACGAGACTAATTTCTCCCAAAACTACTAGCACTAAGTACAAAAATGCATTTCCATCAAGGGGCTGCCCACCTCCTGTCTATCCTTTGACGTTGGCCAAAAATAAGCGAGTTGATTAGCAAATAAGGGTAAAAGCAATCAGCTAATACGAGTAATAGCTGGCTCGCGGAGGTGGGCCATGATTGACGTGTTTGAGATAGTCGCGCCGGCATGTAGCCGCATGCTGCAGATGCCTCGCCACCGGTAATCGCATTACTGCCTGCATCGGACCTGAGGGCTCACAGCTCGACGCAGGTGCTCTTCTAACTCTATTTGGGATCCCAGGACTACATAGTGCAGCATCGAGTGCTTAATCGTAGTTGAACAGTCTTTTGATACATTTATATTTCTTGTTGCGATGAAATTGAAATATCGGCCCTTAAAAATCTGGTCTTTTTCATTTTTCCACGTACCGCCGAAAACATATTTTCAGGTAAGCACACCCTGAAATAGTTGTAAGCTGGCTTTTTGTTCCAAATAGTATACTATACAAATTGAGCGCCTCTGAGTTGTGCCAAACTGTTCGTGTGAATCCGAGCATCACTCTCTTCTCTCCAAATGTTCACATCGGGCACGGATTCGAGTGATGGATGAGTGTGCGCGAGTAGTGATGTGATAACTGCAGTTGAGCGGCTTTCACTGTACTGTCACTCACTGCATCAATAACCAGCCCAAAACTGACGATACATCAACATAACGCGCGCTCTCATCGTTGTTTCTGAAGTTGAATCTGGTTTATTTCGCTGGTAAGAGTGGAAGGAAGAAAAGTGAAGAGAGGAGAAATAATCTATATATATAAAAAAATATTTTAAAAAATACGTAAGAAGCCATATAAAAGTAGCTTTTACGTATGATACTGTGGTTTTACAGTTAAGGACACATTCTTTATGCCGGCTGCATAGCAATCTTAAGATACAATCTTGATGTAGAGAACATATTATATTGGGTACACGCCATCATGGAAAACACAATATGAGGAAAACATAATAAACTGTATTAGAAAAAACATAATGCCTAGCAATGTGCGGGATCGAAACAAAGCAGCAGGCCTAGTGGAAGCTATAGGCGAGATTGGAAGCCATAAGGCGGTGTAGTTTCCATTTCATCCGTATTTTTCTTACACAAACGGTATCGGTGTATTATTAGAGGAGCCCAGTAAGTACGTAATATCGGAGAGCGCTCGGTGGAATCCTTACTGAGGCTAATACACGGGGTTATAAACAGCTGGATCATTGGATGGTTATGTTTTGCACTGCGAAACGGTTTTTACAGGATAAATGTAGCAAAGTGTCACTATTCCAGCATAGTGAGCGCTCTTGTGGAGCTTCCTAGCTCTGAATACCTAAGCAACGGATTAGTAGTTCCGTAGGTGAACTAATATAACTTCCTTTATAAACCGTCTTATAGAAACGAGTGCAAATTCCAATACCACGAATACAAAAATTTTCGCTGCCTTTTAATTTTTGGCACTTTATTGCCCATAATTTTATCTTCATAATTTCCGTACATAATTCGGTTTTTGTAACGCGAGTGCAAGTCGTCTTACATCATTGCACTAATCACATCACACTGATGTTATGATATGGTGTTTGGTGTGTTTGGAGATGGATGTTTGTTATCCCTTAATTATCCCTTTTAATAACAATTGAATGAATCGGCAAGACATAAAGCGGCGGGGCGCAACTAGTGCTTTATAAAAAACTGGAAAGGAATATTTAATCTTGTAGTGAGCTAGCTCTAGTAGTTAGAGCTGTGAGACGGCTCCGTTATTGCATGGAAATTCTTCGGCGTGCAACTTCATTCAACATCTCCGGATAGAGGCAATGTTCCCGCGTTATTGTTTTCCCAGGGCGCGGGCCAGGGCGGGCCCAGGTACCTACTCTTTGCGCAGCAGCTACGTTTATTCAATTAAGGCAAGGTTTTTGGCGTGTGTAAAAAAAAGTAGATTCCTCCATATTGATTGAGTATATTGCACTACATCTCAAGTTTTCCTTCCAACCACGTTTTAAAGGACATAGGCCAAGGTGCCAGCCTAACTTGATTTCAAACTTGTAGCATTAACAGGAGTCTTGTTTTCCTCTGTTGACTTTATGACGTTCCGCGGCTTCATACGCGTTTTCCGGAAAAAGTAACCTGTTATATTCAAGAATTACATTATTGTAAAATTTCTGGTTTAAGTTTCTATTAGTGAAGCGTGAAGAGTTAACATAACAAGCAATAGGTTACACAATTTTATATACTCGTGTCGTCTTTAAATTTATATTTATAAAATGTAATGCTATACATATAAAAGATATGTTATAATTTGTTATTGTATATTTATGTTTTGATATAATTTGTTTTAATAGGTTCAGTATCTAACCAATTATGTTACCAATTCATTATCTATTTCATAAGTTTAAAAAAGCGTATAGCGCTTATATTGTGTTAAAATTTGATTAATATTATCTAGGATTAATGTACACTGGATTTTATAACTTTGATATGTTCAGTTCATTAATAAAGATCTTTTAGAATTGATATGAATTGACTGATGTATTGACTTCATATGAGGCAGCATGTAAAGAAGATATTTTAATACATTAAATAACTTTATACTCGCGTATAATCCCAATAAATAAATGACAGAATTCATTTTCCAGCTTGAAGTAGCTATGAAATTATTGGCGGATATGTTTTACGAATAAATTTGCCTGAATGGGATTATGATAAATGATTGGAGGTGACGGGTGGTTTTGCGGCAGGTGGGGCGGGAGAGACAGTCGGCTGCAGAAACTTTGTGGGTCTTAGTTTATTAACTGTAAGAGTTTAGAAAACCGAGAGTGTTTATGCTAGGTATGTAATTAATGATGCATGAAAATTGCATTTAATTTTTTGTATGTCAGTCATTTGCAGTCTTCCGTATATGGTAAAAAATGCATTTCGTGCTTATTTATTTCATTCTCCATAACTGGCATGCGAGTCATAGATGGCAGCAACAAATTGTAGCTTGCAAACAAATAAATAATGAGTTGAAAAGGAATTCATCAGAAAGTCTCGCTGTAAAAAGTAACGCTGACTGTACCACAAGCAAATATTATTATTGACAGAATATTGAGTTGTGTGCAAGCAGAAATAAAACGCGATGTCGAGGTGGAACTCTTTCATACCTCTTGTGTTAGTTCATTTATCAGACAGGTATCCATACTGTGAGACGGGTCACAGCACTTTCTTATAAAAATGATCAAAGATAATTTGATTTAACAGACTTTTAAAATGATTTTTGATACTTCGACTAGGATAATGACAGTCAAAATCTGTAGAACCAACGCGGGCTGGCCACTGTAATATATAAAGGAAAATGCTATTTTTTGGAGACAACGCCCAGCCCAAACCGCTGAACTTAGAAAGCTGAAATGCGGAGGGCTACCTCCTACCATACAGACACCCGATATTTGGAAATTCCACCCCTGAAGGGATGAAAAGTGCTTTGATGTTTTTTGCTGTCTTTTATAAGCCGATTTTCTTGAAACTTATAGAGATTTCTAGACATATAAATTACTAAACACTTGTTGAAACAAGATGAAGAAGATTTTAACTAAAATTAAAACTTCTATATACAAGTGAGTTATGGAATTATTAAGGTACCTAAATTAATAAATTTTTTATTATACAAGACAAATACTATGCGCAAGCGCGCCACATCCCTGGTGCGCAGGGTGCGGGGGAGCGCTAACATCGTCCTAGCCATGATAGCGTCCAGAGTGGACTGTGCCTACACGAGGCACTGTTGTGAACGCCATCTGTCCACATACACTGTTAGTTTGTAAGTTTAATTTGTACCTTTTTCCCTATATGAGTCGTGTGCTTGAAATAAATGATTTTTTTTTTTTTTTTTTTTTTTTTAAATGTCACTACGAATACATAAAAACAGTCAAACTTCTGAAAATGAGTTAAAACGGCTTATTAAAGTTTTACATTCTTAATTTACTCCATAAAATGTTTGTTACTTTTTATTGCAGGATTCATAAGACCGGATATTTTCAGTACATAAATAAAACAAGCTTTTCAGGAATATTGTAAATTCTATTAAAATGATGAAATGGGTATATTGAAGAGCAGGACAACTCGTTTGGCCCACCAGGGCGAAGCCGTGAGGGGAAGCTAGTTTAAATTTAAACTAAAATTTAAGACATTGTTCGTTAGATTATAATTTACGAATTTTCACTGAAAATTGGAGACAAATCCCCATCCATTTACAAGGTTATTCACACTTCAGTACAATTAGTGAAATGTCTACAAGATAGAATCAGCGCCGGCGGGTCCGAGCACCGAATTCCTATCTGATCAAACAGCCGTCCGCGTCGGCCCTCATCAAATATTTTGTACATTGTTTCATTAATTAAACTATCTACAGTGTGCCGTAGATACACAGATATCCGTCGCATTGTGGCGACGCCGGCGCTATGCGGGCGCTATCGCGCGCACCGCCTCGTGGGGGCAAGGGTAGGACCAACGCAGGACCCTGAGGACGAGGGTTTATATTGAAATGCAATGATAATTTCTTTAGGAAAAGCGGGATTTTTGGATATTTCCTAACTTAATGATAGATCAGAAACAACAGATGGAAGTTCACAGTTATGGGCCAGCTTTTATTAGCGATAAGGTAGAGCCCCTGCATATTTTTTATTGGTTTGAAAAACGAATCTTATTTTGCGGGGAACAATAAAGAGAAAATACTTGAGTGAACTATTTATATATTCGGATGAGTATGAACATCGATGAGGCACAGTTTGCATTTCAGACTCTGCGATAATGAGCTTCAAATGCACTAAATGAATGACTATTAAATAATAAGAAAAACATCGGTGTATGCGTGTTCAACCGTGCGTTTCACCTCTTGAATTATAAAATGCTCCGTTCCAAACTTAGAGACGTGAAGGTCTTGTCTAGAGCCTGTTGAGATACCGATACAAACACCAAACTTAAATACTGAGATGAGGCGACGCAACCTCTAGTCATTTTAGACGAGACTGCGGCGCGACGTACTTTTAAGAATGTAAGTTACAAAAGAATTTTATTAATTTATTATTTTTCTAAACTCACTTTATCTTCCCAGCGTAAGAATTCGCTGCAATTCTTGTGGAAGTTTCCGGCGTAAAGGTAATTTTCAAACAATGAGCGAAGAAAATAACTCTCGTTTTAAGTATATAAATATTCTCAATTCTCTTTTATTATTCAAAAATATTTCATTCACCTACGTAACTTTTTCTTTTGTGCTGAAATTCTTTGAAGTCGCGGAAAGCTCCCAAAAAGTAATTTTATTAATTACGAGTCAGGAATTCAACAAAGTTTACTGCCGGGCTGTGCCACTCGAGCTGTTATTATTTTACTAAGAGCTTTATCACCAGGAATTTAAGTGCAAATTACATTAAAGATTATTATCACAAAATAAACTTCATGGTTTCAAAGATTTGGACGTGTTTTTAATCAGTTTAGTTAGGAATAGAAAAATTACATACAATAAGATCTGTATTCAAATTGGGATGATCACCATTGGGATGATCGACAATCATTCCCAATCGTCGATGTCAATAAAATATTAGATTATTCAGAGGTTATAATGTTTGGTACGAGTTTTGCTCCAACTCGAAAATTAACAACCTGACAAGGTAAAGGTTTCTTGATCACTTCTTTACCTGACCTTAAAAAAGTTGAAGTGAACAAAAATCAAAGTGAGCACTTTATTTCCTAGTTTCAATTATTTTGTAACATGAATTTTGTGATGTGTCCAAGAATCCTGTAAGGTCTAAAGGAAATAAAGCACTTCGACTTTGATGAGTCCCCTTCCCTCAAATAAAGCAGCACGGAGCTGCAAGCTGCGGTGCGATGTTCGTGTATAAATTTGTGTAAAATCCAAGTACTTATGTTCTAAAAGGTATATAAAAGTAAAAGTGAAGTGGATCTTTCGCCGATGCCCTCCGCCGTAAGCCGGCCTCCTCGAGCCCGTCAGAGCGATCCATTATCTTATGAAGATTTAGATATCGGTGCGGAATGCGGCGCCGCTTTGTTCCGGAGGATGGCCGCTCTTGAGGGCTGTGGCTTTTTACTCGACCTATTACGACTTTATGGGTGACAAATCTAAATCGAGCTATGCTGCGTTGTACTGCGCTGTGCTGTGTCAACGTCAACTCGCTCGTCTAATATTTGAATGAGGATACAAACAAACCATACTGTGCTGCGCTGTGCTGTGCTGCGTCAATGATTTGACCAAACATAGCACAGCGCAGTACAGCGCAGCACAGCTCGATTTAGCTTTGTCACCCTATGACATTATCATAATCATGTGATTAAACATCTTTGGTTTTGCCGGTGTATCATCACTACATAGTATAAAACAAAATCGCTTTCTCTGTCCCTATGTCCCTTTGTATGCTAAAATCTTTAAAACTACCCAACGGATTTTGATGCGATTTTTTTAATAGATAGAGTGATTCAAGAAGAAGGTTTATACGTATTATAAAACCGCGCGAAGCCGGGGCGTGTCGCTAGTAAATTAATTATCTACATCTTAACAAAATATTTTTCTAAACTGTTATTTTTCAACGTACATATTACGTTTATACATATAGAAACTGTATAATTTTCCGTGCTATTTCGACGTTTTCATTTCTCTTATGTTCTTCAGCTTCTCCTAATAACATTTAAAATGCAGAAAAGTCCGAAAACCCGTAGGTACCTATATATTTACAAACATACATTTGAAATCGAAAACGTGCTCTTCCCATCACAGTTTAAAACTTCTTACTCTACATTTTCAATATCCATACTGTTCTCCATTTGACAAATAAGTTTCCATGGGGGCAAGCCACGAGCCGCAGCTAGTTCTTAAGAACAAGTCCTCACACAAGCCCAAGCTATTTACCGAACCCGCAACTTTGGGGTCCAAGAACAACACGTCTGCTTCCATAGTTCCTTCCTAATGTGAACGCGTGGAACATATTACGTAGAACCCGACGCTAGGGCCGAGTAAACAAACTGGACGATGAAATTTACTCTGTCTGCCCAATCTCAATAACTGTATAAGCCTAAGCATGATTACGTTTCCAAGTTGCTGTGCTTGGTGATTATTATTATGTATAACGATCAGGATAATTTATGATTTACTCATTCTCTAGGAAAGTCAAAGAAGAACATTTAAATTTATGGAGCCTAGAAGTACCAAGTCAACTACTTATTTATCATAATAATATCATCATCGTCGTATCTGCCAAACGACGTCCACTGCTGGACATAGTCTTCCCAAAGATCGTCACAACAAACTACTCCACACAAAACCTTTACAGCCCCAACGGTTTCTTATTCAAATGTTGCATCTCGCAGTGAAAGTCTAACTAGTTTCTAAAATACATAATAGTGGTAGAGGGCTAAGTTTGAGCACAGCTTAAAGAAAACAAAGGGTAAGGGCCGAGGGTCGGCCCTGCCCTGCGGCTGAATGTTGCCAGCTTGTCGACGTTTGTAGCGCCGCGAGAGGGCGCTTACACAACTCATTTACTGAGAGAGGGAACACCGGGGAGTACGGGCTTCATGCCTGGAATGTGAACCGTAGGCATTTCTTAAAGACTTGACTGAATACTCAGTATTTTTCTATTGTTGCTATAAGTGGTAGTTGAGTTAAATGTTAGAGAATTAGTTTAAATCGTACACCTCGGGTCTCCTTTCGCCGTTTCGACCCATTAGGTAGAATTTAAACATACAGATGTATTTATAGATAAACCTAACATAGGATTTAAGATACTACTAACCAAAACATGTATTTTTTGTGTCAATAAATGATAATCTATCTATCTATTCAGTCATGCAGAGCGCCGCTACACGTAAACAAAATGGTGGTGGCACCGATGTGTTTGTTTGCGAAACTGCCTGCCATGCGTGTTACACTTGAATTATACTTTTAGAGAACCCTAGTGTCTAGATAATAGTGTCTAGATCTAACATAGGACTTAAGACACTACTGACCATAATATGTATTTTTCTTTGCTATAAATAAATAATGTTATGAAATGAAACGAAATAAAATAAAATAAAAAATGAAATAGTTAACTAGTTTTATAGGACGTCACATAAAAAAATTAGTGCGCGTGAACGTACTACGTCTAACGGGTCTTGGCTCAGCTATATGCTATTGCACACATAGAGGAACTATGTGTGAATGGGCGCTGGTTTCAGCCAAAACTAGTAAAGTAAATCAAATAATATCTATTTATCTATCACAATATCATCTAGCCCTCAACTTAGCAGACATTGTGTTTTGGTTTATGTGTAGGTACTAAAACTTATGCTACATGGATAAGTATTTGATATTTTACAAAGCAAACACCCAGAACATCCTGAACAATGAAAACTGCACATCGTACAATATTTGTCCCGAGGCGGGATTCGAACTCGTAACCTCGTGCACCAAAGTCCTGCTTCGCACGCTACGTCGAGTTGGCTTTAAAGGGTGTTTTTTTAAACAGAGCTTTTTTAACAGGAGCAAGAGAGTTTTGTTGTTTTGCGAAAGGCACAAAACAGACATAGACATACCATTTCTTTGCTACTATACACATAATTATTTTAATATTCACAGAAGGATACAATTAGGTACTAAAATAAATGAAACAGCTCTCTGCATTATTGCCCCTCTCTCGTGATCCTCAGCGCGACGGCTCTGGAGCCACACACCGGTAAGCGAAGGCTGAGCTCTGCACGGCTCATTAACAATGCATTACGTTTTATTTGGAAAGTAGAATGTTGTAATTAATGGCGCGCCGTGACGCGAACGTGACTAACCTACATACGCATCGCGGAATATATCTAATGTTGTTTGTTTTTCAAATACCTTTGCTTTACGTTTTATGTCGTCGTAAATGTTTGGGTGGATCATAAAGTAACGTTACAGATGTTAATTTGCACAATATGGTTGTATCGGATGGAGAAACACGTGCATAAAATACCTACACACAATATCGAATGAAGCTCCGCTATCCATTCTATAAGTGTGTGTAAGTCAGGTTTCGTAGTGCGGTCGATGCTGGCAGCGCTGTCTCGATTACTTCTAGTCTAGAAATTCTTCATCAAAAGCTTTCATCGACGTCGGTACAATGCGAGTAAAAACTCTCGAGTTTCATACAACTTATGCTTCAGAGCTACACGTATGAAGTACTGTGTGTGTGTTAATCTTCAACCAGCACAATGAATATATATCCCACGTTTGTATCCAGACAGGTTATTACTGAGTAGCTTGTAGTGTTTTAATGCGGCTTTCGTAGGCATCTCTTTACAATTTCATAACAGGAGTCTGCTCAGCAATGGGAGTAAATGAGCCCCCGGCTCGGCGGATGCCTGATTGGTTATTCCGTTTAGTTACCGCTATGTACCGGTATAAACCGGCCCGATTCAATATTTCAGGAGCTGTCTACCGGACAAGCAGCGGGATTTGCGATGTGCATATTTGATTATCACTTTTATTATACCACTGCACTGTTTGTTGTGCTTTCATAAGCGGCATTCCTAATGAGATTATGCTTTTAAAGCTTATTCTGAATACGCATTAGTTTTTTGAGTAGTTTATGTTTAATGTTTATGCTTAAGCTGCAGAAGGGTAGAAAATGAGCATTTTTTATGCAGCGCACCAGTTGTACACTAAATACATATCAAACGACGCAACTTTTTATTTTTCAAGATAAGCAATAAATCATTATTCCACCAGCTCTTCCTATTAAATGCCACAATGTGATTATGCATTCATACCCAACCATTACCGCAAGGACTTAATTTCGTATGTAGCATAATTTGCAAAGCAGAGGACATAAAAACGGCACGCTGTGATAGAGCAGCGCCGGGAGCAAAGTGCACAGATTAGAGACGAGCCCATCAATTACGCGTAAGCCGGCGCGCGTGCGTACGACTCCAACCTGCGACACAGCGCACAACCTGGCAGTGCTACAAGTACACACCAAACATTATTTATCAGATCACTTTGATGGTTGCTAGGTCTAATTAAAGTTATCAGTAACGCGAGAACATTAACGCACAAAAATTATTAGATTTTTGGGTTTTAATTACATTACCTACTAGCGACCCACCCCGGCTTTGCACAGTTTTATTATACGTATAAACCTGCCTCTTGAATCATTCTATCTATGAAAAAAAACCGCATCAAAATCCGTTGCGTAGTTTTAAAGATTTAAGCATTCAAAGGGACATAGGTTTATAGGGACAGAAAAAGCGACTTTGTTTTATACTATGTAGTGATTTGAAAACACACTTAAAATCAGTAATAGCAGTGTAGCATAAGTAACTACGATGTACCTAGTTGATTTTATCTCGCAAATTCGATGAATACCGAAAAAACACCACGTTGTTTCTCGTCACGTGAGCGTAGTGAGCAAACTTGGTACACTGTTTCCAGTTATACTGCGCGGGGATTTGCTCGAGCAAACCTATGGGGATTATTGAAAATTTCTCTGCACACGTCGCTCCACGCATACACGTGTCCATAAAGCACAATGCGGGGCTTAATTCAGTTCGAGGCGTAATTTCATATCAAAGACTGCGCTGCCATATTTGATTGGAGATAGAAACTGTACTTACGCTGTAAATATAAATAAATTAAACGTGTTCTTCTATGGAGTTGAATTGTTTCAACGTATCGTTTCGACTCTATGTAGATCATAGAGAGTATTTGGGTATATTTTGGTTGGCTCATGATTCGTATCCGAAACCCTGTTCATACCGAAGATCAGCTCTGGGACAGCTAAATGGATATTATAACGTAATACTTGGTCGGATGCCTTTTTGTACCTACTATTAAATTTTTCCAATAATTGGAAGTTATGTAGTCCATATGGTACTAAAGTAACAAGCTTAGTAGATAACTAAAATAAATCCTACTCATAAATATTTTCTTTTTTTTATTCTGTGCTTTACGGTCAGATTGAGCCCCGGCTTATGAAAGTGATTCTAGGAATTTCCCTTGATGATAGACTCATCCATCAATCCATTGCGTCTCTGATGGATACAGCTTTTCATCCAGTCAGAGGTAGTAGTGTTTTAAATAATTTAAAAAATCAACCTCTAACTAAAACTTAATTTTTGTTTTCTATTAGACTCATTTTTAGAAAAAATAACTTTAAAAGAAAATAAAAGGCAGCTTTGTTTTCATACATTAAAAAATATAATAAATTATGCTTCAGGAGTAAAAAAATAAACTAACTATAAAATATTTAATTGTTCGGTGTCTGAAATACAAAATAGAATAGGTTTACAAAAACAGAAGATAAAATAACTTTTACTCTAAAATCGTTTATTTCTCGGTTGAAAATCCTTGAAAATCTTTCTTTAACTTTAATTCGTTAAAGCGTAATATAACCGAGGACGCTCCGTGGCTGCGGCAGACAAAGAGTAGGTACACTACAGTAGCGCAACTCGCTTATCGTCGGGATTACAGGTTCCCGCGCCTCCAGGAAGATCAGTCGATTGTCGGCGATAGCAGCGTCTCACCGCCACACACAGCACCTCCGCGAGAAGTCTCGCTTTCATTTGACTGTAACAACAAAATAGAGATGGGAATCCAAGTCAAGCCCATCTGAGTCAGCGGAGTAAAGACCGAGTCATGGCGAACCGGCAGGCTGTCAAATCAGTCATCAGTAGTACCTACCTAGACTTACCATTTAAATTCACAAAAATGACATGCAAGTTCTTGAATAAGTATTGAAAGTATCTAATCTACTAAACTTTGAGAAAAAAGCGGGCATTGGCTTTGTCACCCATGTTTCACCCCAATCCAAACAACTCGCCTGCGTGTCTGTATATGTGTGCGTAATTTAGTGTCGGCGTCCGTATGCATATGAGGCACTGATAATGAGCGACACTGGCGGCTCGCGTGCGCTCCTTATCTGCAGATATTTAAATTTCAGCTGAGCCTCAAAATAGTTCAAATTAAACGGAGCTTGTAAATGAAGTGTTGCTATCACGCAATCCTGTGCCGCGGCTCGAGTTGTGCCGTGTCTGCGGATACACGTCTGGACTGACTCGGCTAAGGTTGGCGGAGCTTTGTAAATGGGACTTTTATTGGTGTAGCAAGCAATTTGCCTTTATGTCAACATGACTTTTATCAAAAGTTTCATAGGTAATTTTCGGTTTGGTTCCTTATAATCCACATTTTATATTGACATATTGACGACCGATTATATTGACATATTGACGACCGATGTGGCGCGGTGGGCGAAGGTCCGCCTGCGACGCAGGATGTTGCGGGTTCGATTCCCGCCTCGGAACAAATTTGTGCACGATCTGCAGAAATTTCTTTCATTGGTCTGGGTGTTTAATATGTATAATAAAAAATATCTATCCATGTAGTATATTGTATTAAGTATATCAGTCATCTAGTACCCATAACACAAGCTCTGCTTAGCTTGGGGCTATTCATAAAAGTAGACAAAAGTTGTATGAACTGTATAATGAAAAACAATATAATTTTAGTGAGGAGTTCAAAGATAAAGTTAAAAATTACTCAAAAATGTTTAGAAAAGTTTGTCTAGTAGCAAAGTCAAATTATATTAGCTCAAAAATTAAAAATAGCGAAAATGTTATTAAATCAACATGGAAAATAATAAATAGTGAGACTGGAAAGGTTAGTACCTATTTTAATGATTATAATTTAAAAATTAATGATTGCACAATCAAAAAAGACGTTGAAGTAGCTCAAGCATTTGAAAACTTTTTTACTAACATTCCAATCTCTACTACAAAGAATCTTAACTCTTCTCAAGTCAACGCCGAGTCTTTACTCATAAAAAATGTACCTAAATGCGGTAGTAACTTTAATTTCAATCATGTTGATGAAAAAGATATTGTTAAGGTCTTTAAACTTTTAAATATTAAGAAAACTGCAGATCTCTGGGGCATTTCCGTTAAAATCATTAAACCTTTAATTGAAACAGTCGCACCAGATCTAGCTTTCATATTTAATGAATCTATTGATTGTGGCGTATTTCCTGATCTTATGAAACATAGTAAAATAACTCCATTGTTTAAATCGGGTAGTAGGTCTGACCCCACTAACTTTAGACCAATATCAGTACTGCCAACATTTAGCAAAGTTTTTGAAAAACTTATATTACATCAATTGCTTAAACATTTTAATGGCAATGACCTGCTACATTGTAAGCAGTTCGGGTTTACTCGAGGCAGGTCAACTACTGATGCCGGTGTAGAGTTGGTATCGCATATTTTTGATGCTTGGGAGAAGTCGCAAGATGCTTTAGGCATTTTTTGCGACTTGTCAAAAGCATTCGATTGTGTTCATCATGAGACATTAATCAGGAAACTACATCACTATGGAATAAATGACACCTCTTTGGCTCTTCTTTCTTCTTACTTAAATGATAGGATACAAAGAGTTGACATTAATGGGAAACGGTCTTCGGGGTCTGTAGTTACTATGGGTGTACCGCAGGGGTCTATCCTCGGTCCTTTCCTATTTTTAGTTTATATTAATGACTTGCCTGATCTTGTAAAGAATAATCACGAGATTGTATTGTTTGCAGATGACACTTCTTTAATTTTTAAAATGAAAAGACAATCAACAAATTTCGACGATGTGAATAATGCAATCTCAAAAGTTGTCCACTGGTTTAGCGTCAATAATCTTTTGCTTAATGAAACCAAAACGAAATGTATTAGATTTATTCTACCTAATGTGAAACAAGTTAAGGCTGATATAAACGTAAGAGGAGAAAGGTTAGATATTGTAGAAAGTACTGTATTCTTAGGAATCACCCTAGATAGTAAGCTTCAATGGGGCCCACATATAGATAAGCTATCAAAAAGGCTCAGTTCTGTAGCATATGCAGTCAAAAAAATCCGTCAACTTACAGACGTAGATACTTCTAGACTTGTTTATTTCAGCTACTTCCATAGTATTATGTCTTATGGTATACTGCTGTGGGGGAATGCTGCAGACATTAACACCGTTTTTGTGTTGCAGAAGAGGGCTGTTCGGGCAATCTATAATATGGGTCCCAGAGAATCCCTACGTGATAAGTTCAAAGAAATTAACATAATGACAGTACCATGTCAATATATTTATGAAAACCTGTTGTATACTCGTAGAAATATCAATAAGTTTCCTAAAAATAGCGATATACACAATGTCAACACTAGAAATAAAAATAAACTCGCTTTGCCTACAACTAGACTAAACAAGGTTAATGTATCTTTCAAAGGGCAATGTATACGCTTCTACAACAAAACTCCAAGTGAGTTGCAAAAACTATCAGTAAATAAATTCAAACAAATTGTCAAAACTATTCTTTGTAAAAAGGCTTACTATAAAGTATCTGATTATTTAGATGATAAAAAAGCTTGGGACGAGTTTTGCTCCAACTCGAAAAATAACAACCTAACAAGGTAAAGGTTTTTGTTCGCTTCTTTACTTTAAACAGATTGAAGTGAACAAAAATCAAAGTGAGCACTTTATTTCCTAGTTTTAATTATTAATAACATGAATTTTATGACGTGTCCAAGTGTCCTGTAAGGTCTTAAGGAAATAAAGCACTTTGAGTTGAGTTTGAGTTTGAGTTTGGCTAGATGATGCTGTGTGTACTGTCCAGAATTATTTAAAAAAAAATAATTATTTTATTTATTTAAAAAAAAACATTAAAAGAGCTTCATTCAATGTATTTGCTGCCCTAGCACCAAGCTAAGTAGAGTGACTACTAGATAGCCGATTACTTATTGCATTATAGTGTATGAAAATATTTAAAATCCTTATATATATATTTTTTATAAGTAATTCATTGTTCACACCCAAATCACCCTGGATAAATTTCTGCAGATCGTGCCAAATTTGTTCAGAGACGGCAATCTAACCCTCAAACTCCTGCGTCGCAGGCGCTTCATATGAGCGATAAAGAGTTCTGGTTACATGAAAGTAGATAAACCTATGTTCAGCATTAATCATTTATGTTGGGTCTGACAATAAGGAGGCCTCTTGATCTTCAGAAGAAACACAAGAGTCCACAGTCCGCCTCCAGCTGCCATAATTCCAACAAAACATAAATATGTGAGTCGCTGTGATGAGGAACGAGCCTGCTCGCGATCGCTCCCCCGGGCGCGGCTACGATTGAATGTGAAAATTTAATTCAGGTCATTTTTGCAAGGATTCCATTATCTTTCCCTGAAGCGCAGCGCTAATATTGATGTTCAACGAGGGATTCGCTATGATTACAATTTAGAATTCAGATAATAAGTTGAGGAGTTTAAGAGGCTTCTGTATAGGTTGATTTAAAAATATAAGCACAGAAACGCTCATTGTCTGGTTTTCCTGAGCGCCGGCAAAAGTTTTCGAAACCGGCGTCTGGCGATCATTGTGAATAAAATTTTTACATTGTTCTAAAGACCAACAGTTTTATTATACTTCCAGCTAGGAGCAGAGCTCGCCCGCGCCAACCTTTACACAAAAGACTTTGAAAAATGCAAATTCCAGGGCGGCGCCCCTCCCCGCTGACATTTAAATGCAGCGTGTCTCGTCAAAGTTTGCCGATTTGCAAATGAATGATAGAAACTTTAATTATTCACACTCACAAATACTCTATTATTAAGTTGTGGCAAGTTTGTGACTTTTGATCGCGTCTTGATTTCTAACAACAAGGAGTTTAAATGTACGTGAGACTGCTATTGCTTCACGTGTGCTTCAGCCCCGAGTTAGGTAGACGAAGGATCGAGACGTCTTCTTGGTGCTGCGCATCTGTCGTGCGGACAGCGAACTGCGCCAAACACATACAAAAATGAACCCTCACGAGCAAGAATGACATTCTGCAGACAATGGACCAATGTCCGTTCTAACAACAACAAGACAATAGATCGCGATTCATTTTGAATTCATATTTACTGCCGTAATCCACATTTAGGAGCCTTTAATATCTCTGTCGGCGACGGTCTCCGGCGAGCATCCGTTCGATTAAATTAGTCGATTAAAATTTCATATTCAATCTGAGCTGTTTACTATAGGGAAGCATCGCACTTGTGGACCGAAATCACGAGCCGTTGTCTATTGAACTGTTAGCATTATAGAATAGAGTTGAAAATTCAAGGAACAGTCCGAAAAGTCTGTAGTTAAGAATTTATTCGGTCTGTAATAAAAGATACACAGTTTCGGTAAACAAACATGTAGATTCGTATGACATAGTCCCAAGTCATGAATGTGAATTTTGAATATAAATTGGTTTATTGATGAAGGACGACACAAAATTCCGTACCGACAGTGTGCGCAACGGCGAAAATTAAAAGTTGTGCTTTCGTTCACTGCTTTCCCGTTTACATTTTACCCTGAGAAAGAACTTTTGAAATCATAAAGATCACAACTCAAAATTACCTTTGTTTCCAAACTCATAAGCCGTCGTAAATTCTCAACCTGCGTAGTAAAAAGTGATTTCAATAAATATAATTTGTGTTGTACTTTAAAGTTGAGGGCAGTAGCAGAAAGGCGTTTAGGTTGGCGCTCGGCTTGTTTGCAAGTGGCGAAGTTGCCCGCGGCGGGGACTTGGCTCGCAGGCCTCGGGCAGAGCTGGCTCACTCCCTGATACTCTACGTCCACGCCTCGCTCTTTGTACATGTGCTAAGCTTTGGAAAAGTGATAGTTACACACCATAATTGCCTCAGTATTACTGCTAGCTAGCATACTCCAGAGTAATTTGTGGACTTGCAGTACTTATAGATAAATAAATAATTCTGGACAAGTCATACAACATCTAGCCCAAGCAGAGCTTGAGTTATATATGGGTTCTGGATAACTGATTTACTTACATTTAATTTTATTTAAAACATTATAATTCTTATATAAATATATTTTTATTACCCTTGTCCAAAGGTGGGAATGAAACCTGCAACCGCAGACGGGCGTTTGCCCGACGTCCCACAGTCGTCATGTGTGTGTTATCATTTAAAAATAATGGTTCTAGTCCAAGTAGAAAATGATTCTCCTTCTTTACGCTGTGTTGGTAATTTGTCTTAAGATCACTCCACTTTTTGATTCAATTTCATTAATGGAACCTCAAAAGCGATAGTTGAAAGCGCTTCGCATTAGTCACTGTGATGGATCATCCCTCTGTGTTTTCTTTCCGCCGACTGTCCTCAGCACTATCTATCAATCACGCATCGAACCGGCGCGTTGTTTCGAGATCTATCGCACTGTAAGTAGGTTGCACGAACACAATAGCGGGACCCGATTCATTTTGAAGCGTCTCGTGGTAGACCCTATCTGCACATTGATTTTTATTAGTTTTCTTTACTGACATTATTGTTTTCACGTTTTACAATAGCGAAACATAAATTTCAAGGAATCCGGCATATCTGTATTATTGATTGAGGAGACATGTTTCAGGTTTTACTTCTGGTTTCCATTGATCGTCCCAGTAAAAACTACTTCCACTAAATATTACTTACTGATAACCTTGGTTGAGCGGCCCCAAGTGTCTTGGCCATATGACGTCACCTTAACCTAAGGTCGGTTTGAAATGGAGAGCTGTCTGCGGAATGGTCCAGCTATTGCCCCGTTCACTGCCGCCTCGCTCGCCGCCCTCAGAACACAATTTGTTTGTTATTGTTTAGAATTACCTACCGAACCAGACCACATCATAAATTCCCAAGTTCCCAACCCCGACTTTCATACTGACCTATTTGTGTAAAGTGTAAAGTTATTACGCAAACATAATAATACTTTGTGTGTAAGTGAATGGAATCGGTTAGCAGTTTTCGAATATAATAACTTTGTGGGTTGCGGGTGCCTACTGGACTAGGCTCTATCGTATCGATTTATGTATGTTTTGTGGGCTTTGAAGTACTTTTCAATCTGCGACATTGTAACATAAATAATGCTGGACAATCCACAAAGCTTCACCTAGCCCAAAGCTAAGCAGAGCTTGGGTTATGGGTACTAGAAGACTGATATATACGTACTTAATGCAACACAGTAGAAAGATAGATAGATAAATAAATAAATAATTCCAGATAGTCCACACAACATCATCCAGCCTCAAGCTAAGCAGAGCTTGTGTAATGGGTATATTTTATTATTATACATAGAAAACACCCAGAACCCCAGAACCAATATTTGCAGATTGAGCAAACATTTGTCTCATGGGAGTGACATTGTCAGTTTGATAAAACTCCTTTAAAATTAATAAAGAAAAAAAAGGTGGGAATCGAACCAGCAACCTACCACGCGGACCATCGCCCGCCGCGCCACATCGATCGTCAAATAAATAAAAATCATAATGAGTTTTCGTTGTCATTTCCTTCGCGTAACAACGATCTCGATAACGGTGATCGGTCTGAGTTATCGCCGAGATTTGTAGAGACAACCCGCAACCATCGTAATGTTCAGAAATCTATGTCATTTGCATATTTGGTGGCACCTGTGAGCCAGTGATAACGCTGATGGTGGTCCTTGCAGATGAGCAGAGACGAATGTACAGCTCGGAGGCCGGCGACGAGCGGCCTCGCTACGCGGTCAGCCCGGGGCGCCAGTCCTCGCCCTTCCCTCACGAGAGCACCAACCGCCGGTACTTCAGGAACCACCGGAACTCTACAGGTTGGTGTCTAAGAGGTCAGCTAGGAGCGGCCTCGCTACGCGGTCAGCCCGGGGCGGCAATTGAAATTGAAACTAGGTGTTTTCTACTAAGACTAAGCTAACTACTAACTAACTACGGGCGCGCACAAATTTTTGATAAGTTATAGATTTTTTGGTTTGTGTCATGGATGGCATGTTTCTCATTTTTAGCGATTTCTTTCTCGTTTAATTCTGTCTTCATTTAAGTAGAGCAGACAGCCTCCTCAGCACTTTTGACGGCATAGAGGCCTGACGGCAATGGAATATATAATCGTAATGTACTATTTCAGGGGAAGAACTGTTTAGCGGCGACACCAGCACCCTGTCCCGACTCCCGAGGAGGTCCGAGGAGTTTCTGCACGAGAGCAGTGCGCGGAGCGCGCGGCTGGCGCGGGACAACGGTCAGTGACAGCTTCGTCTTCATCATTTTTCTTTTGTTATTCTACTTATCTATCCGTGACTGTCATATAACTATTTGTTAGCCTGTTATTTATAAGCCTCTGGTTTTCCTTTAAATAAATAAATTTCAGTACAACTCAGGCCTCTCTTTATGACGACAGGTGAAAGTTGTAGGATCTACAAGTTTTAGTTCCAGGGTTCTAGGTGTTTTCAGACCACTTAGGGCAGTTATAGATCTTATTTAACTTATTCTAAAGTCCACTGCAATTGTATACCTTAAAATTCATCAACATCATCAACCTTTACTCGTCCACTGCTCGACGTAGACTTTCCCAAAGCCTTAAAATGGACATGAATAAAATTTTAAACTTAAGCGGAAAAGTATTACTGCGGCGATATTGTGTACCTAAATAACGCAATCAGGGTGTAAGTTATACTAAGTTTGCCGAGTCGATGTCTCCAGTCTTTAATACCTATAGTATTTATTTATAGGAAATTCAGACCGACTTTTCATGTAACAATGTTGCTCGAAATATCTCTCGAAAGTCTTAAAAGCAAATACTGAATCTAGGGTAGTTGTAATTGACTGGAAGTTGGTTCTAAGCCTCGCCGGTTCGCTTGGCACAAGTAGTGTAGTAACTATGGTAATTTTGCCCAGACAATGCCATTAAAATTCAATTCCTGCTGAATTATGCGTATTGATGCGTATTGATTAGATAGTAAGTAACTAGGCTGAAATCCGTTTACACCAGTGGTATGTAGTTTGCGGGTTAATTATCAAAATGACTACACAATTCAATAATCAAAACATGACATGAATGTGTGGCATTAATAAGGAATTTATGCAATTAGCATAATTAAATTCCATTGTTATCGAATTATGTAGTCATTTAGTGAAGTTGTCATCATCATCATCATCATCATCATCATCATCTGCGGCCCGACTTCATTCACTGCTGGTTAATGGCCTCCAGAAGCCTTGGCAATTGGCGTCAGAAGTTATCTTATAAATACTTTAATTACAAAAACATAAGTATAGGCTAAGTAGGAGCTTCACTCGCTCAAGAATAATGTAGCTAGTAGCTACCTAATAATAACTTTAGTAACGAACGGTGCCGGAGATTGCACCTAATTCCACTAACTTTTCCTTTCTCTATTAGCACATTAGTGTTCTCTAAATACCTTCCCGTCAAACGCGGCATCCGGCCGAGTGTCTGTAGCTCTCCGTCAAGCCCTCCGGAGCACACGCGGCTCGAGGATGCCTCTCATGAGGGTTCTCCGCATAGTTCCCGCGCCTCCACTCGTGCTCCTCTAGGACGCTTGGTTCACTCCATGCTACTGAAGAAGTCGGTTCAGGGCTTTATTTTTCATCTACATGTAGATTAAAAGCAGTGTGGAGTGTGAGAGTGAATAAACTTCTGCATTTTAATCTCGAACTGCTTCATTTCCTTTAGACTTTACAGGATTCTTGGACACGTTTATACAATTTATACAATTACATAGTGACAGTAAGTGCCAGTAATAGCTATGATGATTACTTTCTTGATGGTGAAGAACGTCTGCTTTAAGATAAAATCCGAATTTTGGGGACCAGAAATAAGTCGGTTAACTGAGAATCGAAATGCATGCTTATATCTAAAACCTCTGAAGTGAACCAGCTTCCTTGCGCATCCCTGCTCGCTATGAATGGCACGTGAGATATAGACTGACAATAACGGTGTTTATAAACCGATGCGATGAAGGTAGGGTGTGCTGCATGATGCAGGACCGCTGTTCATATTCGATATAGGAAAGCTGCAGAACTAGGATTTACTAAACTGTTTTCCTAGAGTTCTGGGCGAAAGCCTTTTTGGGAGGAACTTTGCAAGTGTACAGGCTACGTGGAAAGCCCAGGCATTGATGGAAGGACAATATTAGCGTACTCGAGCCTAAAAGGGTTGCCAGAAATGCCAAAAAAAGACCTACTCCTCCGCAGCGGCTTATATCTGAATTCCCGACGCGTCCGGTCCCGGTGTGGTCAAAGTGTGTGTAATAAAGCAAGTCCACCTCCCCAGGTACCAGCGGGCAAGGCTCCTCGCAGGAGTGCGAGTCCCCCCCCGAGCCCGCGCCGCCCGAGGTCCCCCCCCGCGGGCCCTCGCTGCTGGTGGCGCTGCGGCCGCGCCCCGGGGAGCACGACCGAGACCGGCTCTACCTCACCGAGGGTAAGTCTAGAGACGAGCCAGTACCAGCCAGGACGCGGGTGCCTAGAGTATGCCTAACAGACATAACACAAAAAACAAAATCACGACTTAGACACGTGTTTAACAGTTGTTTAGCAAAAGTCTTCCTACAAAACCATGTTAAACAACTGTTAAACACATGTCTAAGTCGAATCATTTTTTGTGGTAAGGCTGATTATATTTCAGATTAATCATTATAACTTGTCGACTAGGATTCGAATCTATCACTTGTGTTACTCGTGCGGTGGATTATTTTCATTGGTCATCACTTTACGGAGGCTTTCACTTTAAGTATAATCAAGTAAATCACGAGCACCGTTGAACCTGCACCGTTCAACCTTCAATAAGTCCTCTTTTAGTTGATAAAAACCAAATGAAAATTCATCTGATAAATGTATTTTATCTCCATAAAATATTCCAATCTGCGAGATAAAGATAGACCGATGTCATTTATATCCCAAGATGTGTAACGGCGCAGAAGTAATAAATGTTTACCAATTACAAGATTTACAAGTTACATATTCAGCTGAAATTCATGAGACACCTACGTCGTCGCTCGTGGATCGCGCCGTCTCAAAGGTGAACCGAACCTTTGGAGCATTTATATTAATAGGTAGTGGGGAAAAGTATAGGATTCATTTTATATGTACTATTTTTGTAGAAATCTTATTTCTTAAAAGAGATTTTCTCATCAGAATTATAATTACGGTTCGAGAACTTTTCTTATTACTAGGACATTGATTAGGCAAGTTGGTTACCTATGTTAACTAAGCAACGGATTTTATTTAGGTTCTTGGTGTTGTTTGGCGTCGGAAGGTGATATTGTAACAAAGTAACACAAGTATGCCGAGTTGTCTCTTCTTTTATTTCGATTATAATACAAAAGCTTAGGAACATGCATGCAGCTTAAAAATAATATTTTTAGACAGTTTATTAAACATTTTGAAAGCTAAGTGATCATTATAAAAAGCGGTGTTTTTAAAGTGTAATCAGAGTGGCTCAACTCATGCATGCCCGAGATAAATTAAACGTAATGAATGTAGGTAGGTGGATGTTTCCCGGCGCGCCCCTCGCTCTAAATCACGGGAAAGATTCCGCCACACACGGCGCGGGCACTCTTCTGATGAGTTAGCTAATTAAGTTTCCCGTAAATGTACAGACAAGTTAAGTAGGCCCGCGCTGTGTACTCACTCCGCCAGGAGTTTAATCGAATCGCATCGTCCTTCGCGCAACTTCGCGGCTGACAAATTAGCCACTTGATCTCTGCCCGGGGCGAGGACCCAAAGAACACTTTAATTTCTTTTCCGTCTTCCTTTGACTGTTTTTCCTTGTTTACTAAAGGCGTTATTATGATGCCCGGTGTAGCTTTAAATTGTAACTTTTTCTGTTTTGTTGGACAATAGGCTGGCGGGTGAAGCCGGGTCGGGCGTACTGCAAAGAACCTGCCTAATTTGATTTGGAGAGGAGCTCGCCGACGCTTTCATGTGGCGCCCCCTGCGACGCCCCCTTCTACTAAAATGGCGTACACTTAAAGCAAAAGTTTCACCGTAATGTAATTTTTATGATATAGCATTGTAAGCATCCCACTGAGACTTTTATTTACGTGCACTTAGCGAGGTCGCCCGCACCGATTGGAGCGAATAATAACATTTTTATTGACTCAAGATGAGATACTTTCTGCAGTAATAAAAAATTGCTAAAATAATGGATACGTTAAACATATAGTTTGGTAAACAATATACCTAAGAGTCATAAAAGTTTACACATAAACTGTACCTCTACACAGTGACGGTCTCCACCGAGGTTCCTCGTCCTCTAGCACGCACTGGTGCAACCCGGCGCCCGGCTCGACATGAACTTTCCTCCAAGCCCGTCGCACTCGCTCCGTTCGTTACTTATTGACGAGGCATCACGAGTACCAGTAGCTAAGCTTGCGAATCAGGCAAATCTTGATTCGAATAGAAATAGCTCGGAAAGGTCTTGAAAGTTTAATGGAACCGAACAGGGAGCCGGGCGAGCGGCGCAAAGTTTCGCGGTGACAAATTGGGCACTTGACCCGCCGGCCTCCGAGCTTGTTTCTCGAGGACCCTAATAACTTTAACTTTACCTAAACTATATTCTATTTCCTCTAATTTGCTTCCTACAATCCTAAGATACACACTTATTTCGTTTCCTGACAATATGAGAGTAGGTACGTATATAAACCCAAAGAAGTTGACTTTATTTGAACCGAACTAAAAGTGAAAGGCACAGTTGTAAAGTACTCGTTGTTGTTCTGTAAGGTAGAGCAAGCTAAAGAATACAGAGGAGCAATGTACTCGCGAAAATGTAAAACTAAAAATGGATTTGCTGAAATTTAATATTTTTACAAAGTTGAGTTTTAGAGTAAATGCGGGTTATAGAGTTTAACTTTTAATAAATGTACTAACTATGTTCTACCTTCATTCGTAACTTTAAAAACTTTGCATTATACATAAATTGGATATTGAACTTAAGTTTGTAAAGTTTTTCAGGGCTCGCTTTACATTGATATCAAAAGATAATTTATGTAACACGAAACTTTTAAATTTTGTTGAGTACTTTTAATTGTTATTCTAAAATGCTAATAACTTCCAAAGTAAATAACATACATAAAACATATTATTATAGTAATAAACTTAGTTGCTGCGTCAATAATGGGTTGCTTTTATTCGCAATCTCATAAAACGAGTTTCCAACTGCGGTCCTACTGTGGACGTAGGCACCTCGCTCGGAGGGCGCTGGCGTCTAGCGATGTGCTAACGTAGAGAAGCTTCGGTATTTAAAACAAGTCGAATGAACAAAAGGAACATTAAAGCAATAAACAAATCATGTTGAGTATGTACAGGATCAATATATAAAAGTAATCATGTTTAAAGTATTTTAAAGATGTAAAACGTTTGTTGTAATATGTTTATTAGAAGTTGCAGATTCCTTTCAATGTAAAACTTATAAATCATTATTCATTATAATAGATTTCGTTACGTGTTCAGAGTCTTTTCGTCCATTTCTTTCTTGTTAAAACATTTACGTTCATACCGAAGTGGCATTATCTAGAAACGGAAAACTGCATTCCTTGCTCTATGGTTACGTTTATTTCTTCGTTTTAATAGCGGAATAAAAATGTTATTACTTCGTTCAACATCGCGGGGAAATTGATATAACTGGTGCATTCTTTGTCGCACTCGCCACTTTCAATGGACGGGCTTTTATTCCACAATACTCGGTTTACGAGCCGCACGCTCAGTTCAAGTTGAGTTTTTGTTAGGATTTTGAATCACAGACTAAAAGCAGAGAGCTCTTTCTAGAATGTTATATGCAAAGACGGACTAAGCCATGTTTTGTGTATATCGAGATTTGAGCATTTATAATGTTGATTTTAAAACATGGTCATAGAATATGCTAGCAATGTATGTATAATTGATGTTTTTTATACTTAAGTTATTTACTTAAGTAAAAATCTAAAAATATCTAAAAAAAATTATGCCTTTGCAATAAAGCTGCATTATTTTTGCATTGCTTCAATGGGACCTAAGGGTGGTTCCACTAACTCTCCTTTAGAACAGATCACAGCCTTCGTTTCGTATTCAACCCGAACATTATTGTCAGTGTCGTTTTTTTCCGAGAGAGAAAAGTTCCTAATAATCCTGATCCATCGTTACATAAAAGTTGCAAGTTGTTCGCGTCTCGCGGATAATCGAGTTTATTCTTGGAGGTTCGCCATCAATCATTTATCTTGCAAGATGGATCCGTCCGCGGGAAAACTTTAAACTGGTCCGCGTGAGTATCAGCGGTGACGTACTCTGATGTCATTTTTACCTAGAACAGTCAAAATGAAACTCATTGTGGTGACTCGTGAGTTGAGAGTATTTGTTCTACATTAATATGTTAGATTTACTTAAAACCTTGAACTGAAAAACTTCTTTGAGGCTCTTTAAATTTTTTAATTCAGTTACAATTCAAAATGCAAATATATAGAATTTTCACGTTCCGATCAGTTACTTACAACCTACTTATACGTTAACAAATACACATGGTGTCGCTAAAGCCGATTTTGCTTACTTTCTATTGCAAAGGCATTTACCGTAACTACAAGCAAATTGTGAAGGAAGCCACCCTCCCTATGACGTCCACGACCACTCTGTCAAGAGTGTAGCGACCAAGAAGAATATAAGCAAATATCCATATAAGAATGAAAACATGTCATTTGTTTTTAAACGCAATCCATTTGCTGGGTTTGATTCCTCGACTCTTGCATTATAAATCCGAGAAGCCTGCCACTCGACGTGTTTGTAGACATAGAGCTAGAGCTCAAGCAGTCGTTCACGGAGACTTAGCACGACGCAGTCATGTCGTAGGTATTACTTGTGTCGCTCGTACGGTAACGCACGTTTCAGGTAAACAATATAAAATCAATAGATGTCATCGAGCCCGCCCTCGCAGTTTTATGAGCATTCGAGTGTGCTCGCCCCACGCGCGGACGACTGCGAGCCTCTTCAATCTCTCTCTCGAGGACGCTAATGTTACTAAACTTTGGTCATATCGAAGATACTGACTTACAAATGCAAATACAATATTCTTAGGAGACAGTTACATGTAAGCCGAGGTTTACCTGCGGATGAAGCTGCCGGAGCTATCAAGTTTATTCATAACTCTTGGAAAATACTATCACAGTATAAAACAGTTAGGTTGTAGGTACCTATGTTTTTTTCTGTTTACACATGTCTGGTAAGGACCGGCCGGTAAAACCAGAATCCACAGATTAAACTGAATCTGTGAAATTTAACTTTATTATTATTATTATTCACTTTATTAACACACATACATACTCACCTGATACTGACTGACCTACACATGTTCGTTCCCTGTGAACACGGTATGAGGTAAAATCTTCCGTCCTTTATTATTTCAAGTTTTAATCAGAGAGTTCTTATTGCGCGATGCCTGGCTTCCAGCCGCCGGTGAGACTCGTTCACGTTCATTGTGACGTGTTCATACAGTTATAGGAGAATTCTTTTACTATTACTGATATCATAGCGATTTGGTTCTAAAAGTTTATAGCGCGATACTCTTTTTTCAACTGTCAACAAGATTGTTAGTAAAAATCCTTCCAAACAAAGAAAATAACAATCAAAGAATTGAAACAAATTAAACCAGTAGGTAGTATTAAAAATTGAAACTTTTATCTTTTGTTTACACTAAATACTGTTCTCATGTAAGTGACTATGTCTTTTTTGAGAATAAATATTTTTAAACCTTAAATAATTGAGTAAACTGCAGACGGTTGCAAACAATCTAGAGGTAACATAGTTAATTGCTTGACTATGTCATTGTATTCATGTATTCGTTTTAATTCGATAAAGTTCCGTATATAGATGTGCATCACTTGTAGGTATATTGTAGGGATGAAGGCAATGCGTCATGCATTCTATCTGAATGATGTATGTTCAGAAACAATAGGCGAGGTCATCTGTTAGCAATTCAGCGAATAAAGTCTGCGAGGGTCTACTTATCAATCAATATAAAAACAATTTTCTTATACGAACAACGTTCATACGCATAAAAAATGCATGAAATTGATTTACGTTGGAAACTTTCGTTGAAACTAAACGCATTTTGACTCGATTTCTCCTTTTAGGGAATTATGGTATTTACGAGGTAAAGGTTACTTGTTCGCTTCTTTGCTTTACCTAAAGAGATCGAAGTAAACATAAATCAAAGTGAGCACTTTATTTCCTAGTTATAATTTATAAAATGTAGTTTATGACGTGCCCAAGTGTCCTGTAAGGTCTTAAGGAAATAAAGTATTTTGACTATTGACTATCGAAATGCCTACTTTTGAGCCTCTTTGAGCGGAGGTTTGGTTGAATCGGTATCACTATGACGTCACCAGGCCATCCGCCATGTTGTCAATTTATTTAGAGCTCACAGTAAGTCGATACGGAGTTGGGCGTCCGTAATGACCCGATGTATCAAAAGGGATTAAGTGTAAATGAGAGCCGCCGACTGTAGTTGGCTGCGACCTGACTGGAATGCCTCTTTGGATATTTCTTCGGGAACCGTTGAGCAGAATTCAGTTCATCTCACGCGTATTCTTGTCTCATGGTCTGTTCACATTTTGTAATCGAACATTCGATGGTATCGTTTAGAGTCGCGTAGAGTGACTTCACTTATGTTTTGATCACGGCGCTTGCAACAGCGCCACATTTGGGGAAATTTCAAAGCATTTTAAATAAATCACGGTCGTTAAAGTGGTTTACGTCTCCACTATTAATATCCACTAGTATTTTTGTTTTTATTAGTAGTAAAACCACTTCTGTTCAAAAGTCATAGACGTAATGCAAGTTAGCAGACAAGTGTTCGCGCTTCAAGCTCTATCACTGCCTGGATTTAGTAGAGTCCTAGGCAGTTTCTCTAATCATACACGAAGCTTCCTCGCATCATTACAAAGTTCTGATAGCCTGGTTGCGGGTGGCAGGTGGGGAACGTGTTGTTATGAACTTCCAGGAGCTGAGGCATTCCCTCATTCTGCCCGCACAATCGAGATGAAGGTAGGTACAGTGCACAGATTACCCCCAAGTACAGTGTAACTGGACTAGAGGGATTGAACCTTTCCATCGCCACGGCAGGTTGTAAGTTTTCCGAAACACACAAACAGAACAATAGTTAATACCTGTCAATCACTAAAGTGTTCAATAAAACTGATTAAGAAGTTAATTACCTTCTCAACTTTCAGAATTTGTAAGCACTAAAAAGTATCAAATACCAATCAATGTTCAAGCTGAGATAAAATAAGGCCCGGGGTGGCAAGATTACAAAAATAAAGTCGATCCGTCATCAAGGATCCGCGGTATCAATCTATTTTGTTTGCGCAGTTCCTTTCAGTTATAAAGCGGGGGAGACCCCCCAGGCGTGGTGCCTGTGAGGTTATATGACGAAGTGATTAGGCTGGAAAATGTAGAAGTACATCCAATTCCTATTATGTGTCATTGTAGCTTCCTAACGGATTAACGATTCTAACTTTTTAATTATTAGTATTTGAAAAAAAAAGTAACTTTGAATCAGATTTAGTTATTTTTTTAAATAAAACTGGTGCAGCCTTTCCAAATATAACAAAATCCATATATCTTTACAAAACATAAATAAATTAAATCTAGTATTAGGCAATACATTTGTAGTGTATCCAAGACAACATCTGACGATCTGGAGGCCTAATATGAACTCTTAATTCCAGGCAATATACGCCCCGTAAACTAAACTGCCCGCCTTTTTCGTAGTATGAACTTCTAATACCAGCCAGTCAGCAGTCACGTGACACTAGGCCGACTTGTCTCTGGAGAGTAAGTTCAATGGAGGCGTGTGCACTTTCAGCGCCGGTGACGTGAGATTTAACCTGAACAGTGACACATTAGGAGAGTGGCTTAGCTTGCCGCGGAGCCGCGGGCGATGCATGATGGATGGGCGGCGCGACGTGCCCGCCTAATAGCACGCTATCACGCGCGACTTTCACTTAGTGCGTA
This sequence comes from Eupithecia centaureata, assembly GCA_944547425.1. Taxonomy (NCBI): domain Eukaryota; kingdom Metazoa; phylum Arthropoda; class Insecta; order Lepidoptera; family Geometridae; genus Eupithecia; species Eupithecia centaureata. Next base: position 474,532 of record OX155676.1, on the reverse strand, counting down.
CACTCGCTCTCGCAGTCGGCGGTATTCCTTGCACCTACATTTGACTCGCTGTCAAATGTGCTTCTTATTAAATTTGTGTAGCGAATGGGCGCATCCTCGTTATGTGGAAAACAACGATGATTTATTGATATTAAACTACAGAATATTTTATGTTATTTTGCATGTTGAGTCTACTATGATTAAGAACTCAAATAACAACAAAGGCACTTTTAAGAAAAATTTATCCATCCTTCTTTTATAAATAATCCTCAATGCAAAAAAGATTTTAAAAAAGATGTTGGCTATATCGGTTAAGTTTTTTTATTTCAAAGTTAGCGCTGACTGTACAACGTAAATATTTAACATTCCGTGGCAAGTGTCGGGTGAAACGAGAAAGCGATCCGCCGACAGCGACACGCCACCATTACGTACCACTCACTACGCCACCGCGCCGCCCCGCGCCGCGTGCCATTCCCTCACACATCAAATGTGTCTCAGAAACTTTCCTATCACCGTCTCATCGCACAATCCGTGAGCTCGAGAGAGGTGTGCTACTTTAAAACCATAGAGGTTCTATTTTCGGCTGTATGCTTTTTTGTTTATCATCAATGAATCCGTCTAGTGTGAACCAAATTGATTGTTTTTATTTTGCTAATACATATTAAATGATCCCGAAATGGTCCTATTCAATTTTGTTTCCGAAGGGTTATATTTGTCTTTTAGACTTTGGTTTGAAGTTTATTCTGTACAATCAAATAATCCATTCAAGTTAGATACAGTTTATTGTAGGTGGTATGGCCCAGTAACAGACGAGATCTCGATACAGGCTGGCACAGTCCGCTGCTGCAACTCACAAATAAGGTTTGACGGAAAACTTTCCCGACATGAGTCCGTGTCTGTTTGTATAACATTTCCTTATTCCGAAACATTCGGATGTACCCCCTGACTGTAGGCAGCTAGGGGGCGCAGACATGTGACGCTCCGAGTTTTGGCTTTGAGCAAAACTTTAAAGTCCTGCAAAGGTTCATTTGAATGAAACTTGGTGTGTAATTTGCATACTTATTTACATTATCTCAGCAGCACACAAACGCCCTTCCATTATCAGATTCGCAGCAATACAGAGGGTCGCGGGCGGAATACTAACTCCTGGTGATTATCACCGAACTCTATGCGAAAAATATCACCCGATTAACAATGCAATTGGAAGTGGCGATAGAATTTTAAGTAGTAGGCCGACAATTTAGTTACCGTCCCTCCAGTACGACGGACGGAATACATTTAAAATTGGCAGCCTATCGGTATGCCTAGTCTTTCAAATTTGTTTTAATCTATTCCATTTCTCTTTTGAATGAAATCGAAATTTCATTCAAAAGCTTGGTATATTCTTTGAGTCTCTAACAAGTTATGATTTAGAAGTAAGGGAAAGATATTCTTCGAGTAAGCTACGTGATAAGAGAGGTCTACGAACTGTCCGCTTCGATTCGTGCAGCGGACGCCTGCCCGTGGACTCTAATAATGAGAGTTAGTACAGAACTTATCTCTGAGATGCAATTTGGTTTTTTTAGTTCAGGGGAGGGTTGCCGACGTGAAGATAATTAAATTCAACCCTTCTGTAGGAAGTACTCGTAAATTAGAAAACTAAACTGTGGATCGCGCCCCGAATCCAATTATCCGCTAATCATATCTGGAGGGCGTTAGATCGATCGGCGGCGCCCTTCGTCTGTTCTCGCTTCTATCAAACATTACTTTTAATGTTAAACTATTACTTTATTACTGTATTCACTGTTGTTTGTGTGTTTCGAGTAAATATGCAGAACGTCCAGGGAAAATTAATTATAATGCAGATTGAAAATGAAATTCTTTTCAAACGTACAGTACAGTAAAAAATATATACGTACAGGTTACATCCAATATTTTAAAGCCTTCCAGACACTTATTTTGCCGAAGTGCCGGGCCGACACCGACGCGAGTGCAGCACCCGGCACCCCTCCCCCCGCACACCGCGCCTGCCTGCGGACTGACTACACATTTACACATTTCGCAAGTTCAAAGTCAAAACTTGTATTTTTCAAACTGAGTAACTTTGCAGTAAAGCTACAACTGTTGTGAAAAGGGTTACTTGTCTGACAAGTCCTATTCCCACAGATAGCTGAGTTTTCACTGAAAAACATTTCTTTAAATTTATACACAGAGGATAAAAATAATAAGACGAGACGTGCACTAGGACTCTCGTGCGCGTGCGAGAAGTTCTGAAGGCAGTCCTTTAGTGAACTATTCAAGTGAAAACACTTACGTGTAGTGCATCGATACTCATTCACTCCGAAGGAAGGTTCGTGCGTCTGCCTATATACGCTCACTCTTATGCAGCTCTAAAAGGAACATGGCTCTGGCGCTTTTTCATAATATTCCTCTTCTGCAATAGGTTTTATGAAACTGAAAGCGTATTTTACTGATATGAATACTCGTGCGATGTAAAAGCATTTTGTTTATTTTGAATAGTTTTGTACCTAGTCATAGTTTACTCTCAAATATCGAAATGTTGTGATGTTGTGAATAAACTGAAAGCAGGATATTTTGTCAGGTGGAAAGTAGGACGGAAAATGAAAGGATTTTGTATAGAGGCAAATGTATTTCATTGAAACTAAAACTATACCTGTACATTGTGAACATAAATAGTTAGTGTGTCAGTTGAAGTATCTACTTATCTAGTTAGTAGTTGTGGAGAATGCCCGTCCAGCAAATAGTTGTGAAGAATGCGGCGTGTTATCGCACGCTCGGCGCCGCGGCATGCGGCGTGCGGCGCGTGGCGTGCGACACTCGGCTCTGCGACGTACCGCAGCTGAGGTCTGCTACTCCTCAGTGAACATTATTGCCCCTCGAGCAAACTAAGACAGATCTTAATAATATAAAAATTGCCTCGACATCATTTAGTCGCTGCAAATATTACTTTAATACCAGAGCAATAAAGTTTAAGCGTCTGAGCTTGCGGGGAATGCAATAAAACCCCCAGGAATTAAAGACAAACTCTGGAAATCTTGGCTGTTTCTCTCTAACCAATGTTAAATAATAGCTCGGTAAACATCCCCGTCTCTGTCGTTTATATTGCCGCTTGCAATACGATGCCGATGAAAATTCTTGGTACCTCAGTGTTATCTTATGAGACAGGTTTACGTCTAATATTATGTTATCATGTCTGAAATAAGAGCGAGCTGAAAGAAGCTGAGGGTGAATATATTATAGTTTACGAACTACAAATTGGTGCTTTATATTTATGTGGAAGTTCTGTTTATTTTTCAAGGAAACGCGGTTGTCGTATACATTTCGCTTTTGTTAATGCAAAGGGACCTACTGACTACAGCTTTACGAAGTTTTATTAAAAATTGTGTGTTTAAATCAAGATTCCTCCAACAACCATGTGGAGTTCGTGGCGAATTTTATTACAAAGGTAGGAAGTACACCTACGTCACACCTCAGGTTATTGTATAACTTTCAGGCAAGCAGTAAACATCGGTCGGTGGCCCTACAACGTATTTGTTTTACAAATGTTTTAGGAGAATCATTCGCTTCTGACGCCATACATTACTCTTCATTAGCTTTATACTTTAACAGCACATTCTTATGTCGCTGACCCGGGGCCGTGATAAAACAAGTAATGTGGAAAGCCCTTAATAGTAGACTTCTTTTTATAGGGCGGCGGCGCGTCCCCCCCTCTGTATCACAGCGCGGTTAGAACCGCTAGGCTGACGATGTTAGCTTCTATTAGATAGTCTCACCTACCGAGTTAACATCTAGGGTTATGAAATAATTACGGTTCTGTTTTATTTTTTAAGAAGTCCAGCTGTTCGCGTAGATAACTCTGTAGTTCAAGGTGTATACATGTATACACCTGGCTGCGGTGTGAAGGCGTTCTATATTATTTTATACTGTATATTTTCTGGAAACCCAATAAACTATTCTTATCTATCTATCTTTTTATGATTTAAGTAGTAGTTGTGAAGCTGTGGGCGTCGAGCCTGTGTGCGACGGTGTCCCTATAAAGCGCGTTTACGAGCGCACGTGCGCGGCGGCCAGCGCTCGTGGGAGGTGGACTCAGCCGTGGTTGTCCAGAATGTGAAGCCGGGGCCCAGATTACACTAAATAAATCGCTTCACCATTTAAATAGTATCGTGTCAAAATGTCAGTATTGAACTCTTTTTGGCATTCTACTACCACAAACTTTTTGAGGTTCATTAATAGCTGTGACGAATACGTTCATGACTACCAATTTGACATTCTAATTATGAAAGTCTCTTCAAGCGGAAAAAATACAATACAATACAATAATACTTTATTGCACACCAAATAAACAGAAAAAAGTACAAAAACAATAAAAACAGATACAGCTAATGTACAATGGGCGGCCTTATCGCTAAAAGCGATCTCTCCCAGGCAACCTTAGGATGGACAAGAAGTAAAAATACCTCTAGTAGAATACCAAATGCACAAACGTCATTTTAATCATCTTGATTGAATGGCACTATTGAGACCTTTGTTTTGACATTGTGGATTAGTGGAATTTGGCCCCGGGACGACTCGGATGACAGCAATATCTGTTACAGTTTTATACGTTATCAAAATATGAGTAAATCGCTCATTATTTCGTTGTAAAGCTGATCATGCTTGTGATTATTATGTATTCCTAAATCATGCCTGCGTTGTGTATTAAAGAAGTCATGCGTTATAATGTAAGTTAAGTAAATGGAGGAATGATAGATTTTTTACAGGTTTTCTATGGTTGTTATTTTGTACATTTCTCAACGAATATGATCCAAGTAACTCGTTGTTGTTGATTTAATAGATTAACGGGCCATGTAGAATTCTACAATTCTACTATATTTCGAATCGGACACTTCCAGTGTTGCCAAACAACACGCAGAAATCTGAATCTGAATCTATTAAGATATTTAGTAAAATATGTTCATCAATAAAGTCGTAACAGTTGGTAACGAATAGAATGTGTCCCTCGCCAGTGGCCGCATTCAAAGTATAACAAGCGGAGTTAAACCGCGAGTTTTAATTACCGTCCGCTATCTCGTGCGGAGTCGGAAGCACTCCTCAACTTATTTATGTCCACTGTGGGGATTCAATATCGAGGCGGCGGCGGCGGGACGAAGTCATTAAAAACACGTCACCGGCAGCCTCCATTCAACCATATTGGAATTGAAATCATCTGCTCGTGTTTTAACTGCATGTGCTCGAGACTGAAAAACACACTCCGTGCTCCATAATACCTAGATAACTCTAGATTATTCATCTTCCATTTCCTTTTTTTGGAAAGTCAGGGATCAATATGAGTGGCGGTCAGTATAATTACAGCTCTGTTGATTGGATCTCCTGCGAGTCTGATTGAATTTCCGCCGGAAGTCTCGTGTTTGTAGAGCGTTCGCCACTAGCGACACCTACCGGAAATAGGAAATTGAATTTATTTTGTTCTGTGTCGCATTTACCTTCTATTACGATTTATTTATAAACACGAAAGCGATAAAACTAATCATAAAAAACGTAGCACTAAATAATATATTTTGTACTTTTGGAAAAACATTCAAAAATGTGTTTCGAGCTCAATTCAGGAGCCGAACCACTAGGTCCTCCTAGCGAGAGGCGGCGGGCGCGGGGCGCGGGGCGCGGGGCGGCTATCAGCGCGGCCCATCCGCTCCGGCCCACTGGCGCGTGACGTCACAAACTACGTTTTTTTACTATTTTCCACTGTAAACATCCGCTCATATAGTGAGGCTTTGTCGGCCATCGGAGAAAATAGCCTTTCATGTTCATAGGGCAAGCTGTTTTTATTTCTTGACGAGACTTGCAATATTCATCACATAGTTGATATTAGTTTGCTTGTTTTTACGGTTTGGAAAATTTTATCGATTCAAAATGGCTTTGATCGTTTATTATTTTTATAAAAGTAATCGCTTTAATATTGAGGCAAATCAGCAGGAACTCAAGATTCAATCCACCGAGTAGAAGGCTCCATGATTGATGTGAGGGTACTAACAACCACCAGGATTGCAATTTGTTTACCCTATCGCATTAATGTACGGAGGAGAGGCGCGGGCTGCCGTCTGCTCTACAGGTTGTCCTACAACACTAGCTCCGCGTACGCGTTAATTCAACCAGTTAAACAAATTCTTAGATATAATGTTACATTAACGATGCATTGCCTAGTGAACGTCAACGTCAGGTATTGTGCTTATAATTTCACCACAGTAACCTTCAAACCAAAACCGCGCATTTCCACCCACAGAATTATTAATATTTCCCGAACAAACTTCGCTCCACTCCTACCTGCTTATTTTGTTACACCCTTTAGTTAAGGAAAAGTTGAAAGTCGCTGTATATTTGATACCGATCAACAACGTCGAGACCGAGGTTTGCCAATAATTGGAGTAAAAGTCCCTCTGGAACCAATCTCGCCGGCGCACGGCGCACCGAATAAATATATATTGTGCGATCCATCATCTGCCTCCACTATATTTATAACAACCTATGTTAGGAAGGAGAAGAACAACGATGTATAGAAAAGTTAAAAATTACTTATTTCGCTATCGATTTCTTCGCATGAACATGGCGAATGATCGATACCTGTTTTGAAGTTTTTCTATGAACCTATGCATGTGTGACGTGACTCGTGAGTGACTGCCCACTGAGGTGATCTTAGCCGAGGATGATCGGACTTACGCACTCCATTTTAAACCTAACATCTGAATCATGGTCCACTAGCACGACGAAATAGCTACTAGTAGCTATTTCGTAACCCCGTAGCTGTTCGTAGCAGCCTCGTAGAGCTCTACGGAGCTCCGTAGCTCTTTTAGATCGTTCTAAGTTATTCTTGCTTTTGTAGAACAGTTCCTTACGAACGAGTGCGTCACGTTTTGCGTGCATTGATTGAACCGGGAACATATTCGGTTCTCTAAATTAGGTTGGGGGAGCCTCGAGGGGATCCAAGTGAAGGGTTGTGGATTAATTGTATTAATATAACATTGTTGCTAATTGCCGAAGGTTATTATTACCCACCAAAATGCACCCAAGTAGTATTTCAATGTTAAAATTGTAATGTCACGTTGATATGAAAGGGTTTGTATACAAGATACTGCGTCATGCTTTAGTTTGTAGTGTTTGGTTCATCATCATCATCATCATCAGCCTATAATTTAGTCTACCGCCGGACAAAGGCCTCCCCTAATGAGCGCCATAGCGCCCTGTCTTCAGCTTGACGCATCCAGCATCTGCCAGTAGTCTAGAGCAGATCGTCATCCCACCTGGCCGGAGGGTGTCCTTTACTACATTTACCAAGTCGCGGTCTCCACTCAAGAACACGTTTACCCCAACGGTTGTCGGTTCTTCGCGAGATATGGCCGGTCCACTGCCACTTCAGCTTGCTAATTCTTTGAGCTATGTCGATAACTTTGGTTCTCTGTCGGATGTATTCATTACGAATCCTATCCTTCAGAGAAACTCCGAGCATAGCTCTTTCCATAGCTCTTGTTTGGTTACAAAGCTGCAAAGTTGTAAATGTTGCTTTGGTGGCAGAGCTAGGGAGAATCAGGTGTCGAGTACAATTTTGAAGCTTTTTGAAAGGTCATGTCTTTAAAAATAGCGCCTGAATTAGGAAAAAGTAGCAGAGAAGGAGGCAGCGTCCCCTCGAGTCGGGCTGGTCATCCGCCGGCTGATTTATGCGGCCATCCATCACGCGCTCAGCTGGCATCTTGTCTCCCTTCTTAATCGTCTGCAGTTTTTGAAAGTGACCGATTAATAACCGCGCGCCGGCTCTCGGACACTCTGCGCAGTGAGACTCGGTTACAACTTGCGTACTGGGGCCGAATTCAATTCATTTCAAAACAAAGGTCTCAATAGCGTCATACTATCGAGATGGCTAAAATGTCGTTTGTGCATTTGGTATTCTACTATTTTTTGCGCTTGAAGATACTTTCATAATTAGAGTGTGAAATTGGTAGTTTAAACGTAATTTTCACAGCTATGCATGAATAAATAAATATTACCTGACAGTCCACACAGCATCATCTAGCCCTATGACCCTCAAAAAGTTTGTGCTAGTAGAATACCAAAAAGAGTTTAACACTGTCAGTTTGAATGACACGATAATATTTGAATGGTGAATTTGAATGATTTATTTAGTGGAATTCAGGCCCTGAGCTTGCGGATTGACGGAATGCCATTGAAAATGACGTCATCTCGCATGCTTATCAGTATCGATCTAATCTCTGCAAGGCACCTTGAGATATATAGAGATAAATAAATACATAATGCTGGACAATCCACACAGCATCTTCTCGCCCTAAGCAGATCTTGTGTTATGGGTACTACCTATATATTATGACTGTTATACTTAACTTAATTTTTTTTTATAAAATACTGTTAAAACCTTCCAATTACTTTAATTGATGAGATGCAAAATCATCTCTTATATCGAAAGGCTAGCCAAAATGAGCTGGGCTGTTTGGGAAAGGCAGATAATTTATGTTTATAGAGTCTCAACAGGCCATGAGTAGCTACAGAACAATTTCTGTTGTAATTTGCTACAATTTTGCGTTTGTTATGCGAAGATTTCAGGAGATCCACTTTATGAGTTTAGCCTGGCCCGATTTTAGCCTGTTAAAAGCAGCACAGTCAATATGAAGCTAAGAAACGTTTCCATTGATTTATTGTTCTTAGTGAATGGCAAATGCACAAATAGTGAATCGCAGGTAACACCGGCGGTTGTTCGGTGCGCTCCTGGCAAAACTCCGTCTAATTGAGCGTTAGTGCCGCACGTTCGTTAAACATTCAAATTATATTCCGCGGTCGATCCAAACAACTGCGCGCTGAATTATTAATGTCCAAAATATTTAGTGGCACACAATATAGCTAGATTTCGAATTGCAATTTGCATGTTAAACGTCAATCCGGACAGTGTGCGTTAAGCCCTATCGCTGAATATTAATGGGACCACGAGATTTTGTTTTACTTTGTGGAGATTCGATTATAATGCAAAGCAGGCGACGGCGCGCTGACGGCCGCAGCCAGCGCTGCGCCTCGGCACGACACTCTGTGCTTCACTTCGACAGGCCTTCGTGACACCACCTATTCACATTGTAGGTATCATCGGCTAACTATAGGTATCACTAGCATGGAATTCTGAAAATAATTTATTTTTAAAAACTGGGAATTGAAATTCCGCTCTAACAAATTTCCACGGAAAGGTACACGTCGAAACAACAGCTTAATCCGAGCGAAGTAGATTAAAAAAGGCATTATCTTAGCAAAAACACGTGATTATAATGGGAAATGATAAAGCCGCAGGGGCATAACTTTATTACCTACTTCCTGTGCGAAATCCATTATGAGAAAGTTTTTAATCCGCTTTAGCGCTCGCAGTCTACTTAGTTTGAACCCCGATTAAAATGTCACTTAATTTATTATGGAAACTCGTGTGATGGATATTAACCTGATGTTTTGAGGTAAATTTGTTGATTAATAAGTTTAACAAAATCCGAGATCGGCTGAATAATTGAAGCCGTACTCAAATTGTAGGTCTCAGCTTAATATTTGGGAAAAAGCTATATAGAATAGAATAGAATTATATAACACCTGTTTAAACGATAAAAATAAAATAAAGTCCCGTCCATAGATCTTAGAACGCGCCCTCCACTACGTAATAGTGTTTGTCGGAGGAAGGGCGAGGTCAAACTAACTATTTAATCTACCGTGAATGATTTATCGGTGTCTTGAATTACATTTAGCTTGGAAATTCACACTTTTCTTTACACTACCCCAACACATATTGTTGCATCACTACGCAGTGTCCTTTTTTCCTTTTACATTATCGAGAGATAAGTTTAAATCGTATAAGATACAGTAAGGAAAATAAAACGGGACCATAGAGCTTGAAGTTTTTTGCGTGTTGATCAAAATATACGCCTGTCTTAATGAAATTAGCGAAAAGTTTAACCACCTGTTCCCGGCGAGGGATGAACAGGGCACGAGTGGGTAGTGCAGGCGCCCGACTCTGACTTCACCCCTAGATAGATTTAATGCTACAACATGATTTAGAGACAGTAGTTTCACCCAAAAAGTATTATTACGACTGCAGGTTATTTTGCGCAGTACTTCGAAAATATTTGAACAGTTAAAGATCACTTAGAAAGATAATAGAGATAGGTAGACCCTGTTTTGTACATTTTGGTATGCATTAGTGATTGTGATATTTAAATAATTAGTATCACATTTTATCTCTTTGCTTAAAATGGATTTTGTTACTGAAATGTAAACAGATAAGGCTGCCAGGTAAGAAATAGCTGGCAGAACTCGCGCTACGGTCGGGGAGAGAACACGGCCGCTGCCCTTGCAGAATTTACCTACTCGCTTTAATTAGTCTCGTGCCGACTCACGGCCGGTCATTTCTCTTGTTTAGCCGTAATTGATACAGGACCGGGCCAGCCCACTTCTATACCTTACACTGTTATTCTATGCCGTTATATTGTTATTTGAAGCACATTTAACAGGGCTATCTGGCAAATACAGCTGGCGTCCGATCTTGTTTACAGAACCGGAACTGTGGGGTTACTGGGTGCTGAGGACATTGTTTTTTTCAAGGTTCCGTATTTATCGTTATGAATTTGTGTTGTGTCAGAAATAGGAAACATCCGTCACAGGCTCGATTTAAAATACCTCTCACCGGATGAATAAAGAGCATTCGACCGCTCGTTGTCAAATAAGTCGCATATCAATATTGTTTCAGCATTCGCGACCGCACGCAGGCGCGGTGCGCTTGCACCTACATATCTTTAGCGATCCACATACACAGTGTATATCTGAGCTTATAAGTGGATTGACTGAAAATAATTATAAATTGGCCTGCAGCAGGATTAACCAGTAAATTCTCATATCCTGATATTAAGTTCCCCTCCGAAGGGCCGCGCCCGAGGGGGATGCAACCTCGGCGATTGCATTAAATCAGGAGCACTATTGGATTAATGCCCTGTATCATCCATAGCCTGCGATTCTAAAAACATTTTGTGCACATTTTAGAGTTCACTTTGGGACGTTCGAGCTAAAAGGGTCTCCGACAGGGGTGGTGCCCAGTCTGAGCACACAGCCAGCTTTCACCTAGGGGGGCCTTTTACAGTCTTTGTTTTGTTTCAAATGAGAGTTCAATCTCACTAATAATGAAGACGAACTCCAATGTTGCCTTTTTATCAAAGTAGAATGTGGATTTTCTTTTCTAACAAGGTACAAAAACTTGAATACCTTAACCGATACGTAGATTTGTAAGTTCACCGTTAGCATCAAATGGAACTTCCCGAGAGATACGCAAATAAATGTAGTTGTAAGTTTTCTCCGGCTGATCGATAAGGTCGAATGATTTGATTTGGTCGGCGGAGGCTCCGCTCCGAGCAGCTCTTTGAGGGCGCGCGATGTGCCGGCAACTGTCGCGAGACCAATATTGCAGAGGAAATTAGTTTATGTAAAATGTAGAACAGGATCGAAAAATATCTGAGAAAAAGTGTAGAGGGAATATTGGAATCAATTCACTTATAAGACGTCATCCCCGTGAAATAGAATTACAGTGAAAGGAATACAGTTTTATTGAAGGTGAATTGGAATGAACGCGACAAATGTACGAATGATAGGTGTTTTGTATCCGCGACGCGGCTGTGTTGTGTACCGTGTACCGTGGCATACCGAGTTATGGATATTTATAGCGTGTTTCAATTGGTTATTTATGAATTTATTATATTATGGTTTTTTGTAAATTAGCTACAAAATAAGCTTGATCCGGATAATTGAAGTTGTCGCTGGCTCGAGCTGGCTGCTTGCTCAGAACCGAGATGCCTGGAGAGGTCTGAGCCCAAGATCCACTTTGGGTAGCTGATTTCTGATTTCTGTAGGTAAATACATAGGCCAATTATTAATTATCGGTTAGTAAGTTTACCGACGAGGGATTGGGGATCCCAAGAAACAATTTGTGGTGATATCAAACAAATACCGCTGCTAAGAAGAACCAATTATATTTTTTCATAAAATAAATAATGTATTAATATCATTGCCTACATTAAGTATTTACTGGTTTACACCATGTGAAGCACCTCTCAAACAGAAAACGCTTCATGTAATTATTTGTCTGCCTTCCTTTGTGGCTGCCTCGCTTCTGCGACCAATCTATGTTACAAAGTCAAATTATCTTGTCAAATGTAAGTTAATAATATTACGAGAGGATACCATAAAATAGTAGCTTTTATAGAAGTGAATTTAATGAACAATAACTGTCTGTCGACTAACAGCTAAGTACATAATAAATGTTCAAAATAAAATCCAAATTTTAAATGTAGTAAAGAGAATCAAAAAAAGGCCTTTGCTGTGAACATTGTGAGACAAAATGGGTTGAAAATGGAAATTATAAAGTAGTAAATTAACCTAATGATCGCTGAAATAATTAATGCTCAAACAAATAAGGTTCCCTGTTAATCCGTTTATACTCTTAACGAATGTGCACTGATGTTAGCGTTGCATTCGGCGTTTGATGTCCATCAAACTGACGCGATTAATTTGGTTTCTCAAACTTATAAGGCACATTCACGAAATAACGTGTATTACCGAAACCGAATCCTTATGTCCATTTTGTGAATTTCGCCTCTACCTACCAATTTAGATAGTTTCTGTACTCACAGCAGGGGCTAGATCGTTTTCAGGAGCTATTTAGCTTCGCCAGCAAACTTCGATGGGCAAAGTTCAGCGTGTCCCTTAAACACCCCGCTCCGGCGAGCCGCGCTACACTCGTAGGGCGGGCGGCGCGCCCTCGCTTAGGACATTGTTCTGCAAATATGGATTCGACAGATTTATAAGTACAAGCAAAAGACTATTACAATTTATAGACCGTTATCCTTCTAATATTATAAATGCGAAAGTGTGTGTGTATGTGAATGTTTGTTACGTATCTCCGTAACTACTCAAACGATTTTGATGAAACTTAGCCTGTACCTACTGGATTGTTTTAACTGAGTGGTATAGTTTGTGCAAGAAAATTTATTTATGCATTCGATTAAGTACCTCAAAACATAATTTAGTAAGTATAATAACAATTATGTTACTAATGAACTTGGAACATAATTTTTTATTTATTTAACTATCCTTAGGGGATGTGGAATAAAGTTTTAAAGTATGGAAATGAGAAAAAATCCCAGGTCCGATTTACTGAAAAGAAGGTGAACATAAATTTTAAAGTAGGTAAGTATATAAATACTTTGTTTATATTTTTTTTCTCTCATCAAATACCTCACGGGGCGCGCACGGCTCAAGCTGCGAGTCCGAGCAGCTAGTATAGTTTGTAATAATATAGTTCGTCTGCAATTCGTGAAGTGAAAGCAAATATTACGTCGTTTGGTATTAACCGTGTGACCACATACACGTAATTATAATTATAATGTGTATTGTATGTCTTGAGAAACAAATATTTCATATCTACACGTCGTAAAAGCGCTCAGCGCTTTAATACACAGTCAGAGCGGTAAGCAGTTCTAAGAAGGACTAATAAAGTATGTTATTTGGAGTCGGTCTCTCCAGCGAGGATCTCCAAGGAGTTGGAGTTTTTACTCAGAGAAGGATGATTAAATGTCAGGCCGCCGCCGGGGCCGCCGGGGCAAACAGCGCGTCGCCGTGTGACGGTCGGTAATTGCGTTTTTGTTGCTACGTTTATTAAAAAGACGTATTATTTCGTTTATTCGGTTTCGCACAATGGGGAGACATTCTTTTTCCGCCCTAGAGCTTATTAACTTTCGATGAATTGCTTAAGTGCCTACGGCCTACACGGAAAGAGAGTGAAATTGGAACGATTGTGTTACTATATAGGGTTACATCATTGATTGTGAGGGAACATAGCAAGGCACCGACCAGAAAACTCCCGTAACTGCGTACCTACTGCGCTCGCGCTGCTTGTCTGTATCACATACGGAATCCTACTTTACTATTCTCACGACTAAAATCTTTTTGTTTTTTAAAAATTATTTGTTCTAATTTTAGTCCCTGATAGCTGCAAAGAACTCTTGCAACAACTTAAAATACTAACACTGTTTTGTATTTACAAATTTGAATGTTACAAATTAACTAGAAAATATCAATGCTTCCAAACAAAACCGTCCAAATAAACGATTGTTCCGTATTACCCGTCAAAAAAAATACCAGATGAAGAAAAAAATATCAAGAAAAAGATAATCAAATCAAATCCAATATTTGAAATCTAATTAAAACAACCTTTTACTAAAAATTATTATGATTTAATAGTTTTTGTACGACAAATGATAACAATAGTTGATAAAAAAAATAGGTTTTTAACAATGACTACTTACGTTAGATGTATGTATTTGTTTGCCACGAGTAAAACCTATATAACCAGAACCCTCCACTTCTGCTGTAAGTAGCTTCCTATTGCCGAACTCTGCTTGGGTACCGGTGTCTAGATCACAGTAGTGAAAAAATTATATGTCTATGATCTAGCTAGACAAATGGACGCAATGATTGCGAAAAAACAAAAAATTGAAATCTTTAATTATACATAAGATCAATAAAGTGAATTGAATTGGATGGATGGATCAATTGAGCTACCTTTAGACTGTTTGCAACCGTCTGCAGTTAGCTCAATGGTTTCAATTGTATAAACTAGTTCTAATTTTTTCTATTCCTTGATTGTAATTTTCATTGAATTGAATGATATTAGAAGTATGACGTTGGTCGTAAGCTTGTAAAGCAATAGAAAAGGAGGAGACTAGAGAAGAACGTTAGACAGTATCCCACACTAGCCTCGCCCTGCAGCTATTAAACTAACCGGGATAGCGATTACTACATCATACGTCTTAGCCAAATTTCGTTAAGATCCGTTCAGCCGTTTGTTTATACAGATAAAAGCTTATAAACAGGCAAGCTTGAACATTTATTGCATTAATGTGGACGTGGATAATATGAATGGATGGCTTGCAATATGAGATGATCAACTTTATTGCAATCAGGGCTCATTATGAGTGTCCTCTCGCTCGTACATTCTCATTAAGGGGCGGGTGCGACAGAGTCGTACATACTCGCGGTGAGCTGTGGCCCGGTCAATGAAAGGGGTAATTAAGATTGGGTCTTGTCGCATATTTCCACCGCTACAACGTGTGCTTAGTTACAGTCTTGTTATAGTCAAGGAGTTTGTGATTTTTCACACTTTCAGTTTTAAAGAAAAACATCCAAAACATAATTATTATGTTTTGTTTTAAAGTGAACCTTTTGTTATGAAAACAAGGAGGTTCAACTACTTAACAGCAGTTAACTGCAGGCAGAACAAATAATAACAAAACAAAATATATTCCTGTGAAACATTGAATAGTCGTATTACCACGGTAAATTTTACAATGCATGGCATCGCTGTGCATAAACACAGCTCAGTCTGGATGTACAACATTTTAAAAAATCCTAAAAAATCCTACGATTCCTACATCTAAACTAGCTTTTTTACGATCTAATAGAATAGAAAAAACTAATTAATTAAAATATTAATATCTTCGAAGGGCATAGACTTGATCGATACCCATGTTTTCGCACTACCGACAGTGAACACGAGGAGTACATTAGGCCTCTGTAATCCTCTCCCCGTCGAGAGCGTCCATCCGTGGAGGCGGACACTGTACACTCGCCCAAAGGAACTAAACGAATTGTTTTAATTGAAAGTTTTATGCGAAAAATAACATAATATTAAACATAATAATAACATAGATACATTTCAGCGCAGGGTCATGGATGCAGAGGCACCTTTTGTTTTGTTATCTGCTACCATACCACCCTTTTTAATCACTTACCTCCATGCTATGTTATGTTTGATAATTTTATTCGATTTTTACTGTAGTTGGGTCCAAATAAATGTCTATTCTATTCAATTTCTGTTCTCTCATCAAATGCAGTGGATGAGCGCGTTCAATAACAAAGCGGCGCAAATAATAAAAAGACTTCACTCAACGAGTAAGTTAATAATTTTGTTTTACCTCACTTCTTCACAGTCTGGTTCTCTCCGATCTTACCTTATCAATTTATAAAGAGGTTTGTGGAGTTTTCCCAAAAAAAAGTCTCCACTGAGTGTAAAGATGTTTAGGTAAAGTGTTTGGACGTTTTGACACATTTAAATGTAAGAAACGTCAAAGTTAATCGATGAAGCTGCCTAATTATTAATTGTATTTTGTTGAACACCTGCCTTATTCATTTAAGTACGAAACCATTAAATGACAATGAGTCATTAAAGACAAAATGAGAGCTCATCAACTGGCCACCGAGAGAGGATGGAGACCAGCCCCTATTTCATCAAAAGAGGCTGTCATTACTTTGGGCCATCAAACTGCATGCTGTCACAGACAAACTCAAGCAAGTAAATTACACTGAGGTTAGAGATGAAGGGATCTGCAACAATAAATATTCAGTAAAAAATGGCAGTTCACTAAGGTTATTATATAAACACACTAGCGACCCGCCCCAGCTTCGCACGTTTTTATTAAGTATACGTATAAACCTTCCTCTTGAATTACGAAACCGCATCAAAATCCTTTGCGTAGTTTTAAAGATTTGAGCAGTCAAACGGACATAGGGAAATAGGGACAGAAAAAGTGACTTTGTTTTATACTATGTAGTGATTCCCAGAATTTCATGGTCATGCATAGCAACAGTTTTCAAAATGTTTCGCAATCCTAAGACGAGTTTAAAGGGTAGTTGAGGGCAGGTCCACGCGGCCGAGCTCGCCCAATGATTCCGTAATGGACGGGGAGAGCGTTTACCGGACACCGGTCATTGTGTTAGCTCCACTCGCCCGCTCTAATTACGTCAGGGAATACTCGCCTGCTCCTGTTTTTGTCTATCTCCACACAAATAACTCATTCGAGCAGAATTTTCATCAAAATATGTGGAATATTAAAGACGTGCCTGTTTTTTAATAATATTTTCAAGCATTTTGTAATAAAATTGTTTTTGTTTTGATAATCAAATGGCAACTTGGTCTATAAATCTGGTTTAAAATTATTGCTACCCTAAAATAAGTGTATTAAAGAACAGCCGTCCCTATAAAGCCTGTTAAAATGATGACAAACAGGAACTGGTTTATCTCCAGAAGCCAGGTCCACTGACGCCTGCAGCCTCCGTCCTGGATATAAACATTTACTTGCGACGCTTTTCACTAAATCTCAGAGAAGGGCTCAGACCGAGATAATATTATTCTAACTCGACTGAAATTAAATTGGTGTCTTACAAACGCTGTGAAAATGAGTTAAGTTTTTAGTTTTATTATGCATAGTTCAGGTTCCTTGTTTTACGAGTCGTGTTTCGTAGAGTTACGACGGTAATTTGTATTTTAATAAATATAAAAGTTAGAGCATTATATTATATAATATTTATAATGCTGTAACTTTTGCTGCTTCTCTCTAATATAAGATATAATTAATTATATTGATCCTTGGCTTTGCGTATATTTATGTGGCTTAGAGTTTCTTTGAGCTTGGGAAATATAATAATACAATACAATACAAATACTCTTTATTGTACACCACAGTAAAAATGAATAGGAACAATAAAAAGACTAATACAAAACAGTTGTACAATGGGCGGCCTTATCGTTAAGAGCTATTTCTTCCAGGCAACCTTTGGATGGACACGTAAGCTCTGAACTGGTATAGACGGTAGCGTATCATATACTAATTAAACTAAATTAACAAATATACATAAACAGATACTAATAGCAATAAATATAAATGATTCTTAGCATAGAAAATATATCTATGTATAAACTATAATATACATAACATACATTTATTTAACAATTTATCTAACAAGAATTTGAGGGAAAATGCACTTTATAATTTGTTTGTTATTGGCCAAAAATATTATAATATAAAAATATATAAGTAAAGTGTTTGGATAGAATAATTGGTGTTCATTCTACGCGATTGATTTCAGCTTCAATAAGATCAAAACAAAAAGCATTTCTACCTTTTGTAGTTGGTGATTAGATTACGGTTGCGAGCCTTCCGGAAGTTTTTGTAAAAAAGACGGTCTCGAGAGAAAGGTAAAACATTATTTAGCAACTCGACTCGGCTCCTGCAAGTAACTCAATAACGCTGCAGAACGCAGTTACTGCCAATTAAAAGTATCCTCTCACCGGCAAATGTGAAACGGAGTTACCGGGCGTGCCGGCGGCGTGCCGACAGCATGACGGCGCGGCGTGCTGGCGGCGCGTTGTCGGCGCGCTGGCGGCGTCCCCAATTCAGAGGCATCACGTCGTCCGTTCATATCTGTAACTCGATATTAATATCTGGCCAAAGGTCACAGTTCTCTGATGACACTCAAATACAAGTGACTAGTGCAAAGTCAGGTAGAAGATCGTCCAGGTGGAAGAAGAATGAAACAGTCAAGTATCGTCACCGTCAACCATAATAGAACTTGCTTTACCAAAGTAGTTCTATAAACCCAAAAAATATAGTTAACTTCACTTTGAAGGAAAATCACTCGTTTTTTGAAATGAAATATGTCAAATGAAATGAAATTTATCAAATGAAATGAAATATATCAAATGAAATGAAATATATCAAATGAAATGAAATATATTAAATGAAATGAAAGACTTTATTAGAAAACGGCACAAAGAATACTTAAATTGGAAACACTAATCTATGATACAAATAAACAATAAAAAAAAAAGAAATAATAACTTAGGCCTATGAATACCTACAAACTAACACTTTACTACTGTTTTGTACCTAAAGATAAAAAATCCTAAGATAAATAATTTAGGCGAATCTTTGCAGCAATACAAGAGCTATTTTACTCGTAAGTAACCCAAGGCCTTGAGCCCAAACAAATGCAGAAGAATGTTGGCTAATTAAAGAGCTCGCCCAAACTATTTTCATTTACAATCGTGATGAACCCCGCAAATAATGTTCGTTCAAACTTTGCTCGAGTTTGTAATTGTAGCTGCCTACTTGTTGTTGCCTCCGAATTGTTTAAGTTTCAATTTGAATCATACATTTAGTGGTCATCAAAGTGTTACCTTTCTCGAAACTGGAATAGTGGTTCGTCCGAATAATATCCATCGGGCTATCGATCGCGCAACCCATGCGGGTGACCGCGGCCGCGACTACAAACAGATACCTAATTAAAGTTCACTCATCTGTCAACAGCTTCTTCGGAACGAGTCTGTCATTATATTAAAGTTTCATTTGTCTTCATTTGCTAAACAATAGCAATTATACAAAGCCCCACAGCGGGCGAGTAATCAACCGTCCCTTTAATTAAGTACAGAAGCAAGTAATTGGATCTGAACAACTGAGTAAACAAATCGAAATGGTAGGTAATAAATCTGGTAAACACCTCCTTTGCAGCGGAGTCTCTCCCGCGACAGTCGGATCCACTTCTGTCTCACCAACTAATTGGTTCGTTTTGAAGCAATGGATACAGACGTCTGTGACGACGCGGCGGGCGAAGGTCTGCCTGCGACGCACGAGGTTGCGGGTGCGATTCCTGCCTTGGAACACGTGTTTGTACGATCTACAAATACTTGTTCCGGGGTTCTGGATGTTTTCTATGTGTAATGATAATATCTATGTAATGTATTTTATTATGTACAGTCATCCAGTACCCATAACGCAAGCTCTGCTTAGCTTGTGGCTAGATGATGCTGTTTAGATTGTTCAGCATTATTTATTATTTATTTATATACAAACATACCTGGAAGTTTATTTACACAAGTGAGACAGCTCTTTCATCGGGAGCTGCAGATATCAAGTCTAATGATTCTGCAGAATTAACTGAATCTTAACTAAATTTAGGAGCACGCTCTGTGCCAACATTACCTAATGTCACCTCTGTAGTGTAGCACTTAAAGTTGAAATCGCTGTGTAAGAGGAAACTTGGCCGTTTTTAGTTGCTAGTTAAATTAGCCGGTTGCGGCGAGCCCGCTAAGTAGATCACATTATTTGAATTAGCAGTTGCAAACTATTTCATGTTTAGCGATTTATTCAGCTAAAATTTAACTGACCTATATTGTTTCCTTATATTCTAACTAGCGACCCGCCCCGGCTTCTCACGGTTTTATTATACGTATAAACTTTCCTCTTCAATCACTCTATGTTAAAAAAACCGCATCAAAATCCGTAGCGTAGTTTTAAAGATTTAAGCATTCAAAGGGACATAGGGATATAGGGGCATAAGGACAGAGAAAGCGACTTTGTTTTATACTATGTAGTGATAATTAGAGAATTGTACCAAGGCACCTAAACTAATTGAACTATGTTCCAGAAAGCACTATTGGATTTTTTTCGAAAATAGTTTTGCTTTTTTCAAACATGTGTACCTTATTACGACTTATGTTTAGACTGATGTAGTTTCCATCCAGTCTCCATGCCTCCACCCCTTCAGTAGTAACATCAACGTTCGTTGGCAGGTGTGGCGCCGCCTTTAGTTCCTAAGTCGCAATGCCTACAAACAGTCGCAGCCGCACCTGCTTATAATGCTCTCAGCCATATTTATGTGTACAATTCCTGTTCTGCATGCTATGACTTTTCACTACATATGTATGTATTCTGTGTTTTTCTTAAGATCTTATCATTATGAGACTTAACGTTTATTGATATATTTTATGTTGAACAGACGCACGCACGGACAGATTTGTATTCAAATGTCAATAACAGCTAAAAACTGGAGCGCATCCAAAACGTATGGATCACGTTTATCTTTGGTTGCCCCAAGTACAACCATGTTCCTGCCTACCGAGCCAGACGGTATTTACAGCAACAATTTCATTTTTCACGTTACAAATACACGTCTTTGATTTGATTTATGTTATAGGATAATTCGTTTGTATTAGTTTAGAATAACCATCGCTATACTCTTTACCACTTGGTTACCTGGCAGATATTTCTTCAAACGTTACAATCTCCAATTCTATGGCCTTTCTAAAGGATATTTTTAAAGGATTATCTATCTAAGAGTGCACATATTCCGATATTTATAAAATAGGCGTCGGAATCCGCGGATAGCGTCAAATCTCTCCAAAGTGATATATAAAACAAGCCGCCATGTTTGTTTAGGCCTGGCCCCGGCGCCGCCCTGCATCAGCGCCTCTCTGTGATTTCACGGCTGGTCTTTGCTTGAGAGGCTCCATTTACTGATGGGGATTTCCTGATTGATGTTCCTTTATATCCTATTGAGGCGTTTGCTTCAATACCATCTTAATATAATAATAAATCAGTTTTGTGTCACACGAGTTTTATGATTATTCCGACTCATATAATAAAACAATGTAACGTATAAAACATTGCTTTACAAAAGACGCTGCTCCGAAAATGTTCCGAATGCAATACGTTCTATAAAAGTAAATGATGGAGCGGGCAGCTTCACGAGCGGTTTAGCGGTTTCGTCCCTTCTTCAACAAATGATTGTAATTTCCAGGCGGAAATGCATCGAAAATGGTAAAATGGCTGCTAAGCGACGGCCATTTGCCGGGATTGCTTCTGCCGTTCCTATTTTATACCTATCACTGTGTTTTAATCCATCGCCCGAGTGCTGCTTGCATATTTTGAGTTTTAATAAAATATGAAACAAAATTTGAATAGCCTTTCTATTGAACGCGGTTGTCATGTTTGTGACCCTCTCTGTTTCGGCGAGTGCCTCTGTTTTGTGTTGTTAGTCCTCCACTGGAGCTCTAAATTTGTTTTATTTTAAAGCACGCGGAACTTCAAAAGCAATCAATTCTTGAAAATCACGCTATTCGTAGAGCATTTTAAACTCAAACAACATAATGTTATTCAGTTGCGCATGTGTAAGTGAATGAATATGAAGGCAGGTAGAGTTGCGACGTGCACTCCCAGCCCATGCATTAGAAGGAGTACATTCGAGTGGGCCGTATAATCCGCCGTCGCCGCTCGCCAAAGGCCCGAGGAGGTACAAATAGGGCCAATTTACGGACTGATGCAATATAAATGGAGGAGCGGCCCGACCTGGCTCCAGCCTTGTACATTAATTGAATAGATACGTCGGTAGCCGCTTCAATCCGACCTTAATCACACTTGAAAAGGCCGAGTTAGTTCCATCCGATTCAAACAAATGGCTAATATTACACCGGATCGCACTCCGGCTTCATCGAGTTACCGGCCGAAGACGGCGCGCCCATACGAGAACTACTCTTGATAAAGTGAATCCAAATGTTAGATTGGATTCAAAAAAGTAATCGTAATAAAACCCTTCCCATTGCAAAATAACTTTAATTCTGTAATGTTATTGTTTGATTTAACTTTGACCATTTAAATCGAAATAAAATGGCACGATTGCTTTTGGAAATGAACAATTCCATTGGCGAGCTTGATGATGAACATTTGTATGTTTGTTTTCACATTTAATTGAATCCGAAGCGCAAACACGAGTGTGGCGCTATCGGCAGCAATTACATTAGCTACAAGATTCGTCCATATTCGCAATTAGCGCGGGGTCCAAAAACGTGCGAATCGTTAACCGTTTCGTGGATTTTCGTGCCCCTGCATATTCATAGCCTGTTTAAAATATTTTAATTCGGGTTCCCGCGACCCCACGCGACTTCTACTCGGGCTCCTTTCGATTTGAATTACATTTTTTTATCACAAATCGGTTGTAGAATTGTAAAAGCACTATATGTTTGAGGGAAGAGGTTCAATGGTTCTGAACGGTAATGTCTCTCCTTAGACTTACAGTTCTCTAAAACTACATGCACGGAGAACATGTTATAGAGGTTTAAAAAATTGTTTTGTAATGCAGATATGTAACTAAAATTAACTTTGTTATAAAATTTATAGAAAGTACCAATAAACCAACTTAAGAAATAACGTTTGATTTCCCGAAACATTATTCATTTGTAAAGAAAGGCAGCCAATTTGAGCAGTAAACTCGAAGTGAAATAAATTCGTTGTACCAATTAAGGTTCCCTTATACTTAAATACCCTTTCAAGTGGTTTCGGGAAGGAAGAGGGCGGAAGAAATTCTCGATAACAGCCGAGTAAAGAGTGGAAAATTGCAAAATGTTGGGCGAGACAACGCCGCGCCCCGCGCCCCGCGCCCCGCCCCGCCCGCCCGCCGCGAGCCGGCGCTGGTACGATTATGAGCGGCTCAGATAATACTCGGGTAATGACTTTATTATTTGATGCCGATGCCACGTGTTCTTCAAGAAGCGGGGAAGATAGAAGATAATCACTTTCGCGTTTTATTTCGGATTCAAAAAGTTGTCTATTATGAAAGTAACTTTGTGCTAATAGGTAAAGTTATTTGGAGTCGGCAGTAGGTATTCACTGATTCAACAGGTGCCTAGGACTAGGTTGAGAAGAGTTCAAGACGTGCCGGTATTCGCATGCTCTGGGAATATACAAGAACCATAGAATCTGGGCAAGTCGCGGCGCTGGGGTGACCTCGGCTGGAATATATATAGAAGCTAGATCATATCTTAACTGCCTAGTTTAAATAATTACTCATAATTATATCATAATTAGATGACATTCTCTTCATGATGAAGTTGTTTATCCTGTAGAACATCACTATCATTGTGTCATATCTCAAACAAGTATCCCATAAAGATGACTGACTGATATTGACCGACCTTCTCAATTAAATTCTTAACACTATGCATCGCTCTACAAACGTCCCCGGAGCTTCAGCGCCGAGAGTGAAGACACGCAGTAATTATGTAATTAAGGGTTAAATCGATTTTAGCTTATCTGTGTGAGATTCGAATGGAGCTGATGGGTCTGCAATTAGTGGGACAGAGAGCGATGGTGACGATTGTCTCCGCGAGGCCCATCCGTCTCGGAGGAAAAACCAATGGCGCGCGATTACATAGATTTACGCAAATTCTTGATAGCAATTTGCCGCTTAGGGAAATGAAACAAGGTTTTACGAGTTGTTTTTCTGCACTGAATCACTTTGTGCTGTAGGTACAGGTAGACTCAGCGACTCGTTTAGCTGATTCACCAGGTAGTTTATTTCATTAATGTTTATATCAAAAATTCCCTTCACCAGTTGTCAGAATTTTGTTTAGAAAACCTACAGGCTTATTATGTGTAACATCGTCTCAGTAAAATTAATTCTGCAAGTAAGAAGATCTCAAGTATTTCTGATCCAAAAATATCAATATCTTTGTCTCCCGACAAATGCTGCCCCATCCATCTCCGTTTGAGAACAAAATGAAAAGTTAATGAGCCGTGCTATTACCTCTTTACGCATAAATTCGTGAACAGAGCATTTCGGCTCTTAAGGGATTTTTCAATTTTGGTGTTTTAGATAGATACAATTTAGCTATCGTTATAAAACTAGGAAAAGTTTAAGCAATTAATGGTCTATCTAGTACCTTGTGGTCTATCTTTATGCTGAGGTGGGTCGGGGGAGAGGCAATAATACGAACATGTCTTCTCTTGTGCACGGCAGGTTTATTAAAAAGTAAATCAATCAACTCTATACTATTCCATAATAACTACGCATTATAGAATATTAATAAAGGCTATCCAATTTTAAAATCAGATTCAGATGTATTTTTCTGATGACCGTGCAAACCCCTTTTTTGTAACAGATTTCCAATTGCTGAACTTAGCTGAAATTTCCAATCCATTACGAGCGCCCAAAATTCAGTGTAGCCATATTAACGTGATCGGTGTTGGCACATAAAGGCACAGGAGGTTCATTGCTGTGCGCGTCCCCCGTCAACTGCCGACGGCATTAGCATACGGGCACAAAGTGAGCCCAGAAAGATCTCATAAATAGTCGACATGACGTGACTCTACGGGCGTCGTCGCTGTTTGATTAACATGTTATTTGAAATGACCGGTACGTAGGGCTGCCAGATAAGGCTTTTGAAATTGTATTGTTCATTCTAAACGCAACTGATGAGATCCTTTAGATAGGCTCACTACGGGCCATATCTTACAGACAACTCAAATCTAGCGGAAGATTGAGTTAGAGAGCCTAACCACTCGTAATTTAGTCAGCAGGTTTCAGAGAGAAACATTTGTGATCCACAGAGGAAAAATTACTTATTTAAGTGACGCAAATGCAGTCTTTCACACTGTTATAATAAACAATATATGTTAGTATAGTTTTAAAATAATTATCAATCGAATTTAAAATATTTCGTTATTTTCTGCCACCCCTACATGGGTGAGATCATTTTATAGCGATGTTGACGTGGCTAAATTACTTTTTAAATCCTAGATGTAGAGTAAATGTAGGTACATTCTGCCTAGGAACAGACGGATAGGGTGCTTGAGCTCTATTTTACTTACTAAGCTTCCCATATTATTAAGCGTCCCTTCCTCTACCATATTTTCTAGTATGTATTAAAAGCACTCAAACATACTGATCAGTGGCTTATCACAAAGAAAAGTAGTAGCATTAATGATACAGAGTGAAATTCTTGCTTGGGTTTAATAACCATAGCGACGTCCCCTCCGATACGACGTCTCATTGATCTGAAGGCTCCCCATCGAGAACAGTTCATAATCTTCAACTTTGCCATCGCTTTGAACATCGCGCGTGGAACCAAAACACGCCTCGCAGAAAGTTGTTATTGATTTGCCCCTGAGGTGTTTCCATCGGTTATTATCAGCTCAAAAATTTATAAGAACATTGATGTTCGATTTTTCTTAAAAAAAGGTATTTCAGATCAAAAACAGAATTAAACGGAGTAGATTTGTCAAAGAAAAAGTTGGGAATAAGCTAGGGCATTCAAATGTTTAGAGCACCCATTTATTTACCTTCTGATTTAACTAGTTTTCGGTTTGACACACAAAACTGTCCCAAGCTTGTGTGTGTAAACTTATTTTCAAAGTTCATTTTAGTTTAAAGTATTGTGCTCTAAAGAGGGTTCTCTCCCCAAATTTGCGAGCAGGGGCGCCGCGCCGCCGGAGAGATGACGGGATTATTTTTGTGTTTGACATAATCGTAGTGACAAATGTATGTTTTAGGGCTGTCACTTTTGACAGGTTCATTTTCGACGCTGCATTTAACAGAATGGTTCTGATAGGTGCCGTTGATCAAACAGATGTGGCGGCTTACTAGTCAAAATACATATTGAAATATTTTTATTAACAAATGTAATTATTTTCTACCAACGTAATATTGTATTGTCCTCCAAAGCGTGGCAAGTCTTTATCTTTTGTCGATCAACCACTGTTAGGACCCTAAATAAAGAAATATCATAGATTTCAGATAGTCCTATTATATTATTTATTTACTCAGAAGTGCTCTTGTGGCAAGTTTAGGAACAGTTTTATGACAATTCTGCTGTGAGTGTGTCGGCACGGGCTCATTGAGTGCGCAGCAAGAGGGACTTCCCCCCGGCCGCGGCGCCTCTCGCACTGTCTAAGCACTCAACGCGGGCCCCCAGACCCACGTTATATTCTAAAACAACTGATGACTTTACAAATTTATCAAAAGACCTTTGCAATAAAATCAAATCAGAAACTTTCACAGAAAATACAAATTCCCAATCTAACATCGATCAAAGTTTGGAATTGGTAATTGGGATCACTCAGTCCTCTAATGAAACGTCTCGTAAATCCAACGAAACGCTAAAGTTGCTCCGAAAGTTAATTTGAAGAATATGAGGACGTACGTACCGACGTACTTGTGTCGGGTAGGTAGGTACCGTAGGCAGCCATCGCCAACCTCTCGACGCTAAAATTGTGGAATTATCTTCCACCTTTATCTTCAAAGAGATGTCATCTCCACGAGCGGCGGGGCGCGGCGGGGCGCGGCGCGGCGGGGCGCGGGCGGACAGTCTCCGAGTTGTTTGCGGCGGACCCGCATTAACTAGCTCATTTTTATCCTAATTACCTGTCTTCACTTTACTAGAGCTGAAGACGCTTTAGTTAGATGTACTCCTTTAGATATACGGTACTTGTGCTGTATCTTGTAGATGATAGGTACCTATGAGTAGATCTTTTTGTTGTTACGAACCACTTGTTTTTTTCTCATCGAATCTTTGATAACAATAGAATAGAATAGACGAGAAGCTGAGATGAGGCGCTGCCCTGTCGACCAGTGAGTCCTAGATGATGACACTTAAATGACATGAATGTAAGACGTTAATATTTTAAAATATCAAATAGGTACGACATTTAGAAAATTAATTTGAAAAATGCAATTGTATGAGTGGCATTAAATACATTCAGACTCTATTTTAACTAGAAATTCGATTGAAACTTTGATAGCGATTCGATTACAAGTTGTGCGGCGGCTTTTTAATATTTCAATGTGAAACTTTTGAGGCTCGATTCTGAACGACAGTAGGTGGCCCGCGTCAGACGTCAGCGACAGTGACCGGCGGGGGAGGCGGAGGGCCTGCTCTCTCATCTAGCTCTCAACTGCAAACCTTTGATGATGAAGTTTTTAAATAGTGTGTCTCCTGATTTCGGCCCTTTTTTATGACGTTCAATTTCGTATCGTTTTAGTACAGGATACATACCTACCTACGAAATTAAATCACGAAAGATAAAAGTTCGCGTAAAAATGAGGCAAGTGGCCAGAGGGTTTCTCTACACCTTTTAGGAACACGGCCAATATTGCAGAAAATTACAGTTATAGTAGCCTGAAGAATAGTCTAGTAAATGCCCAAAGCGTATAGATTTTAAGGATTATTAAAGTATAGTGCGTAAGCCCTCGCACTCGGGGAATATCTAATAATAGCTAAACGGTGCTGGAGTCCGGAGAAGGTCACAAAGATTTTAGATGAAGCTGCCACATGGTTTCGTGGCGCAGTTGGTTAGTGCGTCCTGTACTGAGGGAGCGTCGCGGGTTCAAGTACCGCCAAAATATTTTTTTTTGCGATGTGATTTAATTTCGTATAAGTACATTTAATTTCCGTTAGCTGCCAGTAACTTTCATGACGCACTCCTCTCATTCCTTTCATGACCACCTCCCGCCAGCGATGCAGAGGTGTAACAACCTTTGTTTAATTTAACCAGATTACCGCCACAGCAGTTCCACAAAGACAGGAAACATTCATAAAGAGCGCAGTCAGTTGGCCGGTGGAGTTCAGTAGCGCCGCGCTTGCTCGGGATTTGCAGCAAGTTCCACCTGGCGGGCGCCACCTGCGCCGACAGAGCCGCTAATGGCCCCGAACTGAATTAATTTCAACTGACCTGGAAGTGACTAATTATTACTTGTTTGTTATTCAAAATTTTATTCTGATTTTTTCTAAGTTCTGTAAGCAATTTTCCGAGAAAACTCCTCATTTCGTAGTGAAACTTTGCGTCTATAGATATACATTTTAAAGCGACTTTTACTTAAGAAAAGATACTTAAAACAGTGTTTATGGTGGATATGACGAAGGAAGTGTACCAAAAGAGGTGGAGCGTAGACAAGCGGTGTATAATTAATCGGTGATTGCACACAATCAGCAGAGGTGCGCCGCGCGCAGAGGCGGGCGAATTAAAGCTATTGTTGGATTATGGCGGCGCCATTTATATGTTAAACAGGACGCCTGACGCCGCAGCCAGGCCCGAGCCCTCGGCTTACTGTTCACACACACGTGAGACGATCAAATGTAACTAAAAGAACAGGAACCATTAAAAAGATGTCAAAAACCATGAAGTACTGTTTAAAATCGGACCCAAGAGGCCACACAACACCTCACTTCATACTCCGTTGATATGAAGTCACAGACGAGATGCTGGACGACTTAATAAGAACGAAATTCACTTTCGTTGCAAGAGAAAAAAAACTGTCTTGTTTTGGTAAGTGGTTACGGAAGATAACCACTTTAAGCAGTCTGCGTGAACTCATATTTTTATAACTAAACCTCGTAAAGGCGTCAGAACAATTATTACAAAATTTTCACTTTTTCAAAACAAATCCACTATACTTTGGTTTTTGGATCAAAAAGCAATAGAGACTACGTGGGAATTAAATAATTATTTAACAACCTCCCCCATGATCCCACTAAAAATATATTTTTAAATACCATTCCTCTCACCACGTCATTGTTAAATGTAAGCACAAGCCAAAAGCCAATAAGTAATCCAGTGGTCGCCAGCCCCACCAAATGTGAGTGAGCTTTAAAGCGTTGCAAACAAATGGAATGTATTCATACTCCTTCCTCCTCCAGTCAGCGTTGTTGGAATGAAATGCACATCCAGGTTATGTGAGCGCGGTCGAGCCACTCGCAGCCGGGGCGGCGCGGCTACGAGGAGCTACGAAACGAGGAGACCGCGCTACGGGGGGCTACGGCATGCTACGAG
Organism: Eupithecia centaureata; assembly: GCA_944547425.1. NCBI lineage: Eukaryota > Metazoa > Arthropoda > Insecta > Lepidoptera > Geometridae > Eupithecia > Eupithecia centaureata. The sequence continues at coordinate 445,262 of OX155676.1, read as the reverse complement.
GTACTACGGGGTGCTACGGGGTGCTACGGGGGGCTACGAGGTGCTACGGGGTGCTACGGGGTGCTACGGGGTGCTACGAGGTGCTACGAAGAGCTACGACACGAGGAGACCACGCTACGAGGGGCTACAGCGTGCTACGGGGTGCTACGAGGTTTTATCATTACAAAATACATAAACTAAAACTAAAACATCGATGACTTGCATTTCTATTTTCAACTTGATGTCACGCATAAAATAACATAGATTATTATCATTCTGTATCAACAAAACTGTTGCAAACTGCTGTTGTTGCATAGATATCATGTTTAAATTCAGCCTGAAAGTTAAAATATCCCGAATTGTACATGCCTGTTTGCTCATTTATAATAAACTAGCGACCCACGCTGGCTTCGCACGGTTTTATTTTACGTATAAACCTTCCTCTTGAATCACTCTAGCTATTAAAAAAAACCGCATCAAAATCCGTTGCGTAGTTTTAAAGATTTAAGCATACTAAGGACACATAGGGATATAGGGACATAGGGACAGAGAAAGCGACTTTGTTTTATACTATGTAGTGAAGTAATAATGTATATCAACAACCAGGCATTGTGTGTGTGAATATGCCAGCTCTGGTTGGCAGGCCGCTCTCGTCCCTCTCGTCCCTCGCTCGCGATCGTTAGCCGCTTGTTCCTGCACCTCCACACACACCTATTTACTATTCACCATACCCGACGTAAATAAACGCGTAGATGTGAATGTGGTCGGCTACTCAATGGTTTCAAATACAACACAGTTGTGGTTATCGTGTGAAGTCTTGCTAAGTCCACAATGTCTGACTGAATCCTAAAACTCTAAAAGAGGTCAAATTTTGTCCACCTAACTAAAGCATCAGGGCAAACGTTCACGCTATCGGTATTGCTAATTTATACCAACTTTTGAAGGAATCAGAATTGAGTCATAAAGTAAGTTTCGCTTCTGTTGTAATGTTATTTATCTGACTGTCGTATCTAACGTCGTCGTTGTAAATCCAATACAAAAATGTAAAAGGAAACATATTCGACGTATCGTCGGCGCGCGGCGACAGCGATCCTTCGAATCACTTCTGAAATGAATACAAACTAGGACGAGCGCGGCCGCGCCTCTGCGCTGGACACTTATTGAATGAGTTTTTCATTTATAATACGTAGAATTTCAACGTAAATTAGTGGTAAATTTTCATTGACGTAATTGTAAGTCTCCATTTTCACCAAAAACTAATCTAACGGCCATTCAGATGTTCTACGTAGCAATAAGTAGAAAATAATGTTTGATTATGTATTAACAGACATTTGATTTGAGGTTTCTGACAGAAAAGTTTGTACAATAGTATGTATGTGAGGCGGTAAGATGTGGTTCATGAAAATATGATCGTAAAACTAGGCGACGGCGTGTATTAAATTTTGTTTCAAAAACGTCTTAACCGGTGGTTTAATTATTTTATCTGTTAGTGAACTTATCTCTTAGTTAATCAAAGAAGCTGCTAATCGTCGGATTATCCTGCAGAGAGCACCGTATAGCCGTACTTTCTGTATACGTAGGACGTGCAAAATAAGTCAGGAAGTTAGTAATAACTGTAGTTAAGTAAAATATACATAGTTCGCACCGGAGATAAGCTGCCTCAATCAGTTCAGGTGGAGGCTGCGATCGCTCGCGCTGCGACAAATGGCCGCCGCGTCGCGACGGATCGTGTACTACGACGCCTGTTTGTAGGCTAAGTAACGTGCAGGCAGCGCGCTCTGGTCAGAGGGACTGACTACGGTGAAACGCTCGAATGTAAATAACTACAATCAACAACTGAAAGTGCGATAATGTTAACACAGAGGAGTTTAGTAAATTGTGTTCGAATCGCGAACATACGTTTCACGAAAACTTTTTTAGGTTTAAAGATATTTATTCTCAAAAAAGACATAGTCACTTACATGAGAACAGTATTTAGTGTAAACAAAAGATAAAAGTAAGTTAGGAAAGATTGTTCGGTTTTTAGGTAATTACTTGACTACACAGTCGTTAACAAATTAAAAAGTTGTGGGTACTTATACAAAAACAAATCAATTAGAATTTATGATACTGGCCAATTTTCCTTTACAAAGCTAGCCAGTTTAGTTTTGAATATATGAATCGAATTAACATTTTTTAGTGTTTCGGGTAGTTTATTATAAAGTTGTGCTCCTTCAAAAGTAAACATTTTTTTGCCGTAATTCGTTCTGACTTTGGGTAAAACCAGATAACTAGCTCGACGAGTGTTACGTTTTGTCACTTGTTTTGATTTAATGAACGATATGTTAGAATAAATGGAATTTTCGGTGATTTTGTGAACTAGAATGCATGAATTATAGATGTACATTTGTTTGATAGTCATTATATTTGTTTCTTCGTAAATGGTTTTAGTAGATGTAAGGTAGTGATAGTTAAAAAGTAATTTGATTATTTTATTTTGTAGAACTTGCAAGACAGCTAGTTTAGTTTTTGCGGCGTTACCCCAAATTTCAATAAGGTAAAGCAGATGTGTTTTAACAAGCGAGTTGTATATTGTATAGCGTGTTTGGCGTGGAATGCATCGAACCAAGTTACGTAAAGATCCTGTTAGTTTCGAAAGTTTGGTTCGTATATTTTCTGTGATTTCCCCACGTCAAACCGCTATCCAATTGTAAACCTAGGTACTTTTCATATACTTTTTTTTCAAGTACTAAGCTGTTACTTAACTGTGTTATCTGTTACTTTGCTTGTTCACACTTTTTATGTCTCTACTATTCATTCTATTCGTGAAAACCTCTTAATAGCCTTCTGTTTCTATTTTAATTATTTCAAATTTCTTGTATGTGCTGCTGGTTTTCCTTAAATAAATAAATAGAAAATGCAAACAACCACTTAGACTGTGATTAGCTTACTTAGCTTTAATTTACGAAACTCACTTATTTATACCTTGTGTAAAATATTACCTTTTATTTCACTTACATTTTATTTACTGCGCTTATTTAAAAATATACATATTTTTCACCGCTTCTAAAAGCAAGATTAGTTGGAGCAAGTAAGCTTAATCCTCGCTTTTCAAAGAATCCTTTTCTATTCACAATTCAAAGGTGAAATAACATTTCATACCTCATATTCCAAAAGGACCTGTATCAGAGGACAAAGCACCTTGTTTCGAGATAACAAGAGATCCCTTTGCGTTGTCAAATAGCTCGGAACAAGCTGAGGAAGAACTGACATTTGCAGCGCCGCCACTTGCCTGCAGACTAATGGTGTCGCGCGACCTCGCGCCACCCCGCGGTCCTGTTGCATTCCGCTTTACGGCGTTATTTTATGAGCCGTCATGTCTGAGGACAGGTACCTACCTGCACTCTCAAGCTTCTAACGTAATTGGATGAGATCTGGTAGCAGCTTCAACTCTTTTGTTGCTTTTTATTTGTTTTATTGCCGAAACATATGTGTGCGGTAGCGTTTGCATTGTATACAATAGACAAAATCTATTTTAGTACAAAAGTTTTTAAATTTAGGTTCAACTCCCACTGGAGTAGGTATATTGTTGCTGGACAAAGCAGTGATATGATATGAGTGGGTAGTCCGTGTTTGCACAATAGCTCGGCTTATATTAACGGGTGTCAGACATGGCCGCTGAAAAGGCTCTCGTCTTTATAAGTGCCCATTAGCCGGAGTGATGTTGTAACCCTATATGTTTGAGCTTCCCGGCGGGAGAAAATGGTACCGTTGAATTTAGAGATTTTTACCGGCCCGCTATCCATTTCTATCTCGAAAACATGCTGCGATGAACCCACGCGATATGGATAAGGGCTTTACAATTATATAGACTGTTTGAACATCAGACCTAGCGAGTAGACAAATTAGTAAGGCGATATTTCTCTAAGATGTGACGTTCTAGGGAAAACTAAACTCCAATTATAAAAACTATTTACAGATTTTATAGTATTTTTTGCTTATTCTTTCAAATGGTTTTCTTTACATTCTTTGTTATTGGAGTATTTAGTATGAAACGTTGCAATAAATTGTTATTCAAACGCGATAAATGCCCATCCGTAATATGTCCACAAGTCTGGATTTCTTTCTAAAAAAGCAAGACATGTTTAGCAGGCTTGTTTTACTGACTATGACAAACTACTTTAAAAGCCTGACTCCTAACTGAGGAACCATTCACGCGAGTTGAATGCTTCTACTGACTAAGAGAGTGACATATGTGTCGAACTGTTATCACACACTTACTATGTTATAAAAAATCATCATAGTCACTTTGTCAATCTCTACGTTCGTCGGTATGTTACCTTTTATTACCAGCGTCTAAACCGACGGACTGTGACCAGTAGAAGGACGTGGTCTACTCGTTGGACCGGATATCACGTGCGAAGCTGCAAGTAGAAGCTCGCTATCTTCTCACAATGTGAGACAGATTTTTCTGTACTTGTTTCCTAAAATAAACGACTACAAACAATGTACTGCTCAGTAGAATGGTCTCCGCCGAGGTATGCAGCGGACTCAGTGGCTCTGTGAACAGTCTGGTGGTCGCGAGTGAGCCTCGTTGTCAACTCACCATTGTTCGAGGCGAGCCGACCGTGCGCCGCGCTTTATGTTCCCGGACACTTTTCAATTCCAATTTAATAAATAACTTTCATCGGTAGCTCTTGGGCTTTCACTGGAACATTATACAAAAGTTTACATATTAAATTGAAATATTGGAAAAAAAAACAGTTTTAACCCGGCGTCATGGGGGCTGGGTCATAATGACCCGGAACTTTTTTGCTAGCTTGCAGATTGGTAACCATGCAAGCGACGTTGCTGGTGTTCTCAGTAGCTGGAGTCAGCAAGTCGCTCTAACCATTGTTTATAAAGTATCAGTTGGACTTGGAATTTTCGTTGTTAATAAAGATTTATTACCTATGTTATTTTATACCACAAACAAGTGTATAACAGAATTCAAAAAACAATACAAACAACCGCAACTCGATGGAAGCAAGCAGTCTGTTCCGAGGAAGACGCCATTACTGGTATCTATCAGCGGTGAACATTTAAGGTGCAGTTTGCGGTGGCAGATTACAGGCTACGGCAGGATTACGGCGAACTTTCAATGGACGCTGATAACGCGACCGTTATAGTCATGTGCACGAGGTAGTGTACATTAACACTAGTTGTATGTATTTTATAAATGGTAGGCATTGAATTAAAAATAATTGCCATTAATGTAATTTAGAATTGAGCTAATGGATTCATAAAATTCCTTTTTCAAAGTTGGACGTGACACGCTAAAATGAGCATTTCACACCGGCTTCAAAGTGCGCTCGTGGTACGACTAGCTCCTATCTAAAGTACTTATTCAAATACGTTTATTTAAAAACGAATTTGAATACCTTAGTTAAAAGCCAACTTTTATATTAAGTGTAGGTTCAAGTAATTTTAAGAAGAAAATGACATGAATTAGCAGATAAAGTAAAGAGCCTATAAGATTGATAACAAATGAGGCCATGCATCAAGGGCCCGGCGGCCTTCGATAGAGGCCCGATGAGGCGGGTCCGCGGCCGTTCCGGTGGTGCGCCAGTCATTGGCCGCCATTACAACGGCACCGGGAGACATTGTGGCTAAAAACATCCAAATAAGTAGCCTATTGATTACTCTACTAAACCTATGAAACACATGTACTCGTGGGTTTTTGTTAAGTAAATTTAAGTACTTTAATTTCAGACCATGAAAACATTTAGAGTTGACAAATAAATGAGACAAGAACCGTAAGACATTATCAAACTTAAGGTTGTGTCATCGTTTTAGGTAGGATTTGCAAACTACTCCGAGTCATAGACATGAATCGGTGGTTGTCGACTCGAGAGCTCCTTACGTAACCGCAACATTTTATTCCAGCATGCACCTGACTCCTGACAACGGCTATAATCCTCAAATCGGCCACAATCCGTGCCGGTCGGCGCCGGCTCGAAGCTCTACAAGTGCGTTACAAGACACCGCTGCGTCTTAGCCTGCGGTTTTATTTCACACCTACTTATATGTTTTGTTATGAATTATGATATCCAAACTTGTGTTAGTGGACAGAGAATCTGGAACTGATTTAGATCGCTCGTCGACACAAACTTTCCGGTGCTGAATTGAACACTACAAGCGTGTCCCTCTGCCTTCATGTGCTCATTATAACACCTCAATCTTTTCCGGTTTCCAAGTCCGGACTGCAACCCGACGCGCTGTACCGAGCGATAAGCAAAGGGTGAATTCGAGTCTCCTATTAGCAGCCGCCTTCAAATTAAATTTCATAATGCCTCACGGAATCCCCGCCGTATATCGCGCTCTTTGTCTGGGATCTTAATTTGATTTCAAATAATCTCATAAATATTTAATTTTCTCGTACGTATTACGAAGAAGACAGAAGCTTAAAGCTATTTATAGTGCTTGGTCTTGATTAATATCTAGCTTCGACACAAAACATCGGACAATTAACCTTTCTGACTTTCAGAAAAACTAATAATAATAGATTCGCTTTTGAAACAGGGCTGTGAGAACAAGTTGCTATCAAGCAGGTTGGTTCTTACGGAAATTTTGAATTATAAACCGTAGACCGTCCTTGTAGATTGAAAAGGTTTCGTATTGTGTTGACAGGTATCGTACGGAGATACGGCATTACGATTCAGGCAGCAGGCGGCGGCGCGGCTCGTAATAAGAAAACGTGTGCCTCACGCGCTGCTTGATATTCGCATCATCTGAGCTCGCTGTAATGAGGACATTACCTTACACCATTGACGGGATATGGAACAGGAACTGAAGTTTTATTTTATACTCATACTTCAAAACATCGGTATTCATTCAGTTTCACCTATCAGTTCATTAGACAATTAATAAAGGAGTAAATAAGTTTCAATCTCCAAAAAACTGCTGGCAGATGCTGGATGCGACAAGCGGAAGACAGGGCGCTATGGCGCTCATTAGGGGAGTCCTATGTACAGCTGTGGACGAATATAGGCTGATGATTATGATGATAATAAGTTAAGATTAAAAAATTGTTACAGTTTACCGTCAAAAAGAGTAGGTAATACTCATGGAATACTGAATAAAGTTTTCTAAAGTCTTCCTAAGTCTTAGGATTAGGTACATTTAACCAGAACTCATCGATACGTCGTCACACTCGTCCAATCCAAGAAGACTGACAGCACAACTGGACCCACGACCAGTCCCCATAAATTACAAAAGCTTTGGTTAAGTCAGCAATGAATATCACCTCTACCCCTCATCACTCATTTTATGAAATCACAATATCCCGTAATAAGCGAGAAACAAAGAAACAGGCTCGTGCTCGGAATACCCGCCGCCGGCGCGATCTATCGAAAGGTGCGCTGTTTATCAAACCCGGCATCCCTCCACATAACTCCTAATAACATATTGGCTACCCGTTTTGGAGGAATAAATTAAATAGTACAAAGTCGGCCTTTAATGCCGTAATAACAATGATTTATTTCAGTCTAGTTTTCATGTAATACGTAACAAAATATCTATTTATTGGAAATACTGTTAAATAAAGATTAGAATTAGGCATTTGAAAATTAATTAAGGCGTCATCATTTGTAACTGTTTTGTAAGGATCGGCTTAGGTAGCTAATTCTTTGGACGAGTTAGTTTACGAATTGTATTTGTGTTTAGTAAAAAAAAATATACTAACAGTTTTCTTGAAACCAAATTGGTAAAATGTTTATAACTCGGAAGGCAAAAGGATTAGGCATAAAAATTCGAGTATTAAAATCCTTATCCAAGCCATAGATAGATAGAAAATAGTTAATGTGCTTCAGCAGCGCACAGTGAGAACTGTACATTTTTATACTACGAGTATATAATACTATCATAATATTATTATTTGACTGCATAGTCGGAGAACTGGGAAATAATCGTTAAGGAGCAGTCAGCGAGGTAGATCGGTGAGTCACGGGCCCTGAAATCCTTAACCTAATTCCGGCATTCACTTCAGCAGTTCACTCGTACATTTTTAATGACTAGAACAACCCGTCGTCGGCTCATATCTACCGCGCACAACATGCCTCGTACAGGGCACGCACACTACACTCTGACAGAACGTTGCTATGGGGCTGGTTTAAACTTCGAGTCAGAGCTATTAAAACATCACACTACATAGTATAAAATAAAGTCTCTTTCTCTGTCCTTATGTCATTATGTCCCTTTGAACGCTTAAATCTTTAAAACTACGCAACGGATTTTGATGCGGTTTTTTTAATAGATAGAGTGATTCAAGAGGAAGGTTTATACGTATAATAAAACCGTGCGAAGCCGGGGCGGTTCGCTAGTTATTTATAATAAGAACGGGTGTAATTCAGCATGGTTTTATTAATTATCTAGATACGAATCAACCAGTTGCACAATACTTCGCTGTTTTTTGGGTTCCATTTGCAACATTTTCTAGGCTTCACCGGTCCTTTAGAGAAAACATTTTGTAAAATTTACCCAAAACACTTAATAAAATGTTGTTTGTAAATAAAATTACTAAATCTCATTTCAGGAAACAAAGTCTATTTAAATGAGATCCATTAAACTGAGAACCCAATTAAGAAATGAGCGGGAATGGATCCGTCCTACACAACTTTACAACGTACTCGCCATAAACTGGCTCTGCGCTCACTACACCCATTACAATTATTAATGATTACTCCGTAATCACTACTCCATAGATTATGGAATTTCACTCCATTTACATCAATTTTCAAATTGTAAACTTTCAAATTGTGCTCAATAACGCCAAATTCAATGGTTGGAAATACTTAATCAACCTAAAACTGCTTTTTTAACTTATTTTTAGTTTATGGATATATTTCAATTTATATAAAAATGCATAGTCTTATTTAAAAGTAAAGTACAGAGTAGAGTGATCCACAGTATGTTGCGATTGTTACCCGAGTGGAATGGCATCGCGGAGGGTAGAGCAGTGGTCGTATCGCAGGAAGTGCCCGTAAAGCGGACGTTAAAACGACGACTCTTTTTACACTTTATTATCATTGGATGTGAAAGGCTCAGATTCCTTTGCAATTTACCGGCGCGCGAAGAAGACACTCTTGTTGGACGTTTTATCGGAAAATCGATATCGCTGATTATAGGCGCTATGAAACCTCCGGGTTATGAACTACGCTTTACGATGGACAACGAATCGCCATTTGGCTGTCTTATAAAAACATTTTTAACAACTATTTTATTACGTGACGCAATGGCTGGGCTTGGGTGGAACATAGTGACCAATAAACAATGTTATATCACATCGTAATTAAATATGGCGTTATAAAAATGACATAATGATTCATAAGTTTTAAATTTAAAACTTGTTTGGATTCAAATGTAGATAAAAGAAAACATTAATACAAATTCACGCTCCGTACACGGCTTTATAAAACGAATGGTTCCGTATCCGTTTAGTTTAGCAAAGCCATATCCCGAGTCCTTTCATACGAAACGTCCGACATAAAACTTGTAACAAGTTTCGGTTTCAGCTCCAGTCGGGCGCTCCAAAGTCTCAACGACAGGAGTGCGGACAACTCCCGAGCTTCGATTAATAATCAGTGACGTGATCATTATGCAAACGACGTATTGTGAGTTGTCACTCGGCGCCGTTCACAGATCGAGTTAGCAGAGTTCCGGCAAGTTTTAAGAGCCGTCCGAAGGCCTTTTACTATCCCCAAGGAGCTCAGCGCCTTGCGAGCCGCCTCGCGACTCTCCGCCGCCGACATTGAGGAAGCTATTACGAGTCCTTTCTCAGATTTAAGCAGGATGTCACTTCCACGCTCTACTTTACGAACTTTACTTTGATGCTGATAACTTCTTGTTGAATCTGAGCGCTGCTATTCATCTAATTTGCTGGTATTTATGTCGTAGGCACAGCTAAAGTTAGGTATATATTTTGGTTAAAAGCAAGCGTTCTCTGATATTTATTTTCATGTAGATAGTAGGTTTGGTATTATTCAATAAAAAATATAGTTACTAAAACTGGGTGGCTATGAGTACAAAACTAGAATTCTCTTAAAGTCATTTGTTTACGGGATATTTACCATGATTTGTTTTGTTTGGAGTTTTTCGATATTTCGGCACCGTTTCAGGCGCCATGATCACGAAAGAACTGAGGTCACTGCGAGTGAGTTTTTATTGGCAGATATATCGATCTACCCTCATTTTTCGTCTTTTGCTACGAACGTTACCACTACCACCGGTTTCGGTAACGTTCGTAGCAAAAGACGAAAAATGAGGGTAGATCGATATATCTGCCAATAAAAACTCACTCGCAGTGACCTCAGTTCTTTCGTGATCATGGCGCCTGAAACGGTGCCGAAATATCGAAAAACTCCAAACAAAACAAATCATGGTAAATATCCCGTAAACAATGACTTTAGTGTTAAAAACCATGATAGTTTTTAAAAGTTATAGAATTCTCTTGTAGAAAAGAACCGTGAAAAGTGAAATATTGAAGTTATGGATGACAATCGGTTTGTACAAAATATTAGAGTGCAACGCAATGAGCGTCGATCCGTACGTCGGACAGTGGTTGCACCCGTCTCGCTCGTTCCTCCGCCCCGCTCCCCCCGCCCCCTCCGCCCAACTGGGGCAATCGATCGGGGCGGGCGGCGGGCGCCGCTGCTCTCCTGTGACAATCGCTCACCTTCACAACTCTCACTCGCGCACTGTTACCGCCACACTCGAGGCACACTGTGCACTGTTCACTAATGCATGAACCTATTTAAATTTTATTATTACTATATCTTTATTGATTTCATATAATCTAATAATAATTATCCTTGATAAATATATACCCAGGCCACATGAAAACTCTCTGTCGGAGAAATAAAATAAATTTTCTGAACAGATCATGCTTATTTTGAAAACTTTGTCGCGATCTTGTTAACTTCTTGAAATTATTTAGTTAATTTGCATAAATATTAAAAATCGCTAAAATGAAAGACACTAGTTATTTGAAACTATGAACAAGAAAAGCAGTATACCAAAACCCACAGATTATTTAGATCATTTTTCAAACGATTTTTGAATGAATGAATGAATGAACACTTTATTTGTACTCAAGAAAACATTTAAAGAGCTAAATAAAGGAATAAAGGAGGTTCTCAATTCAACTGTATGTAGTTTTTTGTCTAAGTTTTGAATAAAGGAGGTTCTCAATTCAACTGTATGTAGTTTTTTGTCTAAGTTTTTTTCTGAGTGATCCGATTTAAGCAATTTTTTTTATTTAATAGACACTAGTAGAAATATTAATCTCTTTCCCAAAAATAGCGAAATTAAAATGAACTCGCTTTCTCATAGCGAGAAAGGCAATGTACCTACACGCTTAAAACACCAAACAAAATTATAGGTAAATTTATTTATTTAGTTAATAAAGTTTGAAAAGCGTGAAATACATAGGTATTTTTTATTAAAGCATAAAATTGTTTTAATATTCTTCTGCCAACTTATGAAATCATAAATATCTTTTGTTTTATGGCAATATATTTGATACCTATTGTGTTATAAAATTTTCATTGGTTGGTCATAATATTAGAAACAAACCTGCCTGCGGAGCCAGCTCGCGGGCACAGAAATGAATAAAAAGATGGTGAGTACCGCGTAAGGAGCTGTCAAAAGTCGATGGCCACTAAAATAACGCGCTGCCTCCGCAAATTTCGGGGCTGAATAAAATATATGGCGGATTTACGTTGAAAACCGGAAACATGCGTCGCGTTTTCAAGGTTCTGCCGAGCAAACCGAAAAATAAAAGTATTCAACTCTAATCAGTAAGTAAGACATCGCAATGAAATGTTGTCTAATGAAAGTTAGGAAAGGTCTTCGCAGTATAGTCACTAAGGCGGATTTTTGACGGAAGTTTTTAACGTTGTTTTCATGTAGTACCATTGATTCTTTGACCATGATATTAGTGACCGGTTTCCAGTGCGAATTGTTTCATGATTGCAGTCTAAGTTTTGAAGTTGTTTGATAGGTGCCGGGTGACCTGTTTCCCGTGTGAATGTGTCCAGAGAGCCGTTTACGCTCTCAGCTCGACACCTGTCCACAATCACTGCAGCCATTCTAATATTTATTGCGCGTGAATTCGCAAAGAGACGCTTCTTTTTTCCGTATGAGTGCACTCTAACCCGTGCAAGTACGTTACTTAACCTGCATTTACGAAGCGGTACATTATTTGAAAAAACTGTCACCACGACACTACTATGGATTTTCCATTCCAAAATTACATAGAACTATATTCCAATTTTATTTGCTTTAAAATTACCATTTTATCAATCCCACCAATCCCAAATCGTATAAATAAATAGAAGTTCAATCATCCCGTCTGATACAAGTGTTTGTCGTTTACTCTCAGGCACCTAGAATTCGATTTGGAATACATTCAAACAATACTGACATGAAATTACGGTTGTTAAAATAGTGATTATACATAACTGCTGAGACAATTTATATCCATACAGAACTAACGCTCAAAACTACTGAAATAATTGATAAAAACACCTTTTTAGTGACACATTTTGGATATTTCACTGCAAAGTTAGTACTAGAATAGGTTAAGAATGCTTAATGCGCTAATTATGCGTTTCTGATTGGATATCGTAATTTCCCGGGTCCCTCACAATTACCATACAAACTCCCGAAGGCCCGGTAATCCCATACATTCGGCACACCTCACGAACAGTAAACAAGTCGCGTTACAAAGAAACCTCGAGTTACTGGACCGCGACCGACCCCTAATGGCAGCGACAGTCAGCGTCAACAACCGCTTTACAGAATAAAGCTCTAGCATGATCTCACAGGGTTTGTACAAGGTAGAGTTGGCATTTTTCGTTAAAGTTCAAAAACAAAATCAAATAATTTGATGTATAGAGTTAAATCGTTTATTTTAAAATTTGAGAATAATTTTCATTTTATTGAATACCAACAAAATACATACATATGTACCATATATAAACCTAAGGAGGTTGTTCTTGGTATTTACATTCATCTTTACATTTAATTTGGATCAATTCTTGAAGATGATGTCACTTAAATGGTTGCCTTTACTGTGAATGTAACAATTAGCAAATTTTTTAGTATTTTCCATAACCTCGTAAAGCGGTGCGGGTTCTATAGCGGCTATTTCACGTCAGATATTGGCCTTATACATTGCTATATATTATATTGTTTCGTAACTTTGAGAAATTTTATCTGGAAAAGTAATCAAATATTTTTGTGGCTGACTGTACCCACTTGAGAACTGAAGAGTGGTTGGAGTCGAAAGAACAAAAGCGACCTCATTCACCTATTAGATGTACCGAACTTCAATGAACAGCAGTATAATAATGAATCCTGAATCTAATATTTATCGAAAGCCTGAAGTGTGTTTGAACACTCGTCCAGTTTTTTACGCGCCAACTGAACCATAAGTTAGCAACACTCACTATGCTCAATGAACATTATAGTTTTATTCAATTTTCACATTTTTGGACAAAGTATAACGTAAAAATATAGTAAAGATAAAAGGGCGAAAAAGCTCAAAGAGAAGGCACAATCCGGCGCAACGTTTTTTGGTTCGTAAAAATCAACGCAACGAACAATAGGAGCTTCGACTGTTCAAACTATTTTGATTTTATAGAAATAGTGCGACCGCCCGGCTGGCCGCCGCGGCTGTATTTACATTCAAAGCCTTTCGTAAACTGAGCTGCAGAAATAACGGCTCGTAGATTGTAGACTTGTAGAGTGGTAATGAAACGAATTTTCAGGGCGGCGATGTTTCGGCAAACCCTTTGTTATTTGAGCTTTGTGAAACTGAAAGGCGACCTTTTGCGCTCGATTGCTGAAATTAGCGATACTGGCGGATTTTAGAGGGTGCTAAATAAATTCTTCTTTGTCTGATATTTTGATCGATTCGAAAAAAAGAAGAGAAGACGTTTGCCATGAACCGTTCCCGATGGGATCCAATACGAACGGCCTATTGGAACATTTTAGGGAACCGTAAAAAACACACCCAGAATTTTCTGACAGATTTATAGAAGAAATCCAATCACCGCCGCAATACCTGCCGCGCCGCGCCGCCGCCGTTGATGCAAATCACAATTTAAGTTTTCATTTCCTCCCCCAATGTATCTGCGCTACAAGTAACGCGGCCGACGTGACCTGTGCGAACTTGTGGATATTACACCAAAAAATAGTACAAAACGTAACGTCCCCGCGACACCAGGTCCGCGCGCCCCCTCCCATAATGTCTGCTTAAGGGCGCCCTAACATGGAGTACACATTTACGCTCCGTTAAACGGGGAAAGCTTTTTTCGTGTTTAGTGTCACAAAAACTGTTATTAGCCTAAATTGTGTCAGCGAGGTACGGTTATTGTAAGGAAAATTATAGAATTGACTCATCATCCTTGGGGGAGACTCTCTTTGTTGTGAGCTTCTGTTGTGTACAATGTACATTACTATTCATTCATAGACTACTAGAATCTTTATGATGCTTTACTGAACAATAATCAATAAAAAACAAATATCTAATCTGAATCGTGCAAAACTACAAGAATCCAGAATCGAAGGTGTTCTTTTAAATAGTACGATAATTTACAGATATTCAAATATAAGTTAAAGTAAGGAAGCGATCGGTACCTAGCTTTTCAATTTCCTTTAAAAATGAAAGGAAATCAATAGAAGCCGCACGTCACTGATCGACGGGACACTCGAGCGGGTCCCTAATGCGGAGCTCGCGTGCGTCGGCGGACATTTGTATTCAACAACAACTAGCAGTTTGTATGTCCTGCCCATCATTAGGCGGCTCAATTATTACGATTTTGACAGCACCAAGGCATGACTTCGGAGCGGACTAATTAATCATGCTGATACTGAAAACAAATGGCTTTAAAACGATAGCCGGAAATAAATATTCGACGGTGACAGAGTAAAAATAACAGTACTTAATTCTGTTTTAATAATAAAGGACATTTCAATTACTCGCTTTTAGCTCTCAATCCGCGAAATAATCCATAAAATAAATCCGCAAAATTACGGATCAGCAATATCTATAATGATGACACGCCATATTTATTGCGTTGAGTAATAATAGTAGAGCCGCGTGCGCATTGGTCGCGGATTAGTGCGTGAAATGGATCGTTCTGGAACAGATGAGTGCCTGCGGTCTGCGCGGCGCTGAGGGGCTCGCTCACTGCGCCCTGCGGTGCGTGTGCGGTCGCATGGCGGTATTCCTGGCTCTTGATCGCAGATTTATATGAGAAGAAGAACGAACAAATCAGGCCATAGAAGACAACAAAATTATGTATTCTAAAGAAACTTAACTTGCAATTACCATTGTTTCAACACCTCCGTTTTCATTCAAAACATTAGTTACACTCCACGGGTAGATGTATTACAGTTAAGTTAGTAACTCGGGAAAAGTAAGTGGACAAATTCCTTGTGCACAAAGTCTTCTAGCTCCTTAGCCATTCGGTGAATAAATCCGCCAGCAGGTAATTACATCGTAGGTACTGCGGTAGTAATTGTAATTTATTGCCCGCCTTCTAAGAAACTGCCTTTTCCATATGCAATGAAACCGAGGAGGGTTTTCTATTTTTTTTTGTCCGTGTAAATCTTGATAGCGATACTTTACAATTCGGTTTAAATTTCTACTGCTTTGCAAATAAACTGTTCGTTTTGAAATTGTCGCGCTTTGAATCTGGAATGCATCGTCCCATCAGTGCACAGAAGTGGGAATAAGTCATCAGTGTGATGTAGAGGCACGGATTGGATATGATTCATAATTCATAATTCATAATCATTTATTTGCAGGAATGTCGGTACAATAGATCTTCTTAAGTAATAAAGCTCCAATACATTCTGCCTCGTCAAGGCGTGCAAATTATTAATAAAATTTAAATTAAACAGTTTCATAATCAGAATGTAAGGCTTATAAAATAATGTCAAAAAATTAATTAAGTTATATATAACAAATACATATTTAAAGCAATTTAAAAATAAATTTAATTATAATGTCAAAATTTGTTCCCTATTTAAAAAGTCTTATAATTTAAATATTCTTTGACGTCATAAAAACAATTTTCCAACAAGAACTTTCTAAGTTTATTTTTAAATAAATTACATTGTAAAGTTTTAAATTCACCAGGCAGTTTGTTATAAATTGTTATTGCCTGATGATATGCATTCTTTTTGACTAGTTCTACTCTACATTTTGGGACATAGAGCCTATCTTTGTGTCTCGTCCGTCTTTCCATCACATCTGCATGTGTTTTAAAATAGTGAGGATATTGTTTCACGAACAAGCAAATATCTCTTATGTACATGCAGGGTAATGGAAGTATATTATATTTTTTAAATAGAGGCTTGCAACTATCCGTATTCCAAGCGCCACATATAGCCCGCACGCACTTTTTATGTTACTTCGATTGAGCTTCTGTCGAGATACAAACAGAACCAGATAGAATTTTAAATAAAAGATTAATAGAATATAAAAGTGTAAAGCATCATAGGTGGTGGGAAGCGCGCATGCTAGATCGGGCGCGAGGGCCGGAGCGGCGGGCGGGCATTAGTCGCGCCTCCGAGCGCGCGGACGCGGGCAGCCGTCGGTTCCCACTTATTAGGCGATGAGCTCATGCGCGTAACACTTACACGCTTCGGACGTTTATTGCGTGGCTGTATTGCTTCCGAGATAATGTTCTTTCTATTGAACACTTATTAACTACGGTTTGGTTGGATATTTTCCCTCTGTGCAAGAACCCAGAAATTGATTTTGAACAGGGCTTTATTTTGTTTTTATTATTAGACAAAATGAGATGGCTCCAATTGGTTTGCTTTTTGGTGTCTTTCTCTAGGACCGTTTCCCGCCTGACAGCTGTGAGGTTGTGCAATTATGATCTTTTTATTTCCGATTATAGCCTCATACATAACTCAGCTCTCCTGTTGGTGTGAATTAGTAAGCTCGTGCCTCGCGCTTAACTATTTAAATTTAAAATATTCTTGGAAATGAGATATGTATTTAGATTGTTATCGCAGAGCTCCTTGATGGAACGTCTCGCCCTCGCAGTTGTTATGGCAGCCAGAAACAACATGTAATTGTAATGCTCTCTGCGAAATCAGAATCTCAACATCGAGGTCTCGCTGACTCTGATTATGTAAATTCCCTCACAGAGATTTTACGCAAACATACGAATGAAGATCAGATCAGATATGCATGGGATCAGTTTCGTATTCTTGCGAAAATATGGAAAAATATACCGTAAATAAACTTAAAAGGGACATATTTCGTCTGTCGTTTTTCTTCGTCAGATACGTCAACAATATTGTATCAGATAACGCTACTGGTATTGCGCATTTTGCGAGATTGTAGCTGTTTTATTGGAGGGTGGAGGCGGACGAGTGCGACAATCTTCTGCTCATTGCATAGTTTGTAGTCTGGTTGATTATTTAGAGGTCGCATGTTCAAAGCAGAGCCGGCCTCCGTCGACGAGACCTTCTCGATGATGAACATTCTAAAAGCTATCAGCGTATTCTGATGAATGTGACGCGAGACATTCTGCAAGGTGATGCGACCGTCCCGGCTGAGGCGACGCGAGGCAAGGTGAGGCGAGGTGAGGCGAGTTTAGTCCACCTACATCCAATCGAGTAGAGTGCGGTCGCCGTCTCGGAGGAGTTATTTAGCTGGAATGGTTCGGTTGTTGACATTATTGACTGCGGCTCGATTGAGTCTCGCTCAATTATATACAAGTGCCATCTTTAAATTCTTGTAGAGTTCACATTTTTCCTACGAGAATTACACCAATATTTTATTTTTGTATAGTTAAACTAGCAGTGCCCTACGACTTCGTCCGCGTAGAATAAGATTGTTTAACACATCCAATTTAACCCTATTTAAGGGGTAGTTTCGCAAAACCCTGAATAACGTTATATTATACTTTTATTTAATATTTAGGATATTAATTTCTGGCAAAGTTTAAATAAAATCGCACTATGTATTAAAATGTTTCAAAGAATCATTATTTCCCTCTTGGGGAGAATTTTGAAAAATTCCGCCATAAAAGGTAGAAAAAAGAGCTACTTTCCACATTTAATTCCAATTCCATTTTCCAAGTTTTCGGATCTGTGTTGATGAATCGGGATAGTCAGTTATTTTTTTATTCTTTATTTTTAGGAACTGTAAGTTTTTATTACAGTTTGTCAGTCCCGTATATAAACACTAATTAACCTTTTATAGATAGGTATAGCTGGTAGATGTACTTTAAGGTTTTTTGATCAATATTATATTTCGTAGGTACACAATTCCGTACTTATTTTGTTAAGGACTGTGTCAATAATAATTTTATCTAACTAGCTACTTTTAGTTAGTTATTCGCAGGGACGAAAGGGAAAAGTTGTACTATAATTTGTTGGTTAAGTAGCTAATGGACGGCAAGTTTCGGCGGCGCTCGCAGCTGGCTGCTGGAGCTAACTCCTCGCCCACCGCGTTAGAGGCCATTCTTCCCTAATCTCGGCCACCGTCGACTGGACAGTTCTTCTGGGTCAATTATAACCAAAAAAAATGATTCAGCAACTTGTATAAGCCGCCTGTTTTGTGTATTATAGCTGGAATAGCTCCATTCGCTGTATAAATAGGCACTAAAATGTTTATTACGCGTGTGTTGTCAATTTCGATGAAGGTTTACTTCCGAGTAAGGTACCTGCTGTAGGTAGGCGGTGGCCAATGAAACGATCTCCCCGGTAGTGTCGTTCGCAGTGTCCTCGTAAAAATATCTTTAATGACGCCATAAACATTCGACGCCCCGAGTTATACGTTTAAGAGGCCAGCTTTTGTAAGCTTTCTAGGACATAGCTTAAAAAGCTTTTAAGCCTAAACCTTAATAATAGGTATCGAAAATGATATGGAGCTAGCGTAAAGTTCAGTAGAGCACTGAATGTTTAATATTCGATAAATATTATAGCCGGCCGACACACGATTAAAATGCAAGGCCAAAGCTCGTTTATTTTTATGTAAATGTGATACTCCATGTCTCTCTGAGAGTATTCCACTTATTGCTTTGTATTTGCACTCAACATTATATTTCGTTATTACAATTTTAAATAACGTATTTATTTTACGAACATTATGAGCACTATTACGCGAGTACTGTGAGGGGAGTAAGCTGAGCTTTCGGGCTTTTAAGATAGCAAGCAAAAGATTCACAAAAAACATTCTTTTAGATTCACTTCTTTTAGATAGAGATTGCCTCAATTTCTATAATTTTGGCGCGGAGTCCTTACTTTAACTGTGTAACTTGCATTGCTATTAATAACTAGATCGAGTTGTGAGGGAGAGCTCTACTACAGTTTATATAGAGTTAGAGACAGTGGAGCGCGTCCTGCGGCAGCGCCAATCTAATCGCTTCAGTACGAGTTCCACAAAGGCAGATTTTCCCATTCAACGGTCTCGAATCCAACAAAACCTCCCCCTCACCCCCTTCTATTAACCGCAAGTTTCGTTATTAGCGACTGTTTCAAACTTATAAGGGAATCACCTTCATCTAAGTGAGATTAAATTCTTAGCGTTCGTGTAGACGGGCCACTTGTAGTGGGAGTGAGGTACATTTATTAATAGTGGCTGGTGTTTATTTGCGTGCGTTTCGTTCGAGCAACGCGCGCGTGGCAACTTGTGATTGAAAATACATATTGATAAATAGCAATAGTGCGCTGCAGTCTTCTCTGTGGTATTAGAAGTTAGTAGCTTGCCAATCTTGCCATGTCCCCACAGGCGACTCAGACGGTGGCATCGGTTGCCCGCGTGTGGCGACGCTCAGTGATTGAATAAGCTCGCGCCATTAGTCGTCGGGAGCTTCGTAACTAACGTAATTAACCTGTACGCTGTAACTTCACAATAAACAACATTTACAACGCTGATCCAAATCTCTAATTTATTACTATTCAACCTCGTCAGAAGTTATTTACCATTTGTTTTCTCTCGCGATCGGATCACTCCTCTATCTTATCCTCCCCAAGGGGTTACAATGTTTTTGTATTTTTAATGATCCAAATTTTAATCATAATAAATCACAAGTGGTTTTGCAGAAGAGAACGAGCTGCCATTAAATAAATCTCAGAACGTGTTGGTAAACAATAAAGTTAAGACAAAGTTTGAGAAACTTCGTGAATCTTCAAAGGGCAAAATCAAGATCAGGCAATTTAAGCCGAAGTAAGCAAAATAACTGCGGTGCGTCGGCTTTTCAATGACATTACGAGAAATTACTTCGTTCAATGACTGAATATAAGGGCTCTTTGTTGTACCTACCACAGGTACCTACCTACCTACCACGGGACCAGCTAGTATAACATACAAATATATATATAACATATAACATATAAATATAATATAGTAAAACCTTATATCTGATAATCAAATAATCAATATCTTTATTTCTTTAGGCTTACAAAATAAGCACTTAGACAAGTCAAATTTAATACTATATGTAAGTACATAGATATCTTAACTTCACACATTCTAATATTATAATGCGAATGCTTTGATGGATGAATGGATGGATGTTTGCTAGCTTTACACGCCAAAAGCACGTAACGTATTGGGCTGAAATTTTGGACAGACATAATTCTAGGCCTGGAAAAATAAACATAGGTTACAAAAACAAGCTTAAAATCACTTTTATCGTGGGTGAAGACGCGGGCTGCAGCTGGTACCACGGCTGCATCATCTGTCGTAGAAAATATCGTACTTGGTCCAGGGGTCCTGACGCTAACGATATTTACGGGTGGATGTACTATATGTAGCTGGGTGATTCTACGAAAACTCGTTTTTTGTCTGACTTCGGTGGCACATTTTTTTTTGTTGAAATTGCACATCATGATAGTATATTCTAAATAAAGATTTAATTTTGAATTTTTTGGTAGTGAAGGGAACTTTATTGGCTTTATGGTTACGGAGTTATTCAATTTTAAAAATATGGTGTCCACGGAAATCAGAATTTATATCACCAAAATCAAATATGGGTTGGTTTATCGATAAAAATATGTGTTTTCGGTAGTAAGTAGATTATTAAGCTAAATACCAATTATTTGACGTTTGTAGTTTTAATCAGTTTTTACAAAAACACCTTTAAATCATTACTGTAAATACAAGTAACTTTTTACAAAAATCACACTAACAATGTTTATCTTTGTATTAAAAATATTATAATTATTCATTTTGTATTTATTATAAACTTTTATCCTAAAAAACATCATAAAAACTGTAAAAAAATATTATTGAGATGTTAATGAACCCGCAAAATCCACGGAAATCACACCACGGAAATCAAAAAAAATAACAAAATCTTAGAAATTTTCTTAATTTGCTGGTTTATTTTACATTGAAATATGCAGTCGAAATTAGGAACACAAAAGGCATGAATTATCATCATTAATAAAACAATAGGATTAGCATAAACAAATTTATAGTCAACATGGTAATCAGAATTTCTAGATACCAAGCCACGGAAAGTGATTACGTACCGAAATAACAGAGTGACGTAAAGACATACACCTTTGTTGTACACACCACTGATGGGGCGTGACTGATAGTTTCTCTCAATCTAACAACTATTTACGCAGATATTAAAGTACAGTATTTATGAATAATTTAGTGCGCACCAGGGAAATCAGAGCTAAACGACGGACGCGAAGTTATCTCGTTGTAACTTGTCAACTAAAGCTTAGTTTTGCGTAGTAATAGCGTCAAATAAGCAAGTAACTATCTGGGTTATTGTGAACCTATGTAAATTAGTACCAGAGTTTTTAGGAAATGATATAAAAATTTATTAACACCGGAACATGAGGTCCGGATGCACCACGGAAGTCATAATTTCCAAGGATTTTATTTATTTTTACTTATTTAAAATAAGAATATAAAAAAACTAAAAAAGGCCTCCCCTATTATTTTTGTCTAATCTACTATCATAAAAAAAATCAAAGGGCTAGGGATACTTTTTGTATGATTTTTCGAGCCGGACATGTATTTTTGAAGCCCGGGAGAATCACCCAGCTATGGTTACTTGAAATCAATCAAAAATGAAAATATTAATAAAAAAAACAGGCCAAGTGTGATTGGACTCGCGCACGAAGAGTTTCGTACGTATCGATAAAAACAGCAAAAAATTATGTCTTTTATGTATGGGTGCCACCTTAACTATTTATTATAATTATAGCGGCAACAGAAATACTTTTTATGGATTCAATGTTCACGGTTCATGAGATATAGCCAGCTGACAGACGGACAGCAGTGGAGTCTCAGTAATAGATTTCCGTTTTAACCTTTGGGTACGGAACCTTCAAGATGATCTCCAAGCGCGAGAGCTCGCCCCGTCCAAGAAGACTCTCGAGCGATGTTAAAAGCTCGTCATATAATTAGTATGTAAGGCTCGGCTCGGCCTCCGCCTTGTTGTTGTTATTCGAGTCGCGGCGGCGCGCGCGGCGGGAAACAAGGTGGCCTCGGACATGTGCCCAGGTTGGACCCCGAACACTGGCCGAAAAAATGCGCTCCCATAATGGAATCTGCCTCCCATGATCCGAAAAACCAAATGGTCCTTGCCATTTGGTTCAAATTACATTAGCATTTGGCTTGGGTACCTTGTTGTAGCAACCTTTGCATATTACGTAAGCTACATTTTTTGTGACGATAAACAATACTTAGTAATAATACTTTTCAAGGTATTAACATGTATTATTTTATCTGGTAGGTACTTACCGATTCAAAGGAAATTCCTCGGTACAATAGGTAGAGACTATTTCGTAGAAAGGAATTGGATCTAAATTTGTAGCGCAGGTTTCACACCCAAGTTGCCGTAGAATGTGATTGTTAGCGTTCATAAAAATCATTGTAACTTAATATCTCCTGCAAAGAGTGTTATTGAAGCGGGCGGGCGGCGCGGCGACGACGCGGCGACGACGTGCGGCGGCGGCAGGACCTTCTGTCATAACTTTCCAAACTTATCTTAGTTAGAAGCGATCAATTTTCATTTCGTTCAGATTACGTTTCTTACGGAATGGAGCGCCAACAATGTTATTGTGATAAACTGCTAATTGCCGGCGCGAGGAGACGGCGACTCGGAAATATTGATACTTTACTTGTTTGTGCCTACTAATAACAAACTGTTCTCATTTTATACTGAGAGCTTTTTGTTACTACATTATTCTTGTTATCCAATAATGAGGTTTACTCACTTCAGTTCTTACTAGGAAGGTCCTCTAAATAAAACTCTGTCGTTTTTCAAACGGTACTTAAATTTTGTTTCATTATCTATTTAAAAAACATTTGGAATAAAAGCAAAAATGTTAATTGTTAAATTTATCACATAAGTGTGATTTAAGTGAAGTAGATTTCACTCTTGTAAAGGCACCTAAGCAGCCTCTTTGGTACATCATAAGTTAGGTTCCAAATTGAAATGAGTACCTAGTCATAAGTTGAGTTGGAGAGTTGGACATGCAGCAGTGGTGTATAAAGGCGCTCGCTTGTTGCAGAGTTGTCGATGTCGGAGGGCGCGGGCGCGTTCCCGGCGCGCTCGCCGCTGTCCGGCTCCACCACGGCCCGCTCCAGCTCCAGCCACCACAGGTACCTCGTCCCACCGACACCACTACTTACAGGGCGCCCAGGTACCTCGTCCCACCGACACCACTACTTACAGGGCGCCCAGGTACCTCGTCCCACCGACACCACTACTTACAGGGCGCCCAGGTACCTCGTCCCACCGACACCACTACTTACAGGGTGCCCAGGTACCTCGTCCCACCGACACCACTACTTACAGGGTGCCCAGGTACCTCGTCCCACCGACACCACTACTTACAGGGTGCCCAGGTACCTCGTCCGAACGACACCACTACTTACAGGGTGCCCAGGTACCTCGTCCCACCGACACCACTACTTACAGGGTGCCCAGGTACCTCGTCCCACCGACACCACTACTTACAGGATGCCCAGGTACCTCGTCCCACCGACACCACTACTTACAGGGCGCCCAGGTACCTCGTCCCTCCGACACCACTACTTACAGGGCGCCCAGGTACCTCGTCCCACCGACACCACTACTTACAGGGTGCCCAGGTACCTCGTCCCACCGACACCACTACTTACAGGGTGCCCAGGTACCTCGTCCCACCGACACCACTACTTACAGGGTGCCCAGGTACCTCGTCCGAACGACACCACTACTTACAGGGTGCCCAGGTACCTCGTCCCACCGACACCACTACTTACAGGATGCCCAGGTACCTCGTCCCACCGACACCACTACTTACAGGGCGCCCAGGTACAGACAGAATCATTAATTGGTAACCCCTCAAATAGCTAAAGTTTACATTTGTCTTCCGACCGATTTACAAATCATTTAGGTACCTACTCAAATTCTAAGAAACAAAAATTGTATCACCAAGTGGGGATCGAACCAGGCATCCAATCGCTCGCATGACATTTAACCACCTCACTAAACAACTAAGCCAATGAACTAGATAACGAAAGCTCGAAATTTTGTGTTATTTATGTTCGGCACCGGATTTTATTTACGATATCTGGATAAGAAAAAAAGATGAGGGTAGATCTGTATACAATCTTGGTGAACAAAGAAAAGGTTACTGCCATTCTCAATTCGAGTGTTTACTTAGTGGTTTTAATTATTCATGTTTTGGTGGAATTGAAGAATATTGAAGGAAATGTTGCTTATCAGTAATTTTGTGAGAACTAAGATCCCGGTTATTTTCGAACAGCAAATGAATAATAAGAAGATTGCTCGTCAGCTTGGAATAACGGTAAATTTTCTACTTAGTTATATCTTTTTAGTAAAACCTCTCTTTAACTGCATAATATATTGTTGATTTGTTATCTTACAGATTCAAACCCTGCGCTTATGGGGGCGTAAATTTCAATCCGAGGGGGATGTGAATGTAAGAAGATTGGCAGAAAAACAACAGGAGTGTAACAACAGAATATATTTAAAAAGTAGGTAAGTGATAATTCTCAACGAATTCAATAACATTAATCAAAGATTATTTCATCTTATTCTTCTTATCTTTTTAACAAACTACATAGTAGGTATTTGACCAATGTAAATAAATTATTTGTATTTTATCCCGCACACCTAAAAACAAACACCAATTGATTAAATTGTTATTTTTAGGTTATTGGGGATCGATGTCTTCTATGGTTCCCGGAAAATAGAAGAAATGACTGGGAGTATATGAATGGCGAACAAGATTTTACAGTGTTGAAGGAAGTCATGTTACTTTCTGCAGAAAGTGCGGATCGCGTATCCAGAGGGACAAATTTATTTTGTCCACGATAATTGTGCAGTGCATCGTACGCGAATGGTTTCTGAATGTTTCTATTTTTTAAGAAGACATTTCTGTTATTCCTAGCTAGAGAAAATATGTGGGGTCAAATGGTTTTAAATTGGCATTCGAATGAATTGACGTCCAAGAATAACTTAGAGCAAGAGGTTACACAGATGAGAAACAGACTACACAAAATCAATAATAAAAAAAACACCATTTGACCTCATATAAGTATATATTTTCAAACCTACCTGATTAAACTATGTTCCACGATTTACAGGAGATTCAAATTGTTTAATTCATTAGATTAGAAAAGTAAACAAAAATCTAATGAAAACATGTGTATTCTCGAGTGCTAAATCGCAAATGGAACATTATTTATCAGAATAGGGAACTACTTAAATAAGCTTGATTATAAAATAAAAAATGTCGAAAGACAAACAAACAATTATGTTCATTTTGTTTTTGTAGTCATAAATTTTGAAATAGAAAAAGTGTGTTTACTTATTTAAAATTGTGTTTTATTTATCAATTATTATATTCATACTAATATACAATAACTTCACTATTCACAAGAATAGACAAAAATAAAAAAATGACAAATATAAAAATGTCATTGAAGGGGATCGAACACGGGTATACGATTAGGAGCTAGAATAACTCGGCTACCTCTACCACTACACCAACGTTACATATGAATTAGTCTTGAAATTTAGCACGGTACTCGTGCGTAGCGATAGAAATTTAGAAAGGTATTGAAAAAAACCTTAGTTTTCTGATTGAGTAATTGAATAAAATTTATAATAAAACAAAACACGAAATTAACAATATGAATAACGTAAACTAAAATCAATATGTCTATTTTAAAGGGTTTGAACCTGCGTGCTACTGAATGGCACTATTACATATTCTGTGAGGGGGATACCAATTAGTGAAGCTGTCTGTACCTCGTCCCACCGACACCACTACTTACAGGGTGCCCAGGTACCTCGTCCCACCGACACCACTACTTACAGGGTGCCCAGGTACCTCGTCCGAACGACACCACTACTTACAGGGTGCCCAGGTACCTCGTCCCACCGACACCACTACTTACAGGATGCCCAGGTACCTCGTCCCACCGACACCACTACTTACAGGGCGCCCAGGTACCTCGTCCCACCGACACCACTACTTACAGGGCGCCCAGGTACCTCGTCCCACCGACACCACTACTTACAGGGCGCCCAGGTACCTCGTCCCACCGACACCACTACTTACAGGGTGCCCAGGTACCTCGTCCCACCGACACCACTACTTACAGGGTGCCCAGGTACCTCGTCCCACCGACACCACTACTTACAGGGCGCCCAGGTACCTCGTCCCACCGACACCACTACTTACAGGGTGCCCAGGTACCTTGTCCCACCGACACCACTACTTACAGGGCGCCCAGGTACCTCGTCCCACCGACACCACTACTTACAGGGCGCCCAGGTACCTCGTCCCACCGACACCACTACTTACAGGGTGCCCAGGTACCTCGTCCCACCGACACCACTACTTACAGGGTGCCCAGGTACCTTGTCCCACCGACACCACTACTCACCTGCGGTCAACAGCATTGAAGTCCGAAATTAGGAAAAACCCATGTTACATATCGTCGTTCGGCAGTCAATACCGCGAATGAGACATTCGTCAAAATTTACAGGAAACGAAAAAAACGTATAAATGATATTGCACACGTCCAATTCTTTTAAATTAAAATATTTAGAACTAAACATATGTGTTATGATAGTATAAATACATGTTTTTTTAAATATTGTGGGAGTATGTCAAGAAAAAATCACGTTCGCGGTTTTTACCTAAATATTTTGGTAAAATCTTTTTATATTCGCGGTTATGTTCTAGATTTAGAACAACAATTTTCTGTTAATAGTTTTTATTTTAATTAACCAATAATGTTATTTAAGCATTTAAGAATTAATAATAATCTTTAAAAAAAATATAGTCAAAAGGTATTTTTTTTAAATAATTTTAAAGTTCATTTAATCTTTTGATCCAATCCATTCCAGTCCAAAACCATACAAAAAATTTCTTCCCATCTTCTGCTGTTATATCCCGGCAATTAAGTCCTCCTTTTAAGCTTGCAACTGATAGTCACCACGGTCCTCTCTCTTTTACATCGTTGAATATATAGAATCTTCCATTTTTTTATTTTGCTATTCAGTATAAATTCTTCCAATGAACCACCACCTTCACAATGTTTTATTTAGACCGCTACGAGGTTAGATGAAGATGTGATCCCGTTAAGTCTACAGAAGAAGAAACTACTGGCTGTGATGGAGTAAGCATTTGAGTGTATTGTTTAGGTACATTAGTTGCTATAAGACTTTCTTGTTATTTTGAAGAGGCAGAGGCTCTATTTCAGGGCGATCTGGAGTGCTAGGTAGAGTTTGCACTGACGGTGGGGAGTGATCTGAGACTGTAGCATTAGTATCAGCAAATTCTGCTGAGGCTGATGACATGCAGAGGAGACGAAAGGTCCAGGTTGTGACTGAGACTCTATTTCAGAGCGATCTGGAGTGGTAGGTAGAAGTCGATCTGTTGGTGGAGGATTCTACTTAAGTGACAACACAGTTTGAGTGAGGCTGAAGACTTAAATCCATACAGGAAAGCTGAGCAAAAACTTTCAGGCTGTGACTAAGTATCTACTTTGAGACGTTTCTCTTCGCTATCGTCATGAAAATAATTTTCATGACGGTAGCGAAGAGAAACTGTTCTGTGTTTAAGAAAGTTTTCTTTTAAATTCGTCCTATTATTGTGTAAAATTTTGAATGCCATGTCTTTTACAATATTTTCATCTTCTTATGAGTTTTCCAACACGCTGTAAAAATAACAACTGTTTAAAATATTATCCAAATAATGCTATAACTTTACTAAAATCATTTTAGTTCTTATGTACCTATTTATGTAGGTATAAAGTACTTGAAATAGGCTCACACATGACGTTCATTTAACTTAGTGCAGATTCATCAACATATTTTGCAAAGAAAACATGAGGAAAAGTTATTGAAAATAAAATAAAATCTTGTAATTAATAAAAACTTGCCCAGATATGACAGCGTCACATGTTGCACTTGCGCTAGGAATAGCGTGGCAGGGCTAAGGAACTGTCATATTCGCGGTTTTTTTGACTCTAAATCACGTTCGCGGTTTTGGCATGACTCGAAAACATAGGGATCGGTACAACTTTAGGGCAAAATTTTAATGTAGGAATGTGTATTTGAACGAGTAGAATCGAATAAACAAAAAAAAAGGTTTTCGTCAAAAATGTCGCATTCGCGGTATTGAATGCCTGACGACGATATTCTATGAGTAAAACGGTGATTCTAGACTCTGAGGGTATCAATTTCTGACCAACAATTTTTTCGCCCTGTACTGTTACAGGTTGTTTATGTACTGGGAAAATATGTTGACACTCGCAAACTTTCACAAATATGTGTATACTGTTTACTTCCAAGACTAATTTACGTACTGACAAAATTATAATGTTGTACTTAGGTTGTTTGGATCAGAACACTAAGTGGTCCATATCCCCACCTAGCCCACTGTAAGAGCATACGAAAAGCGAAAGAATTGAACCCCCGGGGGTGCTATGACGCTCTCCGAATAAAACAGAAAGTACCTTCACATTCTATAGGATTGTTATCGAATCTAGAAGCTTTTACAGAAATGAAATTTTATGTACTTATACCAATACTCTCTCAAAAACCTACACACGTGCTGTATTCGTATCTTCGACAATTTCGTTCGAATACAGTCCTAAAATCTTTCGCAGCAGAGTGTCTTTTTCAAAAACCCCCTCGCACCGTAACAAAAGCTTTTACGAACATAATAAAGTCACCGAGTATGCACATAAAACCTCACAAAATTTAATAAAGACATTTTTTACTGTGAGTGCCCATCTGAAACGTCTATTAATGCACTTATATTCCAAATTCGCCTTTGAGGCCCGCGAACCCTCCAAATTAATCTTAGCTCTCATCAAAAGGATCCAAAATAGTCTGCATTCCGTCCTACCATTCACTGAGGAGCAAATTACGCAATGAGCGAAATTGTGTCGTACGATTTGCTTAGGGACAATGGACGTGCCCTTTATTTAATGTCGGCGACCGTCGCCGACCGAGGCCTGCTCGAAACACGCGCTCGTCGATCCTGTAGCTGTCACCGGTTTAACAACTAGGCAGGTCGATTAAAGGCGCCGCCTCTTGTTTTAAAGCAACCTTAGACACGATCAAATGCGGTACATCATCGGAGGCCCCGCACTCGGCGCGTCACATTCACTCGACATATGTACACGCTTGCAGAGGGTAGTTCCACTACTACTGACCAAAGAATTTAAAAGTTCTGGATCACGTATAAAGTGAACATAAGTTAAGATATAGGTAGGTAGTGTATGTAAAGGGCCCGCCCGCGGCGCGGCGCGCGGCTGCTTGCAGGCGCGCGCGTGAAACAGATTCTCGGAACTAATAAAAAATTGATGGGACCGCTCCCTCCTCCGGAACGGCCTGAGCCGTCCACGTTCATTTAAACTTATCCTCCAGAAAATACTTAAACTTTGGAATTGAGAATGTACTCCAATTTACATTTTTAATCGTAGTTCTGTTGACTTTGGCATTTTTAAGTCGAGGTGATGAAAAACCTTTTTATTTTATTCCAAACTCAAAGTGACGCCCATTTACTTTTGTATTTTGCTCAAACGAATGAGGGCTTCGTACCATTAAAAGGGATCTCATTCTGATACGATTTAATGTCGAGAGAAACCCTTACGACGAACCTATTATTTGACTCAATTTCAAACGCCGAAACAACTCAGTTGGTTTTCAGCTGAATTAAATTAAACCAGTAAATTGAGTGCACGCGACCCGCGCCGGTGCAGTGCATATTCACCTGGCTTGTCTCGGTCCCTGATGACGTCACAATTTCACGTAATTAACGTTCCACCACACCCCCCCCCCAGGCTGGACGCGGTACGTCGCGCGAGGAGCCACCAGCCTCGGGACTCCACGGCGCCCAACATCCACACACATTCAGCTCCTCAAACTATTTGTACCTTGTGTTTTTTGAAACGCATGTGATGATGTCCGTCATCAGTAGAGCGTGCGGGACCAATTATTCAAATTAATAATTCTCATAGTAATCTTAAAAAAGGATCTTAAAAATCTGTCTCAGAGCTTCAGTAGGCCAGTGTAAATAAGCGTCAATAACATAACGACACCAGACGCATGGCCGGGAGCGTGCTCGCTGGCGTCCAGAAGCGGCCGCCCCGCGCGCGAGGCTGCCACCATTATCAGAATACATTAGCCACTATCTACGTGCTTTGACTGCACGAAAGTTCCTTCGTTAGAGGCCTTCCCCGGAGCTTTCCAGCGTAATCTGACCTCTTACCTCTCTGACCTAAAGGTGGATTCGATAACGTAGCGTTTGTTCCGTTTCTAGCGGAACGGTTCGAGGAAATCTCGATGTTCCTGTAAATATGTAATGCTTTCTCCGAAATAGAGTCTCTGTTTCAAAAGTAGTGGATGCCGCGGCCTGGAGCGGACAGTGCTCCGGGCCGGTGCTCGGGTTGATGTACCTTTCATTGATGAAAAATACAATTTGGGGTAATTCCCTGCTCAATTACAATACAATGACTCTTTATTGCACACCAATTAAAATATAGACACAGGACACAAAAGAAAATAAAACTCACCTACATCTCAATGCTTGAACATTAATGCAATATTTGCATAAATTGTAAATTGTAAAAATACATAAACGGAAGCACCTATTGCACACAAGACAGGAACATTTTAGGTATTGAACGGTGTTCATCAGGGGTCTGCCTACACTCAGCGAGACAAATAAAATAGGGTTTTTTATATAAAATCAATATAAGCAGGTGAAAGTCTAATAACTGGGCCAGTGTTTGCTGGCCGCCAGCTCGGCCAGCGCCGACACGGAAAATGTTTTAGCGAATCTATTTACCAAAACCACTCACCGCTTTTTGTGCGCTCTGTTTTATCTCGCGAAATTATTCTCAAATAGTTTTGGACTAATGGAAACCCATTTTGCATTAGAGCTGCATATAGCTAGGATATAAGGTGAAACATGAACAAATACTTCATTTCAGAAGCGTACTTTGCAAAATGTAATTTTATATCCGGAGTCGTTTCGAAAGCGGGTTGTTGAAAAGCATACCCTCCATAATTAAGGTAAATGTGAATGGCATTAAATTCCACTTTCTCTTCAAATTACTATAAGGTCACACGTTTTGAAATAAATAATTTATTTAAATTATCATAATCGTAAAGCTATCATTGTATGTGTCATCACATCACAAAGCAATGTACTTTTTTATAAAATTCCATCGTTTTGAAATTGATGGTTTTTGATACGTGTGTGTGTAGTAATAAACTGGCAACGCTACATGTTAGCAGTAAGCACCCGTGCGGGTAACTTCTCACGGAAATGGAGGCGCGGGCGGGGTCGCGGGCGCGCACTAGGCGCACCAGGAAATAAGAAACGGCAGGAAGTGGGAACTGCATGTGAATGCGTTCCGCAGGGAGTGGATCTATTTACAACCTAATAGGTAAGTACAGGGAGTACCTGCTTCTTTTTATCTTGCAGGGGATCAGGATAAAAGAAATAATAAAGTTGTGGAACATTTTATAATAATGTTAGATCTCGAATCAAATAACATCAAATAAAGCTGTAACATAAATGAGTTTAGGGGTGACAAATTAAGGGTGACAAAACTAAATCGAGCTGTGCTACGTACGCTGTACTGCGCTGTGCTATGTTTGGTCAACTCATTGACGCAAGCACAGCGCAGCACAGCATGGTTTGTTTGTATCCTCATTCAAATATTAGACGAGCGAGTTGACGTTGACGTGTTTCTTAGGGTACGTTTTTTTAACAATCAACATCAAGCTGTGCTGCGTAGTCGTTTATCTCCTCAAAAATGACTTTATTTTCAAAAACGTAAACATTACGACATAGTTGAATCCGATGAAGATGAAAATGAAGAAGAAGCGGATATGGATATTTTATGTGGCGCATTTTAGTAAGCACAGTTCGGCTCAGCGCGGCTCAGCACGGCGGGTGGCGCGCCTCGCCCGAGACTACGGAGCGTAGCCTCACACAGCGCAGCATAGCTCGATGTACATTTGTCACCCTAACTATAGTTTTTCTGCCGGATAGACGTCATATCCTCATATGCCAATGTTGGGGCAAGAATGGGCAAATAAGTGTTAAATGCAGATTTCAGTGTTCAAATCTATACTTATAATAAAACTGTAACAGGTCCAATTCTGTACATTGAAGATATTTTGAAAATTTTTTTTGGAGGGCACTCTATTATCGATACTCAAGCCAAAACTGTAATTTTTTTTATTCATGTCTGTCTGTCTGTCTGTCTGTCTGTCTGTCTGTCTGTATCGTAAACGCGCATCACGCCGAAACTACTTGATGGATTGAAATGAAACTCGGCATGATTATAGGTCATACTACGAGGAAGGACATAGGATACTTTTTATCCCGGAATTCAGTAAGGTTCCCCTGGGAGGGAGGGTGAAAGAAAAATTTTTAACCACGCATCACGCCGAAACTGCTGAATGAGTTGGAATGAAACTCGGGACGATTTGAGTTCATAGTACAAGGAAGGACATGGAATACTTTTTATCCCGGAATTCAGTAAGGTTCCCCTGGGAGAGAGGGTGAAAGAAAAATTCTTTAACCACGCATCACGACGGAATTGAATGAATTCGAATGGAACTCGGGACGATTGGACATGGGAGACATTTTATCCCGGAATTCAGTTTGGTTCCCCTGGGCTATACGGGTTTTCAAAAATTTCTCACATCATCTGAACGACGCGTGTGCAACGCGTCGTTCAGATGCTGTGAGAAATTTTTGAAAACCCGTATAGCCCAGGGGAATCAAACTGAATTGAACTGATAAACGCGAAAGTTTGTAAGTATGAATGGATAGATGGATGGATGTTTGTTAATTCTTCACGCAAAAACTGCTGAACGGATCTGGATGAAATTTGGCACAGAGATAGATTATAAGGTGGAATAAGAAATAGGCTTTATTTTATCCCGAAAATCCCACGGAAAAGGGAATTACGCAAGTAAAATCGCGAGTACTCCAAATACTAATCATGCGCAGACGAAGTCGCGGGCACCAGCTAGTATCAAAATAAATGTAGAGTATTGTTAAATGAACGAGTCGCTGGTGTTGTTCACCTTCACGCCTGCCCATTAATAGTGAACGAGCACATGTGGAGTCCACATTTGAACCCGCGCGCCCACCGAATTGGACCTTAATATTAAAACAGGAACTTTCCATTTCACCAGAACTGTTTTCGGTTACGTTATAAAGATTATACAGGGTTGGTAAGGTATGGGTAAAAACTTTGTGTATCTCGCATTATTGGTAAAGTTAAAATTGCTTTTATACTATA
Organism: Eupithecia centaureata; assembly: GCA_944547425.1. Classification (NCBI taxonomy): domain Eukaryota; kingdom Metazoa; phylum Arthropoda; class Insecta; order Lepidoptera; family Geometridae; genus Eupithecia; species Eupithecia centaureata. The sequence goes on along the minus strand of OX155676.1, from coordinate 411,457 downwards.
TTTGGCACCCCTACCGATAAATGTACGAGTACATTGGGATTGAAAGCTATAATGTTAGTAAAAACTATAAAATAATTCATTTTCATATTATTCTGATAATGCACTCCTTTAAGCAAATTATATAAAACTGCGTTTAACGATGACCAACCATTTTAAACTTTTTCAATATATGACCCTTATCATAATGAAATCAACTATTTAATTGTAAAACCGTCGATTCACGGCCCTCATTAGTCATTGACCTCAAACAAGCGGGCAACAATACACTTCGCATAGGAAGCAGGGCCGAGGGAGCAGTTACTCCGCACACCTCTCTGCCTGAAACTTACAGCTAGTGTCGGAGTTGTTTGTTGTGGAGCTGCTCACTCAGTAATCTGAACTCCAAGCTGTACTTTAGATTGCGCAGCCGAGTTATCTCTACTCATGTCAGTCCATGAGTCGTATAGTTCCGAACGCAATAGTCGCAGCTGTGTAGCTTATATCATCAGTAGGATGCAAACACGATCAGCTTTTCGGCAGTTGAATTCCTCAGATGTCAGAATCCAGGTATAGTGGGTGAGATGGCGCTGGCGATGCCTGCTTTCTATGTGAGTGCGGAAGAACGTGTTAAGTGGAAACGAATCGCATCCATCATCAATCATAATTCCACCCTTTTGAGCTGTTGAAACGAAGCCCGCTGTGCAGTCGCGCTCAAAGGTGTTGTTTTATCTGAATGCGTGTTTTTAATAATTAATAAGTACTAGTACATTGAGAGATTCATTAGTGAAATATATTGAATTAAATTTGCTCGTGTTCTTATGATTATAATAACACGACCAAATTTCCTCAGATTTGAGGAACTTGTAGTTCTGTTAGGGAATCTAATCTTTGCTAAAACTAAATCAATATATTTTATCTATTTTACTAAGAACAAGCTAAGAATATTTTGATGTTTTTTTTAGTTTCTAAGGATAACTCAGAACACACACTTCTGGTCAGATTTTGATGAACCAAATGAAAAGTATGGTAGGCTTGCAAATAATAAAAAAAAATACACTGTAGATAAATCATAATATCCATTTCTGTACTTAAAGTTGATAAATATGATCGCAGTGATCACTCATGAAAATACAAGAAAATGGACAGTTGAATTGGAAACCTCCCCCCTTTCTTTGAAGGCGGTTGAAAAGTAGTGCAAAATTACTTGGTGCCATAAAAGCTTAGTCCGCAGTATGGAAACCAAGAACTTTTTTTATATATACTGAAATGAGGTGAGAGAATACACTTCGGAAGAGGCTCCTGTCATCGGCTCACCTCTCCAACAAACACGGTTGAATATCCAACAAATACTTCATAAAGTAGGTATGAACTGTTAATAAGTACCTATAGCTAACTGGACAAGCACCTCAACAACCCTGGATGCACACGGCAAATTTAACAATTGTTCGTTTCCTTACTCTCATCTAGACAAAATAAATTGATCCGATGATGTAAAAGCAAGTAAGGAAGTTGGTTTCTACGTTGCTAGCATCCCGCTCGCGGCTTCGCTTGCGTACTGCGTAGTCTTTACGATTTGTCCTAGTCTTCTATCTAATATACAAATATTTCTGTCCTTCCACTCCGACCAACTAAACCGATCAACTGGTTGTTTAGCATCAACTTCGCATAGTGGTCATCAACGAAATAAAATCGAAAGAGAATTCATTTGAGAGAGTTCATAAGCATCCTACATTAAAAATAAACAAACATTTAAATACGGGCCAAACTACGATTTTCAAACTTTAAAAATCTGTTTTGCCCATTTTCAGGATTAAATTGCAAAATCGTGTAACACGTTCTTTGAATATTTCAGGTCATAAGCATTCTACATTAAAAATGTACAGACCATTCCAAGCCTAACTACAAACTTCAAAGTATAATAACCCGTTTTATTTCGTTTTCAGGAGAATCAGAATCAATGGTTATTTGCTGAATACAATAAATTACATGTCATGATCTTATAGCTGTTTGATGGCAATGTATTCGACCCGCAAGCAGTTATGCAATTGTTAAATAAGTAATTCATTATTATTCGACATCAACAAACCATAGCTCATCATAACCGAGTTTCTTAGACCCTGATAGACGTTTTCAGTAATTTTATATTTTAAGTATTTCCTGTCAGTTTTAAGCAAAGCAGTCCACAAATACCAAAGAAACTGCAACTGCAATCGGTGGATCTAGTAAGCTGAAATTAGAGAGGCCCGATAAGGCATCCACCGGTGGATTGTAGTTTTTCACCCTCTTAGGGACAGAGTTTCCAATAATCGCTCCTTATCGGGCCTCTCTAATTTCAGCTTACTAGATCCACCGATTTAGTCTCCAAAAATAGCTTGTTTCTTTATATACCTATTAAAACAAATATTTCTTCTTTTTTTTTCAAAATACATATATATTTTTAGATGACCTTTGAAATAAATCAGCTTGTATTTCTAATGAATAAATTCCTAGGTATGTGATGTGCAAGTATCCGCGCGGCATCGATGCGTCACACATACATACTACATATATCTGCGGCCGCCGCACCGTCGCCCTTTGTCGTCCGTTAATTAACCCATTGAGCTCCACTGATGCGCACTAGTTTTCTCTGACAGTTGCCAATTAAATAGCCATTGTTTGGACAGGTGCTATTTAATTAAGCATTGTGTATTATCTGATATGAGCCACCCCGTCCGAGTCCGCATCATGGACGCTTCCTGCGATTTCAACTGATATTTTGGTTTCCCCAGTATGAGGGCTGGCATTTTGAAGAGACGGCTTTAGCTCCATTTAATGCTTCACACCTGAAAGCAAATTCAGTCCTGCAGTGCCCTGTAGGTGGGCCGGGCCCCAGGCCAGGCGGAGGCGACCAGGTCCCTGTAATTTCCCGAACCGGTCGTTTGCGAACTAATTTGTCATCCGAATATCAAATTAAGCGTTAATGGCGCGCTCTACACTCCCCTCGAAGCCATCCGATCGCAGTTTTATATTTCACTGCACTCAACGCTTTATCATTGTTTTTTCAATTATCGGAATTGTGTGAATTGCGCATAAAGCTTAGAAAAATAGGGAATGAGTGACATTTAGAGCCAACATGAGAGGTTGACAACATTTTTGATGTGGTTTTGATAACGATTGGTCAATAGAACAAGTAGCGAACTTAGATTAAGGAATAATTGGGTAGGCAAATATTCTATTTAGATTATATTTACTAGAGAATCTAGTAATAGGTACTTAAGTAAGACTTTATTGAAAGACGTCTCGAGGATCATCGTAGTACAATGAAACGTTTGGTTGCCCGGAGCACGCCCCAACGTTCAGCCGGAGTAGTGTTGCTAGGCAACGCGGGCCGCTGTCGGCGTCCGACCGACACAATGAAACGGCAGAAGACGTAACGACATCTAATTAATAACGTCTATCATATCTGTATCACTGGCGGAGGGCGGCTCAGCCGCCGTAAGAGGATTGCTTAAGGAGGCCTGATTTGGTCGGAGCTCGTTTGCGGCTCATTTTTGCTATCATCTTTGGGGTGGGATAGAGATGCAATATTTTAAATTGATTGCGTTTTTATTATGACGGAGGGACAGAATAATTATTAATTTATTTTTTGTTGATCTTTATCGTGATTTGAAGATATATATGATTTTGCAAACATGTAACATAAAAGTGTGGATAAATGTATCTACGAAAAATGACAAAAGACAAACCTAAAAGCACAAGTAAGAAGTAAAGAAAGCTTTCTCTTCCAATATTGGCACAGAGAGGCCACTAATTTCGAGCCGAAAGGGTTTACGATGCAGAAAAGTGAAATTGCAACGCAAATTATTTGCTCCGGGAAATTCATGAAGCGCGCAATTTCAGCGATGACTTGTTTCAGCTTCCGAGCAACTCGGACGGGTAGAAGCGAAACTTATTTCTTCGATGGCCGGAAACTGAAACTGATTTTGTTCTTGTTAAAGTTTAATAGAGTGGAGAGAGTGAAAAACATTTTGATTTTCTTCAATTAAGCATAAAAATACTTCATATTTTCTTACTTGAATTTACTCGCATTGACTCCTTATTTAGATAAGAGTGAAGTAAAAAGAGGAAACAGGAGACCATCGCTCACAAGTGGGTCTGAGGATATGACTACAGATAACAGCTTCAACGGAACGGTGTGATAGTTCTCGTAAGTGTACCACATAGATAGATGTCTTATATTGTAATGTTCGTGCGTCACATCTATGGCCGGTGGTCCCGGGCTGGCTGCGGCGGTGTGCGCCGTCGCGTCGGTAATGGGACGCCCGTCATTACAGCTCCCTGAAGCTGAAGCCTGCATCTCACCGCGAGGGGAGACGGGCGGCCGCGCTAGCGAGCCGCTCCCTTACCTTGTGGACTTTCATTTGTGGTTGATACGATATTTTGTTTGCTATCTTAGTTAATTATAATCTTAACTTTTTATGATTTAAAGCATAGGGTAGCTGGATTTTTTACCTTGATAGTAATGAAACGATCTTTTTTTTATAAAATTTTAGTAAAATTTTGTACTTAAACTATGAACTAAGTGTTGTAGGTACAAATAAATGTTTATCTATATCTAGATTTTTTTTTATTATACTTACGGTACCTCACTCTACGTTTTCCTTAGTTCGTCACTAAGTTTACCTTTAAAAAAAGGTATAAAAGAGAAACAAATATTATGAAAGCCGGTGGACAAGTAAAACACGATTACACGAGCAAACTGCGGATGGAAGGCAGCCGTCGCCTTTGATGGTTATTAATTCCCTTAGGAGGGCCTCAAAGGGTTGACTTCAAAACAAAGCAATTATGAAATAGGGTAATCAAGTTTGTACAATAATTCGCTTGTATTTGCGATCAAGTTCCGCGAACGCTCTTGGTTGAGAGATCGTTAGATTGGCACTTGTCTTGAGGAGGGCGAACATGTCTCCCGTGTCTCCATCTGATACTAACTTATTGGGGATTTTCCTTGATTTATTTAATTATTTTATGTCTGTTATAATCGTACTGTGTAAGCATTAAATAATGAATCATGTAAATGTTAATCATCTAAATTAAAAAATACCAGACGAGCTTTTAAATAAGGAAATGGATCACATAATTATTTTAATTTATACAAAATTCAAATACTTGATCTTTTGCTTGTCCGCTGCACTAATGACCTTCGAATGAGGTGGTCAGAGCTCTTCGCACAACACAAGGATTTTTAATAGCGCGTTTTTTGTTTTTTCTTACCTTTAACTAGCGACCCGCCCCGGCTTCACACGGTTTTATTATACGTATAAACCTACATCTTGAATCACTCTATCTATTAAAAAAAACCGCATCAAAATCCGTTGCGTAGTTTTAAAGATTTAAGCAGTCAAAAGGACATAAGGATATAGGGACATAGGGACAGAAAAAGCGACTTTGTTTTATACTATGTAGTGATAGTGATTCGGTTTGTCTGAAAGCCACATAGAGTTCACCAAAGGACAATCGAACAGTTAGCAGCTCCATCGACTTAGCACTTAGATAATTATTATTTACCTACTTTGAATCTGACTCAACTCTGAAGATCACTGACCCTAGTCTCTATTTAATACGAATGGAACCTGTTTACCTACGTGAGTGGGTAGCTAGGTCCCTTATAGAATTATTTGCATGCACTAGTACACGGTCGGGAGCTGAGCGTAATGTTGCAATGTTACAACAAAGGCTACTAGCCTTTGTTGTAACTAGCTGAAGTCAAGGATGTAAGTAAACTTTTTTTTATTAAAAACTTGACATCAATTTAATACTTGTGTTTGAAGCCTGCTCCCTAAAGTTTCCTAACTCTGATTGTTCTGAGAAGGGCTTGGTGCCTCGAGTCGTGGGCGCTCACAGCTCTGAGTGCATTTAGGGTTACAATCACAACGTGATAAAAAATGTACAAAGCACGATCTTCTAATTTTACGAACGTAGCCTTGATCAACTTGCGGGGAACAAAGAAAAAAAACAATACTGTCTTCCACAATGTTATTAACAGTAAACAAAAGAAGTTTCGAAAATCATATGCTATTAGAGAATGGAGCAAAACAATTTGATTAGGTTTTGAAAAATTTGTTTTGGCTATTACCAGACTCATACTGATTATATGCAAATACAATTCTTTCAGAGAGATTAAAAATTTGTGGATTATTCACATTATTCACAAAAGGAACAGTTTAATATTAACCTTCTAAAACACAGACACCCGATAAGAAGGGATTTTTGGAAGTTCTACCCCTAAAAAGGGGTATAATTTTTTTTGGTATTTTTTGCAATTTACTAACAAGTGGCCCGATTTGCTTGAAACTTACAGAGAATACCAACAATATGAAATTATTGACCACATGTTTCAGGTTTTCGAATTGCTGTCGTTGTTGGTGTGTTGTCGTGTTGGGTCATTAAAATCCTGACTGAATGGTCTCAGTCACTTTTAACATGAGTCATTTCCTCTTAGGATGAAGAGTTGTACCTATTAAGTTAAAGAATTTTGCAAAAACTTACGTTTCTATGAAAACAAACTCGCGGACGAAGTCGTGATTATTGGTAGTATTTTTAATAAATGGTGAAGCGCTAGTGTGGAGTCTTACCCCTCCTTTAGTGGCTCTCAAATTAAAGCCGCGTCATTAAACACGCAAGTTAATACTTAGATAAACGTTCCAAACTTCAATATTAGTATTGAGTCTAGACTAGACACGAGACCTATCATAAATTAGTCGGTATAAAACTGAGCTTGCGATCGTTTTCATAAAACCTCAGCGGCGGCGGCGGCGGCTCGTAGCGCTCCGAGCTGCGCCGAGAGCCGGGGCGTGATGTAAGCGGAGCAAAGTACTTGCTTGACTTTGAACCTTCTGTCACGTACTCAGAAGGTACCTCTAACTACAAGTTATGCGAAAAATGCTCGTTCATGAACGCTATACGAAGAATATCTCTACCTTTCTAAGACAAAGATTTTAAAGGATCCTATAACACGTTCTCGGTTCTTTGATATTTGAATTTATTTTAAACGCTCACACACAACTCAGACACAGAACAAGTTTCACACTTTCGACACAATGGCTTGTGAGTACATTATCTTTATTTACTTAATAAATGATGGTTACAGTAAGTACCTAAGTTTGTGATGTACAAATCAAAGTCGCCACGCCACATTACGTACAGCTGAAGGCAGCGGCGGTGGCGGGCGCCCGCGTCCTCCTCACTTAGTGTATTTGTTGGTCAAACTTTAAATTGCCTCCGACCCAGTTCGCATTGAATGCAACCAATTCGTCGATTGCGCTGCGCTCCAAACTCGATGTTTATTTTTCATCAGATTCGTTATTTATGTTGTGAAGTTATGACACACTTTAAGCAGCAACATTTTACGGTACATTTTAATGAAACGCCAGATATTATGCGTTTTTATAAAATGTTACAACAAAATGAAATAGTAAGGCAGTGGTTGTTGGTGGTGACCGGTGATTTTGACACAAGTCAGTGCAGCGCGCCTGAATCATTTGTTGGAGCAATATTGTCTGGGTGAGAATACGATTCTCGCAGACGCGACGTGCTAAATATTAGGTCCTTACATATGAAATTGGCGTTTTGTATGAGAGGAACAAAAAGTCGAATATTTTTTAATATTATATATTTAATTAATCAAAGTATGAACCATTATTTTCTATGCACTTTTGCCATCTTATAGGTAGTTCATTGATCCCTTTACTAAAAAAACCAGTCGGACGGGAATCAATATAATCTTTGAAGGCGATTTGGACTGCCCCATCGGAGTTGAATTTTTTCCCTTGCAAGAAGTTAACCAAATTTCGAAAAAAATGGTAATCTGTTGGAGCAAGGTCCGGGGAGTACGGAGGATGTCTTAGACTTTCCAATTGAAGCTCTTCGAATTTAGTAGCCGTCTGTTGCGCAGTGTGTGGTCTAGCGTTGTCGTGAAGCAGCAGTGGCGTGGAGCGATTGACCAGCCTAGGTTGTTTAGCCGCTAGCTTTTCCATCATGGTTTGCAATTGCTGACAATAGACATCAGCCGTAATAGTCTGGCCAGATTTGAGAAAACTGTAATGAACAATACCGGCACTAGTCCACCAAACGCTTACAAGTAACTTTTTTGGGGTTAATTTTCGCTTGGGGCAGGATTTGGCTGGCTGGCCAGGATCCAACCATTGCGCTGAGCGCTTCCGATTATCGTAAAGAACCCATTTTTCATCACAGGTAATGATTCGGTTTAAAATACCTTCATTATTGTGCCGGTTTAGTAATGTAACGCAGCAGTCGACGCGCGTTTGCCGGTTTGCTTCAGTCAATTCGTGAGGTACCCACCTTTCAAGCTTTTTAATCTTCCCAATTTGCTTCAAGTGAATTAAAACAGTTTTATCACTAACACCGCAGCCTGCAGCTAACTCGGACGTGGTTTGCGATGGATCCGCTTCCACAATAGCCTTCAACTCTTCATTATCAACTTGAGTCTCAGGCCGTCCACGGGGCTTGTTCTGCAAGTCGAAATTTCCAGAACGAAAACGTTGGAACCAAAAACGAACTGTGTTTTCTTTTGCAACACGACCGCCATACACATCATTCACCCTTCGAGTTGTTTCCGCAGCACTAGTGCCACGGCGGAACTCGTACTCGTAAATAATGCGATATTTTAAGTTTTCCATTTTGTAAAATGAGTGACGCAAAACAGAAAAAAACAGAAGAAAAAAAACAAATGAATGACGATCATCGAAGCACAAATACATGAGTCTATAGCTGTACAAATTTGAATTTGGAATTCCTTACCAAAGAGGAGAAATTTGTGATTAAAGTGGCCAGTACGAAAAACGCCAATTTCATATGTAAGGACCTAATATAAATAATAATTGAGCGCAGCGTCGCAGAACGAGAGGTTTTAGGTTTAAAGAACTTCTCGCCCGCGCGCCCGACCGCGCCGCGCTCGTTGCATCACTTGGACATTCAACTAATCAATTGTCGAGCTTTTGCTCAATGTACAGTAGTTCCGCTTGACTTCATTATGTGGGAGAAAACTGAAAAAGTAAGAGATATCTCACAAATATAATTATAATAAAAAACATCCTACAGATATGTACATCACTACCCTTACACAGTTTAGCAATGATCTCTACTAAAGACTAGTGACATTCAAATTTATTTAAATTAGTAGGTATATTGGTAGGTATGACACATTTTTCAATGAAACCAAGGCAAAGACTATTATATTTTTATTATAATAGAAATACATCATTAAATGAAGATTTGAACTGTCTAATTATCATGGTTGATGAGATGACGACCGATGTTGGTCGGCGGGCGAAGGTCCGCCTGCGACGCAGGAGGTTGCGGTTTCGATTCCCGCCTTAGGAAAAATGTTTGTACGGTCTGCAAATCCGTGAATGAAAGTGATTTGTAGCATTGCGCTGATTGCCACAAAACCTGGATTAGTTGTGAAAGGCCACAAGCCGTGAGTGTCGGCTAGTGTCGGCGAGTGGAGTGGAGAGGCGTAATTTGGTCGCATTCAGAATCGCGACGCTCTGTAAAAGCGCGCCGTATCTAATTATCGTCGAGCTCCAATCCCCTACCATGTTTTTTTTTCCGTTTCACAGTTAAATAAATAATGCTGGACAATCCTCACGGCATCATCTCGCCCCAAGCTAAGCGGAACTTGCCTTATGCTAGATGACTGATTATTTTAAATATAAAACATTACAAAGATGGATATTATTTATCATACTCGTAGTTAGGTATACATAGAAGACACCCAGAAACGATCCAAATATTTGCAGATCGTAAAAACCAAGACTTTAATCGAACCTCCGTTGCAGGCGGACCTTCGCTTACCGCACCACATCGATCGTCAAATATGTATAGGTAAAATATAAAATATACAATTTAAAGACTGCTTCTGGGAATTGATCAAGCAAGCAACGTTATTCATTAATTTGAAAAAAAATGGTTAATTGAAATTCATTTGAAGGTCGTAACACAAAAACAAAACGCAAGTGGTCAGTCAGGCGTAACAAGTAGTACGCTCCAGCACAGTGAGTAGGTACACGTAGAGTACGCGCCGCCCGCGCTGCGCTCGCGGTGCTCTAACCGAGTTACAAGTGACGTTTTTAAAGCTTTTTGCAGCGCAACCATTCGTTTGAGACCTAATCAAGCTAATACTGCGTGCGGCCCGCCCCGCCCCGCCCACGCCCCGCCCCGCTGGAGTTAATTCTATTAAAAAGGGTAGAGTGCACGCAGGAATGAGAGTGGACGTGTTCAGAGTTAAATTAATTGATTTGTAAATATGCTGCACGTATTTTTGGGGTTTCCTGTCTGAAAGGTGTCAGAGGATCTTATTAGTGAACTATTGTCATCGGTCTCTCTGCTGCATCTCATTAATCCTCAATCAAACGTCACTCCCCGTGGAGGACCGCAGTCATCATCCAGTTGTCCCGTCGTGGAGCCCTACTCTTCGGCCAGTGATCCGCATCCGCTCACATTAACCACCGCTGTTTTTGTTCAAGGGCTATTTTTATTCTAAGAATTTTTGCTTCGTTACAGCTGAGGGAGAATAATTAAAATAATTACTAGGGAGGACTGTTTTAGTTTTAAATATTACGTTACGCTTTGATATCTAAGTAAAGGGCTTATTTTTCAGTCTTTTGTTAGGTAATCAATACATTAATTAGTAAGTCTAAAAGGCAACATTTTAATAAAGAAGGTGAGATTTTACAGTGTTATAGTAATTTTTTTACTCTGAATTCAACCAAATAATTGTTATTTCATAGAATTGTATTTTACCAAGTAAGTACACTCGAGAGCAATGAATCCGGGTCACTCAAAGAATCAAAAAAATCTCGGAAAGTAAGAATGCTAGGTTAATGCAATAAATTGTATTTAATAGACAATTTAATACTCCTTAAATGAAAGTATTAAAACTTCTTAGTTATTGTAAAATTATATCATAAAAAAATCAAATTTGAAAAGGGAACACTGTCGAAGATGGAACTACGAAATTACAGGATTTGTTTTTGCTTTTGTTTGTAATCTGTCATTTATGTTGGTACATAAACCAGGTTGATAGTGCTCAATATTCATTATTCAAGTTGAAATCATGTCGCTTACACTTGAAGAATGCACCAGAATACTTACATTGGTGGAAACCGGCCGGAGTCAGCGCGATACAGCCAGGACTGTCGGTGTGTCGCTGTCAACAGTACAAAGAGTTCTCCGACGTTACGAAGAAACTGGTTCTAACCTACGCAGACCAGGAACGGGCAGAACTAGGTGTACCACAGCACGAGAAGACCGATACTTGGTGAAAACCATGCTTCGAAATCGCTTTCTCACAGGAACTGAACTCACAAATCAGTTTCGACGCCTTGGAGGAAGTAACCCAAGTGCATGGACAGTAAGACGTCGGCTTGCTGAATCTAACTTAAAACCCCTTAGACCTGCAAACGGCCCTAAACTGGAGCGTGGCCATCGTATTTCAAGACTAAGATATGCCCAGAACCACGTAAATTGGAGTATTGAAGATTGGTCGAAAGTTATGTTCTCCGACGAATCCAAATTTATGCTCTACAAGCACGATGGAAGACACAGAGTGTATAGAAGACCAGGGGAAAGATTCAAGCAAGCATGCATCGAAGAAAAAGTAGCCTACGGTGGTGGGTCTGTACTTGTGTGGGCCGGAATTTCCTCTGAAAGTCGCACAGAGCCGGTGATCATAGAAAACGGCTCTTTAACTAGCGTAAGATATGTGGAAGAAATCCTCAACGAACACGTTGGTCCATTTATGGTCAATTTGGGTGAAGATGCTATATTTATGCATGACAATGCCCGACCTCATACAGGTAGGATTGTGAATGACTACCTTCAAGAGATGAACATTACTTGTATGGAGTGGCCAGCGCGCAGCCTGGATATCAACCCGATCGAGCATGCTTTGGACGAGCTAGGGAGATGCGTAAAACAACGAAACCCTCCCGGAGAATGGGAGAATATTCCCCAAAATCGTATAAGGAACTTGGTGTACAGCATGCCAAACCGCGTAAACGCAGTAATGGAAGCACGAGGAGGTAATACGAAGTATTGAAATTCAAGAAAATCGTCATAAAGTTCAAAAATTTCATGTTTCCTATTTTTGTTTTAAGGAGAGATCAGCAGTTTTTTTTCTTTCTGTAATTTTGTGTAAATAAAATGTATGGTGACTCATATTTTTTTAACTTTCATTTAAGGAGTATTAAATTGTCTATTAAATACAATTTATTGCATTAACCTAGCATTCTTACTTTCCGAGATTTTTTGGATTCTTTGAGTGACCCGGATTCTTTGCTCTCGAGTGTATTTTATTTGACAAATTTCAAAGCATCTTACCAGATAACGCTTGACGAAATTCAAAAATTCTTGGATTTCAATAATTATGAAATACTTTGGTACCTATTTTACTTGTTGATTATATTGTTTTGCTACGAAAATAATTTCGCCCTGCTGACAAAGCGGTCACTGTAACCAAATTATAATGACTACCCAAGAACTTATTTCAATAACCATGTGAACTAAACAAGCTCCGCGCCTCCAACGGACAGGCTGTTGTAATCACGGAGGTGATATAGCGGTTGTAATGGCAGGCATTATAAGTACATTAGAGAGCACGCTCCCACTATCACCATCAGAGTAACAATGGCCCCGATTTGACATCCACTGACACGAGAGAACACAGTCACCGGTGCAAGGTGCCTCGTTCGCGCATTGTTGTACTTTCAGTAGACTGTTTACAAACGTCTTCAAACACAAAAGTGTCCCCAAAGCGAAATACCATTAGACATAATACTATGGTAGTTGTAATAAGCTAACCTAGCCGTGTCTTGATCGGTGAGATATCTAACGCTCGCACTACTCAGGCTGCTAAACTAAGCCTGCCTGCGAGGAGATAAAGGCCCTTGTTGAAGATCCCAGCGCAGCATCCAGCACCGTGAGACGCGCAGTACGGTTGATTCGAGACGGAGCTCAAAGTTGAACATTTGGTAGAAAAGGATACAGTAGATATACCTAGGCGCGTTTTAGGCTTAGCAGAAGAACATACATATCTCTATATCTCATAGAGTTATAATATTTCGGCATGTTTTAAATTTTCATTACTAACTCAATATTTTATTTTATTTCTTCACCAAATCCAAACTATTAGAGACTACATATAACTTGTACTAAGTAACTAAGTTTAACCTAAATAATGAACTATGTTAAATGTACAATTATACAATTAAACTTGAACTTAATTGCATTGATTGCAATTGAATAAGAATTTTCAAAAAAGTTACTTTATACACTTTGTACAAAACTAAGTCTTAAGAAATGTAGTAAATACCCACCAAAAGTATCGCATGCTAGTTTGTTCCTACCTGTGATGTATCCCGGAAACCTGTACTATTGATGACATTGATGTGCGGACCTATAATTAAAATACGACTTGGTTGCTAGAGCCATCAGCACACCATTAGGTATAAAAACTCTACAGCCGTTTCAATAAACGAAAAGAGAATTCTAATCAACGGCGGCGTAACTTTAAATGAAGGTGAATATTTTTTTGAAACCTTTATCCTGAAAATTCAGCCGTTATTTGTGTACGGACGGAGGGGCGAGGGGGGGACTTATCTGGGGTTTTTCTAAGGACGCTCCGATTGCGCCTCCTCACCTGCTATCTGCTTCATCCCGGGGACCACATTCGCATATTATTTAACAGTCCACCCTAGAGGACTTTGTAGATTTCTTTGCCATTATGAGGTCCTTCCTATAATGCCTAACAATGGCTTTCCTAGCTAGCCCTTAGTCTGAGGTCGCAGAATGATGACTTTAATGACACTAGATATAGTTTGTTTAATAAATAACTCTTTATCAGTAACCTGGCGTACCGACCCTACAGTGCATCTTACTTGAGGACCTGGTCCGATGAACACATCGACTGAACGAAGGTTCTCTTCCACTTCATATTGCCTTCTGTTACTACAATACATTCCGCCATATTTTCTACGTCATTACATAGTAGTTTTTATTTTGGCTGATATGTCAGCGAAATGCTGATAATTGTGCCAGAACGGAACAAAAGTCGACAATTCGATTTTATAAAGATAAAGATATTATAGTGGGGAAGGACTAAGACAATTTTTTTATTCAGAAAAGTGGATGTAAGCCCTAGGCCTAAAGGTAGTAAAGAATAATTATTTTACGTGGGCTCTACGTTTTATGCATTGTGTTGTTTTGTTTCAGGTATGTCGCAGTTCCCAGAAACGTGCAAAATGTTCTATGTGAAGATAAAAGTAATTTCCAAAGGCAAGGCCAGTGCCCCGGTCGGTTGTTGAATCTATAAATTCAACTTCGAGGGTGAAAAGCTCTGGAACATACATATTCCTAATCACAAGTAAGTATGTAATAGATTTGATTTCCAAATTATGGTAAGAAAACAAACACTTATTCTAAATAGAGAGAACTTTATTTGTATTTGAAAGCTAAAACAAACTTTATGAAAGTTCAACTCGATTGTTTTAAAATGTTTTTCGAATGCTCCTGTTCCACTCGATGCGTGCTCACTGCTCATAGAGATGCGCTTAGATTCTTGTGAGACTTCCCAATTCCCAACTAGTATTATTATACTAGAGGTAGTATTCTTCTCTATTCCTACTTAAATATGTACCTAGGTACATTTTTAGAATGTCAGTTAGATATTAAATTAGAGTTTACATATTTTAATGAATAAGCCTATTAAAGGGTTAATATTTCAAATAGAAGAAACATTTTATTTCATAAACTGCTTGTAGTTTAGACAACCGATGGTTTTCATGTATATACCTTCGTAAGTTTTTTCCAATATTTTGAACGCAGGAAACCTTGCGAGGCTTTCACGAGGAAGATTTGTAATTGTCCTTTGTCAGGGAAAAAAACCGTAGTGTTGGGTGCGGAGGGAGATAGAACCGGCTTCAGAACGGTATACGGTTCAACTCGGGAGGCGGCCATTTGTGGTCGCTCATCAATAGTTATGTTGATGTTGGTATCGCGTCCTCTTGAAATTATAACAAGCTACAGGTGTGTGATCGTCGGTGAAGTGATTAGTTCTTATGGAACGAATATAGCTATTTGTAGAACCCAGCTCCTGTAGGTGCTAGGGACCTCTATTTCTTCATTTTCTTGACCCAACTTCTCTTGCCTAATCCACAGATACCAGTAAACCATCAGGTGTGAGAATTTCCAACTTTGGAATTTCCATTATTATAGCCTTTTTCCATACTTCAAATGTGTACAACCGCCCTACCCCGCAGGCCCACTCCCCCCCCCCCCCCCCCCCGCCGCCGCTCCTAATTACCCCGACACCGGGTCCCGCGGGACGACTCCGATGTTATTAGAATCTCTTTCGCGCCGACGGATCTGATTGGAACCGGCCCTGGACCGACGAAAAACAACCTTTGTCAACCAATGTTGTGACCTGCAAACATTTTAACCTGCTAAAGCCACTAGACATATACTTATAATAAGTATCTAATGAGCGTCTGGTCTATCCGACTAGAGACCAGAGAGCTGGTGAGTACCTGGCTCAGCGCATCAGCATTGCCATACAGCGTAGTAATGCAGCCAGTGTCTTGGGGACGATTCCGACTGGTATTGACATGGATCAATTGAGCTACCTTTAGACTGTTTGTAACCGTCTGCAGTTAGGTCAATGGTTTCAATTGTAAACACTAGCTTTAGTTTGTTTATCTTCCTTGATGATTATTTTCACTGTAAATAAAGGTATCTATCTTGTTAAAAGTAATGAAATCATCATTAACAGATGAGTAACTTGTTCCGGAAGTCGGATCTTAGAATCCGTTATTTGAGATATAGCACCCGCCCATGTCAAAACATTTATCAATCTTATTTTGACTTTATTTTCGCTTATTGACATACACAACACTCTACACAAGACCTAAATACCTCTAAAATAACATAATATAGTGCGTGAGCCCGCCGCCACAACGCCCGCGCCGCGCTTGTTGACCTCCCGCTGTGACTCTACATCTACTACTCTATGAAGGTAAAATCTGCCGCGCACGAATAACTGTTTTTTCTCAATTTGTACCCCACCTTACGGTTACCCCTACCATTCCAGCCGGCAGATTCACAAACCTTCGTTATGAAGAACTGACACACTTTATACAATTTTTAAAACCTTCCTTTCAACGCTTCCCTCACCGCTGAAAGGATATCATACATCACAGAAAGTTATTTTCTTCGTACCCTCTAATCTACAAAACATTAAAGGTTTGTGACGACGCTTCAGTAAATCCCTATTTAGCTACTTGGGCTCTCGCGCGCTGCGCCACGAGGTCGTCAGACAGACAGACACAATTTTTATTTGTTTTCACAGACACACTCACACATACACACATACAATAACATAGACAAAAGTACAATCACAATTACAATACATCAAACCTGAAATTTTAAAATAAATAAGTTCTTATGATTTCAAATAGGCCCTGGGTCAGTGAAATTAATTTGCTTAGAAACTTAAATATTTATTTTCAGCCAAAACCTGATCGAGAACGAGCAGAACGAGTAGGCACAAACGGATAATGTGTGTGTACGTAGTTGTGGTTCTGTGCTAATATTAAATAAATAAATATCAACACAAGAATAAGCGGTTCTGCGCCATTACTAACGTTTAGAGATGTTTACCTACAAGTAAGAGACATATGAATAAAAGTCTTTCTGTGTAACATAAACGTACCTACCTACCATCTAGTTACCCTAGCCTACCACTAACTCCTACAAAATAAATACATTACTGAATAAATAAATAATTGTGGACAGTCCACCCAGCATCATCAAGGCCCAAACTAAGCAGAGCTTGTGTTACTTACCTTACTGAATGTTAGTTAAATAAAATGTATGCTGAATACTTTCACACACCATCATGAAACTGTGACAGTATAATTCTAATCTCGATAGATGACGGTTTCTAACGAATGATTTTCCGGTTGAAAATAACTGAACAACACACTTTATGACAATGGAGTATCCATAGAGTTTTATAGTCGCACTAAATAAATATATCGCTCCACGTTATAAACCAATAGAGACGTTTTAATAGGTTACCCTTAATCCTTTCGACGACACAAATGTTGATCGTTGAAGTCGTAAATTGCTTGCGAAGGAAAGCAAACCACCTTTATATATATAGCGTCGAAGTAAAGGTACATTATGAGATATTTTTGATTTAGAATTCATGAGTCCGACAATCCAAGAGCAAAGAAAAAAATTATTTTTATTACTTCATGGTTCTTATAAACATCTATCTAACTATATCTATTTTAAACATAGACATAAAAAAAACACTACGATTTTAAATATAATGCATATTATGTGCTTTACCTATAGGTACGTAATTTCACGTAATTTCTGCTCCGAAACTTGCATACATAACAAGTTTCGGAGCAGAAATTACGTGATCAAATGTATAGATGAACGTTTTCAAATGTACAATTTAGATCAAATTGTGCGCTTGCGCAGTGGCGGCACATTCTCCCGCGCAGTTCTTGCACAAAGGTAGGATTGCGTCTATTTCCGACACAAGACTTATTCAATCTCGAACTTCCTGAGAATGACTGATTATTTGAGTTCCAATTGGAAGAATAATCTCAATGAATTCAATCAAAATATCATGTTCTTATCAAACGAACATTTAGTTACGTATTGATGACACAAAAAATTATTATTTCGCTAACTAGATAAGATCAAATACTACTATTTTTTTTGTTTCTCATTGAGAAATGTGTTATACAATACATAACGAGTTCATTGTAAACGAGCGACGTGTTCAAAGTGGCGCGGGCGCGGGGCGGGCAGCGCGGCGCGGCGCGGGGCGGGCGGCGGGCGGTGCCTACCTCCTAATTCAATTTCCGATGCGCCGCCGCCCGCCGCGTCACTTCCACTATTTACATTAAATTTCGCGGCAAACTATATCTACTCAAATATTTTATAAATAGCGCTAGTGATTAATTCCATCTTATTGTGGTGGTGACAAATATAATAGAAAGAGGTTATTTCTAACGTTTTCTGCTTAACAAAAGTAACATACCTTTTATATAATTATATGCATACAAAGCAAAGGGAACAATTTGAATCATTAATCGATGAAAATGAGTATTTTCCATGATAAAGACAGAATTGTAGTTAAAAAAAATTAGCTACGTACGGAAGAGCATCATCAACTCTTTCGCGGTAGAATGTTGACGTCAAAGGGTAACCAAATGACGCTGCCCTCAGTACATTTGCTGTAAGCAGTAACTTGAATTCGTGAAACTTATAGAACCAGAGCAAATTGGGACGTGGGAGACGAAATTGTTCATTCCAGTTCGTCAAACTAATTCTCACCGAAAATACTAGGGTTAAATTTCATTAAAGTTTCACAACGTTATTAAGCTAGCTCTTGTAGACATACTGAACATCCATTTTGGTATTGTAGTAGGTACCTATCATTTAGAAGCTAAGTGCAAGCAACGACTGTGTGAGAGGACGTACTAAAAGGCATTACGGGTGCTGATTATACGCGATTTTTTTGTGAAGAGGTAATAATTTAAACATCCAAAATTCTACATTTTAAATAATTAGTGTGATGAGTGATATTATATTAGAATAGATAGATAAAATAATGATATCTCTCAAAATAACCGATAGAATGTTTATCGAAAGACTCTCTTAGTGTATTGGTATATTGATTGGTCTTGTTGGTCTCGCAACCAAGCAAGACAAAACACTCTTATCAGAATTTGTTAAAAATAGAGGTAAACAAAAAGAACACTCTTTATTCAAAAACCTTTAATCTGGTTTGTGCATTACTTTATTTCGAATCCTAGAGAACGTATAAGATTTGGCGGCCTTATCGCTGAAAGCCAATGTTATAAAGGTCTCCAAAAGGCTGAGTGCTTCGTCAGTCGCTGAATGCACTTGTGTAGAACACGTCGCCTCTGTGTCTCGAGGGACAATGCCGCGTCGACACAGCACAGACACTGTGTCGGAGCGTCACAGCACGGCACGCTCTTTCATTCATTTCGAACACAAACCGCAGCAACGCTTAAGATTCACCACAGGCTTTTTGATGGTTTCATTTCACCCTAATTAAGCCATATATTGTTCATTTCATAGATGAGGGTGCGGTGGTTCCAAAGCGTAGCCCTGGTTGTAAAGCCACCATTCTTCACCGAGATCCCGGCGGGCGTGGTCTCATCCGAGCTCACTCGTCCTCACATGCGCCTGACATTTGCAGTCTCAATCCAAAAACATGAAAGGGAAACCATTTCCATCATGTAGAACCATTTCATCATGGTTATGGCTCGCGTGAAATTAAATGGTTGGTATGTTACCGTGTGATTTCTGAGAAGGAATCTAAAAGCTTTCTGTCCGACTAGCCCGCGGAACTGCGCTGCGAGTCATTGTCAGTCGTTCAAGTGTCGAATTATGTTCCAATAGGTACTTTATTTGTTAGTCGCAACCTTCGGTTGTCTTATATGATTTTCTGAAGCTTGTCGCGGCGAGATGTCTAATCCAGAAATGACGTATCATGAGGTAAATGATTACACTAGTAAACGTTTTTAAAACTATAGTGATGCTGGTAAGATGTTGAAAATCATCCGTTTTTTAAAATGTAAGGTTACCTATTTGAGTTGCCTATTGTTTTGTAGGTAATATGATCAGTAGACGTATAGATAGCTCTAGATTACATAGCTTGTTAGATCACAAAGCATTCGCAGAGCGCCACGCTTCACAAACCCTTGTCGTGTGAGTTTTCATAAAAGGCATTACACAGTTGAGCTGAATTTGAGTGAACTCGCCGCTCCTGAATTCCACTAATACTCCACATCGTGGAACTCGCTGAAAGTGAAACGCCACAAAGCATTCCCCTTTATGACGTTATAAAGTTTCTAAACAAAATTCGCGCTTCTCCCGCAACTTCATTTCGTATTTCGTTCTAATTATTAATTTAAAATGGGATACATTGAGTGCGGGCTCGAATTAACGCGGTCAGTCACAGCTCAACGGCAATTAGCTAACCTGCTTTATGGAAAGCTTTTCAATTTCAAGTGGCATTTCAAGGAGCTGAAACGTCCATACTTTTGAAGCTGTTTCTTTCAGCTTTCTCTATATTAGATGAATGCTGACTACAAAAATATTCTCAATTTGTCCGTTCTGTTTGATCAGCGACCATTTGTTGAGCTTTTGCCGAGAGGTGTGAGTCTCGTGGAAACGATTTTGAAAGACACAGATAAAACTCAGGGCTACATGCAAAACTCCCGACTCGAATATAATATATGTAGGTTTAGTAATAGCGGGTCAGCCCGTCACCGTCGGACGTCGCTAGTTCACCGGCGAGGCTAGGCGGGCGGCTCGATGTCGGCTATCACATTACCGATGACTGAGCGGTTTCACTTCATTATCATTTCGCACGGTTCGCCGGTCGCGTTATCCCCACTATGCCACTTCATACCGGCTTGTTTCGGCTCTAATCGTACCATCGTCGGTTAATTACCTACGGGCTAGTTTTGCGCAAAACAAACCATTGACTTCACTAGCTGTGATGTTATATATTGTCGTACAGAATTTAGCCCCCCCACCCCCTGCTAGACACGCGTCTCTCCGACCCCAGTTTTAATGTTTGATCGGATACAATCTACAAAATGAGGCCTAAATAGTGGGACTAAAAGCCGGTAAATCAAAGCGCTGTTGCTGTTACGTTATTTACCGGCTTTTGGATTTATCTAGACTGGAATTTTAACCTAGTCGTAGTTTAATAAACGAATTTCATAAACTGTTAGCATCAGAGTGCGTCTGAGAACTTTGATTTTCCACAACAAATGGAAACGAGTAATAGGTACAATGTAAGTAGACTTACAAATCAACTTTGTTTTACTTTAGGATGGTGCAAGGTGTGCAATCATATAATGTTTCCCGGCTTTCTGTCTCGCTCGCTCGCACTGGAGGCTCGCTCTAATTAATATTTGCGTAGAGCTGGAGGCCGGCGCCGCGGGCCACCGGCGACATCTCACAGCGGTTACTTGTACACTGTACACTGTCCCTGATTTCCGCTTCACTTAGCTACGGCTCCGGGCATCATTCACTTACTACATACTAAGTTAATCTCAACTTCATAGTCTAACCTTTAGGAGAACTTGGATCATCAGCCTCTAATAGGCCGTTAACAAATATTAGATATAGATAGGTATGCGATCAATTTGTACTAACCCCGTACCCTTCATTTATTTGCAAGCGCGTACCGATTTTACCTGTAGTCAGTCGATACGTTTAAGTAGACCTTAATCTCACCTTCCTAAGGCACATTCGACAATGGCTCTACGTTGTCGATCAACAAACAATGGCTCTCAGGTAATTTCACCATTATCCAAACAACAAAAGTAACATGAGACAATATTAGACGTATCGGATCATCTCTGCCAAAGATGTGGAACGAAACGTAAATAATAGGAGAATTAAGGAACAAATCCTTTGTACGTCGTCGCGGAGGGTTCCGCCGTGCGGCGCGGCCGTGCGGCGCGGCAGCTGGCCCTTGCCTCGAGGACGGAATATAGTAAACACTGTTCGAGTACACTAGCTTTCCGCTCGCGGCTTAGCACGCGAAGACTGTACGACGGACTGTGCCCAGCTCGTAATTTTTTGAAAAATCCTGACACAGGTGTTCACTAATTTTCTGTTCTTAGTCTCTGTAAGTTTCAAGCAAATCGGTCCATTACTGGTTACGGAATTACAAAAAAAACTCAAATCCCCTTTTCATCCTCTTGGGGGTGGCATTTCCGAAAATACCCTTTTTTACACGTGTCTGAGTAGTAAAAAAAAGCTACCATCTAAATTTCAGCATTCTAGCTTTAGCTTCACTTCATTCCACCTTTCCAGCTCTCCTATTAGTTTTTAAGGTCTGTAAATTTTTCCTAATATGAGCTGTAAATACGGGTCATTCGTCAACTCACACCAAAAATCTTGTACCAACTGGTGTGAGTTGGCGAATCGTAAAAAAATATTATTTTGGTTCTGCAACTCACACCAATTTTACTTTGGATGAATTAAGTACAGTCAACAGAAAAAAAACTGCTTGAAATAAATTATTTTAATTTTATTTATTTATTTATTTAGCAGTATAGGCTGGGCATTGTCTCTTTTTATTTAACTTTTCAGGAAATTTTAAGCTTTACTTTGATTTCTGGAAGAGAAGGAACACTAGTTTGCATTCAACTGGCGATATTAATATCGCCAGTTGAACGCAAACTAGTTTTTCAAACTGAATATGATTTTCAACATAACATTCGGCAAACAAGTTTTCCGTATGAACGACAAAGTCACTCGTTTGTGTGAACATGAACCTCATATTGGTACATAATTGGTGCAGGAAGTATTCGACTCCGATCCGCCGGAGGGCTACCTCCCTGTACGTACAGACGTACTGTACGTACTGACGTACTGTACGTACTGTGTGTGCGACATGTGGGCCGGTCGGACTAATAACACGAACTTCGCCGGTTACGAAGGGGCTGGAGTCACAACGAGACGGAACAAACATGATATCGCTGGCTATCATTGACTAACTTTATGTTTATGTTCTGCCGAGAGAGGAAAGGTTACACGATGTAGTTTTCAATGTTTAGTTAATTATTAAATTCTCACCGCTTCATTCAAAGAGGAACATACTTTCCAAATTTAAAGTCGTTGAGACCATTTTGGTCAGGATTTAATGACCCTTACAACGAGAACATACCGTTAGTTTTTGAATAAAAGTTGCTTCATTTTGACCTTGAATTAATAATTACTAGATCCGGCCCGCGGCTTTGTTCGCATGGAAATTTATTTGTCAAATTTCAGAAATTTACTGCACGCCGCCTAGGGGTAGTTTCGTAAAAATAGAAAATACGTGCTTATTAAATTATTTATTTTGCTATCAAACCAAGGAATAATAATTTTCTTTACAAACTTTAGCACCCTATTTAACCCCTTCAGAGGTTAATATGGAAATATAACCTCTGAAGGGAATAAAAATTTTAGGCGTTAATTAAAATTAAAATTTTAAATTTTAATTAAAATTAAAATTTTAATTGCCCTTAAAATTATAATGTCCTATTCTAGGTCCTAAACTATCTACATACCAAATTTCATTTAAATAACCGGAGATTACTTAAAACAAACATTCATACAGACTTTCCAATTAATAATTGTAATAGTAAAATAATTACTTAGTTAGAAATTAACATCAACACTTTTAACCCAAGTTTTACAGCGTAAAAAAATTGGACTCATATCGTCTTGACATTTCAGGAATACTTCAAAAAAAGCTGAAATATATATCTTTTTTTATTTTGTAAAGGGAACCTGCTTGTTAATTTTTGATAGTCTACTACTAACGGTTCCTGAAATACGGAGCATTTTGTTCAACCCTCTTTCAACCCCATGCTTGGAACCCTTAGGGCAAGAATTTTCAAAAATTCCTTCCTAGTACACTACACTTTCAAAGGAATAAACAAACCACATTCAAATCTTTATAAACAGCGGAAAAAGATGTGCGTTGTCTAACAGTCAGTCAGTTACCCCTTTGCGATAAGCGGGTTCAAAGGTAAACTAATAAAAATATAGTAGTCGACCTCATTCGCGTTTCTTCTTTGCGGTTAGCATTATGAGTAGCGCGGCGGGAGATAGCTTGCGGATAGTAAATTAAAGTCATAGAAAGCCGTTTCCATTTCTATCACAAACATTCCCTGAAAGCCCCAAAGTACTTAAAAGGATTGCGTACTTTGCATACCTTTTGAATTGAAGGGTAAGATTTTATCAGCGGGTCCATTGAAACCCGAGAAATGCAGCGACTGCAAATAATTTTATGTCGGAACTTTTTGTTGGCCGCGCGAACAACAGCGGCCCGTAAGGGATCGCCCACATGCACGCAGGAAACCGAAAGGCACAATATAATATAAAGCAACCAAGTGATGAATCAGAACCACGCTAGTAGTGATCGCTCTTCCTCTACCTACTGTTTCTAGCACTACTCTAATTAATTCTATGCTTTTTGCTTCGTCAATCGTTGTATTCCAATCGTGAGGTAATGACTTACTGTTGATTTATATATATCGTTTGTAACGAAATTGATAATATTCATGAATATATGAATAGCCGAAGTCATCCAAAGGTAAATAAATTGGATTTACAGAAGTCACGAGCAGTCCCCGCCACCAACCGGTTTTCCACGTGATGTGGTCCGAGCATGTTGGGCATTACTCTGAAACCCACTAAGAAGAGGCGAATATATATTGTACACGCAACAATCGCTTCTTTGCGGATGAGGGAGCTGAGGCGGCTGATGCGACTGAGGCAACTGAGGCGATTGAGGCAAGCGAGGCGGATAAGGCCGCTGGAGGGCCGGGCGGCGCGTAATCCGCCGCGCGGCCTATCTCCGCGGACCAGCGTCTTGTGATGAATAGCACATGTGCCTTTCACCACACATTTGTTATCCTTGATCCTGCTTTTAACCTACCTCGTGGTTTATTGGTTGTCTTTGACAGGGTTCTGATGCCTGATTCCTCACGGCAGAAATTAGGCATCATTTTTAGGACACAATTGCATGGAATATTAGAGTTTTGATTCGAGTTTTAAAAATCAAAAGACGATGAGCTGAAAACCTATTGACTTCAAAGTTCAAATAAGGGAATGTATTTTTAACCGGTTATTTCATTGAACAAATAAGAAATGATCCAAAAAAAAATCAAATCCCCAAAATAGACAGGCATCACCGAATGTCACAGACAGTGTGTTCACATGTCCGATAACAAATCCAAACAACA
The DNA here is from genome assembly GCA_944547425.1 of Eupithecia centaureata. Classification (NCBI taxonomy): domain Eukaryota; kingdom Metazoa; phylum Arthropoda; class Insecta; order Lepidoptera; family Geometridae; genus Eupithecia; species Eupithecia centaureata. The sequence goes on along the minus strand of OX155676.1, from coordinate 386,615 downwards.
TGACATTTGTTATTTTAGTGGCGGTTCTGTTCTGTGGGACGACAATGCGTCGCGACATGACGCGCGACATGAGGGCTGCCTTCCACCGCGCACCGCACACGTCAATGTGACGATTTATTGTACCTGAGCGCCGCGGTACAGTCGGCCGCAGGCGGCTCCTGAGGACGGCTGGACGCGGCTGTCAATGCAGCAGGTTGACGGACTTTAATGACTGAATTTTTCATGAATTATTGAAATTCGTGATAATAAACAAATGGCAAATGATTTGTTAGTGGTCGTCTCTATCTAGTTTTGATACATAAGTACCTTAAGTTGAAGGCTCTAATAGATTTTTACGTCTGCAACGCGAAGTAAAATTTAACCCAATTCAATCTTTTCCACTTTCTTGTTTAAACATAATGTTTTCTTACGCGTCTGTTAATACGGCGCATTTGCTTGTGACACATAAATCAGCAGCTCACTGTCCCCATAAATTAATTGAGCATTTGTTGTCCCGGCCGTGATTTAAGAGTTGTTGTGAGTACATTCTGCGACCATCTTCATCAGCGAGGATTTTCGTGTGCGTGTGCGCAAGCAAATAACCTCGTCCCTAACAGTGTCCACAAATTTTTCAAAAGTGAAATTGCAAAGAAGGAGAGTTGCCCTGTCGGAGCCGTACATACTTGAAGAACAGGAGAAAGAGCACGTTATTCAGGTACCAACTATAGGCCATCGCTGTTATTCAGAAAAATATCGCCACCTAAAGTTGAGCATTCGCCGTTTGTCTTCCGAAAACCATCACACACACTACTGCACATCCCGTAATCACATAAACGAAGACACGAGAAGGATCCAATCATAACACTGGCCTAAACTTTTGAACACCGTCATTTTTGGATACATTTTGACTACAAAACTCATCCATTTCATCACACACAAACATTGTACAGAAACATTGCTGTTTGACTACAACAGCTGACACTGACACAAGCGCCGAGTGACATTGCATCTGTCAAGTAAACTTCGGACGGCCTACGGGTAGGCTCAATTTTTAGTGTTGCCCGACAAAACTTCCATCGATTTCTCCCAAATTTTATTACCAAATAAAACCTACTTTGCTGCGCGCTCTAATTAGCTTACCTCCCAAATTTCTGCTAGCTTATTTACACCATGTCTTCGGCTAGCCAGAGTGACTACTGCTCTGGATGCAGAGGGGTAATTCGTCCAACTGACGAAATAATTGCTTGCACCCTTCCTGAGTGCAGAAAGAGATTCCATAAAGAGATATGCGTGGGCGATTCTGCACAGAGACTTGAGGAACTACCTAGATGGATCTGTCCGCAATGCAGGTGTGAAACCAAACGTGGAGGGGATAACTCTAGCACCCCGGTAAGAGGTGCTATCAGCTACGAGTCACCCGACACGAATGTAACTATGCGGAATAAGAAAAAAGTAGCAAGTTCACTCGCACCAGCTCCTAAAATTAACCTGACCGTCACTGACTCAGCGCCTAACAATTCGCTGCCGACACTAGATCTGCTGGCGCTCACTGGTGAAATAAGATTGTTGCGGGAAGAGGTCTCCACATTTAATGCAAAGCTGGACAACGTTTCTTCTGCGATGTCCTCCCTGAACCAGCAAATGCATCAACTTGTCGCCCGTGTCACCATCTCAGATGATCGCGTTACTGAGCTAGAAGATAGGCACGTTGCTGAAACCGCAATGCTCAGGAACCAGGTCCAGAAATTGGAAGATCAATTAAACTCACAAGCGCAGGCGTATTTGCGGAATGAAGTTGAAGTTATAGGAATACCGGAATCCCCGAACGAAAATCTACACCATTTAGCACTCGTTTCGGCTCAGAAGCTTGGGGTAGATATAAAAGAAGTTGACATCGACTGGGTACTAAGAGCCGGTTCTAAGCGTCCTCCCGCGAAGACATCCACTGATTCTTCCTCTAGCTTTAGCAGGCCTATTGTAATACGTCTTCTTCGCCGTGTCAAGAGAGACGTTTTCTTGAAGGGTGCAAAGGCCCGCAAATCCATAACAAGTCAGGATCTCGGTGTTGACGGTCCTCCAAGGAGAATTTTCTTCAATGAGCGATTGACACGCGAAAATCGTCAGTTATTTCGTGAGACTCGTTCGCGAGCCGCGGGAGCTGGGTACAAATTTTGCTGGACAGCAAACGGTGGTATCTTTGTGCGTAAGAGGGAAGGGAGCCCACCAATACGCATCCGCAACTTTGCTGACTTGGAAGAACGTCTCGGCCCAGTTAATGATTAATGTAATACTTCTTTTGTCAAGCAATATCTTTCAAACCTTTTATTCTAGGCTCTGGTTTTTGTTTAATATTAAGTTTTTGTGTGAAATTTATGTTCAAGAATGCTATAATAATATGTGTTTCTCGCACTCTACTTTGTTCATTCACCATTATGTCACTTGCAGGATGCTACAACTCCCGTTTTTTACTTCCGTGTCAAACTATAATATAACGTTTTTTTTTTTGTTATAACCTGTCATATTCGTCATATTATGCATATTGAAAGCGCGCAGTCCTTACACCACTCTGCTTTTTCCCAATTTCTCAGAAATTTTCGTCCATGGCTTCCTTAGTAGAGTTGCTTACAGATTTTGACGAAACGCTCGATGTTGACTGCCGCCAATGTGACATTCCGGAATCATGTAAATTCATAATTACCGATCAGTTTAATCTTAGATTGTTGACGTATAACATAAGGAGTTTACAGAAAAACTTTGATGAATTTACGGTTCTCTTGAAAAGACTCGCAATACCTCTGGACGTGATTGTCCTAACTGAGTGTCACCTAGGATCTTGCGCTGTACTTAGATCACTCCCAGGGTACTCCCATTTCGGCTCTTCTCATGTAACCAACAAGGCAGGAGGTGTGGTTGCTTATGTTCGCTCTGATTGGGCTGTAAATGTAAGTGAACCCCGCCTGTCTGAAACTGACGCTCTGCTGATAGAGTTACCGAACTCACTACATATTCTTGGGCTATATAGATCACCTTCTTTTAATAATATTTACACCTTTATTGGCTCTCTTGATAATTATCTAAAAGACCAACCCATGGTTAAAACCAACCTCATAATGATGGGGGACATAAATATCAATATTCTACCTGACTCTCCCTCTCCTCACCCGCAATACGATGACTACCTGTGTTATTTGGCTGAACTGGGACTTAAAAGCATCATTAACTCACCCACTAGAGGTCTGTCTTGCCTAGATCACATTGTAGTCAAGATGAAAACTCAAGCGGTGGGTTTGGTCTGCAAAACCAGTGTCACGGACCACTCTCTGGTACTTGCTGGATTAAAAACTTCTACAATTACTTCTAGGAAAAACGCTAAGGTCAAGACCGACTACAACGCAATTTTAAGTGATCTAACATTAGCAGACTGGTCGAATGTGATCTCTTCTGATAACGTTTCAACTGCGGCTAGTATTTTCTCCACTATACTTACAAATACTCTAACCCGTAACACGAAACAAATATGCTTAAGTCATCGCAAAATTGTTCATAAAGAATGGATCACTCCGGAACTTGTAAAACTCATGAAGCACAGAGACGTCCTCCACTTAAAAGCTAAACAAAATCCTAATAATATTGAACTGCAGTCTAAATATAAAATATGTCAAAATAATTTTAATAATTTCAGGAAAAGCACCAAAAAGAAATATAACCAATACCTCTTACAAAGTAATAAAGATAATCCAGCTAAGTTGTGGAAATCTATCAAAAGTATCTGCGAACTAAATACTGCTACAGATAAATGTACGGCACTACTAAAAACGAAAAGTTCTAGCAAGGAATCCCTTAACTTTTGTAATGAATACTTTGTCGATGTTGGCTTAAGCCTTGCAAACTCTATTTTGAAAGTTACTAACAATACCCAAGAAGATTTAGCCAATAAAGTATCTTTACACTTTCAGTCCTCCTCCTCTTTTTTCATGTCTCCTACCGATAGCCTAGAAATTCTGACACTTATTAAAGCACTAAATAATAACTGTGCTCCGGGCATAGACGGCCTTACAAACAATTTTGTAAAGACTTGCTCACACCTTCTCATTGAGCCTCTCACTCATATAATGAATCTTAGTTTATCCACTGGTACATTTCCTCTTTGCTGGAAAACCGCACTGGTTATTCCGATTCACAAGAGTGGATCTAAGTCGCTGCCTTCCAACTATCGCCCTATTTCCCTTCTCCCGGTTTTCTCAAAAATATTGGAAAAACTTGTAAATCAGAGAGTCATCAAATACCTAGCACAACACTCAATCTTATCTCCATGCCAGTTCGGATTCAGGAGGGCCAGGTCCACTGAAGATGCCGTGCATTCGCTACTTGAAGGTGTAGTTACGGCTCTAGACGAAAGGAGAAAGTGTATCGGCGTCTTTTTGGACCTGGCCAAAGCCTTTGATACTGTTTCCCCAAAAATCCTCCTCAGGAAGCTTGAAAGCCATGGCATAAGGGGCATCGCTCTCGACTGGTTTCACAGCTACCTTTCAGACAGGGGGCAACGTGTATCTGTCGATGGCCAAACGAGTGACACACTGAACATAGGCTTCGGAGTACCGCAGGGCAGTATATTGGGACCTACCCTATTTACATTATATATAAATGATCTTATAGGGCTTTTTAATGACTCAACTAACTCAAGAATTGTTTGCTATGCTGACGATACAGCAATCTTATTCTATGGAAATACATGGGAGGAGGCTTCCTGTCGCGCTGAGGAAGGCTTATCACGTGTATCTGCATGGTTAAATGATAACCTTCTTACCTTAAATGCTAGTAAAACCAAATTTCTTTGTTTTCATAAAACCAAAGTATCTGCACCACCTAACCTTAGCGCCTTACAAATTCATAAGTGCGGGATCGTGCACGCTGGTGGCTGTTCTTGTCCCACTATCGAACGGTCAGGCTCTCTCCGCTACTTAGGTGTGATACTGGATGAGAACCTGTCCTTCAAGGCTCACATTAGTGCACTTTCTGGGAGAGCCCGTAAAATGATACACATCATGAAACTCCTCCGGGAGGGGTCCGACTTAGAGACTCTAAAGCTCGTGTACATTGCTCTATGTGAATCAATATTGGGTTATTGCATCACAGTCTGGGGAGGATCTGCAAAGACACATATGATCACTCTCGAAAGAGCGCAACGCTCCGTTCTTAAGGTTATGTGTCGGCTGCCCTTCCGATTCCCTACTGTCTCTCTTTATTCTCTAACCGAAACCCTTAGCGTTCGTCAACTATATATACAGCGAGTCGTCGTGGCCCACCATAAATCATTTCAATTGCAGCCCTCTAGCAACCCCCCAAAGTCAAGCCGGCGTGTGAGAGTGGAAGTTCCTGCAGTAAAATCGAAATTTGCAAACCGTTTCAGAAAATTCTCCTTTCCTTTTATTTATCGCTGCGCCAGCAAGCACTGCCAACTTTCATCCTCACTCTACGGTGTCAAAGAAAGAATTCGAAGGTGGCTACTAACTTTAGACTACGATAAAACGGAAAACCTACTAGTCATACTAGCCTAAAATATTAAGACACACTGTCACTCCCTCTTCTTTCCGTTACTGCACACTCACCCACTCATTTTCCTCCACTGGTGTAGCATCCTGCAAAAACCTGTGCTAACCTAAGTATGTACTGGCAAATGTCAATTCAATTAGCATGTAGGTATAGTTTTCCCACATTTCGTATTTTGGTCAAAATAATTGTATTTAATTTCAGCTTTTTAATTTAAATTTAATTTCATAATTTTAATTTAATTTCATATTTTAACTTTAATTTAATTTCATATTTATAATTTTAATTTAATTTCATAACATTATCATCATTTAAAATATTAATAGATTATAATTATTTGCTAGTGTACCGCTGTATTATCATTTTAAATATGTAAATCGATTTGTATACTCGGGTCTCCCGCGATACAGGCCTAGCCTAGTGCGGGGACCATAGGTAAAAATAATGTTTCTCATTAATAACTGTAAATATATTGTAACTGTAACAATTGGTACCCTAACATTAAGTCGCATGTATCTCTTTTGGTAAATAAATTATTTTGTATTTAAAAAAAAAAAAAAAAAAAAAAAATCTGCCGAGCCGCGCCGCAGCAGCTATTGTTGTGCGACGTCTTCAGGTAAACCAGATAATAGGCATTATCTCCACAGTTGACATCTCGCTTTTTAGTTCTACTCGACGACTGTTTACAGAACTGTTTGCTCGGGAGATTTCATTTGATCCACAACACGGGGCCTTAAGATTGCGATCCAGATTACGTAAGCATTGTTTGTGCACGGTATGTAGGTAGGTACTACCTACTTATAAAACAGATTTTAAAAGCTATTTCTGCCTTATCATGTCTTTCCAGTTAGCGAGTCAGGTTGAGTGAAATGAAAGCCGAAGAAATCAAATATAATTTCATCATAAATATTTGTGTACTTGTCATTTGATTTTTTCATTTTTTTGGTCGTGAATTATAAGGCTGACGAAGTTGGGGGCCACGAGGGATCGATCGTTCTTCCGGTTGATAGACTCGTTCATTTATCGAGTAAACAAACCATTTTATAGGCCTCGTATACTTTATGATCTAAACAAAGGCTCCTCGGTGCCCCCCTCCCCTCCCACCCCTGCCCGCGGCGCCCCGCCGGGCGTGCACTTGTTCGTGCGTCCGCAGATGCGTTTGTTTATAATTCTAACATTAACAGAACGACTAGTATAAATAATGGCCAGCGACAGCGCGTGTAAACAACTTTAAAATGTTTGAAATATTTAGAACGTTTACAGCTTATTCTGTGGTCGAGCATTGTGTCGCTCGACGTTGATGAAAGGTGTGCCAGGTCTCGGCCGCGAGGTGGAGGGCCGGCTCGAGGGGACACAAAGCACTTTTAAAATCAATTGGTCAAAGTCGTTTATGCATTGACCGGGACGTGGCGGAGAGGCCCATTGTTGGGCGGACTCCCGCTGCGAGCGCCGGGCCGCTCTGATGTGTGCTGTACTGTACCACTAGCGAGGTTACATTCTTGTAAGATATGTCTACGTATAGTACTCTACGGAGAGGGTATTGACACATTCAAATATGCTTCATTTTACTGACATATGTACCAAACTTTACCAAAGTAAGTAATGAGGTGCTTTTAAAAACTACCTAGGTAAAACTAGAACTAAGTACAGAGGTACGCGCACAGTTCAGACAAACAAATCTAAGATGTGTTTTTATAATCTCCGCCAATATCACGAGCAAAAACAAGCTAAATTGGAGAAAAACCGAGTTGCCAGTCACCAACGAGGATAATAGAGATAAAGTCATGATCACGTGGTCAGCGCAAACATTTTAAAGTCATAAAACAAGATTGTGGATAGTAAAGAAAGTAGAGCGCGATCCAATCCAAGTTCGCAAACAAGGGAAGTTAGGTCCGGGGCGGCGCGGGGCGCGGCGCGGCGGGGCGGGGCGGGGCGGCGCACACAGCGGCCGGCGCGAGGCGCCTCGGAGCAAACAGACGGCAAATGCAAGGATTAAAGCTCTCCACTATTTCTTTTCCTCCAAGGCCATAGAAATACTTAACAGGTAAGATGACAGTAAGACATCTCTATCGGCTAATCTAAAAGCGGATATTATAAAGCTGGCTCTTTGGGAGAGCAGGATTATGATAAGCTTCGTGCGGACGCAGGAAAGAAGGCGAGCAACGTGCGACTGCTCGCGCCCTCGGCTCGAGCCTTGCTCCATATGAGACACTACCCGGTGCAGTGCGCGCACTTAAGGCGATATCAGACGGTTCACTCGAGAGAACATTCACACGAGTGAAAGATGCCGAATGAAAAAATCTGACATCGTCGGATCGGTTCATTAGTGAATTCATTCGGCTCTCTTGTTTCATTTGGTGTTCAGACGAATCATTTCGAGTGAAAGATGCCCAATGAAAGACAAAGATGAACGAAAAGTGAACCGTCTGATATCGCCTTTACAGCCGAGTCTCTGCGGGCGCCGCTCATTCGCTGCCTTATTCTAAAGCACGCTTTTGGCGACGCCAACTTCATTCTACTCATATGAAATGGAATGTTTGCTACAAACCACTAACTCTGAGACATTAACTCTGTAAATCAGTCCATCCAGACTGATGCACAACGTCTTAAAATGTTAAGTTTTTACTGATGTATTCAAATATCTGACAAGCAGGCTAATGAAACATTTGCAAGATTATTTAATTAGCCGGGATGAGGCCGCTTGCGGCTTCGACTCGGCTGAGCCATATTAAAGTTTAATTTGGAAATACAATGAAATACTCGACGGGATCTTGAATTTTATGAACAGATAATGTCCTCGAGCCAGCGCCCCTCCTCAAATATTCTACGAAATTTGCGATTCAAATGCCTAAAGCCGTTAAAACGCCTAACAAATTAGAGAGTGACTCGTTAAAGCAATAATTACTGATTACATTACGGAATAATACGTCGCCTTACTCCTACAAATGGACATTAGCATTCCTTCACTATGCTACAAGGTGGATTCCTTCTCATTTATTACTCTTCATTTTGTTAAATAATACTCTGATAATATTTACTTCAATGTGGTTTCTCCACAAAGAGTAAGACTGAATTAAATAAACAATGGACATTTCACTCGGCACTATCCGACCAAGCAAATAATGTAGAGCCGTGACTTTGTGTGGCCCTTTCATAATGTATTTTTGAAGTGAAGGTCATGTAGGTAGGATATTTTTTATTTAATTTTCATTGAAAATTTGGAATGAGGTTTAGCGAGCATGAGTCCTGGTGATCTCACTCCAGGGAATGCAGTCTCGACATAGATCGCATAGCGACCGAAATCGGTCGCAAAGTAGGGATGTCGGAAGTGAAAAAAAAATTCGATATCTCGATATATCGGTTTACTTTTCAGAGAAATTTTGCAATTTTGAAATAAAACATTATTCTTTAAGCCTAGCTCAATAGTACAAGTAAGTATGTACTTATAATGTTTTATACAATGAACATTTTTTTGATGTATGAAAATCTTAATTAAACGAAGGTATTTTATCATCATATTTAATTATATTGATAAAAAATCTTCAAGGAAGTTCAAGTTCAAGGAAGTTGAAATACGAAGTTGCTCTTCATTCACTTTCCACTTTAGCTCCTGTTTGCGCCTGAAGTAAATTACAGTTTAACAGTAAAACATATGATTGGGTACATGTTACTGCCAAAAGTAAAGTAAAGTAAAGTAAAAGTTCATTTATTGCTTGAAATACAATGTTATAAAGATCTTAATTTTAGATAAAATAGAGTCATTGTTTTCTACCTTCCGGCATGCAATTGTTTTTTACAATTCATTGATTAAACATAAAAATTAAAAGAAACTCAAACTAAAATATAAAATTAAATTCAAAATGTCAATAACTTGGATTATAAAATCATGTCAAATTAAAATACAATAAAACTGAGTCAAGTGAAATTGATTTTAACATTTTTATCATTTATAAATTCATTTATGGTGTAATAGGCGGTTTTTGAAAGGTATAATCTTAACTTCCTATGAAACAACGAACAAGGCAGTTTTCGCAGTGGCTCTGGCAGTTTATTATAGATATAAGGAGCCATATAAAAGACGCTTTTGCGCATAAACGTGGTCTTACAGTTAGGAACACAAACTTTATTATTGTCTCGTCTATTTCGTACGACGACATCGGACAATCTACTAAATAAGTCAGCATTATTTTTCACAAACATAGCAGTTTCCAGAATATACAACGAAGGAACGGTAAGAATATTGTGTTCTATGAAAAAAGGTTTACAGGAATCTAATACATTGAGGTTGAACATTGCCCTTACACATCTTTTTTGATGTTTAAATATCTTTTCAACCTCGGTAGAGTTCCCCCAGAAAATCAACCCATATCTGACACGAGATGCAATCAGTCCATGGTATGCTATGAGAAGTGTTTTTATGTTCACTGTTGGTGATAGCTTGTACAACACATACGCATTACTATTGATTTTCTCACATAAAAGCTCTATGTGTGATTTCCAGTTTAACTTACTATCAATATTTAATCCTAAAAATTTTTAGCCAAGCAGTTTGAAATTTTCAACGGCTCTCGAATCTAAAAATCTTTCAAATATCATGAAATATATTGATTTAAGGCTCGTTTATGTAAATACTGGTAAATGTGCTAGTACATGAATGTGACAAGTGCTGACTCTTGTTTTCTATATAAAGTAACCAAACCCCTCCTGCGAATGAGTACGTCCAGCGTGCACGAGGAGCATTAATATTGCACTCAGTCGACAGCGGGACTTCGCTTACAGGAGCGTTTGGTGGATTCATTTGTTTTTCATGAACGTTGTGTGCACTTGTCTAGACGGGATGGATCGAGTGAAGACTACTATAGGTGCCGTAAATGGCCTCTTTCTCCACTTGCCTACTTCTCAAAGTAACTAGAGTAGTTCTTTGAAAACTTTGTTGGAAATAATTAAATTTTTCGTTTTGTTGTTATTAACAAAAATGAAAAGCAGTTCCAATGAATAAGTTTTTAATAAGTTAAACATTGCAAAGTTGCAATAAATTTCTGATAGTTATTTGAATGAAAAAAATCATACCCTGGTTCACACACAGCTGGCATACAGCAGCGGAGCAACCCTTCCGGGGCGCGGGGCGCGGGGCGCGGGGGCGGAAGTGAAATTGAGAGGAGACCGGAACCGCCGCGGTATACCTTTTCATTACAGAATCCCTTTTTAATTACCGAGGCACAAATAAAAATGGTATTTTTGTTTCAAGTAGGCGTAATTGAAAAGGAAATTGGCGAGCGAGGCGAGCGCTCGGCCTATAAAACTTTAATATAATGCATAAGGCCCTTTGATCCCTCGCTCGCGATCTCGGCCGGCGCCCAAACGAACGCTCCGAATGAAATTACTATTTCCGACGTGCATGCGAGCTCCGACGTAAATGTTAATCAGGGCTCGCTTCATTGACTGCGAGAGATAAAACCAACTTTTATTCACAGAAATCGTAACTCCGAGTGTCATAAAATACTTGTCTTGTGGAAATAAACCGGAAGCTTTCATCCGCAAACGTGAGATGAGAGTTTCCGCCCCCGCGCCCCGCCTCCGCCGGGGACAGGGCGACTGTCTTAGAAATCTTGACTAAAGCTAAGCTTAAAAATAATAAGATTAACAAATCCTACTTTGGTAACATCACAGGCCCCGTGCAACCCTTTATTATGGGTCATTAGTGTTATAACATTAGCTGGCGTGCTAGACGAGATATTGCCTATCAACTCATCAGACTGCAGTCTGCCTTTATAAAGTTGTTGATATCAGGTGTCAGGGGCCTATCCCTTCAGTAATTCTCCGCAAATTGCTCTGTTTCTCAAAACAATTAATGAATCCTTCCGTCCACCTTTGCTTGTTTGGCGAGAGGCAGAGGTAAGGCACACGGTCAAAGGAAAGATAATAAAACCCCTGTTTTTATTATAATGCTTAGAGAAGCGGCCGTGACCGGGATGAAATGCGAGGGGCTACGTGAGGTGTGTTATGGGGATAGTTTAGAAATTATATCTTGAGGCACTCAGAGATTAGGTAAATCTGGTCGAAGAGATGCTGCCGAAATGTAGACTGATGCGAGATCAGAGCTGCTTCACTGAAAGGTGATTCCTGAACCACCCTCTCTCTACACTCTAACCAAGATGTTATAGTGTATAGTCTTAAAACAAAACATTTAAATTGTTCATTCTTGATTGTTTGGCAGAGAACGGTTGTTGTGAGTAAGCTGTCTCGCTACTAAAGCTTGATGTAGAGTGAGGCTGGTCGCGGCGCGGGCCGGGGCGGGGGGCGGCGGAGGCACTGCACGAGGCCCCGCGCCGTCAGCGGAGCGCCTCGGGACCAACCGCTCTCAGCTCCGGGATCATCACATTGAGATGTGATGATCCCGGAGCTGAGAGCGGCTAGCTCAGATCCACCTTGTACCGCGGGAGCGGTACTGATTGTATTGAGCTACTGTTCGAGCCACTCAGCGATACACAATGTTGTTCAGCGAAGCCGTCAGTTTCAGGTTTGTGAATCCGCTCTCTTAGACGTAGGTATACGTTAAATCATAGTAATATTGAACATTCTCAACGAGCTACGGTTGATCAAGTAACAAGCGTAACCACGACTTAATTAACATATAAAATGTAGAAGGGTGGAATGATGCAAGAATTAATAATAGAGACAGACAACATTTTGAAATGATTACATTTTACTGGTTGTGTAATTTGTGTATGCATAAAGCCCTACATTGGATTGGCAGTACCATAAACTGCGGACATTCTTCCGACATTAACTTATCGCGTTGTTTAAGTCAGCAACCAGCCATAAACCCAGCTCCGAGTTATGAAGGCAAGTCAAACGTGAGTTCCCCGTGTATGGCAGCCTCGGTCGCGCGCCGCTGCCACTGTGAGCTACTTTGCACTTCTGGCATTTGCCTCCTCGGTTAAACCACTTCATGAAGCGACTTTCTTTTCCTCGTAGAACCGAAACTCCATCACAAAATGAAGAAATGTTTATTCTTATGACAATACGTGTGTCTTCTTCTAAAAAAGTGAAGCTTAGCAGTAAGTAGCTGAGTTAACAATGACTGCGACAACACAAAACAATTCGTATTTAACAAAATATGCGTGGGGCAGAGTGAAACAACCCGCACGACCATTTGAATAAAGCTTCACAAGTTCGTATCGTAAATTTGTATTTATATATCCGCTTAAGGTAATTAGCGCACGTTCCAGCGCGAGGCTCACATCTGCGCAAGAGGTTTTCGCTAAGTAGTGCGCGTGTGTGCACCGCACGCGCGCCCTGTGCACTGGCGCACTGCAGCCGCAGATATCAGCTGGCCGTGGGACCTGTCCTGGACTTCCCATTCTGGACTTTCCACTTTTAGGCTGAGACTGAGAAACATCGCTAAGCCTGAAAACAACTTAACATTTTCATATTCCCTGCTTCGAACGAGCGATAAGGCGCCAAGAACCGCGTATCGGCCGTTCCGCAAGCATCGGCTCAGAGCGGGACACGAACAAAGCAACCGAATCCAATGTAATAAAAATCACTTCAGCATTACGGGCGACGGGAACTGATGTCTATCGCGATGTGACTGACACACGATGCGGTATCGACGGGCCGCTTCTGCACTGCTCCGCTCATACACACGTATTGTCAACAATAACGTCAAATTCATTTTGTTTGTCTACGTCAAGTAAGCTTTACTTTTGCTGAGTCGCAAAGTCAATGAATGGATTAGATCAAAAATTGACCGCAAATGTTTGTGGTACAAACTATTGTGTAGAGAGCAGGCGACGATAGACTCGTCTGCCGGAGGAGAGACCACGTGGACGCACCAGCGCCGGGCAGACGGAGGCGGTCACTTCGAAAAACACGAGGCCATGATTTGATGACGGTCAAGGACTAAAGGCCATCTAGTGTGGAGGATGTCAAAAGAGGCCGAAATTTAGAATTAAATAGCTCGTTAATAATACAACGCAATTTACACTACATCATCCAGTCGAAAGCTAAGTAGAGCTTGTGTGACAAAACTGATAAGTGATACTTTTTACGTATCTTGCTTAGCTTAGGTATCTTAATTTATTTTTCCCTAATAAGACTTCCAGTTAAATCGGATCTGTTCGGTATCCGAGGAGAGAGGACGGGAGCCGTCTCTCGGGACGCTGGGGAGCGCGCCCGCCGCTCTCGTCGAACCGACTATTATTTCTGTGCGACAAAACAAAATTGATTGTCCTCTGTCGTGTCTTTTATGTAGCCTCCCTGATTTAAATACTTGTTTATGGCCTTCCAGATAATCCGCTGATTCTGCGCTTTTTGTGATTTGAATGGGATCATTTTTTATCAGTGATGAAGGTATCTACAGTTTGTGTTTTATGTATCACTAAACGACTTTGGAAGATACTTAAAGAAACGAGTTTACCTCGGTAATAAAATAACACATCTCTATCGTCCAATAGAGAGGGTGAGCTTTGTGATATTTAAAACTAAAATGCATACCTAATTGTCTACCGACTTATACACGAGCGGATGCTGAAAAATGTGAAGTCCGTATTTATTGGAGGGCAGACACTGCAATATTGAATCTGCTTAGTGAACAGATTGCAAATAGCGCTCAGCATCGCATGACTCATTTATTACCGCGACCGCGTCTCATCTACCTGACCATTAGCATTGACCGATCTACATATGTACCTACACGGTGGGGTACACACACATGTATGTTTTACATGTTACAAGTAACATTTTAACTGATGATGTGTGTGTTTTTTGTTTTTTTATGGTTGCTGTGCGTATAAATGACTTATTTGTCTTTGTCTACTACAGAACGTGATAAGTTGTTCCTCCTCAACTTTATTTTTTTATACAGAACTGAACACCAAAAGACAAATACAAAGTTGGTCTTACTAAAGCGCATCAGTACTATTTATGTTTGTCTATCTGGTTTGGACTGAATATTGTACTTTATTTCTATGTTTCACATCTAGACGGAGATGTTCACTAAAAATCTTACAAATCATGCCTCAAAGAGGTCTCCAGGTGCCTTTCAATTTGTCTATGAAAGTACAAGCTTCCTAGAAGTGTGTTTCAGCGGAAAACACAGGCAGTGGTTATATCGCGTGTGACATTTTATCTGGCGCTAGTGATGCGTGGCGCTAGTGATATGGCAGCGATCATTGGGATGCAGCGACGAGCGCACCGCGTCAACGCACGGTTAATGAACGTCGCGTCGTCGGCATCGCGGCCAACACTGTGCACCCGTACGTACATATTTCATACGTGACTTGAGCACAGTAGGTATATAAATAGAAGAACAGAAAGTTCCTAAACTAGGGAAGACATACATATATCGGCCGTTGAGGGTAGATAGAGAGTATTGATAAATGTACTGCGTGCGACGGACAACCATCGGAGTGTTGATAAATAGGGTACATACTGTTCTTTAATTACGCTGGCTTAAATTAAGATAACATGAATATGTGTTCGGGTTTTACTTATCTTGTCAGAAGTGGAATCAAAGCAATGAAATCTACCCTCCACGCTCTGCTGACACACGCGTTATCTTTATCACATTTCACACTTCACCTTTTACCGCGACGAGAGTTTTATATGTTTTGTGAAATTCTTTGTACAATCGACTCACCCTTCGCGTAGGGAGAGGATGGCTTGCTGTAAACGATGTAAGTACCGAGACGCAAGGCGTGACGCGACGCGACGCCGATAATAATCAAGTGCAAGAGACCCTTCGTGACATTTTGATTCCAAATGCTAAGGAAATGAGAAAAAATATTGGAAAAGGAAGTAGGTAGGTATTGTATTCATTAATGAAACCAATAATCATGTTGAGCCGTCGCATTACTTATATTAAAGCATATTCCCTGGTACAATGCAACAGACAGAAGAGTCGCTGTGCGCCGCGAGACAATGCGATTGGATAGCGCCGGCCCGCGTGTTCGCTCTCAGCTTTCGACACGAGATCACGGGGCTCGTTCATCACTCACACACGAGAGTTTTTCAAGGTAGAGCTTTAAGATAGATTAGGTGGGTGCTTGTTAATTAGTTCAGCGTAAGGCAACAACTTGTGTTGTGTATTCGTGTTGACCGTATTAATTAAATTGAAATAAATAAACTTACCGTATTGAGTCGATCACTTGCGTCTGTTCTTATTAGTTGGTTACCAGAGTACCTAAGTACTTCGTGGACTAACCATGTGTTTTGTGCTTTATACTGGCAGCTTCACATCTTATAGAGCGTCCCCAGAAGAGGGAACACGACATGCAAGGAGCACGTGCGGTGAACGAGAGCCGCTTGGTGTGTGAGAGTGCTAGTGCTAATGCTAGCACAGCAGGAGGTGGTCCACTAGACCCTGGACGAAGTGCCCGTGTGCACCGACCCTTAATGGCTGCGAGGGAAAAACGAGAGCTGTCGGTGGCAAATGATGTCGAAGCGCCCGTTTTATGGCAATTAGGGAACGGTGAGAGATTTGTGGGAATTATCTCGCAGCGCCGAATGCCAACCTAGTTCGGATGCTAATCCTGGAACGTGATTAGCTGAATTAGGTTGGCCGAGCACCAATTACACTGATTTTATCTATGCCTAAGGTACTAAGTACTACTAAAGTAAATTTGCACTGGAATATTTGGGAAAAAATAACAGAAGGTTTCCGTTTCAAGTGCTATTATTGAACATCGTTTGTCAAAAAGATTATGACGTCAAGTCATGATGTTACATCGGCGCTAAATATTCCGTCGGAGCGCCCTCGCCGCGCCCTCGCCACGCCCTCGCCGCGCCCTAGCCGCGTCCTCGCCGCGCCCTCGCTGCCCCCTAAACGCGCCCTAACCGCGCCCTCACCGCGTCCTCTCCGCGCCTGCGGACCGCCCTCGCCGCACCCGCGGACCGTGTTGCGATCGAGATGCGTCAAATATCATCCCGGAATGTTATTAGAAGCCGGAATTTCTCGCTTTCAAAAGGAAGCATTCGAACCTTTTGGTATTGGAAAGGAAATGCCTGTTCATGTGTATGCGTGAAAGTAATACGGAGCATTCGGAGGATACGCTGATCCTGTTAAGTTTATGGTTTGAGCGACTTTAGTTTTTCGTTAGGTAGTGTTTTTTTGAAGGGAAATTCAAAGCCAGAAACCCAATTGGGCACGACACTCAAAAGTCAGATTACAGTGACAAGCACTCGATCACAGGACAAGCTACCTGCGCCACACTTCTAAAAAGGAGTTAAGATACAAAATGAAGCTCACCCGATGTGCAACCTAAAGCTCCCTCACACAGACAAAGTCTCAAATATGAGATATATCTGAGCAGGGCCCGCACCAGTGTGTGCGCGCGGCTCATCCCGCTCGTCCAGTGAAGCACAAATTGCACTAATGGCTAACTTCTCCCCCGCACCGGAACTTGGTAACTATTTTCCGGCGCTATGGTGCGCCCGCGGCTTTCAATGGAGCTTTTTGAAGTAGATTTATTGTTGCCGGCTTTGCTCCTTTATTTCCGGACAAGAGTACTCGGAAAGGTTTTATCTAAATGAAAAGTTTGTCCGTCCGTGTTAATATAAGGATCCACAATAATGGCTTCGAACATGTCGTCCGTAAGTGTAGAAGCCCCCTTCGAGCCAGGTGAAACGTAGTCTGTTCATTTATCTGTAAGGTGAGGTACTTGTCTGGGGGGTTGCTAGGCAACCGAAGTACTCGGCGCTATCGGAAATAAAACCTTCCGATCTCTTATTATTGTGATTAGAGAAGACGCTATTAGGGACTTTGGTTTAAGATTAGATCGCTTTGTTTTTCGGACCGAGGTTTGATAAGTATCTTCTTACGCACGATGTAAAGGGACAGCAGTGCGGTGCTCTCCGCGCTCGATGGGAACCATCAATACCCTATTACTGAGACGAAATACACCGCGCCAGTACATACAGCTGTAACTCATGTGCACGAGGACCGTAGACTGCCGAGGCGAGAGGCTGCGAGCTTTTACTGGAGGACTGGGAGGGACTGTTGCAAAATTTGCGTTTGAATAAAGATTGACTCAACTTGTAAACTAAGTTCACCTAGCTGTTCCTCGTTCTTCCAGTCGTCTCTGCAACCGAAGAACATTCAACATTCCTCAGTGTCACTCCAAGTACCTCTATAGCCAACATTCTCCAATTAATCGCATGTGCTCTTCATACAATACAAATTGTCAAAATGTAGACATATTTTATGTATCAGACTCCATTCTTAAGAAACTCCCTAGCCTGTAAGTCCCTCTTTCATCATAATAGTTTTATACTTTTATTTCTCTAACTATATACTTAACTTCCTATTTTCTCTCATTAAGTAGGCAACTACTTGATACAGTTAACTTAATAAGCAAGCTGTGTTCACGAGCAGGTAGGTTGTACGTACACTCATTCTAGTTTAAATGATGAATAAGAAATCCCATGTCTTGTTCTGTGTAAAAACCAGTTTTGTGAACATATACTAAAAAAAACAAAAAAGATTCTTCAAACCTTAGATATTTTTTTTACATGCCTTTTTTCGGTAACAATACAATACAAATACTCTTTATTGCACACCACACTATAAAAAACAAAACAAAAAAAACTAATATTAAAACAGTTGCACAATGGGCAACCTTATCCCTAAAAGCGATTTCTAATTCTAACGTTAGATATTTTTTTATTAAATGAAATCAGTGTGTCGGATGGATTTGCTTAGGTACCTACAGATATTCAGTTTTCTGAATCTTTATATATTTAAGCCTCAGCGGCTTAAATATATAAAGATTTTGAACGATAAGTAATGGTCTTCTTACACCAAAAAACTCTTGAAACTGGAACTCTGGATCTGATGGAAGCATCAGATCCATATTGTCTACGTTGATTTAAGGCCCCTATTACGAAAAAAGGCGAAAATGCACTTATTCGTCGTCCAAATTCTATAGCTTTCGTTCGTTGCTTGAAATAACAATTTCTTGTTAATAGTAGATTGTTTCCTCAACTTCAGTAATAATTAACCAGATTTTAGATAACTTATTTGTTTATTTAGTTATAATCATTCTCCCGATGCTAGTATAGGCAAAAACGCTCGGAGACCTGTTTTGGGAGCTCTAATTTGAAGATTCCATTGAATATAGACCATAAAACTATTTTTTTTAAGGTAACAAATATCCCATTCTTCGATAATAATTAAATACATTTTCGTTATATGCCTTTATATGAAGGGAAAAAAATCTGAACCGAGGTTAACTATCGATCGAAAAGGCTTCGAAACAAACCCTAATATCTCCAAAGTTCTACATCATTTTGACATAAAATTTATACCAAAATAATCTTCATTGTTTTCTTAAACTACAATATTAATTTTACGTTTTAAATCCCAACTAATTTTTTTTAATGAATTTATTAAAAAAGGTATATATTTCATTGTGCTGGCAATCTGCCCTCAGTACCGCGCGAGCGCTTGTCGAAGGTGGACCTATGTCACTTTTGCTCGCACTCTCCGTCGGACGAAACGCCCAAAAAAAGCAGCGTTTATGAGCGAGTTGGAACGTTTTGATCGTTGTAAATATTTACATTCGCATTTCAATAATTTTTAAATTCGTAACATGATTATTACATATTTTACCAGATAGTTATTTTTATTATAACTGAGGTTTATCACAAGCCGAAATGGGGAAAAATAAATACAAATGCGTTACTAAACAAAAAAAAAACTAAATATTCTATCGTTGAAGAAAGCAAGGTATGGTATTATTTTATTACCCTTTATATAAAATTGGTTTACCACTCACTGACTCACTCACTCACTGACTGACATGATTGTTCTCCCTGTTGGTGGAGGGGGAGGTATGGTTTTTTTTTCGGAAATGTGTAGTGTGGTGGGGGTGAGTTTGGGAAAATTTCCACTTTTTTAAATTTCGAACCCCCTTTAGGACCCCCCGGGGGTTCTTCGGCCGTGTGGGGGGTTGGGTCAGATTTTTTTGTGGGGTCGTATGGAGGGTTAGAATTCGTTTTGGGGGGTGAAATTTTTTTGACCCCCAAGACCCCCAACACCCCCCGCTTTTGACTTGCTACCGGATAGCGTACCGATAGAGGATTTCAGATGGCGGGATCGTATAGAGGGTTAAGTCCTTAATAGGAAGGAAAAAAAAATCGACCCCCCCTCATGACCCCTTTTTAGAACCCCCCTTCGTATCTCCCGAACGGCTCGCGATGGAAAAAAAGTCTTTTCGCAGTCGCGTAGAGGAGGTCGAATAGTTGCGGAAGCCAAAAAAAGTTTGACACCTTTGCACCCCCAGACCCTCTTTTTTTTTAAAAACCGTTTTTTGGCCAATTTTAAGGGTTTTTTTTAGGGTGGAGCATCGAGGCGAGCGAAGCGAGCCGAGATGCGACACTGGGAACCAGCACGGCGAGCGAAGCGAGCCGTGCTGCATTCCCCCCACTACCCCCAGGACAACCCCCTCGACCCCCCCTGGGGTTCTTCGGCCGTGTAGAGGGTGGGTCAGATTTTTTTGTGGGGTCGTATGGAGGGTTCAAAATCGTTTTGGGGGGTTACATTTTTTTACCCCTAAGACCCCCCAAGACCCCCACTTTTGAATTGCTACCGGATAGCGTACCGATAGATAATTTCGGATGGCGGGATCGTATAGAGGGTATAATCTTTAATAGGAAGAAAAAAAATCGACCCCCCCCATGACCCCTTTTTAGAACCCCCTTTCATATCTCCCGAACGGCTCGCGATCGAAAAAAAATCTTTTCGTAGTCACGTAGAGGAGGACAAATAGTTGCGGAAACCAAAAAAAAATAGACCCATTTGCACCCCCAGACCCCTTTTTTTTTAAAACTATTTTTTGCCCCATTTTTGAGGTTTTTTTAAGGTGGTACCCCCCCCCCCTGGGGTTCTTCGGCAGTGTAGGGGGGTGGGTCAAATTTTTGTGGGTTCGTGTGGAAGGTTCCAAATCGTTGTGGGGGGTGAAATTTTTTTGACCCCCAAGACCCCCCGCTTTTGAATTGCTACCGGATAGCGTACCGATAGATAATTTCGGATGGCGGGATCGTATAGAGGGTATAATCTTTAAAAGGATGAAAAAAAATCGAGCCCCTCCTCGACATTTTTTATCGCAAAATATTGTCATGGGTTTCGATTTCGACCAATTCTGGAGTGTAGGTTACGAAAAGGGGTTCTAAATAAAAAAAAACAGCTTACACAACCGACGCGAGCTGCTTGCAGCTAAAAATTAGTTTTTTATTATAAAAACACCCAGACAAATTTCGATCACGTGATCGTTTCCGACTAAACCCAGGGTATGTTGCTACGAATTTGAGGTGTTTTTAATTTTTCCAAGTTTATTTTTCATTTAAGGCGTTTTTTTTATTTTCGTATAAACTGAGGATATAAATTACTTAATTATTTTTAATCCAATACGCCTTATTCATGTCCCTAAAATTAATCTTTGGTATCGTTTCACTTATTTTATTAATAACAATATTTAAATTAAAACAAGTTTATTGTTTGGAATCAATTAATCAATTCAACATGTATTTCATTCAATACATTTTTAAAAAAATAATAATTAGTCGCGTTTTTTATTGTAATAAAAAAAAATCTATCCATATACATATTGTATTACCTATATAATTATAATAGTTTTCTAGTTCCCATAAAACAAGCTTTGACTAGCTAATTTTGGGACTAGATGGTGCTGTGTGGATTGTCCTGCATTATTATTTTATTATTATTATACCAGGGTACAAATCAAGAGCCTTTTCTTGCGACGACGGCGTTAATGATGGCGTTTTTTAAATGAGTATTTATTATGACGTCACTGTAATAGTTAGACATATATTGTAGCGATATTTTTTGTAGATAATAATGTGTTCTGCAAAGTCGTAGTACATTGTTTTGTTCTATCATCATTAGTTTTCGTAGCGCACGCGCCGAAAGACATTTTGTGACTAACTTTTTTACACCTTGTTTTAGATAATTTAAGTTTTAGTAGGGATCCTTTTTTTTACTTATAAATATAGTCTATGTTGCTGAAGGATAAGTAGCATTCTAATGGTGAAAGAGTCTTCGAAATCGGTCACTTTGTGAGTTTATTCGTTACATACATACAAATCTTTCACATTATAATATTACTAGTTGCGCCCCACGGCTTCGCCCGCTTGTAAATTAATTTGTCAAATTGAGAACTATATCGATGTCCAAGGCTGAGAATAATCACTACGTTTTATTCTTTGGTGGGTAGGCCACGTTTTGGAATTTAGAGCCGACGCGGAGAGCGGATGCGCTTATCTATTATTTACATACGTAATGGTTTTCAGGTAATGGTATCATGTTTTGAGTGAATGAGAGAAAAAGGAAAAGTTATTTTTCTTTTCCTAAAAATTTATTGCAAAAGCCCTAGGGGTTATATTGTAAAACATAAAAATACGTATTTAATTATTCACTTCAAAATTTATTTGCACTGTGTACAAAATTTACCACCCTATTTAACCCCTTTAAAGGTTAATTTTCAAAATAATACTTCACATGTGTTATTCTAGGTAAAATAAATTAGTAGTTACTGCAATAATTATAACAAACATTCACACAGACTTTCACTTTTAATGTAATAGTAACATAGTAAGTATAAATAAAATTACCTACATAAAAACTATAAGACAAACAGATACTATTAAATTATTTATAAATCTATGGAAGCGATATTTGATTCACATAAAAAAATCATCTACCGAAATCAATCCTAAGAAAACTTTGTAAAAATTACTGGTGGATCAAGATTTTATAGCAATACTCGCTTGCGTAGCACGATGCCCCGCCCACTCGGTCTCGAAATACCTAAATCAGCATAACGTAGATTTGTGAACTGCCTCTTAAATAATGTAGTAACAGGTGATTGGTACACTCAAAAAAATAGTAAGATTTACCTACTTACTGAAGCTCCCTTCCTTATTATTAGATATTACTTACAATAAAATCGATTACCAATAATTGTATCGGCAACACCGGACAGACTGCCTGAGTATGGTGTAGTATACTGTCCATGTAGGGGTCAGCGTTGGAAGCGGAAGCGCACGCGTCGAGCAGCTGCGACCGACGCGCCGTGGGGTGGCCCCGAGCAAGCCTTACAGTGGGCTGGCGAGCGGAGCAGGGGACTTCACCGCACACTCATTTACTCTTTGTAGGTGTAAGCAGGTACACACTTTAAGTACCAGTAAAGTTCAACAAGTGTTTTACAAAACTATTGAGAAGACAGGCAAATGGATAGCGTTCACGTGAAAGTGATGGTGGTGGTAGTCTACGGACGTTCTCAAGCTGTGTGACGTCTACTAAACGTACCGAGATTGTGTACTGAAGATCATAGCTCCGACAGAGATGCGAGCGCGGCGCGACGTGACTCGCGACGTGACTCGCAACTTGAATCGCGACCTGACTCGCAACCTGACTCGCGACGTGACTCGCCACGTGACCCGCGACGTGACTCGCAACTTGAATCGCGACCTGACTCTCAACCTGACTCGCGACGTGACTTGCAACGTGACTCGCGACTTCATTTGCGTCGTGACTCGCAGTTTGACTCGCAACGTGACTCACGACCTGACTTGTCATGACTCGCAGCTTCACTCGCAACTTGAATCGCGACCAGACTCGCAACCTGACTCGCGACGTGACTCGCAACGTGACTCGCAACGTGACACGCGACATGACACGCGACCTGATGCGACGTGACTCGGGGAAAGCGGTCTATTCTGAGAGATTTCACTCAGAACAGCTAGTTTTGAATTAAAACATAGTTTAGAAACCAGCTCTTTTAAAATCGATCAAATTAGTTCATACTAAGCTCGTCTTCTTCTTCTTCTTTTATAATACATACTTGCCTAATATTCCGGGGCCGTTATAGAAGAACAATTAGAAAACATCAAATATCTGAAGTTTTGCCTAAAACTTATTGCGAAAAAAAGCTATTATCTTTTAATTAAAATTACGTCCAACATCAAAAACAAGTTGTAACAAAAAGCTAATTCAAGTAGCTCGCGCGGCGCGGCGCGGCGGCGCGGTGGTGCGGTGCGGTGCGAGAGACAACAATCACTTTTTTCCATTAACTTTTTTTAGATTTTTTTTTAAATCGAATTTTTCAGCTCTTTGGGCGGTCTTGTATTATCGACAGCCCGACCGGAACGAACTATTGCATTCAATAGGCGAGCTTTAAATATTAATCGAGTTATTATTTCTGTTTCGTCGTCAACCTTGTGCGTGACTACCAATCGGTGAATTCCGATAACTGCTGGCTCTTGAATCGTTATAGCTCCCCCGAAATAGTATTCTAAGCCTAGACTGAATTTTATCAGAGCATATCGGTCGTCATCAACTGCTGGAGCGAGACCTGAACGCTCATCAAGCATATCGTCATGTCGATCGACGTCGTTAACCGATTCCCTGTAGGTATACCTGCACCTAGAACAAGGTATCTTCCATGAAAGGTTTCCGGCTACACGTCGCACGGGGCGCGCGGCGGCCGGTCGAGCGGAGCCGTTCGATTGGGTCCGAGGCGACGTCGCACGCTGAGGCGCCGCTGGACCGTGTAAGTGCTCCATTCACGAGCCCACCATTATTAATACATCTCCTGCCCCCCCCCCCCGCTCCCCCCGAGCAGGCACGACGGCCGCATTGTGTGTATTAATCCCCGTCCGGCCGAGATCGTGGATCGAACGCTCGCCGTGAGAGGGTTTACGTTAAATGCCGCGTGTAATGTTTGCTTGCGAATCTAATTATCTATCCGTGTTCGATTGTAGCCGTCGCCGAGCTGATTGATTGCTGTCGCATGTGTACGTCGCCCGCGAGTGGCTCGGGATCAGCGGACTGGCCGAACAGGACTCTACGCCCGACTCTATGCCTTCATGTGTGAATGTACCAAGCACCTTTCACATTCTATTATTAAGCCTACTTAAAAGGCAATGTAGCGTACCTATATGCTACTACAATAAAACATTTTCAGTAAATTCAAACAAAACAAATAACATAAAATGTCTAAGCTATTCTTTGTATGAAGGCTACTACATATCAGATAATGTCGAAAATTAAAAAAAAATATTAAAGTGTCCAAGAGTAGTCCTGCAAGGTTTAAAGGAAACTCTGAGTCTTAGGCGCTTTGAATTTGTTTGAAAACACCCAATGCAAGTGTCTGAGCTGAACTGACTTCCTACCTAGTATCTGTGAGGGTTCTACAAGAGCGCAGGCAGAGTGCGCCTTGTTCACACTCACGGTAGGGTTCTTATCGTCTGAGTTTGGGTAATTGTCGTGCCTTAACATGGCTTATTAATAAAAGCATACGTTTTATTGCAGCCGGTAGGAGCGAGGAGAGCGCGGGGTGCGGGGTGCGGGGCGCACTCACATGTCCTTCCTAGAAAACTATAAAAACCTGCACTATTTATAAACGCTGTCTCCTCCGAGGACGCTCCGCGCCGCACGGCCTAGGCCGATCGTTTATTATAACGCACGGACTTTCACTCATATTTTGATTTTTACGACTCCAAAGAATAACTTCCTCAACGACAGTAAATAACTCTTTAAAGACTTCACCGCACTTAAATTACTAAATTTAAGTTTAATAATACCTTTACCATAAAAGTCATTCGTTAAAATGAGAAGACATTATCCCAGCCCTGATGAAGTTTATACAATTAATCAAACTGAAAGTTTTGTAAAAATAACTGGAAGCAATTTATTAGATCTTGGAACATAATGTTTCAAACAAACTCAATATGATAAGAAATGTTTGTTTATTTTAGTCGCTGACATAAACCACAAGGCATTTCCCTTCTTTTCGTCAATTAGTGCACAAACCGCCAGGCGCCGGCATTTGTTTCTCCGCCATCTTGGATCGGGGTCACATTTAATTGACATTCGGTCTCATACACATTACCGCGCGGTGCATTGTGTCGACACCTCTAATTAAACAAGGACCCGCGTACCTATCTGACAGTTCCTTGACAACAACGCGGGATGTCACAGCGTGCTCGGCAAGCTGAAATGAACTCTAACCTTTGTAGTGATGGTCCGTCACGGCGCGTTAGTTGCGTGTAGCTAGGGCCAAAGGGAACGAGGGCCCGGCGCGATGTGTGCGGATAAAGCTCGCCAATTAACATAATGCGTCTCTCGGATTCATTGTATTGTGCGCGCGCGCCGCAGACACCCCGCCGTAAATCACACTCCCACACTACACGTAATCCGATTTAGCCTGTAATTGACACACGGAATTGTTCTTACAACTGTCGTTCACATCTCGCGTTTCACAAACACGGGGCCTATTCATGAATAACGTCGCTTTATTAAGCCGTCACGATGATATTCAGAAATTAATATTTACACATTTCTTTAACCCATATATGCCCAAAAGCACGAAAACGACCCAAACTTTCTTCTCCCGCTTGGACGCCTCGAAATTGAAAATTATTCATAAAAAATTGTGTTTAACGCCATTTACGCATTTTATGATAAAATACCTTATCACCTGAAGCAAATTTCACATCAACAAAGATCAATTTCAGTTGAATATTTGTGGTGAAAGTTATGACTTGATTTTTATGGCGAAATTTTTGCACCGGCTTAGACAAAACTGTAAGTAACTATTTATTTATAAGGATTTTAGTTTCTTTTTTTGAATGATTAGTAAAGTAAATATAATACTCTAGATACGTACGTACAAAATTTTGATAATAATTATGTTTTTCACTTTGTTATTAGACCGAATATTTTGATGAGTCACTAACGACCCTCTGGGCAGATATGATACCGAATGTTCTCTTTTTTTCTAAGGTCACGCCGAATTCTATCTAACAATGAAATAGTAGATATCCTGGAAAGTTTGCGTGAAAACGAAGGTCTTTAAAACGTTGAGGTCTATTTAGATATTTATTTAATCTTCCTGACAAATTCTTTGCAAAATTAGCATAGTTATTTCGTAGTTTAATTATGTGATTCCTAAGCTAGGTATATTGATAATTTTATTTATTCGGATTACCGAATTTTTGGATTAGGAAGTAATCTTCCTAACTATTGAACATAGGTATTAATACATTAGTAAAAATATAAAACTGGCGTGTAAAAATAACATACTGCGTTTGATTGACCCCTACCTTTTCCACTATTATCAGATAGTTATTTGCCCGCGGGGTCGATAGCGACCCTTCAAAAAAAAGGCACTTTCAGTAACTGAAACTCAAAATAAAAAAATATGGGTCTTATAATATTCCATTAGCAACAACATATGCAAAAATTATGAAAATCGGAGACCTAAATCTTTCTGGGCATATATGGGTTAATGTTACGTAGCCGCGAGCGATCGCCGCCGCGCTCTAAATGATGGAAGTCGACCCGCGGTGAGGACGATATTGCCAATATCTGTGTTGAAGGGACCCCTGGCTGGGTCGGCGGCGGTGCACTGTGCGATTAGGCCGAGGCCGGCGGCGCGTGTCCTCGTAATGGGCAGACAAGTGCGGAGGAGCACTCGCCTGGAGTCGTGCTACCGTTGTCGAGGCTCGCTTGCACAGATGGCCTCGCGACTCTAGGTCCGGAACGGAACGACATTGCACGAAGGTGCCGGAGTATCAAAGCGAGTTCTGTCTTGCTTGTGTCTATGGCTGCTGACCGCCGCTGCCGTCCCCTGCGAGCCGGTGCAGCACCGCCCGCCATCCACCGGTAGAGTACGATTAGCTCTCTGTCCGCGACAATTATCCGGAATTATAATTTCTTCGGCAAAAATTAACAAAACGAATTATTAGGATACTTCTGTGCTTATGTATCTAACAAAACGTTTCACCAAATTTGTTCTTTTAATGGATTAACTTTGATAATTTAATTATCTTACCGGCACCCAGTCGCTTACAATTTGGGTTGGTAATTCAGGTTACACGACTTTAAAAATAATTGTTCTGTTTTTATCTATTTTACTCATTGAAAAACATTTATTTGTAATGGAAATGCCAAAGAAATCTTCATAAAAAAATTTAAAAAACTATAAACTTACGCAATTAAATTACTCGTAGCTATACTTTTTACTGAGTGGGGATCTTTGTTCACTCGATGCAATACAAATATCTAGTGATATAAAACCCGGATAATTTTCATTTTAACACAAGTCACATTAGTAAACAGGAAGTGGAACCAGGGCACAACTTCACAGGCATATCACGAGCATCCCGAATACGCGTGTTACATACAAACTATGCACCTAATCTGCAGCGGTGGCTCGCGTTGCAACATGCATTGTGTCGGTCGACTGCAGAGTCAGCAATGACGTCTTTCCCTCAACGTGCCTCAACTGCGTTCCGGTCACGTCATTCTATACTTGGTAATCACATCGACCGAGTGTAGATTCCTTAGTTATAAATTACGATCATTGTAATATCTTTCCTTAATAAATTAGTTTAAAAGTTTTTGGTTTTTTTTAAAACCGTCGTCTGTGGCTTCCGTAATTGGCGCAGGCGGTAGGATACGTCGAAGCAGTGGGTATTCATCCAGGAAATACTCAAAAATCGATTCCAGACGAACAGACTCCTGTTTGGCCTTCAAGTCTTCATCGGCGTATCCAGAATCTACGAGCACACGGGCGGCGGCGCACTTGAAAATCAGTGTACGAAGAAAATCAAATGTAAGTGCTTTGAAACTTTCCTATAAGTGTTGCCTCCTTTTCCACCATTTTCCATCCACGAAAATCAGAGGAGGAATCGACCTCCTCACGGCAAAATCGTAGAGATAACGTAATAGATAATACTAGAAATTTAGATTTAGATAGTAGTGAAATTTTAAGT
Organism: Eupithecia centaureata; assembly: GCA_944547425.1. Classification (NCBI taxonomy): domain Eukaryota; kingdom Metazoa; phylum Arthropoda; class Insecta; order Lepidoptera; family Geometridae; genus Eupithecia; species Eupithecia centaureata. Next base: position 358,286 of record OX155676.1, on the reverse strand, counting down.
GAAAGTAACGAAAGTATTTTAGACAATATGGCTAACGAACCAGATCACATCTATAAGGCACTCCGCATGGTCCCGGAATTTGATGGGAACCCTAATATCCTCACTAGATTCATAAGAATCTGTGACCAACTCGTAACGCAATTCATGTGCACTGATCCTGGGAACGAGTTAAGCAATTTATGTCTTATTAACGGGATCCTTAACAAAGTAACGGGTCCAGCATCCAGGACCATCAATGCTAATGGCATTCCAGACAATTGGTTAGGGATTAGGAATGCTCTTATAAATAATTTTGCGGATCAGAGGGACGAAAGCGCCCTGTACAATGACTTGTCTTTGTTAACACAGGGAAATGATTCCCCGCAGGAATTTTACGACAGATGCCAAACCCTTTTCAGTACGATAATGACGTATGTGACACTGCATGAGCATGTGCCTACCACCGTGGAGGCGAAACGAGATTTGTACCGTAAACTTACTATGCAGTCTTACGTGCGAGGTTTGAAAGAACCTCTAGGGTCCCGTATACGGTGTATGAGACCCCCTACTATAGAAAAGGCTTTGGAATTTGTACAAGAGGAGTTGAATGTGATGTATTTGCAACATAGGAATGAACCCAGCCGGAATCCAGCGACACAGACAGCATCTAAGGTACCGTACCTAGCACCTAATAATTTAAGTGTACCAAAGGCGTTTAATTTTGGTGCCCATAGGCCTGTACCAATGCAGCCGCAACCGCAGATGCAACCGCAGATGCAACCGCAGCCGCAACCGCAGCATTGGCGTCCAGCTTTACAGTTTCATCCCCCACAGCGCATGCCATTACAACCCTCACGAACGCAGCAGATGTTTAGAGCACCCCCTCCAAATTATAACGCTCAGACTAGCGGCTTTAGGTTCCCTCCTAGGAACGCACCCCCGCAGCATCAAGGACCAAAGCCCATGAGCGGTGTAAGTCATTTTGTGTCGAAAGCTCTTCCCCCTACTATCCAGGGACATGACTGGCGTAAATTTGGCAATCCTCCCCCGACTAATTACTTTAAGTCTAGGGAAATGAATTACAATGAGGTAGGTGACTACTCTGACTATTACTACCCTGACGACTACTATTACCCTGACGGTGATTATCCAGAGACTGACTATGGTAACTTTTACGGTTACCAGAGCGTTCCGGAGTATTACTGCGACCAACAGGACGACACTCAGACCATTGACAATGTACCATCGAACTCAATGGCTATTGAGCCCGCGCAACTGCCTTCTCAGCAGAAGGATCAGGATTTTCCTTCGGGTCGTTCCAACAGAGAACTAAAATAGAATTAAATTTACAGTCAAAAAAGGAATTGCGGTTCATACAAATATCGAACCCTCCTCTGAAGTTGCTTATCGATACTGGGGCCAATCAATCATTCATAAGTCCCGAAGCAACATGTAATTATTTTTCACATGTGCCAAAGGATTTTGATCCTTTCGAAGTCACAAATTCACGCGTTACCAGCACCCATGACTATTCAATTACTATACCGCACTTTGCTGAATTTGGCGATCAATCCAATATAAAACTTTTCATCTACAAGTTCCATAATTACTTTGATGGATTGATAGGCCTAGATCTACTGGAGAACTGTAAGATAGATCTGAAGAACATTGTGCTTGTAACTGAGTTAGCTAGAATACCATTGTCCCGTTATCAGTGTAGGAGAGCGAATCGTGAGGAAACGATTCCTGCCAATTCATCTAGATTGATTAACATCCCGATCGAACATCCTGACGGTGACATATTTGTGACTGAACAACTAATATGTAACTGCCTTATACATGAGTGTGTTACTACTGTAACAGACAAGACTGGAATAGTTGAGGTAGAGAACATGACTAACGACGATATAGTTATTTCTTTCAAGGACTCAACAACGCATATCGACGTGTGTAATATAGAACAAACCGAAATCGAACAGGACCCCACTAGAGTAAAAAAGGTTTTACAGAATCTTAGGACTAAACATCTAAACGCCGAAGAGCGAGCTAATTTAGAAACTTTGTGTGGACGGTTTGCTGATGTGTTTTATATAGAAGGAGAGGCACTAACTTTCACTAACAAGATCAAGCACAGTATTAGGACGACAGATGAATTACCTGTATTTACAAAAAGCTATAGGTACCCCTATGTACATCGCGAAGAAGTTAGAAGCCAGATTACTAAGATGTTGGATCAAGGGATCATCCGACCATCTGACTCAGCCTGGAGCTCACCTATCTGGGTAGTTCCAAAGAAAGTTGATGCTTCTGGTAAGCAGAAGTGGAGATTAGTGGTAGATTTCCGTAAATTAAATGAAAAAACCATTGACGATAAATATCCCATACCTAACATCTCGGACGTTTTAGATAAATTAGGTAGATGTCAATATTTCACCACATTAGATCTTGCCTCCGGATTCTATCAGGTTGAGATGAACCCTAATGACATTGAGAAGACAGCCTTCAATGTCGAACACGGGCATTTCGAATTTTTGAGAATGCCCATGGGATTAAAAAATTCTCCATCCACCTTTCAAAGGGTAATGGATAACGTCCTCAGAGGACTGCAAACCGAGATCTGCCTCGTTTATCTCGACGACATAATCGTATTTAGTACATCCTTGCAAGAACATATGATAAACCTAGAAAAAGTCTTTACTAGGTTACGAGAGTCCAACTTTAAGATCCAAATGGATAAATCAGAGTTTTTACAATTAGAGACAGCTTACCTTGGCCATATCATAGGAAGAGACGGTATAAAGCCTAACCCAGACAAAATCGTTGCAATTCAGAAATATCCTTTACCAAAAACCAGTAAGGAAATCAAGCAGTTTTTAGGACTTCTAGGGTACTATAGGAAGTTCATCCCTGACTTCGCTCGCATCACTAAACCTATGACTAGATGCCTTAAGAAAGCGAATAAGATCACTCTTGACGCTGATTATGTAGAATGCTTTGAGACATGTAAGCGACTTCTGACTAATGACCCGATACTACAATATCCTGACTTTACTAAGGAATTTATTTTGACAACTGACGCATCAAACGTGGCTCTAGGAGCCATACTTTCTCAAGGACCTGTTGGTTCAGACAAACCAATTTGTTATGCGTCTAGGACTTTGAACGATAATGAGCTTAACTATTCTACCATTGAGAAAGAGCTTTTAGCCATAGTATGGGCCACTAAGTACTTTCGGCCATACTTATTTGGACGTAAATTCACGGTTTTGAGTGATCATAAGCCTTTACAGTGGGCTATGAACATGAAAGAACCTAACTCTAAGATCACACGATGGAAGTTAAAGCTAAGCGAGTATGATTTTCATGTCAAACACAAACCCGGAAAGAAAAATACTAATGCAGATGCCTTGTCCCGAGTAGAGATCAATAATGAAGAGATTGAATCTTTCCTATCGGAAATCGATTCACTAGTTGCCCATCATTCTCAATCTCAACGTTCTAACTCTGATACTCTCACTGCACATACTTCTGCTGAAAACCCCATACTTGAAATCCCGATAACAGACGACCCTATTAACAAATTCCATAGACAAATCTACTTCACAATCGTAGGTGACATAAAACGACGTACTACAGCGACGAAACCTTTTGACACACATACTCGAACTTTTATACAAATCTCACAATCTACTCTTGAGGAAGATGTAGTTAATGCCATCAAAGAATACGTGAACCCCAAGATTAATACCGCTTTAAAGATTACTCCCCCACTAGGTATGTACGATATCATTCGAGTCATACAAAAGCACTTTAAAAGCTCTTCTATGAATTTAGTTTTAGCAAAAACTGAACTAGAAGATGTAAAGGAGTATTTAAAACAGCAGGAAATAATAAAGCATTATCACGATGGAAAAACCAACCATAGAGGCATAAATGAATGTTACTTGGCTTTGTCTCGGCGATACTATTGGCCGAAGATGAAGGATGACATAACTAAGTACATAAATGAATGTACAATTTGTGGTCAAAGTAAATATGACAGGAACCCTATAAGACCTCAGTTCAATATCGTACCTCCAGCTTCGAAACCATTCGAGATAGTGCATATGGACCTCTTTACAGCACAGACAGAAAAGTACTTGACCTTCGTAGACTCTTTCTCTAAGTATGGTCAAGCTTACCACCTGAGGGATGGTACAGCAGTTAGTATCATACAAGGACTATTAACTTTCTGTACACATCACGGACTTCCCTTGACCTTTGTGACAGACAATGGTACAGAATTTACTAACCAACTGTTTACTGAGTTTACACGATTACATAAGGTAAATCACCATAGGACCTTACCTAACTCACCGAATGATAACGGAATAGTTGAACGTTTCCACTCCACGCTATTAGAGCATTTGAGAATACTTAAAATTAAAAATAAAAATGAACCAATCGTTAACCAAATGCCTTACGCAATATTAGGATATAACAGTTCAATTCACAGTTTTACCAAATGTAGACCCCATGACATAGTACGAGGACATTTTGACCCTAGGGACCCTCTTGACATTGACTTGACAGAACACCTCATGCAACAGTACATCTTGACACATCGAGAGCAAATGAAAACTGTTTATGAGGCAATCAACCAAATAACTACTACTGACCGTACTACTATGATGACTAACAGGAATAAAAATCGAGAACCTGAAGTACGATATGAACCAGGCCAGCAAGTGTTTGTTAAGAATCCTTTTGCTGCAAGGCAGAAGCTAGCACCACGGTACACTAAAGATAACGTTCTAGCTGACCTCCCAATCCATATCTATACGTCTAAAAAGAAGGGACCCGTCGCTAAAAATCGCCTCAAGCGAGTTCCTAAGAAGTCCCAATTGTTACAGGATTCGACTATTACTGATACTGCATCTGACGGCGGCAGTGGAGATAAGACTTGAGAGCCTTGACAATGGACCAGGACTTCTTCCCTTCAAACTTGGTCAAGCCAAACTTATCACCCACTATCATTCCTTCCTACAGTATATAGATCTAACGGACTTAGAACATCAGGTTGACTCTATTCGCGAACAGATTATCTATTTTAGGACTAAATTAGAAAATAACACTCTAGACGTTTACGAAATACAGCTTGATCATCTCTCTAAAAAACTTAATAAAATAAATGTCCAACTGAAAGGTTTAGAGCCTAATCGCGTCAAAAGAGGTCTAATTGATGGTCTAGGATCTATAATTAAAAGCGTTACTGGTAACTTGGATCATTCAGATGCGGCGCGTTATGATAATGCAATTAAGATACTTGAAGGTAATGAACATAAGATGTTATCTGAGTTCAATGATCATATTAGCCTTAACAAGGACTGGATGGCCCAATGTAGCCAGATAATTGCGAGTATTGCAGAAAATCAGGAGAAGATAAATAGGACATTAGGATTAATTTTAGATAGTAATGCTTATGCTGAGACAAGTCTCTCAAAATACGCAAAGTTTGCGCAGCTTTTAGCCATCATTAGTGAAAACACCGATGATTTATCTTTAGAGTTAAATAGGATAGAAAATATATTAGCATTTGTACGTGCATCGAGCACACATCATAGTATGTTAGGAATAAATAATTTAGAAAGTATGGTAAATAAGCTTAAGACTATCTATAGTAAAAGTGAGGTACTTGACGATGACTTACGTGAATATTATACTATCATAAAACCAGGCTCTTATTTTGTAGGGAAAAGATTAGTTATCATATTTAAATTCCCAATAGTTTCTCCAAGTAGTTTTGATTTTTACAAATTATCCATTGTCCCGAACAAACTTAACCAAACCTTTATTCCTTCATATCCTTTCCTGGCAACCGACGGGAAAGCTTTCATGTACATGGAGGCTGAATGCCCGAAGTTCAATCGACATCATCTCTGCGAAGAAAGCATCAACCACCAGCCCAAAGAACATCCTGACTGTATCCAGAATCTCATCATTCATCAATACCTGGACACGACATGCCAGCCAACTAAAATCACACTCATGAAGGAAGCCATGGAGCAGTTAGATGACCAACACTATACCCTTATCTTTCCTCGACCGACTAGAACAAAATTACAATGCGGACGTCAAGAATTCATCACTCTATACGGAAGTTATCTCGCCACTATCCCACACAAATGTTCTCTTCACACCAACGAGTTCTTCATCATTAACATAAATGACCAAGTAAAGGGACAGCCGCTGAAGATAATGGAAATACCAAGAAACTTCACCATCGAGGAAAACCCCAGCATCCCTCATCTCAAATTAACTACAACCAATCTCAATGGCCTTCACCACTTAGAGGACAAGATTCTACTTCAGCACCCATTAGATTTAAAACCAACAGATGGTACATTTTATCACACGACTCTACCACTCTACATGTCACTATTCGGTGCAGCTGTACTTGTTATCATCATCGTAATACGACGTCATAGAAAACGTTCCAAGCTAATTACGATTGAGAAGCCATCAAACGAGATAAGACATACTTCGGAGCACACATACGCCGTTCCTGACAGATCTACACCCCGGGAGGCTGCTCCAGCAACATTCTCGCTCAACGTACTCAAATAGTTGCTGCTCTGAGGATGGAGGTGTTACATACAAACTATGCACCTAATCTGCAGCGGTGGCTCGCGTTGCAACATGCATTGTGTCGGTCGACTGCAGAGTCAGCAATGACGTCTTTCCCTCAACGTGCCTCAACTGCGTTCCGGTCACGTCATTCTATACTTGGTAATCACATCGACCGAGTGTAGATTCCTTAGTTATAAATTACGATCATTGTAATATCTTTCCTTAATAAATTAGTTTAAAAGTTTTTGGTTTTTTTTAAAACCGTCGTCTGTGGCTTCCGTAATTCGCGTATAATAACAGAGGGATCAATACAAAGTAATCGCGGATCCAATAAGGCCGCCAAAACAACAGGGGTCCGGCCGGCAGCGCAACATGGCGGCATGCAAATAGCCGGCCATTATCGCACCTGCCGGCGGCCCGGGTCAACAAGATTACGGGAACTGAATGGCTAATTAGGGAAAAGAAGCTGCCTCAGCCGCCTCACTACAGCCTCTACCTGCCGCGTTGGCTCTCCGCGACACTGCACAGCCGTGCCTCAAGCCTCTCGCACCACTTGGTCACTGTCACTAGTCACTTTATTTATATATTTATTTCAAAATATCCGTAAACTGACTTGTTCAAATTCCGGGTCAAACTCTCCCGTCGATAGAGATTCTCCTTTACGACCCCGATAAACAAACTCCGAGGACAGCCGAGTACGGAAGCGTAAACTAATCAAGATAGAGAAGCGGTGACCGTTCCTGTGACCACATGGCGGATAACGCGGTTAGCGAGGCGCATGTGACGGTGGCCGAGTGACGCGGCGCGACGGTAGCGGTGCCTTCATCGAACGTTATCTAAACTAGGGTATCGAACACTAGGGTTAGTACAAAAACTATAAACTTCATTTGTTTTTCTTCATACCACTCGGGGAATTTATGGCGTCTTTTTAATAGGGTACCTACCCTGGAGAAAATATACCTACTTCTGGATAGTTCACAAAAAATTTGATCAAAACCTTGCTCCTTTCCAATCCAATTACAATAATAGTCATCTAGCGTCCATAATATAACTCCGCTCAGCAATGCTGTGTGAATTCTCCAGCATATTTTTTTTTATGAATTAAAATCAACTGATTTGATTATTGCTTGATTTTTAATGGCATGGAATAAAACTATGATGCTAACGTTTTTTTCCAGTTATTTTATACAAACACATCACTAAATAATAGCATTTTGATACCGAAAAGGAAACCACTTTATCATTGACCAATTAATTAATGAATGACTTTAATAGTCAGTAAAATGTGTATATTTACGATGGGCTCCGTTAATTTTATGTTATCTGTTTAATAGTGCAGCCTCCGGCGACGCCGCACTATCGGCCTCCACACCGCGCCGCCGCGCGGCCGCGCCACCGCACTGCGCCCGCACGCTGCTACACCATCATATCTGTACTGTTATCATAATTTCGCCGTTTTATTGTCACCCACCATACATCTATACTTAGGGGCTTGATAACTTTTGGGTAATAACTATTATTTTTATTGTACAATTGTCTGGTAATTTCATAGATGCACATCAGGGTTTAAATTCCACCCTGATACTCGTAAAAAACATAATGGTGTTGTTTGAGCCCGAACAATTACTTTAATGGTAATGAATACAAGTACTCTCCTAAATGAGCATGTCTGTTTGGCGAGTCCAGAGGCGCTGAGACACCTAATCGAGTAGAGTACCCACAGGCTGAGGGGACGCGTGCTGGAGCGAGCAGCAATCTGTGCTGTACGTCATCCCGGCGACAAGCGGCAGGGGCCCGGCTTACGGCGGGACGTCTTGACGTGCGACATTACGCGTATTGCGGCGGCCGAGGGCAGGGCTTAAGGCAGCACTGTTCACGCGACCTACAGATGAAACTCCTGCACTATTTAATCACCTATTACTTTATAATAAGTATAATGTATTTCAGGATTTAGAACCCATAACACTAGCTTAGCTGTGCTTAAGTTGGGTCTAGATGATCATGTGTGAATTGTCTAGCATTATTATGATTATAGAGTTTTAAAATTCCTCAAATATGTATTGACTTTTATGACCACTTTTGTGCCCCTTACACACCGCACCGGCAACTTTAGAGGAAAAGGAATCTTTTATCGGGTGCAGGAGATTATAAAACGGAGATTTTATCAAAACTGACTCAAAACTATCAAAAATACAGTTTCTACCAACATTATTTTTGGATCAATAAAAATATTAGCTCTGATTTGGTGTTTGAGGTGTCTGCCGACTTACTACTATTCTGGTGAAATAAAAGCAGAATATCGTTCGAGTTTCAATTGTACTGTACGGACGTGCTGTTCCGTGGTTTGTAACTAACAATAAAACACGTGGGCGCACAGTTTACGAGGATGGGAAGGATTGTGCCAGCGCTGATTGCTCTTTATGGATATTCGGCGACCTCATCCGAATTAGCCCCGTTCCAAATGAGTTCTGACTCATATTGTACGAAATAAGAAGAAGTAAAAGTTTTAAGGGTTATATTGAACGTTAGAAACCATTTGTAAACGTTAAATCTAGTTGATATGTAGAATGCAGAGCCTAGCGGCCGCCGGGCAGGCTCCGCGGACGAGAGCACCGGTCGCACAGCGCGGCTCACAGCGCCCTTGTATTCTTTACTGAAGGAGGCGCGTCGTAAATCTGTGCGGCGTCAACTCTCGCCTCTTATCTCCAACATTACGGAACTCTTCGACTCCTGGAGACAAAGTGTCCGCTTCTGCCGCGGGTCACTGACACCATTCGCTAATTAATGTCTCCGCCGCAGCTGTGGCCGCCGCGGTTACGATACAACCTATCAATCTTAATATTAATTTTGTTTGCAATGATTTTGATATTTTTGATATATAATAATGAGGTGGTTGTGAAAAGGTGAATAGGAAAGGAGACGGTGTCTAATGGCTAACCTTTTTGATAGATAAACGGAACTTCCGTGCCACCACCGATGGAGTATCCCTCTCGCTCCCTGAAAGAAGAGGACTACGAGTTGGACGCGCAGTGTGTATGAGATCAGCACAGATATTGGTCTCTGATAAACAAACGCAATCTCTATTCGCAAAGCCATATAGACAGACATGCTCCATCTCCCGTGGCACGGACATGGATATTGAACCCTGGGCGCTGGACTCAAGGTTCAACATCCGTGTCCGCAAGTCTCCAGCGATAGTCAACCCGCTCTGTAAGCGCGCGGTAATCGAATGAGCGCCGAACCACTAATGGAGGTATGCATAATAGGTGCAAAACTAACCAATGTTCGACTTAACGTCTAGAACAGAAACTCCTTTGCTTTGTTTATAATTTTAGATGATGATGATGCACACGCACGCGAACGCAGAATGTGATGAACACTCTCTACAGTCCGTAGCCTTTATGCTACGACGTAGATGAGGAGCTACGACGTAGCCAAAAGCTATGCTACGTAGCTCACTCGTAGCACTGCTACGCGCAGTCCTTCTAAGGGGTAAAATCTTGAAGTTTTCCTGTCGATTACGTAGCACATACTCTGCTACGCGGCCTGGCTGCAGTTTCAGTTCTACGGCCGCCACAGTGGGCACTGGCGCGCCTCTCGATACATTCTGCTGCAGTTTAATGGAAACGTCGGTAATGGACGCGGACGCATGTCTGCCCCGCACTCATGAAGCTAGCGACGGATTTTGGTAACCATTACCTGAACATGGTTGGTATCACCACTTACCCATACTTTACTTATGACATTTAATATAATATCGGTATACATTCACACAAGACAGACTCATAACAGACAACAGACTCACAAAAATTGAGATGCATGCTTTTCAGTTCATATTCGGGGGTTCATGCTATAATATAAAGCCAAATAGAAGGTGATGACTTCATGAACGATTTCATGATTTTTTGCAGTTTGATAGAGAAATAATAACGACACTAAATCTCCAGGTTTGTCATCATCTTACTGCCATGTTGATGTTTCCGACTATGGAGGGTAGACGTGGTTAGGTACAAGCTGTGCTTATTCTGTTGGTCACCAGGATCCTATGACTGCGTTATACAACGTCCTTGCCAGGAGCATCAATCAACTTTATATCTATTACATACTTGTATAATAAATCAAATCACAGATTTTGTAATTCACACTATGAATAAAATGGTAAATAAAAAAAACAACTTCCTACTTCAGAATCTTTGTGTCAATACGAAGGAGCTTTACCGCGAGATCTCAACTCAGTTCACTTGAAGTCAAAGTCAAAATGCTTTATTTCCTTATGACCTTACAGGACACTTGGACACGTCATAACATACACGTCTTGAACATACAGGTTTTAGTTAATTCAATATTGTTGGTTCCTTATTACTCAAAGCTCAAAGGTTTTTTTTTTCTGTAGACAAAATGCAATAGCAAGTCTATCATGTTGTCTGCCAACTCAAGAATCTACTTCCCGTGTATGCAATGATCTTAGATGCTGAATGCTGACCCGAGCCCGGGCACCACTCACTCGGCGCACTCGTGGGCACTGCGACGCGGTCCGCGGTGACAAACAACATTCGCGGAGGTCCTTGCGCCGTCATTGCCCTCAATATAAATACTTCGGTTTAGGTTCCTGTACCCTCCTTACATAATTTTAGTACACTTCAATGTTGGAAGTCTTTTTATTTTATATAATATTTTCATAAACGAGACATAAACCATGGTCCAGAGTAATCTGTCTAGGAGGCTTAGGAGTTAAGCTGTAGATAAGTATGAGTAAGACCTTATTCGTATCGTGCACTCGGGAAACTTTTAGTCTAAACATGAAGTATTTATTATAACCTTGTCAATATTAAAATAATTGTGTGTATGTTTAGTAGCAAATAAATGAGATTATGTCTATGTCTAAGTAAATCAGTGCGCTTCCTTCAAATAATTGTTGATGATAGGAAAAAATCTATTAAAGGAAAATGATCTCCCTGTAATGAGCAACGAATTTGAAAATGTCCTCATCAAAATGAAAGGCAACGCGGCCCAAGATCAAAGTGATAATAACATTTCAACGTTTTATAAAATGATTGGTACCTATCTACTTTTCATTTCCTTTTTAATGGAGATTCAATAATGCGATAAAACTCGAAAAAGTTGCATAAAATATTTTATTTTAATTGATTGAATCTTCTGTGTGATATTATTGACTTATCTCGACATTATTATTATGCAACACAAAATCTCATCACCACAAGTTGTGGTGGTTAGAACATACTTGAACATACAAATAATTAGGGAGAGACTAGAGTTTAGATAGATAACTAGAGTCTAGTTTAATCTAGGATACCTCAGAAAAACAAGTTGTTTAAAATTAAAACTAGGCAGAGAAAGAGCACAGCACGAAGCTCAGGCACTTTGTAAATTATAAACTAAAAAGAGGAAAGGACCGCGGATAAACCACTGCGGTACATGCATTGTACTACTGACCCCAAAGACCGTTTCCCGTTGGTCATTTGCGTAATACGAAAGAAGATCCAAAGAAATGTCATTTATTCCATAGCGATGTGGCTTCTTGATTAATGTCTCATGGTGTACACAGTCGAATGCTGTTGAAAAGTCGCAAAAACGCCTAAAGAATCTTGCGTCTTCTCTCAAGCATCACAATACGCGCTACAACTCTACATAAACCGACGTTAAAGTTGACCTGCCTCGAGTAAACTTAAATTGCTTACAATGTTGTAAGTCATTGCCATTAAACACTGTTAATAATGATCATCGTTAATGACATGTAATCTATAATTATTCTATCTTTTTTTTCACCAACATAAATATAGTGTTACATGGAAAAACCATAGTAATAAAAACACGAATTAAACCACAGTTATTTGCAAAGGAGTGCTATTAGGAGTCAGCCGAGTAACTATCGACATATTTGACAACGATGACAACAATTGTATTAACTTAATTTGTAGGTGTTAGTGTGATTTGCTACTCTACCTAGGTACTGAAACAGTTATGAAGTTAGGTAGAACTTCATTGTAAGTTAGATATACTGTCTACTGTATCTAATGTTAATATCCTATAGATATCCTATCTACTGTTAATACAATAAAGTTTATTTATCCTGAAAAGGTTAAAAAACATGTGATATGTAGGAATTGGGTAAGTAGTAATAAAGAGTTCGCATTGAAATCCCTTGGAATGAAGCAGCTCGGGTCGGGACAGTCGCATAGTCTAGGGTGTCTGTGGCGGGGGGCGGGGAGCATTTGTATGCGGAATGGAAGATCGAATTTGGTATTTATTCGTGGGGTCGTTAACAGCACCTTCCGTTTGTTTATACAGAAAACAAAACCCTTTGCCGCCCGCGGGCACGGGCCTGCAGGAGCTCGTTTACTTACGTAGCTGCTGCGCCTCACACCTCTGTTTACTTGTGCCGCTGCGACTTTGCAATTTTAAACAACATTTTAATAACTTGGGTGAAGTAATTAAACATGTAAAAGAAATGATCTTTTTGCATGTACCCTACTTGCACATAACTTGTAACTTAGAATTATTGCTATTTTTATTCCTAACAAAGTAGATTTGTATCATAAAACTTGAAAGCTAGAATTAGTTTAAAACCGAAGCTTTAGAACGAATTAGCAGTTTTGTATACGGCATGGCTGCATACCAGCATTTTGTTTGGTAAAACTGCATACTTTTTTTGCGGTGCTTTAAAAGAAGTCATTCATTATGCACTTACAATAGTTGCAAACAATTCGTCCTGAACTGAAGTGAACCAAACGTCAAGTGTTGTTCGCATTTGGGTACAGCACAGGTAGGTCGATGCGAGGTTACAAAAGGCACGAGTCAGATTCTGTGCTCCTAGTTACTGAGATAAGCTATTCACATGTTCCTGTGTGAAGCACAAATCTGCAGTCCTAGTCGCACGGCGCTTGTCATCTATACTTATAATAAAACTGTAACAGGTCCAATTCTGTACATTGAAGATATTTTAAAAATTTTTTTTGGAGGGCACTCTATTATCGATACTCAAGCCAAAACTGTATTTTTTCATTTTTTTTTTTCACATTTTCATTCATGTCTGTCTGTCTGTCTGTCTGTCTGTCTGTCTGTCTGTCTGTCTGTCTGTATCGTAAACGCGCATCACGCCGAAACTACTTGATGGATTGAAATGAAACTCGGCATAATTATAGGTCATACTACGAGGAAGGACATAGGATACTTTTTATCCCGGAATTCAGTAAGGTTCTCATGGGAGAGGTTATGAAAGTAAAATTCCTTTACCGCGCATCACGCCGAAACTGCTGAATGAGTTGGAATGAAACTCGGGACGATTTGAGTTCATACTACAAGGAAGGACATGGGATACTTTTTATCCCGGAATTCAGTAAGGTTCCCCTGGGAGAGAGGGTGAAAGAAGAATTCTTTAACCACGCATCACGACGGAAGTGAATGAATTCGAAGGGAACTCGGGACGATTGGACATGGGATACATTTTATCCCGGAATTCAGTTTGGTTCCCCTGGGCTATACGGGGTTTCAAAAATTTCGCACAGCATCTGAACGACGCGTGTGTACGCGTCGTTGAGATACTGTGAGAAATTTTTGAAAACCCGTATAGCCCAGGGGAACCAAACTGAATTGAACTAATAAACGCGAAAGTTTGTAAGTATGAATGGTTAGATTGATAGATGGATGGAAGTTTGTTACTCTTTCACGCAAAAACTGCTGAACGGATCTGAATGAAATTTGGCACAGAGATAGATTATAAGCTGGAATAACACATATGCTTTAACAATAACACATAATTTATCCCGAAAATCCCACGGGAAAGGGAATTACGCAAGTAAAATCGCGAGTACTCCAAATACTAATCATGCGCCGACGAAGTCGCGGGCACCAGCTAGTCTACAATATTTACATTTTAAAAGTGCCACAACGAAGGTTGAGCTTTTTAAGCATGTCGCAACCGTCCTGAGATCGGGAAATAAAACCGAACAGCAGACGCGCGCTCGAGAATGGGAACAGAAAACATAAATCGAGATTTGTTTGCTTATTCACTAGCAGGAGCAATACTCTCGTATTGTGTTGTGTTACGACGTGTGCTGTGCACCAAATGGTGCTTAGACCCTTCGAATCAGTATCGAAGGACCCGTATTATAGGTTCGTAGATTTTGAGAGCTTCAACAGTTATAAACGCAGTGTGATTGGTAAGTTCGTCAGTTAGCAGTGACCAGGCGCCGGTTCAGCAGGCAGCGAGTGAAATGATATCAGTGAAGTGTGTTGTGAAAATGTGGAGCATCCCGAGCTGCACGCGGTGTCAAGATCACGTCGCAGCGTCGCGCCGCGGGGCGGGGGCGCGGGGCGGGGCGGGGAGCGCGGGGGGAGGTCACCCACCCCTCTGCCGCTACCCACCACGCATGTTCCAATTATAATTGCTTAAGGGATGTCTATTGTCGATTATCCTTCCTGTACCTACAAGCTCGCAAACATTCTATTCATCCGATTTAAAGTTTCGATTCTCGAGAAACCGTTTAGCGGGTAATGCGTCTCATACGCGAGCTGTCGAGAACCGTTCCGGCGAGGATTTTCATCTCGCCCTTTCAATAAAAGAAAGAAAGGCATCTTTCAGGGAGTGCACTCGAGCTTTCACGTATCAGTTGGAATAAGTGACAGGGTTAAGCGCGATATCAGCGGGAGCGGCGCGCGCGGATAACTCGATATCTGGTGGCGGGCGGGGGGCGGCGCGCGCAGGGGGCGGGGGGCGGGGGGCGGCGGGGGCGCGGGGCGCTCGCCGGCGGAGGGAGTGCGGCAGTCGCCGAGAGCGAAGGCAGCGCGCGCCCACCGACCGATAGGAGCGCTCTCCTCCCGACCGCGACGTGACGGGACGCGACGCGACGAGTCGCGCTCTGTGCTGACGCAGGTAGCCCTCGCTGCCGTCCTGTCTTTACTACCCAAAACCTCCTCGAGCCGCGCGTTCTAGCCTCGACTTCAATTTGCTCTTTATTGTTTTGAGTGTTTATTGTTTTCGTCAAAATGTGCTGTCAGCTCGGTAGGAGCCATTTCCGATATC
This sequence comes from Eupithecia centaureata, assembly GCA_944547425.1. Classification (NCBI taxonomy): domain Eukaryota; kingdom Metazoa; phylum Arthropoda; class Insecta; order Lepidoptera; family Geometridae; genus Eupithecia; species Eupithecia centaureata. Next base: position 342,655 of record OX155676.1, on the reverse strand, counting down.
GCCCTCAACTGTGCAAAGTGTGAACCGCGGCGAGCGACCGCGGGCTGCATCGCGGACTAAGGTCGGCTTCTACTGCTCTTCTTCTGGCTCGTTTTAGATATCAGGTCTAGAAGTCACATAAAAGGCACACCTACCGGTATCACTACGCATCGGGAATATGATAAGAACTTATTGATACTAACGAAGCGGAGACCGAATCTTCAGTTGTTGAAGGCATTTTGAGAATCGATATCAAGACCTTCCCTTGAGACAGTCTTTTCAAAAACATTGATTGCTTGAGGACATTTCACAGAGTTGTAAGGCTTCGGTAGTGTCAACGTTTCATGTGTATTTATGAGCCTTTTAAACTGATCCTGAATGAATTGATTTTGATTTTTGATATGTGGTACATATTTCTGAAAAATAAAATCAAAAAATTAAGAAACTGCCAAATGCTTCTTCACATCTCACAGGCAGGAAACCAATTCCATACATTTAATATTGGCATAATCTGTTCGAGAAGTGGGATCTAATCGGCTTGGGGATTGAAAGGCAAACAAGGGATAGAATCTCCCGAGCCAGTTCGCCCGCGCTCCGTCTCCTCGAATTATGCGTAATTTGACCTAAAAGTGGTGCAGAGCGCATTACCATATCCGCTCTAAACATTCCGGATTCGAGAACCGTTTCGTTTCAACCTTCGACCCGAGCCGTGTGCTCGTCCGGTACCTACTAGTATGTGAACGTACCTACGTATCTACCTACCTGGACTTGATAAGACAGAATGATCCTTTCCCTAATTTATAAATCACTTTCCACTGTGATTTTTCATCTTTTACAGGGACAATTTATCTTCTCTCCTTTTTATAAGAACTTAATTCAAAAAACATTTTTGAAATCTCAATTCTCTTTTTTTTTTCGTTTTCTCTAAGTCACGTGGAACAGATGAAGCCGCGGATCAGCCGATAGTCTTTCAGGGAACAACACCACACCTCAACCACATACAGTTGTTTTTAGAACAATGACTTCCTGAACAATACTAAAAGGACTGACACATAAACTGTACGTTTTTGATGAGTAGGTAGTAGTAGTAGGACCTCACAATATCATGAACTTGCGTTATCAGTGTTATCACTATCACTACAAAATATAAAACATAGTCGCTTTCTCTCTCTATGTCCCTCTGTCTGTATGCTTAAATCTTTAAAACTACGCAACGAATTTTGATGCGGTTTTTTAATAGATAGAGTGAATCAAGAGGAAGGTTTATACGTATAATAAAACCGTGCGAAGCCGGGGTGGATCGCTAGTTATAGAGTTAAGTTAACTGAAACCTACTCTGAACATTTATATATTTTTTTTCAAATCTTAGTTATATTTTATCTGTGAAATGCTTTGCTCCTAATCAGTACTTCTCCCTACTGTTGTAAATGCGAAAGTAACTCTGTCTGTCTGTCTGTTACTCTTTCACGTCTAAACTACTGAACCGATTCAAATGAAATTTGGTACAGAGATAGTCTAGAGCCTGAGAAAGGACATAGGCTCCTTTTTAATACGAAAATAGGGTTGTAAAGTCTTCAAGTAGGGGAAATTTGTATGGAAGGTTCGTCGTTTTGAAGCGAGAAAGCTTGGAACAATTTTTTTAGACTTTTTGTTTAGATATAAATAAATATGACAAAGTTTGTAAGATCCCTTAAGAATGGTAAAATTAAAATAGGAGAAGTGACTGCCCAACCATTCCAAGCGGATGAAGTCACGGGCACAGCTAGTATATGATAAGGAAGAGCTTTATCTCATTTAGTATTAGTATAGTATTCATAATTAAAGGAGGTCTCGAACACCGCCCATTGTAAGTTGTAAGTTATGAGAATGATAATACACATTTTGCATTTAGTAAGTCTTTGCTCAGTACGTGCTAGAGGCACAGTTCCTTTACATAATTACATATACCTATTGCAAGTCATTACAATAACTATTAGCTGCAGTCCCACGGGCGAGGCGATCACTGGTAGGGAACAAGCGACTAAGGCGGCTGGTGGGACTAGCATCAGTCTCCACTCGCGGACACCAATTACGATCGACTTGTTCTCGCAATTACGTGCTCGCCTGCGACCCCGCGCCCCGCCCCGCCCCGCCCCGCCCCGCCCCGCCGCGCGCATACCGTCCGCGTTCACACGCCGCGGCCGGTATGCGCACGATTCCCGCTCCGAGCCGGTTTCTCGCTGAGAATCTTCTCTAGCACTCGTTCAACTACGACTATATCCTACTAATGTTATAAACGCGAAAGTTTGTAAGTATGATGGATGGATGTTTGTTACTCTTTCACACAAAAACTACTGAACGTATATGATGAAGGATGAATTTGAAACACAGATAGATTATAGTCTGGAATAACACAAAGGCTATATTTTATCCCGGAATTCCCACGGGTACGGGAACTACGCGGGTGAAACCGCGAGGCACTGCTAGTATTCAATATTCGGACATTTGTTGTTCAAGCAATACTTGAGTCGCTAGAGCTAGTAGCTTTTGCTGAGATTGTAGTTCAAACACTGTGTATTCTCACTTGCTTGACTTGTCTAAGTGCTCATTTTGTAAGCCTTAAGAAATAAAGACATTGATTTACTGATTTACCTCATTCAAATGCTGGGACACGGAACATAAGGACACAGAACACCCCGAATAGGGACACAAAACGTGTTCACATCATGCAGACTTATTTCATATCAGACCGCGTGCGAATGTAGAGAGATTCTTAGGAATCACCTTATAAGAAAGCTTAGGCTATGGAAAGGGACTCAGTTCTGCAGCGTATACCTACTTACAAAAAATCGTTCAAATAACAGACGTGGATACTTCTAGCCTTGTTTATATCTACTACTGCCATAGTACTGTAAACACCGTATTTGTGCTGCAAGAGGGCAATCTTTAAAATTATAAATTCAAAGAAAGAAACATAATGACAGTACTATGTAAATTTATTTATGATAACTTGTTGTATACTCATATCAATATTAATCGGTTTCTTAACAATAGCAACTGTATACATTCTATAAATATTTCAAATAAGAACAAACTCGTTTTGCCCACAACTATGTTAAAACTTATATTAGTGTATCTTCCATATGGCAACATAAACGCTTCTTTAAAATAGTTCAATGGAAGTATAGGTACGCTTCCACAACTAGTGATTTGTAAAAAAAATCTGGAAATAAATTCAAACATATCGTCAAAACTATGTGAGAAGGCATACGTACAACAAAACATAGCTAGAGGTTACAAAACTTGGGACTTCAAAAACTAACAACCTGACAACGTAAACGTTTCTTCTTTACTTGTCCTTTCAAAATATTGAATTGAATAAAAAGTGAAAGTGATAAATTTATTTTCTGGGTTTACTTGTGTATTAACATTTCTGCTGTGTTTGATAGTCCTGAATTTAACTTTGAATGACTTTCACCACACCGCTGTAAAGTTCCTTGCACTTGATCTTTTCTCATGGGTTACCTACCTACCTCTACCTCCATACATGATTGGTCACGATTCGTTCTACGTGTCACAGTTTTGTGGAGTCATCGGTAGGTGTGTCGCGGCAAGCGTGGTGTCCAGCGCCACTCGCGGTGTCCATCACGGTCACGTGTGTCGGGGCGCGGTGTGTGCGCGCCCTAATGTCCGCTAATGCGCTGGCCAGAGGACAATTTCCGGGCTCGCCCCTCGCCCACGAGGAGGACATTCAGCTAACTCGGTCAATATCGGGCTCGTTCTTGATGTGTTAATGACGTTTGTTGGACCAACGAACAAACCCTGCCTTTTATTTCAGGACTAATCATTACTCTAAATCATTTTTGTAGCACGGACATTCAGTCTCAAGCACTGTTCAAAATACTTGTCTGTCAAGTGAGAGTGGGCCGTCGAAATATGACTTTCTTACGCGGTAACAAAGGAGTACTCTGCAAAGCTTCTTTGCAGCACCAAACGGTCCGTACAGGGGCCGTTGGTGCTGCACCTGCTGCAGCGCCCGGAGGCTCCTCTGATGGGCTGATGATCGGCAACAGCCAGCCGTATAGAGGCGGGGACCTCGGGCTTGTGTTTCTTCGCGACTGTGAAGCTTGGTAACGACGGCGACGAAGGGTTGCTCATTCTTGATGTATTTTGTCGGTTGATATGAGTTGGTGAAAACATATCCTGGTAGAGCTGTCGCCTAAAATCTTTCGGTTAAGGTATAGTTTGTCAAGGCATGTGTTTGGGTTTTGCTGTAGGTCTTTGTATAAGATAAAAGTATTCACTACTGTGCAGTAAAGTGAAAAAACTTTTTAGACTTCCGATCAATAGCATAAGTTCCTTTTAGCTGAGCAAACTTGTCCACGAAGTTCATGTTATCCATAGAAGTAGGAATTATTATTATTCCTACTTCTGTGATGTTATTATTAAAGTTTTTTACAACACTTCAACAGCTTCTCCATTTCTTTCTCTTTCGCTGTTTGCATTGAGAAGCAAGGCATAAAATATGAGCAGGTATATGGTATGTCGTGGCGAAATCAGCGCATAAAATGGAGTACACCTTTTAACTAGATGTATGGCTACTTTGCACTATGTTGTTGAAGTGCCATGCACTGACTTTTCATTATTTTTGTTATTATCTTCACCATTATGATATCCAACTCTATGAATGATCAAACAGCTGCCAACGACAGTGCAAGCTCTCTGTGCAGGTTAATTCAAAGTAGGTACCGCTGTTATCATAAACAAACGTTTCCAAACAAGTGCTCAAAGTCCTAAGATCGTTAAATGTTATTCCCAAGAGGAGAGGAGTGCACTCTGTTTGAAATCCGGATTAAGAGTTTAACAAAGGAATCCGAGATCAAACGGCACGGCTTCGCAGTAACCAAACGATGATTACATCCGACGGCCGTTGATTTGTAGCCGACCGCCCGCCCCGCCCCGCCCCGCCGCCCGCGCCGCCCCGCCCCGCTCGCTCGTGCACTCCGTCCCTCGGCACCGCGGCGTGGCGCTGCTCATAACGCGCGCTTGCTACTGATACGATCGTGATTTACAAGCTATGGACATATCCCTACTCTACCATTTTCACTGTATAAGCTTTACAAGTCTAGTACAAAGTCAAACTGTTTTCATTTGAGAATAGTATTACCCCGCGACTTCGTCCGCCTAGAATTACCTTTATTATAGTATATTTTACAAAAATATTCCTTAATCCTAAAAGTAACCAATCAAATTGAAGTCGCTGATAATAATATGTAACTTATTCAAGATTAGATTAGCCTATGTGCTATCTACGTGCCAAAAATTTAAATAAGTAGTAACAGTGATACGATACAAACATTTACGCGGCCTTTCACATTATATTAGTAGGATAGTGATAAAGGTAGATGTAGTCTTTAGATAGTCTATGTACCCCCTAAATCAAAGTAAAGAAGCAGTGAAGTTTTACTTTTTACGTTTAGGCAACGTTTAGTTTGCAGCCGACACGGCCGCGCGGCCGAACACGACGAAACACGAGGAAACAAACGCCGCAGGAGGCACCGCCGCCGGAGTTGACTGGACCCAAAATAAACGGCCGCAAAACAATACAAAAGGCCTTGGCTTTTTATTCAGGCGTTTTTTCAGTGCTCTGGGCCTTTTCACCACTTTAACGGTTAATTTGTCATTAGCCCGGCTCTGTCAGCGCCGCGCTCGTCGCCGGGACAAAAACAAAGCGGCCGAGACACTCGTGCGCGATCACTCGTTCTCGCACACGCGTCGACGCTGTACTCATTATTGTGAAAGAATTAGGATTTCCCTAAAAGGTAGCTTTATTAATGACTGCAGATTATATTATCTTTCTGGAAAACGTTCTCGGAAATAACTGTCGAACAATCATTATCTAAAAGATTTCGAGCTCAAGTTGTAAAAAGTTTTCGGTCACTAAACGGTACCTGCACTTGAGTATCAGTGTGCTGTGCACTCGGCGGGATCAAAACAAAAGCTCGTCTGCTTCGCGAGCCGCACGCCGAGCCAGCCGAGCTCTAATGATGAGCTTATGCTTTTAATTGCATTATCAAATAACGTTTCGATAGGGATCTTTGTCGGCAATTAGCATACCGAACCGTATCTTCAGAAATATAGAGACGGAACGGTTATTAAATTTTCATAGGTAAACTATTACACGGTCACGGAATCTGTAATCGGAAATAGTTATTGTTCGTTTGTTCTAAATCAGTAAAGCAAACAAAGTTTCGAGAAATCTATTTTATTGTCTCTTATAGATACTGATCTCAAAAAGCTTTATAATGCTGATACATTGTCATCTAAAAGCACATTACGGGAAACAAGCGTGACTCCTCTAAGCGTGACTCTATTTCCCATTTGTTTTTCGAAACTATCGGAGACAATTATGTAAGTGTGATTGATTCAATCAAACGGCTCGCTATTGATCTTAAGCCGCTGACAATGTGTGAATGATTGATTGAATAGGCACCTATCTGTAGGCTTGCGTGTATCGCGTCGGATCCACATTCCGCCGGGAACAAAGGACGGATCGGACTCGCACGCGATACAGCGGCTCCCACGATACAGCGGACGAGTTCACAAATCATAGCTCATACTATGCTATAGGACTTGAGGACGAGTTTACAACTAGACATAGCAATTTATTCATTAATAGTAGCGGCCCGCGGCTTCGCCCGCGTGGAAATTTATTGGAATATTTAGAACAACAGATATCGAAGACTGATTACTCGTATTATTCTGATATTTGTTTGTTCGAATCACATTATTTTTATTTTTATTTCTTAGGGATAACAAACAATTACACTTAAATATTAACTATAAGAGATCTTAAATAAACTTAATTCTAAAAGTGTAACCAGCCCCGTTATCCATATTATTATTATATTATAATTAAATGAATGTGTTTCATAATTTACATTTATAGGTTTATTTTTACCATGTTTTGAGTGAATGTGCAAACCAGGAATAATTGTTCATACAAATTTTAGGGATAACTTGAATTAAAATAAAAAATGCGTATTAATTTTTTTAGTATTTATACCGAGTTTCGAGTGAATCTAACCAAGGAATCATAAGTTTCCATAGAAAAATTACCACCGTTTTCAATCCCCTCGAGAGGTGTTTTTTTTCAAAATTAATGTCTTAGTATGTGTTATTCTGGATCCTAAACTATCTACATTTCAAATTTCATGTACATAAATTAAGTAGTTACGCAATTGTTTCTTGCTGAAGAACAGAATGTGGCAACACATGGTGCTTTTGTTTGAAGTCTTGAATCATAAGGCATAAGGCAGCGCCTCTCGCACTCATGCCTGTGCACGCCCCGAGGCCGTCGTCATTGTACAACTACACATCATGGCAAACTTACAATCACTTGCAAGAAATAACAGCAATTACTAAAGTCAAGAGAGCAGACTGCGACATATGTCTCTTAAAGTATTTCCGTGAAATGTCGTGACAGTGGGCAGTCGTACGGACCAGCCCCGACCAGTCTGCGGGTTATGACGGAATCCTTTCAGTAAAGTAAGGAGTGCCCTCAGCGCACTTAGCTGTATTAGTGCATCGACAGGTCTCGTGTCCTAGGATTGTAGATGTAGAGGCGGCGCGACAATCAAACGAATGGAAAAACAAAAGACGATCCTTCTGATTGAGTTGAATTACATACACGTATTGAACATCGATGACAATGACCTGATCATTTTATATTTTCAGTTTTTTTCGTAATAAGCCGCCCGAAATGACACGCTCTAGGACTTAATAAAAATATACCGTTCTTTTAAAAATGAAATATACTAAACGTACTTCATTTAAAAACTGTGACCGTATTTCACAGGAGCTCAATTAGCTTGTAAACTGGCTTATCTGTGACCCATTAGAGTGCCTAGTTGAGGTAGCCGTTGGTCCCCGGGCAGCGCCGTGTCATGGCTTCGACATGAATATGTCACATAGGTCGGTGCACAGGGCGCTGCTCGCGGGATCAGCGGCTCCTCTGATCTCCGGAGCGAGCCGCGCGCGCGCGCTAGCTGTGGGACGCACATTGTTGCGCAATACTCATCTACTACATTTATCTCCACAAGATAATGAAAATTTAATTGCGTAGCATAAGTACAATGATTTTAATGAAATTAACGATTATAATTTTCAGTCGTTTTATTGCTTTGTTGTAGCTGCTGGCAGTATCTTGGTTCAAAGAAACCGGTTCAAAGCGTTTCTTATCTTTGATTTTTATACAACTAAACCAGACCAAATAGTAAATGTCTTGTTAGGATAGTAACTGGCACGCATTACAGTGAAAGGGTTCCTTCATTCGTATCAACAACAACCCAATAATAACCCGAGCCATCCTCAAGTGCGTGGTATGGACCACCCCCCCGACCCCCCCCCCCCCCGTCTCGTGGGTGCGCGCTGTCGAACGCTGCACGTCTGTGAGACGGCTCATTGACGTTCTTTCGGTGACACGGTCGTCACTCCAAACTTAACGCCAATTAAAATAGTTGAGTGAGTTTTTGTTGGCACAGCTGACGGACGGCATTCGGGACACGGATTCTTTGGGCTTTACCGAACGATTTTAGAGGAAGAGCTCATTTTTTATTTGTGCTTTAAGGCTGTTTCCTATTACGATGTCGTCCTATTACGATGCCAATTAAATCACATTGACTGTGATAGTTTCCATGGCAAAATTATATCAATAGATCTTACATCGATAAAACTCACTTCAACCCAATTTATCGGATAAATACATATAAATAATACTGGAACATTCGCACATCGTCATCTAGAAAAAATGTAGAGCTTTTTTTGTGTAGCGTCGTACCAGTGCGCAACCACCTCCCTCCCGGACTGAGTGGTAGTCAGGAGCCGGCGTTTATTAGTGGACACGAACTCGACTGGCGTCGTCGTCGGCGACAACAGTCGGCTAGCGTCGGCGACCGTCAGCTAGCGTCGGCGACCATCGGCTAGCGTCGGCAACAGTCCGCTAGCGTCGGCGACAGTCGGCAAGCGTCAGCGACAGTCGGCAAGCGTCGGCAACAGTCGGCTAGCGTCGGTGATAGTCGGCGAGAGTTGGGCGCCGCTAGCAGCTCACCATACGTTACGTACAATGTCTCATAATTGGTGCCATGTTTATGCAACTATGCACTGCGGAACCAATAACGAGAGTATTGTTTGTCCGAGCTCTGCTATATCAAGTCCGTGTGCTACCTGTGTCGGAAACATGTTCCGTTGTGACCGCGCGGCGGCAGAGGGAGGCGAGCGCGGTGCCTAGCTCGCTGTGCGCGGTCACATCAGCCCGGTGCGGTCCATGGGAGCGCGCCGCGCGCGGGCCATGGGAACGCGCCGGGCCCGCCGCCGCCCGCTCGCCGTACAAGCCTCGCTCCACGCGGTATATGGCACTACACGATCTCCACATTCCTACGTCTATGATTTACTTTCGAAACTGCTGCAAAAAGTATCGCAATAGTTTCTCTCGACTCGAGTGAGACAAATGTTTCATCGAAGCCAGTTCTTTTGTGTGAACTGACACCTACTAGTAGTACGCTCGCAGCGCAGCGAATGCTGCGAATGTGATTTTCATAAAAATCTTAAATCTTTAATGCAACCTATTCTGAAAAAGTACTGGCCAGTATTTGGCTCAGCTTTACTTGAGTTATCCAGTAGGTTAGTTAATAATGATAAACATTGTATTAAATGACTCGATCTGCCAAAACAGGCGCTTTCGAGAGAAATAATACACCATAACATGTGTTGGTTCTGTTAAACGAACGACTTTTATAGTCATGCATGGGTCCACGAAAGATTTGTATTGAAAAAAAGGTTTCGATCACAAAAGTAATTAAAACAAATCCAGAATTGTAACCACGCAAGTTGGTCCCCATGGGCTCCAAAATCATCCCCTTTCGGCTTAGTACCTACACAAAGCTGCGTCAGCTGCTGTAAATAAGACAGTGAGAAACTTCTGTAAGTAACTAAACTAAACGTAAATTGAATACTTAAGGTAGGGTGTGCGCAACTATTCATTTCAAGCTCAAAGGTCACAAAAATCAGTTATATACGCTATTTTTGTAAATATCTCTTTTCCCATGGGTTTTTTGCTATTTGTAATTACTATCAATATTGTAGAATACAAAATTGTCTACAAATTTTGTTTATATAATTTTCTTTATACGTGAGCCGAGGGCGGAGAACGCGCGGTCACATCACTTCAGGTCAACCGATGCATCTCCGGTCAAAAACGCGCCATATATAGTTGATTAGTTGCGCCCCACGGCTTCGCCCGCATGGAAATATCAGAAATTTATTGAACGCCTCCTAGGGGTAGTTTCGTCAAAATAAAAATATGCGTTTAATAATTTATTTTGTGGTTTATTTATACCGAGTTTTCAGTAAATTGAACCAAGGAAAAAATATTTTCCATACAAACTTTACCACCCTATTTAAATCTGTCAGAGGTTAAAATTTCCAAGTTTTAATAGCTTACGTCCTATTCTAGGTCTTAAGCTATCTACGTACCAAATTTCATCTAAATAACTTAAGTAGTTACGGAGATTACCTATAACAAACATTCAGACTTTCGCATTTATTATAATAATAAGATAAGCCAATAAGGTTTGAGTTCAATAAAAATTGACAAACATTTATAATTATTGATTATCGATAGTTCATCAACTATACAAGGCGCGTTTTTGACCGGAGACACCGGGTGACCTGAAGTGATGTGACCGCGCGCTCTCCGCCCTCTATCTCGAAAACGGTTCACCGTATAAAATTTTTTTCTTAACAAAATTTGTAGAGAATTTTGTATTTTACAATATTGATTATAAGTACAAATAGCAAAAAACCCATAGGAAATGAAATATTTACAAAAAAATAGATTTTTGTGACACTTGAACTTGAAATTTAATAGTTGCGCACACCCTACCATATGTAGGTTTTGAGACAACTTTTAGGGTGCCAATATACAAGTATTTACAGACTTACAGCTGGGTATCTCGAATTCCGAGGTGAACTTACTAAAATGACTGGACTATAATAAAAGGTCAGCGCTCGCTTCACTAACGTTTGTCTAAACATTCAGAGAGCTGTCAGGAGGCGCTAAATAAATAGTGTAGGCGCAGGTTCGCGTCAGAGACACGCTCTCAGGAGCCGAGCCATGCATGCGTGTGTAAATGTATGTGCGGCGCGGCTCCTCCGGGAACCTCTTCACATCGCGGCTCCCGAGGCCGCGGGAGCCTCCGGGCCGGCCTCGGAGCGCACACGGACAGGTCTACACATTGTGTCAGCGCTCTCCTTCGATACGCTTTTTGCAGGATCACTGCTTTGTGTAGTCGATCGCACGCTACACTGTGATCAATGTAATCCTAATTAAATATTTCATAAATCAAATCGCGTTATTCTATTTGGTGTATCGTAAATAAAAATAAGCGCGAGGGGTAACGAGTTTTGAAAACAAACATTTTAGAGAACAAAAGGTTAAAGGGTGTAGCCTCTCGTGTTTGTCGAGCACGGTGCGATGTTTGACGAAGTTAAAGGGAATATGCAGTATTTTATTATTAGATCATTCATTGCAATAACAGGGGAAAAAACAAATTCAAACTACAATCATGTTCGTGAGATAAAAACAGTGTCATATTGGCGCGTTCCTCATGATGAATCATGATGCTAAATACGTGACCATCACGAAAATAATAGATATATTTATATACATACTAGCGACCCGCCCCGGCTTCGCACGGTTTTATTATACGTATAAACCTTCAACTTGAACCACTCTATCTATTAAAAAAACGTATCAAAATCCGTTGCGTAGTTTTAAAGATTTAAGCATACAAAGGGACATAGCGATATAGGGACAGAGAAAGCTACTTTGTTTTTATACTATGTAGTGATATGGGTAAGGAGCAGATTTTCTGACCTTTGAAAATCACACGTTCAATCGTTGAGGGATTTTTTGAGACTCATTCCGGACGCATTCCATCAATGTGCGGTGTAAATGTTCAGTCACCCGCAAACGTTACAATTAGGAGACGGTACCAAAAGAAAATATCCTTAAGGGTACGCCTCTACTCTACAACCAAACTCAAAAAGAGTGTTGCAAAAAAATTTATAAGTATTTGGAATCTCAAGGCTATTTCTATCCTATGAGAACTGATTTATGAATTAGAAAGATGCCTCTGAGTTACACCAGATAGAACTACGTCTATTCCAAAGTTCAGTCCGATCCGTTAGTAGTTTTTGCGTGCAAGAGGAACAAACATCGATAAATTTTATTCATACATCTTTACAAAAATTTCGCATTCATAATATTAGTAAGGAGTAGTGCCGTTTAGTCAGCACCACCTGAACTACCCTCGCTTTTTAGTTTTTATCTATTATTTGAAAAGTTGTAAGGTTTTAAAAGATGTGGGTAATATTGTATAATCGGCGGACAACAAAAGTAATATCGATAAATCTAACAAATCAACTTGCAAAAAAATCCATTCAAAAGAATCCATCGCGGCATCTCAAAGGACCCTCGTCTTTCGAGTGAAATCTTTTATTCACACTTTGCACAGTTGATATTCGGGCACAATGCGGCGCGACCGCAGCGAGCGGCTCGGGCGTGCTCGAGCGGGCCGGCTTCAGGCGCTCTACCCTCGTCGAGTGACTCGACAAGCTTTTGACAAGTCGCGGCGCGGGCGCAAAAAACGACGAAAGCTCCGCAGTAGGGTGCGGCGGGGCGCCCCGGCCCGCGCGTCCCGGCGCGCGGCGCCCTCAGTCCCGCGCGCTCGCTCGCTCGGCCCGCGCGTGCTCCGCGTCTCCCCGTGCTCGAACCAGCGGGCGTTACGTACTCACAAGGTGTTCCTTTCAGAATCTCGATTCACAAGCCGACCGATACGATGAATACGAACGTCTAAGTGATTGTAGAGTGTGATGTTAAAACAAACAGTGAGAGCCAAATATGTGATGTCAACTGTAAGCGTGGAGTGTAGTGTATGAAGCGGAGTGCAGTGGTCGGCGCGCGAGATGACGATGAAGTCGCTGAAGTATCTGGAGCGCGAGGACATGATGGAGGGGTTCAGCCCCGTGCCGCCGCCGCTGCCGCGCCGCCAGCCCGTGCGCAACATCTACGCCGAGCCCTTCGTCGACCCGAGGTGAGTGCCCGCGCCCACCCGCCCCTTGTCGCCGGCCCTGGCCCCACACACAGGTCACAACTCAGCCCTACTCAACGGTCATAGCTCGAGACAGGACCTATGCTAGGTAGGTATGTCCTTACCAATAACATAACTTATCAAACATTATAGATTCAGTTTCAGAATTATAAGCAATAAGGCACTATTAGGTAGGTATTTAGATTAATGTGAATTCAACCAGAAATGTCCTTTGCAGAACACAGGCCTTCCCAAAACTCACGTAATATGTGTAATGATTGGTGTGGAATAACAACATGAAATGCTGACAAATATATTCTCCAAATGTGAAGTCTACAAATAAGTAGGATCAACTTAGTTTAGCTTCGTCAATATATTTTCACCGAAACATGATTTACCTATGTAGTACATCAGTCTGAACACTTATGAGATCCTACCGAGTCCAAAGCTAAACTGATTACTTTGTGTTTGGAATGATTATTAAATGAAGAAGTTATTGCTGGAGCAGGTTTAACTCACGCCTTATCGAGAATGATTGTGATTGACACAATGCCCCTTGATGTTGATTGCTACAACGTTGCAGGGCCGAGATACTACTACGCTACAGACAGGGCACACAGGTACCTTTCGGCACATCGTGGTTTCCCAACTAGCACGTTGGCGTTAAAATAACCTGTATATTATACTTATAACGGTTCCAATCGAGTATCTTAGTGTTAAAAATACCCGTAAGAATGGAGTTAGAGCATGCTCTAACTCACATATAACCACGAAAGAGGCCCACGATTTTGCAGGTAAAGGTGTTATAAAGCCTGTATAAGGGTGGTATAAGGGTGTTAAGTACCTGCACAAGAGTGTTTATTCATTCTCAGCTAATACCTTAACCGGTATAAATGTCTTGTAGATGAGTTGGTTAATACTATAGGTGTTAGAATCATTTCGGTTAAGAATGAAATATCACCTAACATTAATATGTTCAATCAAGACCTATTAAAAATACTTGTTTGACACTTAATCGCTTAGTAGTTAGTTAGAATATTCTCAAGCATAGGTATTTTGTATCTTACGACGGGAAGTGTATGAACTTTGTTACTTAATAAAATTATGTGACTATCAGTGAATGGCGTAACAGAATTGACAGAGGAGAATATACAAATACTAAGGAGTTAAAGTTTTAATTGTGAAGTGAACATAATCTGCCGCGGTAATTTTACTGTAAATGTATACCATGTTTCTCATCTCAATTTTAACGCGCCCTGGATTAAATTAAGATTTTAAATAAAAATTATGAAGAATAATAAAGAAATTTCAAATTTTTATTTTTTTCCTTATTAGCCAGTAGCATGTTAAATTAAGTGGTTTCAGTAGAATGACAGAAGTTACATAAATAATGAAGTATTTTGTTGTCAAATATTGAATAACCTATTCAATATATATAAGTTAATTGACCAAAACAATGGCGACCGAACATTATGAGCCGAGCTACCGAGCTTTATGTCTTTGTTAAGTGTTCTATTACACATTTCGAGATACAACATCTTTAGTCAAGAATGTTGTCAGTCTTTAGTACTCTTTACAGTCTTAAGTAACTACAATTACTATAGCCAAGACAATACTACCGGCTAAGCATAAAATGAACTTATACTCTTGACAAACTCTGTTTTAAAAGTAATGTCTGCACCTTATAATCAATATAACACCAAAATACTTATAAGGCACTTTACGGAAAAAACTAAACAACAATAAGTGTTAACGAGAGTCAGCGAGCACCGTTGTATAGATTTGGGTGTTATAAACAGGTTAAACCTATAACATCTTAAGTATACTTGTTGCAGTTAGCACTATTGTAACTCTAAAAGTTGTTTAACGTCGTTCAGTATAATACTACTAACACTTTTCGAGCTCAATTTATATTTTAACTACCTTATAAAGTTTATAGTTACAACTGAGATCATTATTACCCCGTTAAACAGTTAAAAGTAATAATAATACCTGTAACTGACACCAAAATGTTAGTTGGGTTGGTGCCGGAACTATCTGAACTCAGAGATAGCTTGGAAACTAATCAGCTTGTTCATTTTTAAAATATGCATTACGACGTACCTGCCTGCCACTTTTATAAATTGTATTGGCTACGTACTTATGTATGCGTCACTCACAGTTGTTAGAAGCGACGTCAAATAGAAGAAAATAAATAACCACATAACTTCGCGTCATGTAGGTTACCTACTTAAATTCTTAATAATGTGTACAATTTATTTTTACAAAATGTAACTTACCTGAGACGTAATTAGGGTTCAACTCGTATCAAATCAAAAGGACTCTCACAGACTGATGGTTACTAATTATATAAACATTTGCATCAGAGGAAATGAAAAGGGTAAGAATGGGGTTGGCAGATGGAATTTTGCGTCTTGTCCCGTGTCCTGCAATAAGACCTAATTGTCCTAGAAATCCTACTAAATATGTAGATTTTAGGACCTTGTTTTTTTAAGGAGGCTCCAGCTCATAAATAGATAACTATTCCACTCGCATGCGGACTTAGTTTTTTAACCGATATGTAAACGCCGGTCTTCCGAGTAATTATTCGATCCAGCAACCCTAGGTAGAAAATATCAAAAATCCACTGTATAAAACAGGTTCTTTATATCACCTTTTAAAAGGTTCCAAAAAGATAAAATGTAGCGTTTCGATTTCATATTTATACGTAGGGCGACAGCAGTTGTCGGCTTCCTCCACGAGTCCCCATCCGCAGCCCTTGTGTCTGCAAATTCAAAGTAATAATAAGGTGCCCGAAGCCAGAAAACATCCATTTCATATAGCGCACGCACCGCTAGTCGAAACACAAACACGAGCCGCTCGCGCCCCTCCTTCAAACCTCCGAAGACTTACAACGTTATTGAAGTAGTACGTAAGGCGCAGAACTAATTCAGTGGCTCTTATTTGTATTCCCTCAGGGGAGCTGGAAACACAACAACAATACTTTGTACCTAGGAACAGAAGCAATCTCGCCCTGACGGACGGCACCATCGGCGGCGGGCCGGCTATACAGAGCTGTGCTGTGCTCACAACTGATGCAACGGAGATAAGAGCTCTTCCCTAAATCATATTTTTATACTTTCGTGGTTGCGGCGGGGCGGTTCATGGCGGCGGGCGATTGCGCAGTTACGGCCATCTGCGACACCCCAATCGCCGATCAATTTAATTTCGACAGATTCGATGCCAAATCACAACTATTAATATTGCAAAACCGTCTTCATAAAACTTCCTCTGTTTCGGCTGTGCGAGTTTATTGGTTTGGTAGCCGTCAGGCATGATATGCCACTCTTCCGGAGTTCTAGTAGTACTGTACTTAGCCGCTACATCGAGGCTCGCAGGCAGCTCACGGGAGTTGTTGAGTGCAGAGGATGAGGCTCGTAAGACGTTCACACGCGCTAATGAAAGTGAAATGTACTCGGCTAATGATAAAGATTAGACACGGCTCACGGAGCTGCGCTCGATAGCCGTCGTGTTTGAGGAACAGCGGTCACGGAGGAAGGTAATTTCCTTTACAATGTGTTAACAAGGCTGAGCGCAGGCAAACTGTATTGACGGTTAAGTGCACGCAACAATGGCGGACAGATAGCATCGGGACATCACCCCTCGGTCTCGGCGGTGGCGCAATGCTACTTCCGATATTCGCTTAAATGTTTTAACTGTCACACAATTAAAAAGCGAAGGATTTCTTTCACAGAAAACACTTATACAGGTGCTTTTTTTGGACGCGGCAGTAAAGGGAAGTGTGCCTTTACCGTTGTAAGTACTCATTCGCAGGAAAGTTTCTAGAGACTCACCATATTTTAGAGACAATTTCATCCCCATTCACAAATCTCCAAAAAAATTAAAGAAGAAAGGATTAATTAATTAACTTGCTTAAAGTTTTGAGATGTCTTCATATGTTATGCTCCAACCTCAGTTGGATAACTCTAATAGAAGTATTGTCGTGCTGTCATTTTAAAAATGATTGAATGAGTAAGTACTATTATTTCAATAATTATGGATTAGACTGTTAACAGTTTTCCTGTAGCTACAACGGTTTATGTCCTGGTTTAAGGACCTTCCAAAAATTCACCCTGTACATGTGTATATTATTTTACTTCTAAACGAAAATGTAAACGATACTACTTAATTCCCCCCATAAGTACCTATGGGTTGTTTTATACTTGGTAATACTTCGCTCCACATGAAACTTTGGTTTGTGTACAGAATCCTTCCCAAAGTTGCCGTAATCAAGCGGGGAATGTAAACACGGGCAAATGCGTCATATGTCTGCGCAGACACGATCGCCGAGCGGCGCAAATGTGCCCGAGTGTGCCGAGTTTGGAACTGACGTGACGACAAATATTTGGGCACACAGGGAGCCGCAAAGTTCCGGCCAAGAAATGATATCCATGCCGCGCTATCACTGGCTCGCCGGCGCCGGCGAGTAACTCCAACACAAACCTGCAACTTATTTAAAAGCGTTTAGTTAGACGATCGCAACGCAAACGATTTCAGCTCAATTTCCGTGTTTGGGCAAACTAACTTCGGAAACTTCGCGCGATACGAATTAGTTTCGACGGGATTTTAATTGTTGCGGTTTATTCATGAATACTTTGAATGCGCTGCAAATGAACCCTTACAAAACACCTGCCGCATATTTGGAACCAGACATTTTGAATTGATACATACAAATTGTAATAGGTTGTGGATTCACGAACGTTAAATAAAAGAAACTTGCCAAGTACGAGTCCGACTCGCGCACGAACCGAACGGGAAGTAGGTACCCTGTAGGTTTTGACTCCCTTGATGTCCCTTGCGAGTTTCGAAGCAGATTAAACGGCTGCATCCATTACATTTTATTCTGATTACGTTGGCTTAGAAGCTTAATTTTTTTTATAGCTCCAAAGGACAGTAGACCTGAGTATTTGAAATAATTTCACCTTGATGTGTCCCTGAGAAAAAGGGTCTTTACTGACAGGCAGAATGAAAACAAAGTGATCCTATTGGGTTTAATTTTTTCTTTTTTTCAAAATCCAAAATGTGCCCACTGCTTTTTAAACGTCTTAATCTCAATCTTGGTCATCCATTTTGTTTACATTTGATACATTAATGTCCACACGTGTGTAGACGCAGGACGCAGCTATAGTTGAAATAATATTTGACCAGGCGAGTAGCGCAGCGGGCGACACGCTCCGCCCGCGACCCACGAGATTGGCTTCCATGTTCACCTCCTCACAAATGTACATATTATGTGTACGATCTGCAGACATTTGTTTTGGATGTTTTCTGTGTACTTACTTATACCTAGGTCATCAATAAATACCACAAGAACAAACCGTTCCAACTAGATACAGACAGACGGTCGGTGCTGTATGGAATGTTCCGCATTATTTATCATTATTTATTTAGGCTAGACAATAATTAATTGTAATGTATGACACTATTAGGTAAGTATATACTTGTTCCACAGTGGGGTTGAACATGCCCCTAGCAGCTCCAATAGCTGCTAGGGGCATGTTCCAATAGCTGCTAGGGGCATGTTCTGTTGCGCGTTGCGTTGCGTGCCTTCTACAAACGCAAATAAGAACTCCTTAGCCTTTTTTATTGACATCGATAATACATATTAATTGTACTACTGTGCTAGTGACGTACTCCACACATGATTTTCATATATTAAATAGTTCGGAAACTTCGTAACGATGCGGTTCACAGACCGTATGTACGGGTGAGATACACAACGCCGCGAAGGCAGCGCCTGAACTCGTGCCGCGTCGCTCCCAGGCAGATCCTTTCAGGGATGCATTACGTTGAGCGGCGATCGATTGTTTATTGTACGCTTTATAAATAGTTCGTGTAATGAGAGGAAACGGCCCATCGAGAGCCGCGCTTGAGACCAGCCAGCGCTCCTACGGACCGATGGAAGGAATGAAAGGGGCTCCGTGCCTCGGACCACTTCAAACCAATCGCGGCGCACAGGAAGTTCAATTATCTCCTTATAACCTTAATGCATACGTCGACACAATCATTTCATCAAACTGAATCAGCTAAAGCTCGCTGATTCAATCATAATAAATAATTGGTATGATCAAACGGTCCAATTACCTCGCGCGACGTGCAACATGTGCGCGCTTTGAAATATCGCATGCGGCGCTCATCAAAGCGATGATGTCTCTTTCATTCCAAATGTGTTTGACGTTTTATAAATATACCTCGAACTTAACTATACGTACCTACCTACTTGGAGTTATACCTATCTAGTCACCTCACCATATAATATTTTAGACCAAATAGAGATCGTACCTTACCGGCTCTAAAATTGACAATGTACTTATCCGGAGCGGCGGCGGCGGCCTGACGAAAATTTCTCAATGAATAAAGTAAGTAAGTGTATCTATTCTCTGTGGTACAACTATTATCGGGAACGGATGAAGACGCTCGGGCAGGAGATAGTTCAGCATCGTTGTGAACGGGGCGCCCTGTCCTGAACTAAGACATGGCGCCGCAGCCCGCGCTTCACCAACACGTTAGCAGTGATCGCCCGGCGCGAGGTAGTGATCGGCGCGAGGTAGTGATCGCCGTCACCACAACTCTTCCACATGTAAACAAAACAAACCACTTTCCGTTTGAATAATGCAGTCGGGCGAGGCCTGCGCACAATGCGAGATCTAATAGTTTCCGCTTCAGAGGGCATTGTCTTGCCTCACTGTCGCAGCACCTATTGATTGAACTCTTCTAGCGCTACAATAGATAACAGACCGAAAGCGCTCCGATCGCGACGGAAACGGTGTACAATTTAATGACCGACTCTTGTGGGTAAATGGATGTACAATATTGACACACAAAAAAGTCTAATTATATGCATATAGAGCAGGTAAACAAGGGTTCAGCGAACTCGTCATAATGAAGTTCCAATAATAGATGTCCGCATGATGAGCCGTCATTGAGAAGACGGCGGCGGTGCGGAGCGGGGCGGGGCGGGCGGCCGTGGACGTGTGGAAGCGTCTCGGAGATGCAAGCGGACGCTTATCGGAACCACCAGGTATTGCATCCCGATTCCCGACCTCGTTTAAAAATAAACAAACCGCCTCGCGCCGTGTAAATACAAGGCTCGCTGTGACATTGCTCCTTATAAATAACAGTAATGAATAGGCGACGCGTACCTGCACTAATATGTAATGTCGACGTCTCCTCGCGTTCATTTATTTATCTCCTTGTTAGAATATTTTATGATTCAGGAGGATTGGTTCGGTCACCCCTGTACACAGCACGGCCGGCGGGGCGGCGCGTCTTGGCGCGGCGCGACGCGGCGGCGGCGGCGCGCTGTCGTAGGCTACATACGATGAGTCTCGCACAGTTAATTAACAGTAAAACATGCATCGATGGATGTTTTGACCTTTCAAAACGTTATAAATTCTTCGACGCATTCATGAGGTCACCATTTAATGCATAAAGATGACTCGTATATTTCAAGTTGAGATGCGATGTTTTGTAAAATTTACTAATTTTATTTTCTTTAATTTAATAATTTAATTTTATTTCCATTATATAACGAGTTTCATTTTTACTCCATTACTATCATAAAAAATCGCAAGCGGTGGCTTTGCGTTTGAGAAGCAGAGTTATAACTTATAAGGGAGGAGTGTGTGTGGACGGGCGGAGTGACGTCAGGAGTCCTGTCGCCGCGGACCACACACGGGCGCTCCTGAGAGACAGCGCGCGCTCCGCTCTCGCGACCACTTATCTAAACACTTAGCGCGAGCCCTACAATACAAACAATGCTCTATTCCATTTTTTACTGGAATGGTCTTCTCCCCGCGCCCGCGCCGCACCGCCCCGTCGCGTCGCTCGGTTCCGTCGGATCGTCATGCATTCCGCTGCAGCGTGCGGTCAAGGATATACGTAACGGAATGACATTAGTGTTTAATTTAGGATAACTCCAGCATCCTCTGCATGTTGTACGAATGAGGTTGGAGCGTCTCAACGCAGAAGGAATGTTCTAATGACAGTTTTGGTTGTCCAAGGTACACGTCAGCGGGCGAGCCTAACGAATGGTTCGCCCTACAGGCGCTAGACTCGGAGCCGTAAGTATCCGCGCGCCCCGCCCCGCCCCGCCCCGCCCCGCAGGACCCCTGAACCTAGTTCTTAAAGACACAGAACACAACACATGAAACGCACGGATCCGTTCAGAACGGGAGGATAGGGAGCGGGACAGGCTGAGGGTCCGATGCTCTAACTATTCGGTTATAAAATAAAGGAAACGAGTCGGAGCCACCGCGTCCGCGACACAAACAAATACGACCCGGCCGAATTCGCGTGGGCGATTGGGAATGGAGGCATGACAGAAACCAGTTCCCCCGAGAACGTTTCCTACCTCGCACCGCATCGCATCGCATCGCGCCTTCTCATTAGGCCAGCCCCGCTAATAGCGACCGGATTAGGTTTGTAACGATCATTAATTGGAAAATGACCGTATCAGACCCTCCGCACTATCCGTACGTAGGCGACATTTATATTTTAATGTATAATATCTAATCTTTCAATGTGTGTCGTGCGTGTCTGTCCATAGCTAGCTCATATCTATACTCTGGTTTTCGGTCAATACCAAAAATAAATTTACGCCGCTTGCAAACAGAACTATTTTAGCTCTGACTCCATCTTATTATTATATTTATGTTCTTCTATCGTCCTAGTTTATAAATCACAGTGCAAACAGATCAATGGCTCCTTGCTCAATTTCCTGTAGTTACTGTTCCTAAATATAGCTGCCTGTCTCTACCTAATATAACTTGTATTGCGGTTGTATTGGATACAAAGTACATCTTGCTATCCGGTGATTGTTGTCAGATTATGTCAGGTATCGATCACAAAATAAGCGCTTGGACAGTGTCCCGTAGATATAAATTGTAATTAAGAAAGTCTTCAGGATTACAATGTTAATTTTGATGCTGAGTAGCAGTTATACATTAATTGTATTCAGCTTTATATTTCATTATATACCTAACCTTGTAAACAATACTAAAAAATATAAAGTAGGTGACAACCTGCATAGCTACGCACTCGAAGCTGCCAGTGGATGGAATACATCAAATCCTCCTTTCGCATGACTCATCGACTCATCTACATTTTTTCGCTATCACAAGTCAATGGGTCGTGACATACAGTGGGAAATGATCCTGACTGCTAGTGTGGGTAACACTAAAAGAGATTAGAAAAAGAAGAGAGATTTAAAAAATAGAATTTTGTTTCCTCCCATAATAAACATTCTTATACGTAAAAGAAAAAATAAAATAAATTATTATTCCTTGGTTTGATTCACTCAAAACTCGGTATAAACAAACTGCAAAGTAAATAATTATACGCGTAATTTTTGATTTTTGTTGACACTACGACTTACAAATATATTTCTAGGCGGGTGAAGCCATGGGGCTCAGCTAGTTATATTTATTTAGCACCTTGCAGCGCTCACTCCACATAGAAAGTACTTTTCTTGATAAGACAGCGATATAATATGCAGCTCTATACGAACTCTCCTTCTTTGTTTCGTGGCTTTTGAGTGTTTAACGTTTCATCCGAGCAGCAGCGAACACCCCACAGCCATCAGCCCGGCTGATCCTGGGCAGAGGGACCGACAGCCGGGCTGGTCCGCACAACGCTGCCCAACTGCCCACCCACTCATTTCATGTATTTCACGGCTCGTGGACTTTTTATAGCGAAAAAATGTAGATGAGTCGAAAATGTCAACCGAGCTTTATTCAAACCGGGGTGAGCTGACGTCCTCGTACGGGTAGGGGCCACTTTGCGCAAGCCAAAACAACACACAACACACACAAACACTTTGAATTAAACACAAAATATGTGTGCAGTTCACATTATCTCAAAAAGTTGTGGATGGTTTCGTAGAAACGTTTTTTTGTAAATATACCGGTTAACTTTAAGGTACCTGCCCTTACTGTCCCGTCTTAAAAATCCACCTTGTAATTATATATAATCTATAATATAAAAATTAATCGCAAAATGTGTTGGTAAGCGCATAACTCAACAACGCCTGGACCAATTTGGCCAAATCTTTTTTTAAAATGTTCGTTGAAGTTCAAGGATGGTTTTTACGGCGAGAAAAATTAGAATTATTGCTGGAAAAACCCTAAAAATAGCCCTTTTCTTTTTCACATACAAATGATTTGTAACTAAAACGTAGTCAATTTGAGCTTTATTGCTATGGTATAAAGTTCATATTCGCGGGCGAAGCCGCGGGGCGCATCTAGTAGATAATATATGTAATGTACCTATATGAAGTATATAAATGTAATATTATAGGAAATAAATGGAAATTACAGCAAAGTGAAGTGTAGTTTATGAAGTGTCGAAGCGCCGACGAGACGGCGGCTAGCGCGCGCATGGCCGCCTTTTGTAAATGAAGTGAACGCAATGCCCTTATCGATCGCTTGAGCCGAGTGTCTATTTGTCTTTCATTAGGCCTACATCGAGGATATCCCGTAATGGATCCTCATTTGTATCCTCTGGATAAATAATGGCGACGAGCGACGCCTCCCTCCCCCGCGCCCCCCGCAACCACACCTTGCCTTCTAATGAGGTACACTCAAATAATAGCATGTTCAATAGAACTACTATTCACGATATTTTATATGACGTAAGAATCACAATCCAAATCGGACGGACTGAATGTATACTGCTCCTGTGTACTGGTGTCCTGCGTGCAATCAATGGACGACGCGCGACGCCTCTTGGCAGCTCGTTAGATACCTACAGGATTCGTGCGAGTCTAGTTACATCGGAACTTCGCTGGAGTGCGGCGAACGCCGGTGAATGAACATCAGCAGGGATGGAACGACATGTGATACAATTCAGTTTGAATCAACCCGTTGAAAAATATAGAGTCGTCCGAGACAGGCTAGAACACAGAGTAGCGGTGCGAGGAGGGTCCGCCTCTCCCGCCGCCCGCGCCCCGCGCCCCATTCCCATCATCCACAATCTGTTGTCACGGGTTCCCGCTCAGCCAGGCTAGCAAATTGAGAAACGGGAATCCGTGATAAGTTTCTCCTATCTCGCTAACAGGGAATTAACGCTAATAAATAAAAAAAGAAAAAGTTTCCTTTATATACCTTATATTTTGTAATAAACTTAATACATAGATTATCAATTAACAAATTCTTCAAAACCCTGTAATTTACGAATTACCCTGTAATTTACGAGTTACCTTGAAACTTCAGTCACCTTAACTAAATATTCAAAATTATTACTTATGTCACCGACCGCTCAATGGCTTTCTCAGTTCTGTTCTTTTGATTAAAGTTTCTTACTCTTCAATAATAAGATCGTTAATAATAAATATTAGAATTAACGGGGAAAACCACTGGACGAAAGATGCATTACAAAAGATACTGAAGGTAGGTAAGGTTAAATTTACTTAGATTAAAATGTCTGACGGTGGCGTTTAGGCTAGAGTTTTGCAGAGAATTGCTGTAGCTTAGTTCACTAGTCAGTTACTTAGAATGTAGTTGCCGTTATCAGCAAAGATATAATTTATTTATATGTATAAAAAATTGTAACCCTAACTAGTTGCCAACCTATTCGCCTAAACCTTCCGTATAATTAATTCCCTAAACCGTAACTTCCCTAACACGATATTGTGAAACTTCCGATTTATATACTCAAAAGACACAAAAGAAATATGACCGACCAATACAAACACACCCTAGGATTCTGGAAAAAGGAAAGGGGGGAACCGACCCCCGAACAACTAGAAAGAACACACCTTGTTCTAGAAAGACGTGTCGCCGCGCCGTATTCAACGGTCGCCGAACACGTTCGCCCCTCGAGTCCTGGAACCGCTCCTGTCGCTCGGTGCTCCCGAACCCGGCGCTCGCTCTTCGACCGGGGTGGACTCCTCTCACGCAGTTAGCCCCGCTTGAGAGTTGGCCTCGCCGTCTATCGGCGCTCGAGTTCTTGGGATTTTTATCCCCTTTGGAATCCTGAAATTCCCCGAAAAGAAATCCCATTAGTTCATTATATCCTGGCGGTGTTCCCGAATTGGAACTTGCCGTGAAACCCCCCTTCCACCGAGAAAAAACCCTCTCTCAATCGCTAGGTACCTGAATTTTATATTCCCGTCGCTTATTTTGGATTTGGGGGTCCCGCGCTGGCAGCCAAACGATCCAGGATCACCGATGCTCGTCACTCCTTGAATCCCTCGCCTTCCCGCTATTTTGCAAAAGATCGTGTCGATTCGCTGTTATTCGTACGGCAGAGATTTTTCGGGATAGGCGGCTCCAAAACGGCAGCGACGGCAGGGATCACGCAGCACTGATTCGACAAACTACTGACTCCACACAGGCAAAGTTACCCCTCGCAATAATTTTTCCAGAATGCCAGGATCTTCGGGCGTGGCCCTATTTATACTAAATTTCAAAAGAATGTTCTAGAAACAACGTCTCCTTTCGTTCCGCTACTCGACGCTAGGGCGACCTTAAACCCGAGGCAGGGTGTTCTATTTTTTCTCTGAGGTCACCATTTATTCGTCTGACCTCAAGTCAACTAACCATCGATAAAATCCTTTCCCGAGTTTAATTCCCGATCCCGAATTCAGTGATCATATTTTTTCTATAAAGAAATTATACGTTCTTTTTATTTTTATAAATGCTAAAATAATAACGTATTTTGGCTCCCTCTCCAAATCAATACCAATAAAAAACCGTTTCTTATCCCTTTCGATCCTGTTGAAAATCCTAAGACTCAAAAATCACTTTGCAATTCTTCTTGACCCTGAACTGTCCTTCACGAATTTATTAGTGCACTTGCTGCATCATCCTGTACAAGTTAGCCGCTAGTGGTATCTCCAGTTACTAATAGATGGCGCGGTAACCGGTCTGTGATACCAAAAATTCTCCTGCGACGTGACGAGTGCCTCCTTACTTCTTCTTTCGTAAGGATGCAGGAT
Organism: Eupithecia centaureata; assembly: GCA_944547425.1. Classification (NCBI taxonomy): domain Eukaryota; kingdom Metazoa; phylum Arthropoda; class Insecta; order Lepidoptera; family Geometridae; genus Eupithecia; species Eupithecia centaureata. The sequence goes on along the minus strand of OX155676.1, from coordinate 316,570 downwards.
TCTTGCGTGTCTTCCCTTTCCAACAGACAGAATTAATTTTCTAACTGCGCTTTCGCTAAACAACTCAACGCCCGTCATTTTTATACACCACTCGACGACAGATGGCGCTGACCTTATTATGAACTTGAAATTATGGTTCCAGCACGTTATTGATTTGTGTATCTATGCATCGGTAGATGGCCCTAAACGTCACCAAATAGATTTACTTGTTACACTGTAAGATACATACCTCTAAAATGTTTAATAAAAAAAAGATGTGCCCTGTGAGGCGCAAAGCCACGCGCTCCTCAGAACAGATCAGATTGCGCAGAGCCCAGTGCGTCCCGTGCTGTATTTATCGCCCTTATTCAAGTCGCCCTTCTCATTACGACCGATCGCCGTTTAAGAACAGATTTCATGACTCAGGAATCGCTTAAATCCTACTTTATATGCGTCGTGTCCGTTTCGAATCACGGCCTATTAGCTTCGCTCTCACCGTTTTTGCCCGAGCCGGGCTATTTCTCCGTGTATTTATTGCCGTACTTAATTTGCATTCGTCGGGTATTACCATAATAATATCTTCAAACGACAAACTCCGTAATAGAAGGCTATCGCGGGCCCGTTACTACCTCAGGTACGGAGGTGTAGGTCCCCCCCACCCCCCGCGCCCGTGGAACCTGTTCATAGCTCATGCATAAGAGCGTATATCGCTGAACCTAAACCAGCACCGCCGGCGCCGCCTCCGTGACTGCGAACAACCTGACATTTAATGTCAACTGCAACCGTTGCCACTTCCGTCGTCTGATGTACGGCTCTACGACTATTTCTCGGAAAATTATGTCGCTAAATATATGCGAGTGTACTCGCGCGACACTCATTCATGAATCAACTTCTGCATTACCGCACCGCGCGCCCGCGCCGACCAAAACAACTGCACCTCGAGGTTATTATTACTGGGATCGAGTTCAATGAATCCTACGTCTAGCGGCTGCCGGCGGTCTGCGCTGCATTCAGCTCTGAGAGACGATGTCTCGGCTACTACTTCGTTTGCATGAGTCGCGTCGTACGTCGGGGGCACCAGCCTCCACTCTTACAGTACTGTACTGACTGATGCGGAGCACGTACGGTACGGTACCGTACGGTACGCGAGCGCAGGTAAGCGCAGGTAAGGTCGGATCTCCGCCTAATAAGGCCCGGCTTGAAAGCGCGCCTCGCGGAAATCAATTACGATACCAATCTATATTTATGAAGCTGCGATCTAAACGATTGTATAAAACTTAATTGGATGTCGTTCGTTGCTTAGTTTATTAGCCTAACATGTTATTAATATAGCTATGGATAGATATTATACTAGGGGACGAACCTCATTTAAAAATTCATTTGGACGAATGTTTTTAATTAATCCGACGGGCGTGATCGGTGTCCGATGAGGTATGGATGGGAGTGTAACGCTTTAAAAATGAGAGGTGGAGGAAGGAAGGAGGAAGAAGGAGGAGGAAGGACCTATAGTTGTGGAGAGGTTGGTATACAAATAAAAGTTTTAGAGTTACAATATAAACATAGTTTTATTTAAATTTTACATAAGGAAAGTATGGTAATGTTGGGCGCCTTAGGGTAAAGTAAAATTATTATCAGCGGTAGAGCTTAGAGTAAAGTAACAGGGGGAGGTAGCCTACATTCAACTTCTTAGCAACCAGATAATGGAGTAATCTACAGTTATTTAATTTATAGCACGGATGATGTTCAGCGAGTGGAGTAAGTAACAGAGGGTTCCGGATGGTTCCAGAGTGAGGTTAGTTTTGGGTCACAGCACAAGTAATAATTGAGACACGGGGACTAGGGTCCAGCCGTGTTACCAGTAAGCTAGCGCTGTCGGTCCAAAGGTCAGGCAGTCACAAAGGCAGGGGCTTGCACTGAACCGCACCGAACAGCCTCCGAGCGGTCTCTCTCCGACCACACTCCAGGGACAGCACATACAAAGATTTCACCCTCTCCAGCTGGATCCTGCAGCCAGATAGCTGTAGGACAAAATAGATATATTATAGACAGAACGCGTACTATCTCTAGCGACACGTGGCGCTGAGAAATTTATATAGAAATTTACCTGATCGAGATCGGACGCTCCAAACCGTAGTAGGAAGACGACACGGCCTCACGGGCAGGCAACTTCAACTGCACGGTACTACGGATGCCACGAGGTAACCCTGGGAGTCTGAATGCAGGATCCTGGAGTTTGACAGAAACAACGGACGGTTAGGCAGACCGCTGGCGAAACCACGCACAGGCTGATGGCCAGAATACGTACCAGCTGAAGAGGTATCACGAGGATTCAAGGATTATGTAGGAATCTAACCAGCCTCGAGGTCCGTGACAAAAAAAGTAATGAGTCGACACCTAGGTATATGACAACGCGAGCAGACAGTAGAATAGACAGACGTCACTTTGGAGCTGTCATTGTCAACTCCAATTTGACAATGACAGACGCTAAGACGCAGAATGGCTCCGTGGACACAGAAATAAAATAAATCAAGAAAGGGGCCTTACAGTACACCCCAAGCCCGCAGAATTTACGCAGGAAATTCGATCGGCTGCCCCCAGCCGACAACCACAACAGAAAAAGAAACAGCATCAATAATCTACTTTAAAGAAAAATATAAACAACAAAAAAAAATTCAGTTACAAAGAAAATTCTAAGCTATGTTTAGTATGAACAAGCGACGGTTTAGTCCCGCTACCTATCCAGTTAAGTAAGAAATTTAAGACCAAGTAGGTATTAGCTGTAACAAATAGTGTACAATGTTACATAAACAAGTATCTGAGTTCAAGAGTAATTATAAGTATTTAGCCTAAAGTAAGAACTAATGGTAGGTAGTAAGTATTAACAGCTTAGTGAGTTTAGTTCCCCAGGATTGAAGATCCCAAGCAGTCTCATACATTCTCACTCAAAACAAAATCATCTCTTTCATTCTTTACTTTCATACAACCCCCCTACTAACAAATCACACTATCATACTTCCACAACCAGACACAGTATCTTCTATAGAACTGAGGATACTGTGTTAGAAACTTCCAGACAAGGATTCTTGAAGTCTACCTGTTTAGACATGGAAAGACTGTCAAGAATAAACAAGTGAGTGTATCTAAAATACCCAGTGTTGGCTTATTTTAATAGTCACGACCCGCTAAATGGCAATTAGGGAACAACTCCTTGGAAAAAAACTGCAGAACAAGAACAAAACCCATAGGTAGTGGTTACCTATAAAGAAGCCCTAACCTACCTACTTCCTAGCTACCTACCGCCTAATCTAATTAAACTAGCATGCAACTAAATCTAAACAAGCAACCTAATCTAACAAACCACGCAACAGGCCGGCGGAAGTGAAGGGTGGTGGTTACTAAAGACCTACCACGCGACACTCCAACAAGGTAGCGGGCCTGCGCCTTCCAACAAAAAGAACCAACCTCAAAGGGATACAACAAACCAAGTTTAGACCAACACCCAGGACAAATGATACGCAACCATAGCTACGGTCCGGGGATGTTTCAGCATTCAGAATGCCAGACAGTCCCAGTCAGAACTGTTTTAGATTTAAGTTTAAGTAGAGTGTCAGACAGTCCCAGTCAGAACTGTTTAAGATTTAAGTTTAAGTTAAGTTTTTAGTTTTAGAGAGAGTAGGTAGTAGTAGCTACTTACTCCCAGTAAGTTAAGATCACAAAAAAATATTGTGAAAGTGAGAATCAGAACAGCGTACCTCAGAACAGTCAGTCCTACTAAAATTAGTTAGAAGTTTTAAGGTCCTTAATGTGCCAAACCCCAGCGTTCCTACCATGCTCATCCTCGAGTTCGTAAACTAATGGAGATCGTTTAGAGATGATCTTGCACTTCACAAATTTAGGTGCCAGCTTCGCTGAGAAAAATCTACCCTTATCACTAAGAGGAAACGTTTTCTTCCACATGGTTTGACCAACTTTGAGTTCCACGTGCCTCCTACGCAGATTGTAGTAGTGAGTGTTTTTAGAATGCGCTCTTACTAGTTCCTCACGAACCTTGCGGAAAATTTCCGACAGCGTACCAAGACGACGCATATAGTCGTCGCGACGCGGGAAAGTGAGATCCGTCAAGTCTACTGGAGCCGTGTCGTAAAGCGAACCGCTAACTACTGCCTCACGACCGTGAACCAGCAGAAAAGGTGAGAAACCCGTAGCGTCACTCACTGACGTGTTGATAGCGAACTCAATGTGCGGAAGGTTTAGATCCCACTCTCGGTGATCCTCCCGAATAAGGGAAGAAATCGCCGTAACAATCGTTCGATTTTGTCTCTCTACCGGATTTACTTGGGGACAATATCTTGGACTTAAGTGCACCTGAGGAATGCTATATTTATGAAACAAGGCTTGTACCTCATTTCCAGTGAACTGCGTACCATTGTCAGATATCACTGTTTGAGGAATACCATGCTTCATAAACACATCATTCTCCAAATGTTTCACGATGTTACTTGCGGTAGCACGACGAAGAGGAAAGAGCATGACGTATTTAGAAAAGCAGCACATGACTACTAATAAGTGTACACATCGGTTTCTAGAGACCGGAAATGGACCAACCAAGTCTATGCTTAAAGTCTGGAATGGCCTATAACATTTTTTAGGACTACCCATTAGACCCTGAGTAGTTTGAGCAGGAATTTTGTGAGATAGACAAACTTCACAAGCACGAACAAAAGCAGCTATGTCTTTAAACATAGCTGGCCAATAATACACTAGCGATATCTTTTTAAAAGTTTTTTGGATACTTAAGTGGGCAGAAGTAGGAATGCAGTGGAATTCTTTTAAGATATCCTCTCTTCTTGATTGATCCACTACTTCTTTCCACTGAAATTCCTGATTCAGCTCATTATTAGACCTAGAGAAGCGGAACAACTTGTCGTTCTTGATTGTGAAGTTTCTACATGATAGAGGTTTTGTTAAGCATTTACTATAGAGTTTGTCGTACCATACGTCTCCAGTCGGAACAAAATTGTCCGCTGAAATAGCGGCGACGCAGGGTACTATTCTAGAGAGGGCATCCGGTATCACATTCTCCTTCCCAGCGCGATGTTCAATGACAAAGTTATAGGGAGACAACCTACATCCCCAGCGAGCAAGTCTGCCGGTTGGGTTCGAGAGATTTAGGAACCATTTCAGACTGGCGTGATCAGTAACGATCTTGAAGCACTGACCGCCTTCCAAGTAGGGTCTGAAATGTTCCACAGCGAACACCACCGCTAACGCCTCGCGTTCCGTGGCTGAGTAGTTTGTCTCACACTTTGTCAATGATTTGCTCGCGAAGGCGATGGGGTGTTCCTTCCCGTCGACCTCCTGGGCGAGCATTCCTGCGATACCGTAACCTGAAGCATCACAGTGAAGAGAAAAAGGTTTAGAAAAATCAGGGCAAGCTAGTATAGGGGCAGAAACTAAAGCTTCTTTCAGTTTTATAAAAACCCCACGTTGGGCGCCACTGTAACGCTTTAAAAATGAGAGGTGGAGGAAGGAAGGAGGAAGAAGGAGGAGGAAGGACCTATAGTTGTGGAGAGGTTGGTATACAAATAAAAGTTTTAGAGTTACAATATAAACATAGTTTTATTTAAATTTTACATGAGGAAAGTATGGTAATGTTGGGCGCCTTAGGGTAAAGTAAAATTATTATCAGCGGTAGAGCTTAGAGTAAAGTAACAGGGGGAGGTAGCCTACATTCAACTTCTTAGCAACCAGATAATGGAGTAATCTACAGTTATTTAATTTATAGCACGGATGATGTTCAGCGAGTGGAGTAAGTAACAGAGGGTTCCGGATGGTTCCAGAGTGAGGTTAGTTTTGGGTCACAGCACAAGTAATAATTGAGACACGGGGACTAGGGTCCAGCCGTGTTACCAGTAAGCTAGCGCTGTCGGTCCAAAGGTCAGGCAGTCACAAAGGCAGGGGCTTGCACTGAACCGCACCGAACAGCCTCCGAGCGGTCTCTCTCCGACCACACTCCAGGGACAGCACATACAAAGATTTCACCCTCTCCAGCTGGATCCTGCAGCCAGATAGCTGTAGGACAAAATAGATATATTATAGACAGAACGCGTACTATCTCTAGCGACACGTGGCGCTGAGAAATTTATATAGAAATTTACCTGATCGAGATCGGACGCTCCAAACCGTAGTAGGAAGACGACACGGCCTCACGGGCAGGCAACTTCAACTGCACGGTACTACGGATGCCACGAGGTAACCCTGGGAGTCTGAATGCAGGATCCTGGAGTTTGACAGAAACAACGGACGGTTAGGCAGACCGCTGGCGAAACCACGCACAGGCTGATGGCCAGAATACGTACCAGCTGAAGAGGTATCACGAGGATTCAAGGATTATGTAGGAATCTAACCAGCCTCGAGGTCCGTGACAAAAAAAGTAATGAGTCGACACCTAGGTATATGACAACGCGAGCAGACAGTAGAATAGACAGACGTCACTTTGGAGCTGTCATTGTCAACTCCAATTTGACAATGACAGACGCTAAGACGCAGAATGGCTCCGTGGACACAGAAATAAAATAAATCAAGAAAGGGGCCTTACAGGAGGACGGGTCGCGGGCGCGAGTGCACGGTACGAGCTCGGGGCGCACGGTACGAGCTCGGGGCGCTCGGTACGAGGCACATCTAATCTCTAATCCGTCCTACATATTGATAAGCTTTGTGAGTCCGTCCACATTTCACGTGGACAACAATCAAAAGTCAAAAGTCAAAGTGCTTTATTTCCATAAGACCTTACAGGACACTTGGACACGTCATAAAATTCATTTAATAAATAATTAAAACTAGAGTAAAGAAGCGAACAAGAAACCTTTACCTTGTTAGGTTGTTCGTTTTCGAGTTGGAGCAAAACTCGTCCCAAGCTTTTTTATCATCCAAATAATCAGATATTTTATAGAGCCTTTTTACAAAGAACATTTTTGACAATTTGTTTGAATTTATTTACTGATAGTTTTTGCAACTCACTTGGAGTCTTGTTGTAGAAGCGTATACATTGCCCTTTGAAAGATACATTAACCTTGTTTAGTCTAGTTGTAGGCAAAGCGAGTTTATTTTTATTTCTAGTATTGACATTATGAATATCGCTATTTTTAGGAAACTTACTGATATTTCTACATTCTCTGGGACCCATATTATAGATTGCCCGAACAGCCCTCTTCTGCAACACAAAAACGGTGTTAATGTCTGCAGCATTCCCCCACAGCAGTATACCATAAGACAATACTATGGAAGTAGCTGAAATAAACAAGTCTAGAAGTATCTACGTCTGTAAGTTGACGGATTTTTTTGACTGCATATGCTGCAGAACTGAGTCTTTTTGATAGCTTATCTATATGTGAGCCCCATTGAAGCTTACTGTCTAGGGTGATTCCTAAGAATACAGTACTTTCTACAATGTCTAACGTTTCTCCTTTCACGTGTATATCGGCTTTAACTTGTTTCACATTAGGTAGAATAAATCTAATACATTTCGTTTTGGTTTCGTTAAGCAAAAGATAATTGACGCTAAACCAGTGGACAACTTTTGAGATTGCATTATTCACGTCGTCGATTCCACTGTGAGCCTGCATCGGAAGGCCTGTCGAGTCCCGATCGATGTGAAGGTAAGCGTGGATGATAATATTATTCAGTTTCTTTATATTAGGCGCGTTCGTCGCCGGAGGGAGGGAATTGGCGGCGGGCGGCCATTGTTAACGCGGTGCCTTGTGAATCGGGGAGCTTTCTTGAGTTTACATCGTGAATTGCACAAGTAGAGGCAGCGGGCAGCGAGCTGTCAGAGCCTCCGCGTACTCTCCGTGTGGCCGCGAGCTTCACTGTGTCCTATTCACTGTAGCAGAGAACCCTAGTGTCTAGAAATAGGTACCTACATACTATTACATAGGGTTAATAAAAAGTCTACTTACCAAAATATGTATTTTTCCTTTATTCAATTCAATATTCCCGCCAACACACCACGTATTCATCATCATCAAATCATCAAAAAATATTCTGTCTGTAACCTTTTCACGCCGAAATGGCTGAAAGGATCCTAACGAACTTTGACAGGCAGGTATGGTATCCTGGACATGGACTGGGATTATTTTATTTTATTTTATTTATTTATTTTTATTTTATTTTATTTTTATTTTATTTTATTTCTTGCGAAGCGCGTGCAGAGCCGTGGGCTAAGGCTAGTAAATAATATACTCGGGAAATTTCGTAATCGGTAGGTATGTCATTTATATGGTCCAGCAATCACTTGGTAAAGACAAAATAACATGGCTCGCACCGCGCCTTGCCGCCCGCCCCGCGCTCGAGGGGCGTTATATAAATGAAATGCGCCGAGTCGTTCTCACGGCGCGCGCGCCTTCTTTTTGTTTGTCCTGCCTGTCCCAGGCGGAGGTCGCCGCGGTCACTCGCCGGCGATGCGCCGACAGCAGCCTGGCCTCGCGAGCCACGGAGCTGCGGCGCCTCACATGTTACTGCTTGTTCTTCGTTCCTCTAGCACGCTGTCCCGCGCGCCGTGCGAGCTCCTCCAGCACCGCCTCGAGGAGGGCTCTGCATCCGCGCCTCGAGCCCGCGCCGTCGTCTTACGATAGCTGTCGGCGCCCTGCTCCTTGCCTCGCTCCTCTCCTCACGAAGCTCGTAAGACGTGGCTGAGCAGCGACGCATTGCACAACAGTTCATTTCGAAGACGAACCACAAAGTGTTTGAACAAAAACTATGCTATCGTTCTGGTGATTTCAGTATCGCGTTCAAACGACTCGCTCGCAAAGCTAGTGGTCGCCGACGCCGACACGACGCCGACGCGGACGCGGAACGGATTACAAACAATTGAATACATCATCATTACCTTACGTCGCTGGACCCGGCAATCAATTTGGCTTATAATCTGTATCTATTGACCGAACACATGAAATGTCGGTTGTTTTTTTAGTGAGTCGATAATGCCACTTCACAATACAATTATCTATTTATCACCATTCCCTTAGCGGCTTCCGAATCTTCCAATGGTAAATCATTTTGGATTGTTTCGTTACGCGTCAAAATTAGTCAAATATAAAATATATTTCTCGAGCGCATTTCGAAATCGAAAAAATACATTTTCAGACTAATTTTGAGAGTCACGCTTAGGTCTTTGCTTGCATCTATGTTTGCATTGTCTTTGGCTTTTCTTCATGTTATCTACTCGGTGGTTATATCTGCGTCAGCTGGTGAGCGGGCGCGGGGCGCGGGGGGGTGCGGGGGGGGCGCCATGTGGTCGAGGCGGGGAGGACCGGTCGTGACGTGAAGTTCGGGCACATTCATTAATGGCATATGGGCGGACGTGCTCGAGCGCGGTGATTATGGTTTTTTGTCCAAATCTCCGTTAATGATAGCTTGTGATTGTGTCCGTGAGGCGCACCATATGGCGCATGGCGGCGCAGATTCAGCGAGCGCAGACAGGTGCGTGCGCCCGCGCAGCCGCGGACCTGCGGGGCGCGCCGGCGGCGCTCTCCGGAGCGCTGCTCGAGCGGGCCCGTGGCGCAGGCTTAGGTGTCAATCAGGTGACTAGTTAAATATGTTAATTGCATAATGCAATCGTACAACTGGACATAAGAATAGTCGACCAAAGTTCTGCGTCTTATTAGACTGGTATCTAACGTAATTTCTCACATTTGCACTCAGTTTTATTAGGTCGTCCCGTGGAGGTATCACGCTCAGCATTTCCTTAAAAGAAGGCTTTTCTTTGGATCCATTTGAATTCCACGCAAAGCCCACCGTCCCAATAACTTTCCGACAAACTAATAAACTGGAGGAGACAATCGCAGCGGAGACTTTGAAAAGAAAAACACCTACTTACATATACCTATATAATATACTAACGACCCGCTCCGGCTTCGCACGGTTTTATTATACGTATACCTTCCTCTTGATTCACTCTATCTATTAAAAAAACCGCATCAAAATCCGTTGCGTAGTTTTAAAGATTTAAGCGTTCAAAGGGACATAGGGACAGGGGACACATTAAGCGACTTTGTTTTATACTATGTATTGATAACAGTTGTTTGTAGACATTACTATAGTGACACACCTGTACCCACGGAGTTGAAAAAAAGTCTATACCGCTGTTTAAAAACATAGATATTATTTGTAAACAAATGAGGTACAAAACCAAAGGAATATTGGAGGAACCTTAGAGGAATTATTATAAAGGAGGAACATATTTTACGACACTGCTGTTATCAGAGCAAGCTGCAGGAGCTCCAAACAATACGTGGTTTTGATAGTTTTCAGTCATCAGTCCATTGATCTTTTAGTCGTTTTTGAACCCGAACTTGCATCTTTTTCGCTGTTCTTGGGCGATTATGCGTTGTTGATGATTTATTTTTTTGGTTTTTAGTTGTTAGCTTGATGTTACCCTGCTATTGCCTATTATTACTGTCAGGTTTTGTTAAGTTTTCATTCATAAATGTCAAGTTTATAAAAAGAATAATAAAAAATATGTATGACTCCTATGAGAATGATAGAGATTAGCAGACGCGGGCGCGCGCCGGCCGGCTGCAGCTACGCTGGCCTGAGTGATAATTCTTTCAAAATGGGGAATCACCTACATCAAGCAAACAAACTAGTTTTAGAAGGAAATACGATACCACATCATATATATAAGGTAGAGCTAACCTATAACATAAAATGACAAAGAGTGGTTTTTACATGGATACATAATCATACAAACAAACAGCTGTAATGTAAGCTCGTATAGAACGAAGATGATGATGAAGCGACTGTCGCTGCAACGACCCTCATCTCTCACTCCCCTCTCTCTCTCTATCTCTCTCTTTCTCTATCTCTCTCTCCCTGCGGCGGTTCCGCAACATTGTTTAATGCGCCGATCGATACGTATCATTTTATGATAAATCTACAGGGTGATTGTAAGGTTGGTGCAAAGCTGGTGGGCGAAGGTAGTGTGGACTATTCGGAACCATTCAAGCCATAGTTGTCGTAGACGAAGTCTGACCATTTCTTTTTTACAAATGTTTAATGAGATTCAAGGAAAATACCCAAAATTTTACAGTTAGTTGCTAATCGTTCCAGTTTGAAAGGCCAGTGAATTCTTTTTTATTTAATTTAAGTTAAGCTAGTATGTAAGCAATCTAACAAAACATGTTCTTAGGTATCTGAGTCATTAGCCATTATTTTACAGACATTTAAAACAGACAAAAATTTTTAGCGATTTACGAAATCCATTGACAAACGTTGACGTAATTAAAAAAAAAACTTTATTTACAACATAAATTACAATCAACGAATAAAAAAAATTACAACTAGTATATACAATTGAAACCATTGAGCTAACTGCAGACGGTTGCAAACAGTCTAAAGATAGCTCAATTGATCCATGTCAATACCAGTCGTGAAGCGTCCCCAATACACTGGCTGCATTAACACGCTGTATGGCAATGCTGATGCGCTGAGCCAGATACTCACCAGCTCTGGGTCACTCGTTGCATCGACCAGACGCTCAGATAATTTTTTAAAAACCCGGAGAGCCTCAGTACCAGACGCCAGACCAGCCCTATTGAATGTCCTTGAAAGATGGGAAGGTGCGAAGTGGTGAAGTGTGTCGACGCATGTAGCGTCCCACACAATGGGCCTGCCCAACTCCCACGGGACTAGTGTCATACGTCAGGCCTCTTGCCATCGTCACGAAACAGACCATTCGGTTCGAGAATAGCTGGTACGTTAGCGCTGACAAAGGCCCGCCGGATGATGTCATTAAGGCTGGCATGACGAGATATCCGACCAGCGGCCCTAGTACACGATAATCCGTGATAACCAAGCTGTTCGACTGCAGTACCGCACTAGCATTGATGAGGCGCACAACACCTTGCTAAAAAAACGAATGGTGCTTTTTTGTTAAAACCTTTTTCAAATCATGTTTGGTTATTACTCTTTCTTTTGAGGTATCAATTAAGCGGATATCTTACAAATTACACTGTTCGATTGCTTAGGTTTATGAGTAGTGGACTGTATTTATGAATGGATTATGTATGATGTGTGACTTTAAAAATTGTGTCGACACAAACGAAACAAAAGTGATTCCATCTTATTGAGATGATATGTAGGGCGTGAAAGATGTGAGTGATGCGTTATGTATGATGTGCTACGAAAAACCACTAACCTTGTGAGGACTGGCGCGGCGTGTAGCTATACCCAGCTCCTTCCAGGACTCCTCGGGGCCTTGCGGCTGTAACTATACCTTTCAGTTCATTTACCTATTTTTCCCGACGTTTCGACAGGCTTACACACTGCCGTGGTCACGGGATGACTGGAGTAACTGGAGCTACCGCCTCTGCGAAACGGGGTCAGCTGTTCCGTCCGGCGACTCGAGCAAGAATGAATGAATTTCGCAGAGGCGGTAGCTCCAGTTACTCCAGTCATCCCGTGACCACGGCAGTGTGTAAGCCTGTCGAAACGTCGGGAAAAATAGGTAAATGAACGCGATAAATACCCGTACATAAATATTTATAATAATGTGTTCTGATCGCGTAAGTTTAAAAAACTTATACCTTTCAGTTTCGTACTTCACTGGCGGCGGGCAAGCTTAGCTCGCTTAGCGTAAAGGGCCGGTCGGTGCAGTAGAGCTAACCACGGGTGGAATCTCGTAGGCAGGGCAGACAATCACACACACTTCACAAGCTAGTACGCTAAGGAGGTTTCACTAATCACGAAACGACACGAACGAACATAACACTATTGAACGAGAAAAGCGGAACAAGCAGTTATGTATCTTCTCAGTTCAAAAATCTAAGACCGAATGAATCATTTTACGAAAATTAGCACGAAAACACTAACGGTCGAGAACGTCATGACGTTATGAAAAATGCCAAAATTACGCATGTCAAATATGTCAAAGGCAGTCGAACCCTAACCTACAAGAAGTTGACAGCCAATTCTGAACATACACTGAGAGTGTGTGTGTGAGATATACGCTTAATTGATAACTGGCAATGATTAGCAACTAACTGAAAAATTTGGGTATTTTCCTTGCCTCCCATAAAAATTGGTAATAATGAAAAGACTTCGTTTACGACAGCTATGGCTTAAATGGTTCCAAATAGTCCACACTACCTTCGCCAACCAGCTTTGCACAGTTTGCACCCACCTTCCAATCACCCTGGGCCCTTACATTCTTTGACTTTTAAATAGGTATATTGTATGCAAGTGTTATTTGATTTATAAATCTAAGGGAAACAATAATCCTGGATCTAGAAAATTAAACAAAATTACAAAAATTAAGTTAAGCTGTTTCCACAAATAGATGCTATGCCATGTTCTACTTCTACTAAAAACTTGTAATAATTTAGAGATATGGCCCCATAGAGGTCTAATAGGGTAATGATGATTTTATCCCGAGCTACAACGTGGACGTGGACCTTCGCACAGTAGGAACCTGCGTGTACTAATTGAGTGTTTCTGTTGTTTGCAGAGTGGGCGGCGCGATGGGCACGATGGGCACGCTGGGCAGCGCGCACGGCGGGCACGGCGGGCACGGCGGGCACGGCGGCGCGCCGCTGGTGATGCCGGTGTTCCCGCTGCGCGCGGCGCCGCCCAGCCCGCCGCCCGTGCCCGTGTACTCCCCCTCGCGCTTCCACGTGGACAAGCGCTGCCAGCACCGCTGCTCCTGGAAGTGCCTCGCCATCTCCATCATCTGCCTGTGCGTGCTGCTCGCCGCGCTGCTCGCCTACTTCATAGGTAAGTGCGAGGCGAGCGCTCTCCGCCAAGTCGCTTCCACGTGGACAAGCGCTGCCAGCACCGCTGCTCCTGGAAGTGCCTCGCCATCTCCATCATCTGCCTGTGCGTGCTGCTCGCCGCGCTGCTCGCCTACTTCATAGGTAAGTGCGAGGCGAGCGCTCTCCGCCAAGTCGCTTCCACGTGGACAAGCGCTGCCAGCACCGCTGCTCCTGGAAGTGCCTCGCCATCTCCATCATCTGCCTGTGCGTGCTGCTCGCCGCGCTGCTCGCCTACTTCATAGGTAAGTGCGAGGCGAGCGCTCTCCGCCAAGTCGCTTCCACGTGGACAAGCGCTGCCAGCACCGCTGCTCCTGGAAGTGCCTCGCCATCTCCATCATCTGCCTGTGCGTGCTGCTCGCCGCGCTGCTCGCCTACTTCATAGGTAAGTGCGAGGCGAGCGCTCTCCGCCAAGTCGCTTCCACGTGGACAAGCGCTGCCAGCACCGCTGCTCCTGGAAGTGCCTCGCCATCTCCATCATCTGCCTGTGCGTGCTGCTCGCCGCGCTGCTCGCCTACTTCATAGGTAAGTGCGAGGCGAGCGCTCTCCGCCAAGTCGCTTCCACTTGTTTGAGTAACAATGTGGATAGGACCGCTTTGCGAGCGATCGAGAACGTTCCTTAATCTACAAGCTGAACTTCACCAAAATATAATGTTGATTGCGGATCAGCTTGACCAGTAAACAGCTCGATAGCGAAACTTCGCTCCTTTAAATCACTTGTTAGTTTCATTAAGATGAAGCTCTTGCATTTTCTCGATCCGTTTTAATAAATAGGTAAGTGAGAAGTTTGTTTGTGCAGTCTTGAGAGCTCCACAACTTATATCTAAGTAAAGTACCGACTCAGCGGAGTTCGATCGAGAGCTCGCTAACTGATAAGTTGGGCGACCCTTCGAAACGCGTTATCTCCGCGCGTGCCCTTCCAACTTGGCTCTGTAATTGTAAACCTGCAAGGGGCAGCGACCTGTCTCGGTGTCCGTCCATTACTGAACTGTTATCGAGGATCATTTTCAAAACGTCTTCATAAAGTCACAGCGGGCTCGGGGCCTGGCTTCGTTGAGGCAGTGTTCATATGAAGCTCCTGGAGCGGCGGCGGCGGCGGCGCGTCGCCCGCGCTATTTTATAAAGACATTTGTAATGATCGACCTCGTTGGGTATTTACAATTACACTAGCAAAATAGAGCAGAATAGAGAATCGGCATTGAGTCAGACTATAGTGGATACATACATAGAAAATACTTGTATTGCACACTTTTAACCAGGAAATACTTTGCAAATTAAGTATTAGTTGTAATATAAGTTACAAATAGTCGTCTTATCGCTCAAGAGAATTCTCTTTCCGACAACCTGGAATGGATATTATCGTTTGATTGTGCTCGGCGGCGCGGCGCTCACAAACCAATTACATTTTCCAAACAAGACTCGAAACATTTATACGAATACAGCTTTATACTGGCTTTATGACCAAATCATAAAGAGACGTTCTTTCATCAGCACATTCAAAGTCAATTATATTACGAAAGGTGATAAATTCAAAGATCCACTCCGAGCATGCAAATGAGTCGATTAAACATCGACTTTCTGACGAAAACAGACATCGACCATTAGTCTTTTATCATTCTTTGTTTGTATCGCGCGACCGGCCGGCGCGGCGCGGCCACTGCACAGCGGGCCAATAAAATAATAAACAAACATCACAAAAATATAAACGATGCGCCCAAGGCGGCGCGGCGCGGAGCGGGGCGGGGCGCGGCGCGGCGCGGCGCGGCACGCGTCTCTGGCGTGCCCGTGTGCGCTGCGCTATTGCCGATATACATTTTAGTCTAAGATCAAGTATTACTACTATACGTTCGTTTCTATACTTGATCTTAGATTTTAGTAGATAGATTTTTTAGTCAGTATAACCAGTATCAATTTGCTTAAAACTATCACAGATTTGTAGTTCTATTATGCTTCGCTGGGTGTGTATATTTTTTGTCCGGAACTTGGTTACGAACTTAAATCGCGAACAAAATAGTAAAATCCATTTCCTCACAAGTTTTAGTTTCTTGTGGGATTTTGTCTCGATAGTGCTCTTACCATATTATTATGTGAGGAAATATATTTTGTGCTGAGACCTTTTCAGAGCCAGGTGTTAGTGTGCTTTATTTCCATAAGACCTTACAGGACACTTGTGTCCTTATAATGTGGCGGAAAATCTCACTCCACAGTAGGTAGGTAGATACACCCAGTTGTAGAATAACACTAACATAAGTCAAAGGAAAGCTTCCAGCTTCCAGCCATCTAATGAACGGCCGCAGTGTAAGATGTCTCGACTCAATGAGGCTTATCTCATCGGATCTCGGTTCATTTGGATGCCTATTATATATTGGATGCCGCGTTAAATTATAGGCGGCGATAAGGCCGACTGTCGGGTATCGCTGCCGAGTCCACATCGAATAAGTTTCTAACCGAACGAGACATTTACATTTGACTTTAAATTGCCGCATTAAGATTTCCATCAGATAAAATGATGATCGATAAAACGCCACCGTGAACACGTTTCAGTTTAATGAGGAGAACCCGTCCCGTCCCGTCTCGTCCCGTCCCATCCCGTCCCGTCCCGTCCCGTCGCCTCCGGGACACGACGGCAGGCTCGCTCGCGGGAGGCGCGTGCCTTCCGGATATGTTCCCAGTACAAAGCGCTCTGTGTTGTACTGTGGTACTGTACCATGTGATCCGACATTAATCTCCCGGGGGCGCAGTTTTAATATCCAAATGAAAAAATGTAAACCATCTGTTGCACCCTTCATTGCGTCCGCGCAGCGCCCCGTGCCCCGCGCCCCGCGCCCCGCGCCCGTGGCGGGGCGACGCGAACGAAACCGTCGACTTTTTAATGTGATTGAAATCAAGAACCCAAATGTTTCATTAAATCTGTCCCAGCGTTGGGCTCCGGCACATGACGCGTGGATGGTGCGCGCGCTGCATCCGTTACACACACAGCGACTTGGGACCAGGTAGCCACTGTGACCGGACTCATTACTAAATCAACTCTAATGTCAATAATGTTGGTTCACTTTCAAACAAACTTATTTGGGTGAATTTCTCCTTTACTACAAAAGAAAAGTTGATAAACAAAACAACCTTCATAAAAAAGCAAGTATGTGTTTAATCGATCGCAAACATTGTTAATGTACGAAGCACTCGTGTGAACGTTTAAAGGGTAACATGGTAACAATCTTACTTCTTTAATTTATTTTAACTACAAGCAAGGAATAGAAAAATTACAACTAGTATTTACAATTTAAACCATTGAGCTAACTGTAGACGGTTGCAAACAGTCTAAAGGTAGCTCAATTGATCCATGTCAATACCAGTCGGAAGCGTCCCCAAGACACTGGCTGCATTACCACACTGTATGGCAATGCTGATGCGCTGATCTTACTTCTTACTATAAGTATTATAAGTTATAAGTAATCTCCGTTATTACTTAATTTATTTAGTTGAAATTTGCTACGTAGTTAGTTTAGGACCTTGAATAAGACATAGACTAATATAAATTTCAAAAATTAACCTCCGCAGGGATTAAATAGGTTGGTGAAGTTTGTATGGAAAAAAATATTTATTTCATAGTTTATTTATACCGAGTTTTGAGTAAATCGAACCAAGGGAAAATTTTTTTTAGTATTTAATAATAATTAAACATGTATTTTTTATTTTTACAAAATAACTCCTAGGGGTCGTGTAGTAAATTAAAACTCTGGTTCGCAGGCGAAACCGCGGGGCGCATCTAGTTTATAATAAGTAAGAAAGAGCATATTTTTGCGAGTACTTTAAGATGTGTCCTGTCGACGCCAACTCGATATCAGGCAAATACTGATCTCAGGGGAGTTTGGTGGGAATGAGAGGGAGGGTGCCGCGAGCGCACCGGCGCGGAGCCCGGCGCCCCTCGCGCGCGATGCAATCTATGCTGAATCATATTACAATCAATTGTATTAACTCCAAGATAGTTGAGATACCAAACATCGACCGCCTGCACACAACATGGCGAAGCACTCGGCCGGGGCCGTGCCGGTACATTTTCCACATTACTCATTGTTATATTTAATTTTCTTACGGAAATGACATCATCTGGGGACTTTTATCCGAATAACATTGCACTTATCCCAATAATAAATTGTTTTAATGTACCTATGTCCATTGTTGTTTTGTTAGTGGCGTTTGATTCTAATCGTATTTCTGTTCTATGAATAGTGTACGTACTTTAGCGATAGAGCTTGTGATTTAAAACTATGAACATAATGTATATTAACCATCGTAATGTAGCAGTAGATATGGATACTGCATAACAACAAGCTATTATTGTAACAAGTTTAATGCACAAATCGATAAATGGTCTGAAACGTTCTCCGTATGAATAAAAGTGACATAAAACAAATGTTCATAATCCCTCCAATCTTAAACCGATGCACTTCCACACTGCATATAAATGCCCTACTTACTGCGGGCCGCGAGCCGGCGGAGGTCATTGTCATCGCTGCACCCTCCGCTCTCTCTGTGCAAGGGTCTGGTACACTGTGCAAGGGTCTGGTACACTGTGCAAGGGTCTGGTACACTGTGCAAGGGTCTGGTACACTGTGCAAGGGTCTGGTACACTGTGCAAGGGTCTGGTACACTGTGCAAGGGTCTGGTACACTGTGCAAGGGTCTGGTACACTGTGCAAGGGTCGGGTACACTGGCAAGAAAGACACTTACGCGAATGGACACTTTCGCGGAGGACAATTGCGCGAGTGACAATCGAGAAAATATTTCGCGAAATAACAGAAAATTCTTAATATCTCTATGTGGATTTCACCATTATGTGGGTAATTTTGCTCTATATTTTTACATTTGACATAATATTGCTTTCCCATATCCCTAGCCCCTCTCTTACCTCATAACGAGAAAAATATTTTAACGTAGACTTTCGTAGCACATGCTACGACGGCGCCGCGTAGCAACCAGAAGACTTCAACGCGACCCCACTTTTAGAACTACCCACTATAATTCCTTGTAGCTTCGAAACTACCAAAACTTAACGAGTTAAAGAGTTAGACCTTTTCAGTGTGATAAATGAAAGCCTTTGCCCTTTACTGAACTGGCTGTTTCTTAACCTCTAATAAAATATATATTTTAACGTAGAGCTCCGCAGCACTCAGTGCTACGGAGCTACGCTGGCGCCGCGTAGCATGCAAAAGACTTCAACGAGACCCCGAACTACACATTTTATTTCCTCGTAGCTTCGAAACTACCATAACCGGACGAGTTCCGCTTTTCAGTCTGATTCATAGTCGTTAGCCCGGGCTAACGACAGTACACAGTGTGTGCCGCGAGTCCACGCGCGCCGCGTCCACGCGTGGGAGCGCCCGCACGCACGTGCCGCACTAGTGGGCGCTCTCCGATTTTATTGAGCGCAAATATCTGAGCACAGACATATTATTATATGAGGAAATGACTCGTTAAGTGTTTGTTTATTGGCTAACCATAAACTATACATACGTTATAATAATAATAAAGTGTATTTCTCAAATATTAAGTTTACAAAGTACATGTACATTAAATCCTAAGTTAAGTAGAAGATATTACTGTTTTTTCGTTTTTACTTTACATACTTATATGTATTGGATAAAAACCTTAGGGGTCGAAACATTATGTCAACTCTTTATTTAAAAGATCTAGGAAGATACATAATAACGTATGTATATACTAATTATATGTTAGAAAATTTAAACTCTCACAGTTAGTCGTTAGAAAACTGAATCCTCATGAGAGCTTTAGAAAGCGTCACTTGTACCAGTCGTACCTAGGCACTTGCCGGAGAGAATGAGGAAACTAAACGGACTCCGCTTTAGTCCACTATGAGTCTATGTTAGAGTAGGTAAATATTAATATTCTTATCGTCATGACTAAAACATCTCTAAGTAACCGTATCGTTCAGGATTCACATTAGTACTATGTCGTTGACGATATGATACGACCCAATGATATTATAATTAAATGATTCGACCCTAATAATTGTTCGGGTTGAGTCGTTGCAGTGTCGATTATCTAGTACGAAGTGACCTACGAGTCCGGCGGGAGGGCGCGGGCGCAGTCCGCAGTGCACCGTCATCATCCGCACAGCACGGGAACGGTCGCCCGGAACTAATAAACTTGGCGTCCCCATCGACAAATCCCGCTCCGCGCCTCGCTGCGACCGATAACTAATAAATGAACACAATAAATCCTCCTTCACATTACAATAACGCGTCGCGTCGTCGCCTCCTTCCTTTGCATTTATTATGCGTTCTGAATGAGCGGACCGATGCGCGGCGCGTGCGGCTCCACACGGCCACCACTCCAGTTACGCTGTATTACTTATTTAATATACCTACCGATATAAGTATCCATATACCTAATAATGTTAGTTCGATGGTTTCAATTGTAAATACTAGTTATAATTTGTTCTATTTCTTGATAGTTTTGTAATTAAGTTACAAGTCTATATAGTTACTGTGGGTTGGTTGAATAAAAGAGTTTGTGGGATATACAGAGTCTATTCAATACACACGAAACACGGATACAATAACTGACATTTACGATAATCTATAAACCTTAATTAGGCTATGTGTTTCCTAAGGGAGGTTGCTGGAGTGACTGAGGTGGGACACTGGGGGCTCGGCTTAGCCGCTGTAATTTGCTGAATTAACGAAACGCGTTTGCGCCGCGTACTATATCCTAAGCTGTGTCACCACATCAATCCTCCCCTTTTTCAAAATTTTTATCATAAAGGTAATACATATTCAATTTAAAACTTCACAATTCAAAACATCTTAAAATCTGCACAAGTCCGTGCCTTCATACACAAATTTGCTGACATCGACAATGCGCTCACGTTACGAAGTCGCATTCCTAAGTAGGTACAGTACAATCAAAGTTTATTTCAACAAACACGATAAAGTACAGTCAGCCTACAAAATTACATACATGTTTTTTTTTAAAAGCTTTAAAATACATTTTTCTTTTAATAAAGTTGTATAAGAATAAACAATGACAATATAAGTGTTTAAAAAATATAAGTGTTTTATTTAATATCCCTATAAAAATGTTATCTTTAAACTACATTCGTCTTTAGTTAAATTTCAATAAAATGTTCTGTTTACCTAATACATTTCTTTAGCACACATTAAGTACAGTCGGCATAATAATTTCTTTACAATCATATTTCCTGATCATAGCACATAAGTACATAACATAACACAACACAAGTAAGTACACAAAAAACAATTTCTATAACCATACACAAATTTTGAACGATATAAACTTAGTCTGGATTCCCTATAGTTATAATATAACAAGGTAAAACCAACTGTGTTTACTGAACAATTTACTTTCCACAAAACATTATTTTGCAACTATAGAACATTTCGGAAACAAAAAATTAACTAGACTCATTACTATTATTTTGAAAAAATTTAACGCACACACACTATTGAAAAATACGTCTCGCTCGTCCAGTCCTACACAACAGCACCTTCTTTAAATCACAAAATCACAGGATTTATTTCTCTTGGTCTCCATGTAGCGCAGGAACATCGTATGCCAGTCACTCAAAGCAGTGGGAATGAGCCATATCTCCAAAATCCAACACTGATCCTCCGGTGAGCGTACCGACTCCAAACCGGGCAATATCCTTGAGTGAATCTGCAGGTCTAAACACCATTCATTATAGGATCGAATATACCTCAGATATAGCTGGCTCTATAAATCTTCATCTGCCGCTAAACCATAAAATGCGTCTGGACCGCGGGTGAACCACTTCCCGGTCATACGCTGCCAATATTTATCTTCTCAATAGGGCTTCTGTAGAAGGTAGGAAAAGGATCTGCTGACGTCATCTGCTGCGCATTCCATACCGCGTGGCGTGGCGTCTTTCCGTTGAATTGCGTCATCCTGTTATGTTCTGCTTGTTTGCTTTTCTTTTACCTCCCGAGGCGTGGACTTCATCGGGAGGGAGTCACTCCATCTATTTTCTCCACTGTCTTTACTTTAACACTGCCCACAGTATCACATTGTCTATAATCGAATCACGTCGGGGTCACCACTTTTGTAATTATTGTTACAAGTCTATTTAAGCTACTGTGGGTTGGTTGAATAAAAGATGGTTGTGCGATTACAGAGTCTATTCAATACACACGAAACACGGATACAATAACTGACATTTACGATAATCTATAAACCTTAATTAGGCTATGTGTTTCCTAAGGGAGGTTGCTGGAGTGACTGAGGTGGGACACTGGGGGCTCGGCTTAGCCGCTGTAATTTGCTGAATTAACGAAACGCGTTTGCGCCGCGTACTATATCCTAAGCTGTGTCACCACAATAGTATAAAGATAGTATCTATATAACAGGTGAGTGCGGCAGAAGGAGCGAATCTTCGGTGTTGACGTGACCATTTTTTAACTCCACCCCCTGCAATTAATTACTGAAATTTGTATAAATAAAAAATATATTCCCTGGTTCGCTCAAAACATAATAAAAATAAACCTTTAGGTAAATAATGAAACACGTAAACGCACAGATAGATCAAAGAGCGCGCGTAAAATGCAAATCCCGAACTTACCACCGCAATACAGGACGTGCCCTCCCCGCCACCTAATCAAAACTCTTATTCTCTTTTCGATATCTATATTTGCATGCAGGCCAAGCCATCGGGTGCAACTAGTAATAACTATATTAAACGAAACCTACAATATTAACTGTTGGTTCGATTCCTGCCTCGGATCTCTTCTACGTGATTGTAGGTATACTTTGATGATGCTGTGGTTCTGCAGCATCGCTATACAATATTTCATAAACATTGTACATGAAATGAACTACGGATCACTTTATGCAATTTGTTACAAATAATATACTAGTTAATATAAAATCTAAAACTTACTCTGTGTCTCCAGCGGACCTTCACCTAAAACTTTTTTATTTTATTGCTCACTCTGGAACAGCATGAGAGACGAGTAAACTCGCCCCCAAATGTTTGCTATAAATAAATAAGACGTAGTACATATGTACAAAGAGATGGATTTACTTCGGATTCCACAAAACTGGTTCAGATTCATTATTTATTAATTGTGATTCATTATAAATTGTAATATTCTATCACCATTTGTAGTCCCATAGGTAATAATTACAAACTCTAAATGGCTCATATTGCAAAATCATCTTCTCGTCACAAGTAAAAAAATTAAACCGGGGGCTAGGATGTTCGGTTTATGGCAAAATATTAATGTTGAATTTTCTTTGTTTCAGCTCTTTCGTCAATTAAAAGTAATATAGACAATTCAAACTGCATACTCGTTCAAGATGTGAAAGCGGTGACGCACGCGCAAGGAATGAGAGATGTATCGACGTCATCACCCTCGGACGGTCAGTTCTCCTCCGGGTGCAAGCGCAGCGGTCGCGAGGAGTCGCAGGGAACTGAGGGAGTCGTATCGGTTTCAGAATGGATGTCGACGTCACCGGCGGGCGGCTGGACGACGGCGGCGACGGCGGCGCCCTCGGCCGGCCCGCAGCAGGCGCAGCAGCAGGCGCCCTGGGCGCCCGCGCTCGAGGCGCGCCGCTTCGACGAGCTGCACCGCGCCACCGTGCCCGCCTACCGCTTCTGGAGCTCCGAGTTCCGCAACGAGCAGCCCGCCTACGTCAGCCTCAACCTCACGGTGCCCTGGGGCGCCAACTTCGCCGTGTACGGGCGCCGCAACGTGGCGCCCAGCGTCACGCAGTACGACTTCGTGGAGTTCATCCGCGGCGGGCGCGTGGAGCACCGCCTGCGCCGCGCCGCGCCCGCGCGCCCCTTCGCGCCCTGGAGCGAGCTGCTCGCCACCTCGGGCCCCTTCCCCGGCTACAACCGCACGCTCGCCAAGCGCTCCGCCGACATGCGCGTCAACGTCACCATCCTGCAGTACCTGGACACGGGCCGCTGGTTCATCTCCGTCTACAACGACGAGCTTCAGCCGCACCCCGTCGAGATGGTCGTCTCCGAGGCCGCCGGCGTCACCAACTCCTGCCCCGACGACTGCTCCAACCGCGGCTCCTGCTACCTGGGGAAGTGCGAATGCATGGACGGCTTCGAAGGACACGACTGCTCCAAAAGTACGTAGAAGGGAGAGGCGGCGGGTAGGTATCGAGGGAGGAGCTACGTATCTACATCGATCCGTCGTCCGCAGGCGTGTGTCCGGTGCTGTGCTCGGGGCACGGCGAGTACGGCGGCGGGCGGTGCCACTGCGCGGAGGGCTGGAAGGGCGCCGAGTGCGACGTGCCGGCGCACGACTGCGAGCCGGCCGACTGCTCGGGGCGCGGCGCCTGCCTCGCCGGCGAGTGCAGCTGCAAGCCGGGCTGGAAGGGCGACAAGTGCGACGAAGGTAGGTGAGGCGCCGCGCCGGGGCCGGGCGGAGGGTGCGTCAGACTGTACATGTTGTGTGTGTCGCAGAGGACTGCCTGGACCCGGCGTGCGGCGGGCACGGCGCGTGCGTGCGCGGGCGCTGCGTGTGTCGCGCGGGCTGGCGCGGCGCGGCCTGCGCGGAGCGGGACGCGCGCGTGCAGCGCTGCCTGCCCGCGTGCTCGCAGCGCGGCGTCTACGACCTCGACGCCGGCCGCTGCCTCTGCGACCCGCTCTACACCGGCGACGACTGCTCGCAAGGTACGCACCTCTCGCACCACATCGCTCCTGCGTCTATCGAATTAACTACCTATTGGCGTGATGAACGTGGCATTTCGGTTACTCCGCTTTGAAATATATATTAACTTTACGAAAGCCCAAATTTATAAAGAACGATTGTAGCGTTGCCTCGCACGATTATTAATATTTTAGGAAAATGAATTCGTCAAAATCCCGTGACAGAGGACACCGATTTGATTTGATTTGATCAGTAAGTGTTACGTCACGCCACGCAAAACATCATTGTTGTTTTCATACAACAGGGCAGGTTCTAGAGAAGAGTGTATTAATGAAGCAAGCTTTGAATGTAAGTGAAGTGTTGTGTATGTCGCAGTGGTGTGTTCCCTGGAGTGCGGCGCGCACGGCGTGTGCGCGGAGGGGGTGTGTCGGTGCGCGGAGGGGTGGGCGGGCGCGCGCTGCGACCAGCGGCCCTGCGACCCGCGGTGCACCGACCACGGACAGTGCAAGAACGGGACCTGCGTCTGCACGCAGGGCTGGAACGGACGCCACTGCACCATCCGTGAGTGCACACACACCACACCTGTCCGTACGTGAGTGCACACACACCACACCTGTCCGTACGTGAGTGCACACACACCACACCTGTCCGTACGTGAGTGCACACACACCACACCTGTCCGTACGTGAGTGCACACACACCACACCTGTCCGTACGTGACCCGCACACACCACACCTGTCCGTACGTGACCCGCACACACCACACCTCCCTGTACGTGACTCGCACACACCACGGTTTATAGAGGAAGGGAGAAGAGGAAGGTTTATACGTATAATAAAAACCGTGCGAAGCCGGAGCGGGTCGCTAGTTGTGTATAAAATAAAATACTGAAATGTGCAGCGGGGTGCGGCGCGGCGTGCTCGGGGCACGGGCAGTGCCTGCTGGAGGAGGGCGTGTACGCGTGCGCGTGCGCCGAGGGCTGGGCCGGCGCGGACTGCTCCGTGGCGCTGGAGCGCGTCTGCAACGACAACGAGGACGACGACGAAGGTACGCGCGCGCGCCACCCGACCTCGCGGCGGAGAGGAGCGGCTGTACAGGGTGTGCTCGTTCCGCAGACGGCATGACGGACTGCTCGGACTCGGAGTGCTGCAGCCGGCCCGAGTGCGCGGAGCACATCATGTGCCTCGCCTCCAACGACCCCGTGGAGGTGCTGCTCCGCAAGCAGCCGCCCTCCGTCACCGCCTCCTTCTACCAGCGCGTCAAGTTCCTCATCGAGGAGAACTCCGTGCAGAGCTACGCGCACATGGACGAGTACTCCGAGAGGTGAGTCTCTCTTCTCATCTCCGCGTCCGTCGAGGAGACCCTACACTCGATGTCACTTTCCTTACAAAAGACATCCGGGAGACTCGGAGTAACATACGTAGTACGTTTATTATCTAATGTCAAGAGCTACAAGTAATTGTCGGATGGGATTAAGCTAGGTTCATATTGCTGTGTTGGGGTGTGTTGTGGCGCGACAGAACGCTATCGGTCTCATACATTTAGTATGACTAGATTCACATTAGTGACAGATCGCGCCACACCCCAACACAAGCTACTAATGTGAATCTAGTCATACTATATCTATGAGACCGAATAGCGTTCTGTCGCGCCACAACACACCCCGACACAGCAATATGAACCTAGCTTTACGCGTAATCTAGAAAACAGTAAACAGTTATAAAAAATAGAGAATAAAAAGTAAATCCGCTCCGCCCGATCGATGTCGCTTGTAAGGGAACGGGAAGTGGTGCAGGGCTCGGTTCATGAAGATAACGAAGTGCACTCAACGAGTTTATATTGTGAGGACGCCTCGCTCTGTGCACAGTGGGTAGTGTGGTCAGTAGGAGTAGCACCCGGCCCCTCCTTCTCATCATCCCGACCTCTCCCTGGATTTGGTGTGGTTATTTTAATTTTGTTCGTCGACTATTAACTTACTTGCGAATCAATGATTTACCATGCGTTGGAAGTGTTTTGATTTTCCTCTGTTTCTAAAGTTTGGTGTACATTTATATATTTGTAATATTTTTTTTGTTTGCAAACCTTGCATGGTGGTTTAATATTGTTCAATTTAATTTGTATTTTATATTTTTTATCGTATTATTATTTTCACACCAGATCCGATGTGTTGTGTATTGTCTAATGTTATCCCTTGTGTGTGTCTACCCTACCTTGTATGTCTAACAAAAAATGCGTATCAAAATAACAAAATTCAAAAGTGCTCAATAGCCTCTCAACAGGCTCTGCCCGCCTCGGGCGCCTCGCACCGCTCGCATCATGAGAGACGGCGCCGCCGCGCGCTCCGCTCGCGCTTACTATTCGAACGAGCGATATAATCTAATGAGTCTTTCATGATATGAGTTTGTATTCAAACTTTAGTTTTATTTGCAGTACCGTTCCGTGTGCGTACAAAACTTTCAACCTCTTTCATATACAAGACAAAGCAAAACTGAATAACTTTTAAGTAGAGAATCCACCTCGCTTAATATGCAAAAGCGCCTCTAAAAGTTTGTTTGCATTAAACCACGAGCCGCTTTACTATTTTGTTTGAGTCGAAGAGTCTAGAGTGGTTATATTGCGTTCCGGCATTTGTTCCGTCGGCCCGGCGGGGCCCGGTACGTACCGACGAGCCGTGCTGCGCGCGCGTGCTCGGCGATCCGTGCGGCGAGCGTGCTCGGCGAGCCGTACGGCGAGCGTGCTCGGCGAGCCGTGCGGCGAGCGTGCTCGGCGAGCCGTGCGGCGCTGCGGCCTGTGCGCGGGCTTCGTTTGCAACCTTTCAAGTCCAATGTTCACAATGTAGAGTAAGAGTTGACACGATGTGGTTGTGTTCTAATGCAAACGCTTTGTCGGGCAGTTACATTTTGCATATTAATGAGAAGTAAACAAGTGTTAGACGCAACGTAACCAAGTTAGACGAGTGCGACCGAGCGCAGTGGTCGGTCGCACTAGGAGTAGGTATTTGTGTAGTAATCTGTCCTGTCTTTCTGTGTCCCTGTGCCGCCGTGTCCGCCACTCGTAGCGAGTTCTGGAACTCCTTTACACCATGGTAAGTGTGCGCTCGCGCCCCGTCCCTTGCCTTCAGTTGCGCGCCGCAGTGCGTCGCGAGCGGGCTCCGCCGCGCCTGCGGACGGCCGCCGGCCAAGCCCGAGCTTTTTATTTTTTCTTTCGATCCTTTGTGTATTCGTTTCATTCTTTATGTGTATGTAACATCTGTATGTTTGTCTTGAATGTTTCCGTGTGGCTGCGACCGTCCGTTCGTTCCTAGCTACGGGGAGTCGTTCCGAGCGCGATCGGTCGCAGTCACAGCCGTTGTTTTGCTATTTGTTTTGTCTCGTCTTCTATGCTTTATATTAGGTTTAGTTAACATCGGTTCCGACCATGCAGCGCACGCGATGTGTGGAACGAACTTAGGAAAATCATTTACGCTTTCACGCAAAACGTCAAAGACACGCTAGGCATACGATTAAAAATTTAAAAAACGGAAAATGGCGCGAAAATCAAATCACATGATAATTGAGCAAAATTTTGGCGATCATGCAAAATAAGCTTCAAAAAAACTTACCCTTTTATGTGTTCCTTACCCTTTGTCTGCGTCTTTCATCTGTTACCCCCTCCCTTCGCCCTGACTCTTATGTGTTTAGATCCTCACCCTCGTGACTAACCGAAACATCTTGTTTGAATGTTTTCCTGTTTCACAGCGACACTAGCCGAGTTGTCAATACTTTAGTGAACATTACCGTATCGTAACAGCCGTCACTGCTGCGTCACTGTTGACAATATCATAAACTCTATTACTAATATTGGTGCAATGGTGTTCATTCTGTGTCACACTAACCTGTGTTCATGTTGTTGTGTTCATTTCCAGACAGTTCTCTTGCGCTTTAGGTTCAGCCCTAGGCGTAGTCGCTCTGGACGGCGGCCCGCGACCAGGTCTCCATGTACTCATATATTTTGTGACAAATTTATATGGTTTTTGCATACAGGGTGTCCCAGGAGCTGAAGTCAAGCCGGAAGCGGGTGATAGGCTAACTTATATGTATATAAATAGTTAAAGATAGTAGGAAAATATGAAAAACATGAATCATTTATGTTTTTTTAAATTATACTACTTGCCTATTTAAAACAGCTCCAGAAAATGTACACTCTGAGATGATTTTTTAACTATGCACTTGTGTTATGAGATACGAGATGACTGATATACTTATTTCATACAATAGATTACCAAAGATAGATTTTTTTGATTAAGTATACATAAGATAATATTTTTTTAGAAAATCAATAAAAATAAATAAAGAGGGATGATAGTAATCTACAATAAAGCCCTAAAATTTGAGCCAAAGTTGGAAGAAAATTTCACTTACAAATTGTTCTTTTAAAAGGAATATTTTTTATTACATTTCATAAGCACTATTAGATTGTTTCTATTTGAATAAACATGTAGTGCGCGCTCTTCGTGCCCCAAAGAGGCCGCGCGTAGCGTCGCCTCCATCAAACATCATCTCTTAGATATTTCTGGAAAATTAAATAGGTAGTACTTTTTTATGTTTTATTACATAGTAGTTGTATCATTAATACTAGCTGAGACCCGCGGCTTCGCCCGCATGGAAATTTATTTATCAAATTTCAGAAATTAATTGCACGACTCCTAGGGGTAGATTCGTAAAAATAAAAGTTACGTGTTAAATTATTTACTAGTTTTGTGTGAATCTAACCAAGGAATAAAAATTTTATAGAAATTGTATTACCACCCTATTAACTCCTCAGAGGTTAAAATTTTCAAAGTCAATTTGTGTTATGATGCTATGCTAGGTCCTAAACTATCTATACACTAGCCAAACTCGATGTAGCATGTTAGTATGTTTACTAACCGCCCATACTGTTGCCGCGCCTTTTTATATGCAATTTACATTACTTAATGATCAAACGAACTTAAACAAGTGAAGTTCGATCACAATTATGTGAACGGCTTCATTCGACGCGATTTATTTTACGTATTGTAGTATGATCCCACACACCAGCCTTACACACGGATTTTTAAATATTTTTTGACTTATTTTTTAAAACAGAAACCCTTTTTTAGTCTTAGTATGTTTACTAACCGCCCATACTTCCTAAAATACACTCTGTTGCCGCGCCTTTTTATATGCAATTTACATTACTTGTCAATTTAAGATCCTTCCTTCACTAAATATTTCGTATACTCATCTAAAATTCGACGTCAAGCAAGTGAATTTTAGTTTTTTGTGTCGTGGTTTGTTTACAAACATTCTACATCGAGTTTGGCTAGTGTATACATACCAAATTACATTTAAATAAGTATGTAGTTACGGTGATTTGATTAGGTACTTATAATAAACATTTACAAGACTTTCCCGTTTATTACAATAGTAAGATAGATATCCAACGTACATACTAGCTGGCATAATCTGACTTACCAATCATTGCAATACTTTATCAAAAACACAATAATAAAAATAATTATGTTTGCGTTAAGCATAATAGATTTAAATTAATGTTATAGGTAGGTACCTACCTACATGGTTGGTATTCTATTATCTGGTATAGTTTTATATTATTTGTAGTTAGGATAGTGTATCTGCATCTTTATAGGATCTAAACTCGTTCACGCCTTTACTATCTTCTCAAAATTTATTGCAGAAAAAATTACTTAAGTGTTTTTAAACTAATAAATAAAATCTTATTTTATCAGTCAATTAAAATTTATAAAAATATATATTATGTATGTGTTAAAATATTAATAATCAATTAAAAATATTATTTTACTAGCGGCCCGCCCCGGCTTCACACGGGTTTATTATACGTATAAACCTTCCTCTTGAAATACTCTATCTATTAAAAAAAACCGCATCAAAATCCGTTGTGTAGTTTTGAAGATTTAAACATTCAAAGGGACATAACATAATGATATAGGGACAGAAAAAGCGACTTTGTTTTATACTATGTAGTGATGTGGCACTACAAAAAGGAATCTTGGCGGTAATTAGTCAATACTATAGGAGGATCAAAAAGATTTGTTTTCTGAAAAGATCTTTTTGGAATAAATTAATTAATTTAATCTGCAGCTGAGAGCAATCTATAGAAGAGAAAGAAAAAATAAGCTATGTAGAGAATCGAATTTTGAACTCCAAAAATCCTAAAAAAGAGGTATGGAACATAATAAAGCAAGAAACGAATAAGTCTACAAAAGAGTGGGAATGGGACCTTACGGATAATAAATCTAAGACCAAAATTAAATCAGAATTCATCGCAGACTATATTAATGACTATTTTATTTCAATTGGCACCAAACTACAAGTATCTAATTCACCTAATAAAGTTAAGGCAATTATGTTTCTAAAAAAATACTTTACTGAACAGAATATTTTAACATTTAAATGTATAAATGTAGACGCATTGATAAAATTAGCAAAAAATAAAATTGACAAATCCAACACAAAAGATATTTACGATATGACAGGTACCTTTTTGTATCAGATTATGACTTATTTAAAGGAACACATTCTTTTTCTAATAAACGGTGTATTAACATCAAATTGTTACCCTGAGTGTCTTAAAACTGTAAGAATAACGCCTCTGTTCAAAGGAAAAGGTGAAATGTCTAACATTGAGAACTATAGACCAATTGCAATTGTACCTACTATATCTAAACTAATAGAGTCAACAATGTCGGACTCTATCATATGCCATTTAGTTGAAAACAAAATTTTGTCAAATAGTCAGCATGCATATAGACCAGGAAGATCCACAATATCGGCCACTCAATGCTTAATAGAGAAAGTATTAAACCACCTTGATGCTAAAAAGAAAGTAGCGGGAGTGTTCCTTGACCTGTCAAAAGCTTTTGACTCTGTCGGCCACGAGCTTTTATTAGAAAAGCTTAAACTATACGGTTTGGTTGGAAATAGTCTGGATCTTGTTGAATCTTTTTTAAACAATAGGCAACAGGTGGTGGAAATAAAAATAAACGGAAATCGTGTTAGATCAGCCCCCAAAAGCTCTACCATAGGCGTACCCCAAGGTTCGGCGTTAGGAAATACCCTATTCTTGGTGTTCTTAAATGATATGATTCATTCGGATATCAGAGGTGAAATCATCCAGTACGCTGACGATACCACTGTAATATTAGCTGCAGAAAATGTTGATATTCTGCTGAATGATATAAGAGACACAATAGCCGAATTAAGTAGCTGGTTTGATATGAATGGTTTGAAACTAAACGAAAACAAAACGGATGTAATATTTTTTTCAACTATGACGGCTCAAAATACCAATAAAATAACAATACCATTAATGGACGGGAATTCTATAAAAAGTTCTAATTTAGTAAAAATGTTAGGTTTTGAACTAGACCCATTACTATCTTGGAAGAAACATATTGAGTCGACCTGTAAAAAAATGGCTAAAGGAATTTACGCGCTAAAACAACTTAGACCCATTTCTTCAGATAAAGCTCTGAAAGACATATATTACGCATATATTCATTCAAAAATGTCTTATGGTATTATTTTATTCGGGAGCTCTACAGATTACGAACGTATTCTTAAATCACAAAAGCGTGCCATAAGAGTATTAATGAAAGCTAAATACAGAGAATCATGTCGTGATCATTTCAAAAAACTTCGGATACTAACATCAGTAGCGGTATACATAATGGAGGTCATAAAATACGTAAAAATTAATTTAAAAGAATACACAATAAGAGGAGAAAGTAGTAAACGTGCCACGCGGCAGAAAATGATGCTTGAGCCGATTCACCATCGACTGAATATGGCAAAACAGCTCCCTAAAATAATGGGCCAAAAGCTTTATAACAAGCTCCCGATCTTAAAGCTTAAACTTATTAAAAATGAGAATAGTTTTAATTTTGAATTAAAAAATCTTTTGCTTGACAAGACGCTATATAGTATTAAAGAGTTTTTAGATAACGACTACAGCAAGTATGAAATAAAATCGACTAAACTACCTGATGGACAACATCACTTAACCTAAAGTTGAGTCCTAGTTTTAAGAAATTATATTATTATAATCGCCACCTTAGATAAATATATTATGTTATAAAACTCTGACGAGTCATAGCCTCATCATTTAATTTTAAGTAAATACTTTTATTTTATGTATGATGTGTGACAATAAATAATCTGAATCTGAATCTGAATCTGAGACTAGTGTGCCAAATGCAGTCCGCACAATCACGTGCACGTTGATATTAGTATCTGTTTATGTATATTTGTTAATTTAGTTTAATTATTATATGAAACGCCACCGTCTATACCAGTTCAGTGCTTACGTGTCCATCCAAAGGTTGCCTGGAAGAAATCGCTCTTAGCGATAAGGCCGCCCATTGTACAACTGTTTTGTATTAGTCTTTTTATTGTTCCTATTTCTTTTTACTGTGGTGTACAATAAAGAGTATTTGTATTGTATTGTATTGTGCACGGCACAGAGGATCAGATGCTGGTTGGCTCAGTGCAGAAGGCGGTCAGGCTCATTCGAGACCAGGTTGCGAACTACTCTTTGTTTGTATATTGTCGATTCTATTTATA
The DNA here is from genome assembly GCA_944547425.1 of Eupithecia centaureata. Taxonomy (NCBI): domain Eukaryota; kingdom Metazoa; phylum Arthropoda; class Insecta; order Lepidoptera; family Geometridae; genus Eupithecia; species Eupithecia centaureata. The sequence goes on along the minus strand of OX155676.1, from coordinate 283,518 downwards.
TGGGCAGTGTTCGGGTCCGGATCGTATTGATGTAGTACCTAAAATCCTTGGATGACCGCTTTATGAAGCCGAGTGACTTTAATGCTCCGACAACTGAAGAGACGTGAGCATGAAATAGGAGCTTTAAATGTAACCGCAAGCTCCTTTACTTTACTATGACTTGGAGAGCGTGGTACTCCAGCTTGTGCCTGGACCTTACTGACTTTGATTGTCTTGTAAAGTCGTAACATGACATGTATTATCATTCAGATCTAGCTTATATTTCAGACAATATTCATCAAGACGACCGAGATCTTCTTGTAAAACGAAAACGTCTTTGTAACTAAAGATTAGAATAAAAATTTATATCATCTGTAAAACCGATTCGAACTAGCAGCGGTGGGAATAATGCCAATATCCGATAAACAAGAGCTGTAAAGTAGTTAACCCTGAGGAAAATAAAATACTTCTCATTAAAGGAAATAGTGAGATTAAAATTATAATTTCATGTTTATAAACTAAAATTCCTTTAGTCATATTCGCTTTGCATAAACATAGATAAATGAGTATCTACATTCAAAGCGATCAATATTACATACCGGCTACTACGCGGGTAAATATGTGAAATAAATATAAATGAAAGAATGAATGTTTGAGCTTGCACCCATTCTTTTCGTCGGGCATCCTTGTCTACCTTGTTAGCCTTTCTTATCCTCTTCTTACTATTATATATACTTATTATATTAAATGTGGAAGTCTATGTGAATGTTTGTTATAAATTATTTCAGTACTTAAGTTATTTAAATGAAATTCGGTATGTAAATAATTTAGGAATAGGATAATAAAATTTTGAAAAATTAACTTCTGAAGTGAAATAGGGTGGTAAAATTTGCATGGAAAAAATGATTCCTTGGTTTCGTCGCTTTCATTCAAAACTCAGTACAGATAAAGTACCAAGTAGGGATGAAACGAATATTCAATATTCGCATTCACCAAATTCATGCTACTATTTGGCGAATATTGACGGGAATTATTTTCTTAAACTGTATTTACAGTATATATATTACTTAGTCAGATATGTAGAATGAAAAAAAACTTTTGTATATTTTAATATGGCACATAATATGTGATAAATGTTTTCTATTTCTATAATATAAGTTAGTAATTTTATAAAATCTTGACCCATTAGTACCTAATGCAGAACGCTTGTCAAATGGAACCCTTTCGAACAAAATGCATTACAGCTTGGATAAGCGCCTTCTATTTCGAAGGATTTGGAACTATCGGTGTTAATGTAGATTTTTTTGTACGAAATAAATATTGAGCAAAATACCCATCAGTACAGAAACAAGTAGGTAACAAGTTATCCAACTCACTGACACACAGCATCTTCTCTGATCTTTACAACAATACTATATTGCTTAACTACTCTTATTTTTGGCTTTGCATCTGGTATGATACAATTCTGCATAGTTTCAAATTCATGGTAATAAATTTTATGAATTGTGGAACCCCAAAAAAACACAGGTCGCATCATAAACAAAGCAGCAAAACTAAACTCTTGTTGGACGAAAGAATGTCACAAATACAAGCTGATCGGAGTGACGCAGACAGAAATATGACCTGTGTAAGGAAACACGGAATAACATAAAAAGATCGCTGAATTTAGGGAACAGAACCCCTGATCATCTGCAGCTACCAACTGTAAAGGACCTCATTAGAATTATTTCATACGTAAAGAACGACCTGAAAATGCAATATAATCGGCAACAACACCACCATTGCAGGTGTGGTGTGTCTGTATGCTTCATGCCAATGAGTTACAACTAACACCACCATTGCAGGTGTGGTGTGTCTGTATGCTTCATGCCAATGAGTTACAACTAACACCACCATTGCAGGTGTGGTGTGTCTGTATGCTTCATGCCAATGAGTTACAACTAACACCACCATTGCAGGTGTGGTGTGTCTGTATGCTTCATGCCAATGAGTTACCCGTACGTCATTTATTCATAACCTTAGATGGTAGTACTTTGGAAAAGAATTCGCTCTTTTAGAAAATAGATTCACGGTATTTTTTGTGCAGTGGCAGGTAATTTGCCTGATTTGCCGATAATGTGATTGAAGAGCTTAGTATGGATTAAAAATGTCATTATTGGTTGTGTCAGGATATTTCGGCTGGTTCCTGCTCCTGAGCTAGCTAACCATCGCCCTGGGATGATGGAACACTCGAGATCGCTACTACAGCCAATCGGTTGCTCAGACTTTACGTGAGAATTCCGAATCCATCTGAAAACCTACAAATGCTTACAATCTACATTGTTAGAGTGTATGCACCGATTTGGTTTTTAATCCTGTGCACAAGATATCTTTTAAGGACAGAGCCAACCATTTATGTCAACTGATTATATTTTCTCGATGCTTACCTAAATAACTCAATACTGTAGTCGATCCTGTGATCGCAAGAAACGCATTTTTTGCGCATCCAGAGAATGTACTTGTCAGCATGATTTTTGATGAAAGAGACCACATTCGGGAGCTAACATTTCGTAAAATAATTAAAGCTTGAGAAGCTGATAAAAATCTTACTATATTATAACAAATGGGAAAGTCTGTGTGAATGTTTGTTATAGTAATCTCCATAACTACTTAAGTTATTTAGATTAAATTTGGTGTGTAGATAGTTCAGGACCTAGAATAGGACATAGGCTATTAAAATTAGGAAATTTTAAACTCTGAAGGGGTTATATAGGGTGGTAAAGTTTGTATAGAAAATTATTTGTCAGTTGAAATGTGTCGAAGAACCGGCGGCGGCGGCGGTGCGGTAACTTGACATTCTTGCCACATAATCATTTCGGTGTAATCACTGGCATCGAACTTTATTTTGAAGCCTTAAATATTAAATATTCTGCGTTATGAATTACTAGTTGCGCCTATTATTACAGTGTTATGATAAAATTGAAGCAAGGAATAATAATTTTCCATACAAACTTTACCTACTTAACCCTTTTAGAGGTAAATTTTTGAAAATGTTACTATCTTATGTGTTTTTTTAAGTCCTAAACTAAATACATTCATACCTGATCTTAATTAATTTGAGTAGTTGCTGAGATAATTTATAAAAAACATTCACACAGACTTTGATTTATTATAATAAATGTAAGATAGTGATATTTTGAATTTTTTTATGAAATTGTAATTTATTATTGATTGTTTATATTATGTTTTAACATAAAATAGCGTATGATAATCATAATATTGATTTCGAATAATGTAGCAAGATTAAAGTAACTAACTACGCATTTGCTCCCCTTGGAGTCGAGATCCTAGGTCTGTGGGGTACCGAGGCTCTCCAAGTTTGTAAACGATGCGACGCGTGACCCGAGGCCCAAGAGCGCAGCTCACATGTTCATGTATCCTTGTCACGCTGATATCGAGTACGGTTGCGCTTTATGTTCCTACAAACTAGCTCGCTATTATTGATCTTTTCAATGGCTTGATTTAAATATTTTAAAATGTGTACCTACATATGTTTTAATTTTCTTTCGTTCGTATGCTTAAGAGGCGTAGTAACTCTGCAAATGAAGTCTAGTCAAAATTAAAAATACAAGAAAAATGCCTGTACGTAAATTGTAATAAAATTTTACCTTTATAATTATGTATTATAATTATAATAAAAAAAAATATGTTATTCAGGTCATATTTATAATAAAATCAAGTAATTCTTGCTAAAGAAGTGCCACTATTCGATGGAGGAGTTCTGCGCTGACAAATCACACCCTGAAAAACTGTGATAGTAAATGATGGAAATATTTTTGTACAGTGAATATAATTATCTTACTTCTTACTATTATAGTAAATGGGAAAGTCTGTGTGAATGTTTTTATTGAAATTTTTTAATGCCTAATGATGATAAGAAATGAAATAACATAGGAAAAATTTACGATGTTATTTTCCTGTCAATTTCTGCGATGTTATTTTCCTAGATATTCCCCGAGTGCGAGGGCTTACGCACTAGAGTATAATTATTCCTCATTTCGATATTTTGTACACTTCTATTTATGTGCAATTTATGTATAATATTGTAGGTACATTTTTTTAAATTATTTGTTAAATAAGTAGACCTAACTATTACTATTGTACAAAAGTGTAGAATTATGAATATTAAAGCAGTGACCTAGTTTATATAGATATAGATAGATACACAACTGTTGTTTGAGAATAAATGAAATGAAAATGAAATTGGTATGTAGATATTTTAGGATTTATAATAACACATAGGATAGTAAAATTTTGAAAAATTAGCCTCTGAAGGGTTTTAAATAGTAAAAAATAAAAAAAGTGGTGGTAATGTTTGTATGTAAAATTATTTTTCCTTTTTTTACGTACCTATTTTTTATTTTTACAAAATAACCCCTGGGGTGAAGCAACAAATTTTAAAAAAAATATTAAACTACAAATTTTACTATTTCCTACATTCACATAAAACATGATAAAAATTAACATATGAATATACATATCCTACTAATATAATAAACGTCGTTAAAGTTTGTAAGTATGGATGGATGTTTGTTACTCTTTCACGCAAAAACGGATATGGATGAAATTTGGCACAGAGATAGATTATAGTCTGGAATAACACATAGGCTATATTTTATCCCGCAATTACCACGGGAACAGGAATTACCTAGACACCTAGATTGTTCTCCATTTGACAAATAAATTTACACGCGGGCGAAGAGGCGGGGCGCAGCTAGTAAATAATCTAATTGAGTGTCTTCTTGTTTAATAAAACATAAATTATGTACAGATAGAAACCACTGCTAATGTCTGCGGTCAAATAAAGTGGGGATTGTGGGGTTATTGCTAAACAACGAACACAAAAAAAGAACGTACCTATATACAAAAAATACTATTCTCGTGAGCTCCTATTTGTTGAAATCTGAATAATTATGATAGAGAAACAAGCAATTTTTTTGAGACAGCGCCCCACGTAAACTAAATTTACTGCACCGACTCCTTAAAAGAAGAATTTTTTGGAAATTCCACTCCTGAGGGGATGAAAAGGGAAGTTGTTTGTTTTTTTGCCGTTTTTTTGTACTTTTTTAGGCAGTGGCTCCATTGTCTTGAAAATTGAAATAGAGACTATAAAATCACAAAATTATTAAACATTTACTTTTATATTTTTCTTAAACTGGGTGATTACAGTTTGAGATCCGTAGTTAGGCTAATTATTGAAATGTCTGTCTGCTTATGACACGGATGTCATAAGCATCCCTACTTTAAAAAGTTATAACAAACGTGAAAGTTAAACTCGTGATATGATATAGACAACCATAAATCATATCACGAGCTCAAGGATTTCAAACACAGAATCTATCATCAGAATCAGAGTAATCTGTGATTTCAAACAACCAGTAGAAAGGGTGAAACGGGGCTGGCTTTATTTTTATTTAGTAGCTTTAGTTAGACAGTCGTCCAATTTGATTAAATTAAAGTACACAGAAAACAAAACTTTAGATAAAACCTAACGTGTTCCAGGAGAATTAAAATCCTGGATATGGGGTCCACGGGTTATTTAAGTTAGAGATTAGGAGTTTGGCTCCATATCAAGTACGTCTAAGATACAAATACAAATCGTATTGTCTACGCGAGCGGAGCCGCGAGCGGAAAGCTAGTCCTACTAATATTATAAATGAAAATCTGTCCGAATGTTTGTTACTTACCGTAATTTTACGTATCTCCATAACTTCCTAACAAATTTCGATAATCATTTGGTATGTAGGTCGATAAATACTGTCCTTCCACTCCGACCAACTAAACCGATCAACTGGTTGTTTAGAATGGAATTCGATGAAGGGTTTATTTCCAATCAAACCATCACTTTAGGTTCCAGACTATACTTAACACATACACGAATGATACATGCATTATGACACTGCATTATGAATCCTGTACGTAAATTATAATAGTTATTTATAAACAAACAGCCCCAGATAGACCACAGCTGAGCATGTCGGCTCCCCGTCCGCTCTGATATGCAATAACCTCTACACATATTATTATAGTACCTACTTTCGCAATCCAAAACGTGATCTCTCCACCACAATATAAAATGTCTCACTCTCAATCTATACTTATAATAAAACTGTAACAGGTCAAATTCTGTACATTGAAGATATTTTGAAAATTTTTTTTGGAGGGCTCTCTATTATCGATACTCAAGCCAAAACTGTAATTTTTTTCATTCATGTCTGTCTGTCTGTCTGTCTGTCTGTCTGTCTGTCTGTCTGTCTGTCTGTCTGTATCGTAAACGCGCATCACGCCGAAACTACTTGATGGATTGAAATGAAACTCGGCATGATTATAGGTCATAATACGAGGAAGGACATAGGATACTTTTTATCCCGGAATTCAGTAAGGTTCCCCTGGGAGAGAGGGTGAAAGAAAAATTCTTTAACCACGCATGACGCCGAAACTGCTGAATGAGTTGGAATGAAACTCGGGACGATTTGAGTTCATACTACAAGGAAGGACATGGGATACTTTTTATCCCGGAATTCGGTAAGGTTCCCCTGGGAAAGAGGGTGAAAGAAAAATTCTTTAACCACGCTGCACGACGGAAGTAAATGAATTCGAATGGAACTCGGGACGATTGGACATGGGATACATTTTATCCCGGAATTCGGTAAGGTTCCCCTGGGAGAGAGGGTGAAAGAAAAATTCTTTAACCACGCATCACGACGGAAGTGAATGAATTCGAATGGAACTCGGGACGATTGGACAAGGGAAACATTTTATCCCGGAATTCAGTTTGGTTCCCCTGGGCTATACGGGTTTTAAAAAATTTCTCACAGCATCTGAACGACGCGCGCGTCGTTCAGATGCTGTGAGAATTTTGAAAACCCGTATAGCCCAGGGGAACCAAACTGAATTGAGCTGATTAACGCGAATGTTTGTAAGTATGAATGGATAGATGGATGGATAGATTGATAGATAGATGGATGTTTGTTACTCATTCACGCAAAAACTGCTGAACGGATCTGGATTAAATTTAGCACAAAGATAGATTATAAGCTGGAATAACACATAGGCTTTATTTTATCCCGAAAATCCCACGGGAAAGGGAATTACGCAAGTAAAATCGCGAGTACTCGAAATACTAATCATGCGCAGACGAAGTCGCGGGCACCAGCTAGTCTTCAATATCCATAGTATAATGTTCTCTTCATACCTACATCTTGATACCTACTACCTAAACGTTTCACAAATATTAGGCTTAGGCTAGATGAACTGTTTCGTAATAGCACTGATTTTTTACAGATTGTACATCCTTGCACCAATTCTTATAAAATTTTATTGAAACAAATGAACATTAAAACATAAATTAAATAAAAAGCCATATCGGTTCGTGTGGTGGCCGTAACATACCTTCACAGGGACTCGCTAGGAACATTTCGATCTATCCTTTTAGGCACATTTTTGAATACTTACTATTCGTACATATTTAACATCAACAAATATTTTGATGTGTCTCAAAATGTCGTGAAATTTAAAGACGAACTAGTTAACATAAAATGTGCGCTAGAACTTTTAGCTGAACCTAATGAGAATGTGCAATGCAATGCTGCAGACTTCCTACTTGATCATTAATTTCAATTTTATTTTCACACTCTTCACTCTGTAAGTTCGTGAAGCGCAGCGCGGCCTTCGCTCAGCGATCGGAGGAGCGTCCGCGCCGACCTGTGCGCCGCCCCCGGCTTCACGCGCGTCGCACCGCCCTCCGTGTGGCGCCTCGCACGAGCACCGCTCGACGACACGACCAGCTCACAGACCTATCGAAACTAATATACTATACCGACTTAAGTACAATGACAGCTAAACTCATATCATCATTTTGTGGCATGTCGAAAGTATCAACGAGCGAGCACCTAGTGAGAAATACAAAGGTACGGAGATGCTGTATAAGTTTGCATCGCAATGCAATCGAAGGATGTGCGAGAGCCACATGCGAGGGAGGTGCGCGGTGTGAGAGGCGGGGGCGGCGGGGGGGTCGGCGCGGGACTGTGCGCGCGCGCAGAGAGTGACGTGCGGGGGGCCGGGGGGTGTTGCAGCCGCGTGGCCGTGGTGCGCGGGCAGGTGCTGTCGCCGCAGGGGCTCGGCGTCGTCGGCATCCGCGTCTCCGTCGACCGCGAGGCGCGCTTCGGCTTCACGCTCACCCGCCAGGGAGGCTGGTCAGTATGCACACACACACACACACACTCTCTAATATCGAGATATTTATTTATTTATTTATTTATTTATTTATTTGGGAAACAAAAAGCTTATATTTATTTAGCTTATATCGCACTTCTAATTTACATTCCCACTTATAACACATTATTATCTAATTATATGCCCACATATAAATCGGTGAGGGAGCCGGTGAATCTGGCGCAGCAGCATTGTCATACAGCGGAGCGATATAAATAAGTATCGATAAAACTAGATCGCAGACTTCTAATCCGGTTACAGTTAACGATGAAACTTTATTGCTTTGGAGGTGGATTAAAAACCGCACGAATGTTGAATAATCTTTTAATAAAAATAGATTCAAATCGCACATCGTTCGAAACGTTCGCCGCCCTCAGAATGTTGAGTGGTGTGTGCGCTTGCAGGTTCGACGTGCTGGTGAACGGCGGCGGCGCCGTGACGCTGCAGTTCCAACGCTCGCCCTTCAAGCCGCTGCGCCGCACCGTGTTCGTGCCCTGGAACCAGATCGTGCTGCTGCCGCCCGTGCAGGTGGCGCTCAGCGACGACTCCGTCAAGGTGCCCACGCCCAGGTAGGTGGCTCCCTCCGCGGCGGGCTCTCCGCGGCGAGCGCTCGGCTGATGGCTTCGTGTTCCGTTGCAGAGCACCGGAGCGCGTGGACTGGACGCCGTCGGCGCAGTGGTGGGAGAGCGCGGTGGAGCCGTGCGCGGCGCACGACCGCGAGCGGCTGCGGCCGGCCGTGGTGCCGGCGCCGGGGCGCGCCGCGCCCGCGCCCGGCGCCTCCGTCGTGTACCCGGAGGCGCAGATAGTGAGCGAGTCGGTCGCGATCCCTGGCTCGGAGGTGCGGCTCACGTACCGCTCCTCGCTGGCGCCCGGCTACCTGTCGTGCGCGCACGTGCAGCTGACGCGCCGCTCGGTGCCCGCCGCGCTGAGCCGCGTGCACGTGCGCGTCGAGATCGAGGGCTCGCTGCACGCGCACACCTACGAGGCGGACGCGGACCTTACGCACGTGTTCGCCTGGAACAAGCGCAACGTCTACAAGCAGAAGGTGTACGGCTGGGCGCAGGCCAAGATCTCCATCGGCTACGAGTACTCGACGTGCGCGCGCGTCGTGTGGGAGACGCGCACGGCGGCGCTGGCCGGCTTCGACGTCGACATCTCCGACATCGGCGGCTGGGGGCTCGACATACACCACCACTACAACTTTCACGAGGGCATCCTGCAGAAGGGAGACGGCGCGCTGCTGCACCTCAAGGAATACCCTAGGACCGTGCAGGTGCCTAGCTGAATCCGTCAGGTAGGGAGGACGGGAGACGCGGTCGGTCCTCACTCCGCGGTGCGTGTTCTCAGGTCGTGATGGGCACGGGCCTGCAGCGGCCGCTGGAGTGCCCCGACCACTGCAACGGCAAGGCGGCGGACTCGCGGCTGCTGACGCCCACGGCGCTCACCTCGGGGCCCGACGGCTCGCTCTACGTCGGCGACTTCAACCTAGTGCGCCGCATCACTCCCGAGGGCGTCGTCATCACCGTGCTGCAACTCGAGTGAGCGAATTCGATAAGAAAGCCGAATCTCTTGAACTGGATTTGTCATAAATGCTAACATTCGACGTGAACGATTTCCAGAACGACTCAAGTGGCGTATCAATACTACATCTGCATATCTCCGGCCGACGGGTACCTGTACATCTCGGACTCGGAGCGGCACCAGGTGCGGCGCGTCATCGCGCTGGACAAGGTGCGCGACCCCGCGCTCAACTCGGAGGCCGTGGTGGGCAGCGGCGACCGCTGCGTGCCCGGCGACGACTCCAACTGCGGCGACGAGGGGCCCGCCATCAAGGCCAAGCTGGCTCACCCCAAAGGTCCGTATGACACCTAGGCGGTCGCAATCACCGTCCCCGCCGACCGGAAAGGTGCTGAACGATCGCTCCATTTCAGGTCTCGCTATAGCGGCGGACAGGACGATGTACATCGCGGACGGAACCAACATCCGCGCCGTGGACCCGCTCGGCATCATCCACACGCTGGTGGGGCACCACGGGCACCACGGGCACTGGGCGCCCGTGCCGTGCCGCGGCGTGCTGGCGCCGCACGAGGCGCAGCTGCAGTGGCCCACGGGCGTGGCTCTGTCGCCGCTCGACGGCGAGCTGTACTTCGTGGACGACCGGATCATCCTGAAGCTCACGGTCGACATGAAGATCAAGGTCGTCGCCGGCCAGCCCTCGCACTGCCGCCTCACGAGCGACGGCAAGCCCGTCACCCGCACGCAGAACAAGACCAACCCCGAGTTCGGCGAGGACGCCAGCCTCGGGACCATCCAGGCGCTCGCTTTCGCGCCGAGCGGTGTGCTCTACATCGCCGAGGCCGACTCCAAGAAGACTAACACGATCAAGTCGATCGACCCCTCCGGGAAAATCGTGCACTTTGCCGGGAAACTGCAGGACAACACGAAGGAGCTCAGTTGCGAGTGCAACGGCACCGCGGGAGCCGGCGCGGAGGGCGCGCCGGCCGCGGGCTGCGGCTGCCGGCTCCAGGCCGCGCCGGCGGGGGGCGGGGGGGACGAGCCTGCCAGCGCGGAGACGTTGCTCTCCTCCAACGCTCGGTTCCAGACCATCTCGGCGCTCGCGGTCACCCCGGACGGCGTACTCAATGTTGTCGACCAAGGTTGGTTTGGTACTTCTAAGATATGAACTATTGCCTTTTAAAATTATAACTTTTGAAATAATCTGACGATGGCATCGCTCGTTGCAGGATCTCTTCACATTCTGGCCCTGAAGCACTACTTGCCGCAGCACGACGAGAACGGCGAGTTCCGGATCCCGTACCCGGCCACCTCGGAGGTGTACGTGTTCAACCGCTACGGGCAGCACACCACCACGAAGGACCTCACGTCGGGCAAGACGCGCTACTCCTTTCTCTATTCTAAGAACACCAGCTTCGGCAAGCTCTCCACCGTCACGGACGCCTCCGGGAATAAGATCCAGCTGCTCAGGGATTACAGCAACGTCGTGAGCTCCATAGAAAACACCCAGGACCATAAGTTGGAATTGAAGATTTCGGGGATCGGATATCTTACGAAGATAACGGAAAAGGGAACGACGGAAATTGAATTTGACTACGACGCTGGAACCGGACTGCTGAACAGCCGATCGGGCGTAAGTATCTCATCGATACGATTCACTTTTCGTTTCCTTTTTAAAGAGGTTCTCAATTATTTCTCCACTTTTCAGACTGGCGATACGGTGATCTACAACTACGACGAAATGGGTCGTGTCACAAGGATAATAATGCCTACCGGAGAGCAAGTCCACATATCTTCGGGCCTCGCGAAGAACGACGGTTTGGCGGTGACGGTGGCCAACCCGTCCAGCACCGTCCCGGTGGGCGTCGCCAAGAAATGCGAATACGTCCTTTACGGACAATCGTTCAAGCAGATCTCCATCAACAACGGTAAACAGATAACCGAAGGAAGAATCTTCTCTAACAACACGTTGACGCTCACAAGCCCCTGGGGCGGCCGCTTCGAGAGCGTGGCCGGCGCCAAGCACCCGCTGCTGGAGGCCGCGCTGCCCATCGAGGCCGAGATGCTGCACATGTGGAGCCACCAGACCACCACCTTCGGGGACGCGCTCGTCAACAGCATGTACTCGCTTTACACGTTGGTCGGCGATGTCAGGAACCCCCAGCAGACGCTCAACCGGGAGATATGGGTGAACGATTCCAGAGTTCTGATCGTAGAGTTCGACCAGCGGAAGAGTCGCGAGACGTTCTTCAACGCCGACAGGAGTCCCTTATTCACGATCACGTACGACCTGGCGGGCCTGCCGCTACTGTTCCAACCGCACGGCGCAGGAGCGCCGCTCAACATCTCCTACGACAGGTTCAACAGAGTCAACGGCTGGAAGTGGGGGCCCACGGAGGAGACCTACAGCTACGACCCTCACGGCATGCTGTCGGAGATAACGAGCCCCCAGGACGGCACCAAGTTCATCTACTACAACGAAGGGAACCTCGTGTCCAAGATCACGCTGGCGAGTCAGAGGAGCTTCAAATACGAGTACGACAAGGACGGCGGCCTCACGCACGTCATCCTGCCGTCCAAGACGAACCACTCGTTCAGCGTCACACCGTCCATCGGGTTCCTGCGCGTCACGTACACTCCGCCCGGCTCCGCCAAGAAGTACCTGCAGCACTACTCGCACTCGGGCGAGCTGCTGCAGACGCTGTACCCGGGCGACGGCGCGCGCGTGCTGTACCGCTACTTCACCACCAACAAGGTCTCGGAGGTCGTGCACGGAGACGGGCAGACGCAGATCCACTACGCGGAGAGCAGCGGCCTGCCCGCCGAGATCCTGCACGTGGACCGGGACGTGGACTACCGCTGGGAGGCCACGCACGTCGGCGGCCTGCTGGTCGAGGAGAGGCTGGACTACGGCGCCAAGACCGGCCTCAGCAACGCCAAAATCATATACGAGTACGACAACAACTACAGGATCACTGCGGTGCAGGGGCGGATAGGAGGACAGACGCTGATACCTCACCGCATCGTATACAACGCCAAGACGGGTGCTCCGGAGCTCCTGGGCCAGTTCACGGTTTCGAAACAAAAATGGAACGAGACCTCTGTTTACGACGGAATCGCGATGTTCTCGCGCGTACTGAACGAGCAGTTTCTAGAGAAGGAAGTGACCGTGAACATTCATCGCATGGAAGTATTCAGAATGGAGTTCAGCTACGACAAGCACGGGAGGATATCGCAGACCAGGACCCACACGAGGAACGTCGGTGTCAACACGTACACCAACGTGAAGAACTACACGTGGGACTGCGACGGACAGCTGACCGGCGTGGAGGCGCAGGAGCCCTGGGGCTTCCGCTACGACGAGAACGGGAACATGCTGTCGCTCACGTACCGCGGGAACACCATCCCCATGGAGTACAACGACATGGACCGGATCGTCAAGTTCGGGGAAGGACAGTACAGATACGACAGCCGAGGCCTCGTCTCGCAGAACGCGAGGGAGGAGAAGTTCCAGTACAACGCCAAGGGACTGCTCATCAGAGCCATGAAGAGAGGGAGGTTCGATGTCCGCTACTATTACGATCATCTTGACAGGTTTGTGAAACTTCTAATAGGTTCTTATCCTTTGTTATTCTGACTTTCTTTTATTTTCTTTAAACTTTACAGGACTCTTAGACTCGTGAGAAAGTTCATGTTACTTCTTACTACGAGTATCTTACAATTATAATAAATGGAAAAGTCTGTGTGAATGTTTGTTATAAGTATCTCCGTAATTATTTAAGTTACTTAAATGAAATTTGGGATGTAGATAGTTTAGGACTTAAATAACACATAATAGGCTTTTAAAATTTGGAAATTTTATCCTCCGAGGGGGTAGTATACCTGCGCAGTAGACAAGTAGACCGGGGTCGCGGGTTCGTTCTTGAGTAGATCGCGGACTTCCTTCCAATGTGAGTTGCAGCCGATGCCGAGGTCCGTCAGAATGGTGCGCAGCTTGTCGCGACGTTTTGTCGCTAGGAGGTGTGTGTAGTATACCAGCGCAGTAGACGAGTAGACCGGGGTATATATAAATAAAGGAGTTAGTAAAAAGTAGCTATTAAAAATAAAATAAAGACTTATCACTAACTACATTAAAAGTCTCTTTTCAGCAAATAGTTTCAGCGCATAGTCTTGGGATTGTTCTGTTTATTGGTAGACATATGAATACTATGAAATATATTTAACCTCCTCCGAACTTAGATCTTTGGTGCTCGTCGTTTAGTTAATACACAGATTACCCCCAAAGTTAATACCTTGTGTTTCAGACTATCGACGAGAAAAGATAACTTCGGAAATGTGACCCAATTCTTCTACACCAATAAAGAGAAGCCTAACGAAGTCAGCCACATTTACTCCCCGCGAGAGAACAGGTTCATGACCCTGGTGTACGACGACCGAGGGCACCTCATCTACACGCAGGTGAGTGCGGTCAGGTCCGAGCTGGAGGAGCGGAGGGAGCGTACCGTCTCTAACGCGCGGTGTCCGCAGGTGGCGCGCCACAAGTACTACATCGCCACGGACCAGTGCGGCACGCCCGTCATGGTGTTCAACCAGTACGGCGAGGGCATCCGCGAGATCATGCGCTCGCCCTACGGACACATCGTGTACGACTCCAACCCCTACCTGTACCTGCCGGTGGACTTCTGCGGCGGCCTGCTGGACCAGGTCACGTCGCTGGTGCACATGGCGGCCGGCCAGGTCTACGACCCGCTCATCGGCCAGTGGATGGCGCCGCTCTGGGAGACGCTGCTGCAGCGCGTCGCGGCGCCCGCCAAGATGCATCTCTACAGGTTCAACGGGAACGACCCCATCAACGTCGTGCCGACCATTAAGAAACCTACAGGTTACTATACCTTTATTTCGGTGACCCCACCACCTACATTCGAATTAAATCTGGTTCCGTAGCACGAAAGATTTCTTTGTCTCTCGTCGGCTTTATTTTCATAGTATTATGATATATATTTATTTTGAAACTTGACGAACTATAACACAAGAGAGGTCCTTATTATCCGAGTACACCTAGTGGCAAAGCTAGTGAGTATAACGAGTTAGCCTGAACCAGGTATTTAGTCCTCGTTCGATAAAACTCTACTCTCTTGCGTCAGCACTCAAGTGCTTCACAACAACATCACCGCGCGCTCATCAGTATGACGCCTAATCATTTTATTTGATCTGTACTTTTAATTAGGGGACACAAGCATTGAGTGCTTGGGTTATAACAACAATCTGCGTAACCTATAGTAGGTACATATTTAGGCTCATTTACTAGTTGTGAACGCACCGCAAATTTAGCTTATTCTCAAAAACTGACTTCATCAGAATCAGCGGGAAAAAGAGGCCAGTGTCATCGGTGTACGATACAATGTTGCCTCTACCATCGGTCTACATTAAGTTACTGGGTCGTTACAGTACTCAAAGGAAGATGTACCCCTGTTCATCACTCAGGCAGGCCCTCGCACGCGGCGCTAGGACCAGTTACTTTATAAACATTTGAGCTGAATGCCTCTCAATCCTAGAGATTCCAGCTCACGCAACATCAAATACAATGCATATGAAAATTACAATTCTTTTTTAAATTTATCTATAGGTCTAGAGCAAGATAGGTGGCCAAGCGATGTACTACAGTATAGGCTGTGGACAAGTAAGGTCAAAAATCACAATTGAATAGTAATGACATAATGTCTGTGTGTACAGATCACTTATCCTGGCTGAAGTTGCTCGGGTACGACACGCGGAGCCTGGCGCCGCAGCTGTACCCGGAGCGACTGCCGGGGGGCGCCGTGCTGCCGGGCGCGCCCCCCGGGCCCACCCTGCCCCGCGCGCCCACCGGGCCCAGCCTGCCGCCCGCGGTCAGCATCGAGTCCGGCTTCCTGGCGCACATGTCCAACAAGCGGATAGCGGACTTCAGAAGCCTCTCGATCCCCGCCATGTCGCTGCTGAAGAGGGACGCGCTGGCGCCGGCGCCGCGGCGGCTCGGCTCCGACGCGGAGCCCCCCTTCGGGCGCGGCATCCTGGTGACGCGCAGCGCGCGCGGGCGCGCCGTCGTGACCGCCGTGCCCTCCGCCAACGCGATCTACCGCGACGTGTACACGTCCGTCTTCAACCGGTCGCACCTGCTGCCCTTCTCGTTCGCGGTGCACGGCGACCAGCAGGACGTGTTCCACTTCGTGAAGGAGGAGGCGTGGCGCGCCGCCGACGACCGCCAGCAGCTGAAGCGCATGCAGGGCAAGCTGAACGTGACGTTCCACGAGGCGAGCGCCGACGTGCGCATCCACGGCGCGGGACACGTGCTCAACCTGCGCTACGGGACGAGCGCGGAGCGGGAGCGCGCGCGACTGTTGCACCACGCGCGCGCCGCCGCCGTGCGCAAGGCGTGGGCGCGCGAGCGGGAGGCGTTGCGCGCGGGGCTGGGCGGCTCGCTGGAGTGGGCGGCGCGCGAGCTGGACGAGATCCAGAAGAGCGGCTCGGCGCAAGGGTACGAGGGCGAGTACGCGCACGACGTGGCGCGCTACCCCGAGCTGGCCGAGGACCCCTACAACGTGCGCTTCGTGAAGAAGCGCGCCGAGCGCGCCGAGCGCCGCCGCCGGAAGCGCGCGCTCTGCGCCTGGTGGCTCGCCTGGGACCACCGCTGCTAGTCGCGCTCCAGCGAATGCCAAATGTCCGTATGTGTGTGTGTGAGCGAGCGAGGTGACGCCTGAATGCGCGCGTGGATGTGTGTGCGAGCGAGGTGACGCCTGAATGCGCGCGTGGATGTCTCTTGTAAATACTCTCTATTGATTGTTACTTTTATTGTTGATGTCTGTACGTACGGTAGTCGCGAATCCCTATCGCCGTGTAAATATTAATGTTTAGTTCGCGGGGAGAGAATGGACCTTTTGAGAGGACTGATATTAAAAATAAATGTATTGTATGTATAGATAAGATAATTTATGTGAACATAAAATTATTTATACTTATTTATCGGTAAAAAAGCTTCGATTGTGTCCAATGTTCTTATTAAATTTAGATGAAGTCTATTTGAGAAAAAATAAAAGGCATACTTTTTTAACCAAATAAATGACGCAGTTTTAGTTCAATATCTACCCAAAATATTAAAACATTAATTAAAAAACACGTACTATATTATTTTTTTAAGCAAAAAATCTATTCGTGTTTCTTCTGTAATTCAATCAGAATCAGAATCAATCATTTATTTGCAGAATACAATAAATTACATGTCAAGATCTTATAGCTATTAGATGTCAATGTATTGAACCCGCAAGCAGGTGTGCAAATGTTAAATAAAGTTCAAGTTAAGTAGCTACTAAATATTCATAGTAGCGTCGAGTGCTAATGGAGTGGTCGAATCCGTTCTATAAGCACTCGACACAACTAGTTCCTTGGAACTTAGATGCACGGAGGACATTGGAGTAGCATATATAACCTGTCCCCTAGCATTATCAAATTAGCAACAAAATCTCTCGCCCCCGTAATTGCTCTAATGTGCAACTCTTGCTTTAAGCAAGGAAAATATCCTGAGGCACTTAAGAAAGTTAAAATTTGCCCTCTTTACAAGGGCAAAGGTAAGAAGTCGGACGCCAAATCTTACCGCCCAATTTCTATGGTCCCAGCTCTAGGTAAAATCCTAGAAGTCGGACTAAACCGTAGACTGCTTGAGTTTGTGTCCGACCGTAACATTCTCTCGGACAGACAGTACGCGTACCGACCGGGTCGAGCCACCACGGACCTGGTGCGGGAGGTGGTGTGGCGCGTGCTGAGCGCGCGCGAGGCTGGTCTGCGCGTGGCTTTGTTGTGCTGCGACCTATCGTTCGACACAGCCGACCACCCACTCGTCGCTAAGAAACTAGAGTTCTATGGTATCCGAGGCCCCGCGGTGTCTATAATGTCATCATTTTTAGCCAAGCGAACTCAAGCTGTCGTCGGAGATGGGGGTCGAGTGATGTCTTCGGAGCTTGAAAATTACATGGGAATTCCGCAGGGCTCGTGCTTATCGAACACCCTGTTTAGCTTGCTTCTCAACGATCTGCCCGCCGCAATCCAGGGCGCGGAAATCTACATGTATGCAGACGACGTTGCGGCTGTGATATCCGCGCCTACGGAAATCCAGCTGGAAAGTAGGCTAAACTCGGTGGTCGAACAATTAGGGGTATGGTTCAAGTTGAACGGCCTCGCACTGAACAGAGATAAGACCTGCTTCATCAACTTTAAGCTCAACGGCGGTAGACCAACCGCCCTCAAAGTCTACGCAGGAACGACAGGGCTAGAGCAGGTGCAAACAACAAAGCTGCTTGGTTTCCAGCTTGATAGTTCTCTCATATGGGACGCCCACATAGATGGTGTCTGCTCAAAACTTGGACGGGCTTCTTTTGCATTGCGCAGGCTGGCGAGCACTGCTACTCGCGATGTTGTGCGCTCCTGTTACTTCGCGACAGTCCACAGTACGCTGACCTATGGCGTGGAACTGTGGGCGACAGCCAGCGATGCCGAGCGTGCCTTCGTGATGCAGAAGAAGGCTATCCGAACCATAGTAGGCATCCAGAACGACGAATCGTGTAGAGAGTATTTTAAGGAACTGGGCATCTTGACACTACAATGTGAACTTATATACCAAGTAGCCTTGTTCACGCACGTAAACTTGCACCTGTTCCACCGCCGTGGAGTTAACGCAAAACGCGCTCTCCGCAGTAATAAACACCAGCACAGGCTGGTGACACCAACACATAGGCTGAGCAAGTCGAAGAGATCGGTTTACATCTCGGGCCCGGCAGTCTACAACAGGCTACCAGATAATATCCGAAATGCAGCTTCCACCGCAGTGTTTAAGGGTCGTTTAAGGAAATGGTTGTTGGAGAAGGTTTTCTACAGCATGGGCGAATTCCTTAAATTACCCGAACTGTAGTAGAGCCCCCCCAGTCAACTTATTAGCTAGTTCTAAGACGAAGAAGAAGATGTATATTATGCAATTATATCAAATATTATTAATTTATTTAGTACATAATTATAATTAATTATAGTTATGATTTATAACTGACGTGTAAAATGATATTTTACTAATAAAATCTTGTATTCTTGTATTCTTGTAGTCCTAGATTTGCTAGAATAACCCCCCCCCCCCCGCGCGCCCGCTCCTGTGGTGCGGAAGCAGTGGGGAGTGTGTCAGGGCGCGGCCTCGCAGGTGAAGGGCGTGGTGATGGAGCCTGCGTAGTTCTCGAGCCGGCCCGTGTGCTCCATGAACCCGCCGCGCGCCCGCTCCTCTGGTGCGGAGGCAGTGGGGAGTGTGTCAGGGCGCGGCCTCGCAGATGAAGGGCGTGGTGATGGAGCCTGCGTAGTTCTCGAGCCGGCCCGTGTGCTCCATGAACCCCCCGCGCGCCCGCTCCTCTGGTGCGGAGGCAGTGGGGAGTGTGTCAGGGCGCGGCCTCGCAGATGAAGGGCGTGGTGATGGAGCCTGCGTAGTTCTCGAGCCGGCCCGTGTGCTCCATGAACCCCCCGCGCGCCCGCTCCTCTGGTGCGGAGGCAGTGGGGAGTGTGTCAGGGCGCGGCCTCGCAGATGAAGGGCGTGGTGATGGAGCCTGCGTAGTTCTCGAGCCGGCCCGTGTGCTCCATGAACCCCCCGCGCGCCCGCTCCTCTGGTGCGGAGGCAGTGGGGAGTGTGTCAGGGCGCGGCCTCGCAGATGAAGGGCGTGGTGATGGAGCCTGCGTAGTTCTCGAGCCGGCCCGTGTGCTCCATGAACCCCCCGCGCGCCCGCTCCTCTGGTGCGGAGGCAGTGGGGAGTGTGTCAGGGCGCGGCCTCGCAGATGAAGGGCGTGGTGATGGAGCCTGCGTAGTTCTCGAGCCGGCCCGTGTGCTCCATGAACCCCCCGCGCGCCCGCTCCTCTGGTGCGGAGGCAGTGGGGAGTGTGTCAGGGCGCGGCCTCGCAGATGAAGGGCGTGGTGATGGAGCCTGCGTAGTTCTCGAGCCGGCCCGTGTGCTCCATGAACCCGCCGCGCGCCCGCTCCTCTGGTGCGGAGGCAGTGGGGAGTGTGTCAGGGCGCGGCCTCGCAGATGAAGGGCGTGGTGATGGAGCCTGCGTAGTTCTCGAGCCGGCCCGTGTGCTCCATGAACCCGCCGCGCGCCCGCTCCTCTGGTGCGGAGGCAGTGGGGAGTGTGTCAGGGCGCGGCCTCGCAGATGAAGGGCGTGGTGATGGAGCCTGCGTAGTTCTCGAGCCGGCCCGTGTGCTCCATGAACCCGCCGCGCGCCCGCTCCTCCCCTCGCGGCCAGCCCGCCCACCACTTGGCGTACCCGCTCTGCTCCAGCGGCAAGCCTGCCACACACAGATCAACATTTACCAAGTCGGAAGCGCCACCAGAAACACGCACCATATTTTATTCTGCATTACACCTACGCATACTGCTCTCGGAGTCAGCATGATATTACATATATGAAAAACTAAAAGTGTTAACTTAGAACAATAAATCTATAAAACAAGATCCGCCTTAGACGCAAGTTGCGGTTTCGATTCTCACCTTGGGCCTAATGTTTGTACGATCTGCAATTATTTCTGGTTTTGGGTATTATCCATGTATAAAAAAGAATATTTAATATATTGTAATAAGTAGATCAATCATCTAGTACCCATGCCCATAACACAAGCTCTGCTTAGCTTGGGTCTAGATGATGATGATGTTTGGATTTTCCAGTATTATTATTATAAGCTTTCTAAATTACGGTCAAGTTATCAACGGTGGATGAGGAATTAATGATTGCTAGGAGGCCTTCCGGTAGAGGCCGAACGGCCAATTGAGAAACCCAGTTCATCATAAGTCCAACAGTGCGACGCGTCTTGTCCAGAACTCACCATCAACAGTCTTCCACTCCTGGTCCCAGTAGAAGCCCAAGGCGACGGCCCCCTTGAAGCGGGCGTCCCGGATGCCGCTCCGCAGGTGCCGGCGCAGCAGCCGCGTGAACAGCGAGGCCTCTCCGTAGCTGTTGGCGACGGCCAGCGCCGCGCCCTCCGCCGCGCACGTCGCGTTGGCCTCCTGCCACGTGGCCCCGTACGGGTGGAAGCGGTAGCACTGCCCCGTCGCCTCCTCCCACTCGTACTTTACTGCGGACGAACACCACCAAATAATTGCAACCAAAAACTTCACTTCTATTACCAACGGAACAAAGTCGAACCTGGAAATAAATTCCGTTTGATTCTATTCACTTCAAAAAACTTTAAAACTGGTGCTTTATAATTAGATATCGAGGACTATTGAAGACCTTGCGACAGCTGTGATAGTGAAAAGGAATCTGCAGATCTAAACAATATTCTCATCGAAGGACCGAAGACTCCAAAAAGCGAAGACCAACGGAACACACATTTGAAATAGGGATTTAAAATGAACCCAAACTCACTCTATTCACTTTATAAATCAAGTACCTAGTCTTTAAAACTTCCGTTTTGGCGTTTAGCCAAGATGGAAGTGTTGGAAAGGGTTTTTGAAGTCGTAATACGATGGCAATACGATGTTAGTCATTGAAGGTCGTTTGGATGAATTCAGACGTAAAAGCAGCTGGTACTAGTTTGGGCAGTCGTAAGACGACGTCCAGCATAGGTCTCTCTGGGCGGTGCGTCGTGGCGACTTACCGAGGCCCATCTCCTCGCATACGTTGCACGGAGGAGCGGAGGTCGTGGAGGCCTCGTCCGATGGGGTGCTGTCGAAGGTGCTAGTAAGAACAGGGGTGGGGGAAATTGTAGGAACAGATTTAGGTGTAGTTGTAGAAGCAAGTGTAGTAGTGCTAGTCGTAGAGACGGCGGTAGAAGTACGAGCAGCAGTCGTAGTCTTAGTGACCGGTGTGGCTGTCGTGGGATCAGTAATAGGACTGGATGAAGTAGAAGGAACCGTTCGAAATGTTCGGTAAGTAACAGTTTGAGTTGTGGGACGCAGAGGCAAGGGACTGGGACCGGCGGCGAGGGGAGAGGGTGCGGGTGCGGGGGCCGTGGGGAGGGGGGCAGGCGGCTGGCACTCCTCGCGGCGGCCCGCGCTCTCGGCCCGCAGGGGGGCGGTGGGGAGGGGGGCAGGCGGCTGGCGCTCCTCGCGGGGGCCCGCGCTCTCGACCCGCAGGGGGGCGGTGGGGAGGGGGGCAGGCGGCTGGCGCTCCTCGCGGGGGCCCGCGCTCTCGACCCGCAGGGGGGCGGTGGGGAGGGGGGCAGGCGGCTGGCGCTCCTCGCGGGGGCCCGCGCTCTCGACCCGCAGGGGGGCGCCTGTCTCGCGGCGCGGAGGGGCGCCGGCCTGCGGCGACAGGGCGCCTGCTGTTGGGCACACAAACGACTATGAGCAGATCTCGATCATATTAAGAACGCTTTCGGTGTAAGCCACTGGGCATTGGAGGCGTATTTCTTTCATATCTCAATGGCATTTCTCACGTGGCAAGTATTGACCATACACCTACTTACTTGCCAATACGTTTCGTTTCCACGTCCACTCTCGCTATCCATCAATAACGCAGCTTTTTTATAGAGATCGAAAGTCTCTACTGGATCGACTGAGGTTAGCGTACTAGATGACTAATGACTACGATTATATCAAGTTCAGGAACTAAAAGATTTTTTTTATATTTACGTCTATTTATAAAAATACATTTGATTTATTTTCTAATTAAATTATTATCATTGTTGTAGAATATTATCAATGCAAGTCTGATTTAGGTAGGAAGGCAATTTTGCTTCTAGGTACAGTACACGAGGTTTAACAAAAACTGTAGCTTCATGCCCCCTGCACGAGACGGCCGTGCCACCGGCCGAGTGCCCGTAGAGTCTGTTCTCGAACGTCAGTAGGACTCAAAGAGCATGTAACAATCATGATTGTACGAGCGAGGTGGCATCATTGATGAGGCTGTAGGAGCCGTACAAATTTAGCTACATAGAATGCGGAATATTAGCGCGTCTTCTACGCGATCCTGTCTTCCACTTGGCTCTAGCTGCAATCATTGAATAGTTCAAGAAGTCAACAAGTTTGATTGTATTATTATCTCCGGATATCAACCCTTAGCTTGCACTCAGCTCATAACTACCTGTAGCTAACAGCTCCCTACACAGCTCACTGTTAGCAGACTGCTCGAACAATGACAACAAAGTATATTTGTAGCTGGTAATCGTTTTTCCGAGTTAAATATTGTAATAAGCGATGTCTGACATTTCTAGTATGTGCCTACTCAAACCTCGTTTGCTCTAGTAGAGCAAAGCAAGTAGTAGTAGACGTAGTAGTAGTAGCTTGCTTGCTAAACGAAACGACGACGACGTAACCTCGTCGAGTTTAGACACCGTTTTGAAAAATAGCTTATTTCTATTCTGTTATTTGTATAAACACCCAGAATACATATTTAATATGCTAGCCTAGCTATGTTGGATTTGATGTTTGAACTTTTTGATGACCTTTCGGATATAATGACTGCAGCGTGGTCTCGCTCCCTCGCCTTGGGGAAGCCGGTTTGCAACTCGCAGATCAACAGCTTTTAAAAAAGCGTATGCTACTTATGAATAAAAAAAACATTATTGTTAAAATTGAACCTTATTATCACATGAATCTATTATCATAGGTATTGAGAATATAACAATTTACCATGTCAGGAGATTTATTTATTTCTGTGACTGTGTGTATGAAATGTACCTGATATTGTTTATTGTTGAAGTGCGTACTTAGTCTTCCGAAGCACCCCCGCGAGTACCGCGAGGACCTTCCCACCACCGCGAGTACCGCGAAGACCTTCCCACCACCGCTCGTACCGCTCGTACCTTCCCACCAGCCGGCGCCTCCACTGCGCACCACACCACTAAATGTACCCACCTTGTGCATCATCGCCTACGACGGCCGCGAGATACCACACCACGTGTACACCAATAGACACTATCATTTTTAATAATAACATAATTTAAAGCACATTTTAATGTATTTATTTAAATGTTCGTCACGTGAGACGCGACAGTCTGGCGATACAGCCGGAGACGGTCTGACCCCCCTCGCCCCTGCCCCCGGCGCGGCCGCGCTCCGAGCGGGCGGGCGCGGGCGGGGCGCGGGCGGGGCCGTGGTCGGGGAAACCCCGCGCTCGTCGTATGCTGTCGTACGTAGGAGGATGGATAAACACTCTCCATGTTTAGTGTATTGGTAGGTGATATAATATTAAAATAAGGTTTAAAAGTAGGTACAGTAAGTTGAAATAAGATGAATATAAAAAAAAATCTTAATATACCAGAAACATGTTGGCAATGACGATGAGTGTTCATCTTTAGCTATATTATTTCAGGAGTAACCTATCATTTTTCTCTTCTTGGTAAGACATCCATACTTATAAGTAAGTATTGTATTTATAATTTTCGAATAACTTTTCTAATCTTAATCTTTCAAATCTATCTTTTCTTGCATCAGTGTGTTGCTACTGGATAATTTATCAACATTTTTTAAGTTTTGTACATGTACCATAATGTTTACGGCCAGAACAAACGCAGGTAAGTAAATGCGCTCCACTGGCACATGCTTTTCTGAAATCTGCGTTTTTTAGAGGACGCAGTTTTATTTTTTTATGTATAGGGGGGGTCAGTGTAAAGCTAAAACCAAGTTTGTGGGGTTGCCACCCTTGTCCCACGGCCGCCATCTTGAAAATAGGGGTTGAAATGGTTTTTACGATATATCTCTTAAACTGTTTATTTGATAAAAAAAAAATTGTTGGCATTTTTGTTGCAAATTAAATTCTCTACAACTTTAGTCCAGCAACTTTTTTCGTAGAAATAAAAATAAAAAAGTTATAAGCGAAAATCAAAAAAAAGTCCCATCTCTCCTCTTTCTATGAAAGAGAATATGATTTCTTCTCTTTTTTTTTTTTTTTTTTTTTTTTTTTTTTATATTATTTAGTAGAAAGGATTAGTTAACAAAAATGATAATGATTCCCACACTAGGCTGGGCCTGTATCGTGGGAACTAAAATGATTTACATGCAAGGAGTAAACTAGCCTCAATTGACTGTCAAGTCTGTGTGAGTTTAATAATGACATTAAGAACAAAAATAATCAAAATTTTTAGGAATGAAACTATACAAAAACTTTAACTAAGTATACTAAAAACTAAAAATAAAGATAACCTATTATATTTTTAATCCAAACAAACAAAATCAAATAAAAAGAATAATTAAATTAGAAGCTAAGACAAATTATTGGAAAAAGTAAAAATAAAACATGCTTTATGGGATCCTTAAGAGTAGACTTTCGGTTTCATCATATGATAGAGTGAGTAACCAGGTTTGAGCAGCGGATTTTAATTGGGCCACAGATAAAGATTTATAGTCTTTGCAACAGTGTTTGATAACTCTATTATAAGCGAAACATTTTATGTGATCTCCGAAACGCTGGGCAAATGTCGTAGAGACTTGGGGAACCACGATTTTGTTTGAATTTCGTTGCCTTTTCGAGTGATATTTTTGCAGAAATGAGGTTGATGCGTGTACGTTAAGACATATTTTAAGTAGAAATAGCTTTCTAACTGACAGAACACCACTTTCCTTAAAGACCAGGTCTGTTGAGTATCTTCGGGGCTTTTTTAGCATAGTTTTTAATACGGAGCGTTGTGCTCGTTCAACCTGAATCAAGAACGTTTTCCCGGCAGAGCCCCAGGCGATTAGACAATACGTTAATATTGACTGACACAGGGCATAATAGACTGCCATCAGTGTTTCGAACTCTGCCACCTCACGAAGTTGTTTCATAACGTATACTACCTTTCTGACTCTGCCAGAGAGAGCTTCAATATGCTTCTTAAAAGAGAGATTCTCGTCTACTATGACACCTAAATATTTGATTGACACAGACCTCGCGAGCTCTACGCATTTACAGCTCTGTCCTTCACAGTTGAGCGAATGAATTTTAAGGTGAGACAGGGACGCAGGGGGTTCTGATGGTTTCGTTTTGTAAAAACAAATGTACGTGGTTTTTTTAATATTTAAGGTAAGCAGGTTTCTTTGTAACCACCTTTGGGTTTTCTCCAGGCCAGCTTCCGCATAGGAAAAAGCTTCAGTCCACGTTGACCCGCAAAATAGTAACGCAGTGTCGTCAGCATAGCACAAGGCTTCCATGTTCGCGGTAGGTAGAGCCCTGCGGGACTCCGTAGTGCACTCGTTCAGGAGCACTTACGAATGCACCGACTTTGACACACTGTCTCCGCTCATTAAGGTAGCTGCGAAACCAGTCTAGTGCACAACCACGAATACCCATGCACTCCAACTTTCTCAACAGAATCGGAGTGGAGACAGTGTCAAAAGCCTTTGCCAGGTCTAGAAACACGCCGACGGAGCACTGTTTTTTATCTAGTTGTGAAGAAGCAATTGAGGTTAGCAGTGAAACAGCGTCCTCTGTAGATTTGTTTTTACGGAAACCGAACTGTCTATCAGAAACAAGCTTTTTGGATTCAATAAATTTAACTAGCCTACTGTTAACTAATTTCTCTAAGAGTTTTGAGAAAGCACACAAAAGTGATATAGGTCGGTAATTGTCCACTAGGTCTTTACAACCACTTTTGTGAATCGGGCAGACAACAGCAAGTTTCCAAGCATCAGGAAACACACCCGCAGATAGACTTTCGTTAAAAATCAGGCTTAGAGGTTCAGCAATTGATTTACAAACGACTTTTAATAGAGAGTTACTTATACCATCGGTTCCTGGGGCTTTGTCATTAGAGAGGCCTATTATAAGATTCTCCACTTCTATAGAATCTGTTGGTTCCATGAAGAACGAGTCAACGGGTGAGTTTTTAATCTGGATCGCTTTAGTAAGCTCCTCTTCAGATTGTGCCAGGTTAAGCAGAGTTTTATTTGCTAGTCTCAGTCCTGTAGATGAGAAGTGCGAGTTACATATATCTAGTGACTCTTCGGGGCTATTACTGCCAGCGAGAGCTAACAGTTCAGCTGATTCAGCCTTAGCCTTGTTCATATAGCATACTGACTTAATAGTTTTCCATAACTTTTTGGGGTTGTTTCTATTTGCTAGCAACTCTGCATTTTCATATTCTCGTTTCAGATTACGTGTGAGTTCAGAGAAAAAGTTTCGGTATCGAGTGTAAGAGAGCCGAGTGACGTCGTTGTCTGGTTCCTGCCTGACTTGCATATGCAACCTGTCACGATGACGCATGCAGCGCATAAGTCCAGGGGTAATCCAGGGCTTTAGATTGAACTTAGACCTAGGTAACCTAAAACTACACGTGTGCTTATCAATAATTGCTGTAAATACTGAAATGAAAGCATTCGTTAGTTCGTTGACACCATTTAGGTCACCTAAAACATCAGTCCAGCTAACCTCCTCTATCTCTTTCTTAATTGCGTCAACATCTCTTTTTAGAGTAAGCCGACTAGGTCTCGGGGGTTTCGCCGCGTTTAAACTAATTCCTAAGATTGCTACGTAGTGATCGGTTATATTGGTTTTGCAAACTACGCCTACACTCGAGTTATGTTGCTTACCTTTGACGTAGATATGGTCTAGGCACAAGGACTTCCTAGTCGGCTCAGTGATCGCAGGTAAGAATCCATTTTCTGACATAAAGCACAGGTACTCAATATTTGAGACAGTATCAAGAATATTGATGTTAATATCACCAGCTATAACTAACGGTTCGGAAGATACGTTTTCAAGGTAAGATTCAAGTGAGTTTAAAAAGTGGTCAGTGTTTAAGAATGAAGGCGAACGGTAAATTCCAAGAATGACTATGTCTGCTCCGATTTTAATTTGTAAGCTATCTGCATCATTGATATTGGGTTCAGACACTGTTGCATTATGCGTGTTTAATATATATACTACAACACCGCTGTTTTGGTTATAAACTCTTTTAGTGTGATGAGAATTATAGCCCGATATTTGAGGGATAACATAATTACAAGAACTCAACCAACATTCAGTTAGAATAATAACATCAGGTGTTATATCTAAGCGCGACAGAAAAACTAAAAACTCATCGAAATTACGAGATATACTTCTAATATTCAAAGTTAAAATTTTAAAACGATGAATTTCAGTGAAAAAAGATTCACACCCCTCAGGATCCGATAGGGTCTTGCACGAAATGCCGACGGTATCTATGTCATCTCCTAGGCTGCTAATAGGCAGGACCTTATCTAAGTGTTACTGTTATCGAGACGAGATTGCAAACACGCGATCTAGATCGCCATCTGCGCGTATGAGTACTGCCGCAGAGCCTTCCCGCTGCCTAATGTAGATCGCTCCATTGTGACACCAGCAGAAGGCGTAGCCTTCTTCTTTGCATCGTTTTCTGGCCTCGTGAAACAACATACGGTTTTCCTTGGTTAGTCTCTCATTTACATACACCTTCAACGAAGACCCAGGGACCTCCAGGTCGGCGCTTGTGATGTTCTTGCGCGCTTTGGATGCTTTAAGCAGTTGATCTTTTTTAATTCTTCGCAGTAACCGAACAACCACAGGGCGCGGCATTGTGGGTCCAGCCGAGCCGGGCAGTAAGGCAGGTCTTCGAGATCCTACTCTAGAGACCCAGTCCACCTCTGTCTCGTCGAGCTCAACTCCCAGCTTCCGCGCGGTCACCAGTAAAGTGTGATGAAGGTTTTCTGATGTTGTTTCTGGAATTCCAACAATTTCAAGTTCATTTTGGAGCCTGAGTTGGGCCTGCGTGTTTAGTTCGCTTTGCAGTTGAGTAAACGTTGATTTTAATATCGTGAGTTCTTCATCTCTTTTCTCCAGATACTTGATGCGGGAGTCTTTTGCCTGCATATTGACCATAATCTCGTCCAGGCGCTCCTGAGTGAAATTTAATGATTGGGTAACATCTTCCAGTCTGTTTGTGAGTCTCGCAAGCTGCTCGGTTAGTTCCTTCAAACCCGAGGAACTGTCACCTTCTGCCACATTGGAGTCAATTTTCTTTCTCATAGTGACATTTAGTGAGTCCGAACATGACCTTACTGGAGTATGACTATTATCCCCTCCTTTTTTTTGTGAGGCACAACACTCGGGGCACTTCCAGGTTTTTTTCCGGTCAGCGGTCATAGTGTCAGTGTTCGTGTTTGCGCATTGAGAACAATAATATTTCTCACAAGGTGTACTGGTACACTTTATAGAGTAATTATCCTTAGTTTGCTTTCGGCAACCTGCACAGGTCTTCATTTTAAAGAGTAGTATCTCACTGAGACAAAACCGAAAAAGTCAGTTTTAAGTCCGTTCTGCGCAAATAATCTTTGGCCGCGATGAACGTTCTGAGGTTGATGCGGTAGCGCTAGTACATTGAATGCTAACTTGAACCTTACGGGCGTTCAGATAGCTGCGAGAGTTCTTTGCACGCGGCGCTCACTTCACTTGTAACTAAGTTCGGTAATGACTTGTAAAAATTTACTTAGTCTCACTTTATTCCACACAATCACGATGAAATAAACTAATTTAACGTTATTATTGTAAGATCTAAGTTCTGATGTCACTTTTAAACAATGATCGACCTTTTAAGTGGTTTAAACACGATTTTAACTATGGAGTGATTTGGCAAGCTGTTGACTGTCTTACTGAGGCGTCAAAGATGATCTCTTTTACTGTACAAGCTACTTCTCTATGATATGCTCTTCCCCTGGACATCAGATGTGCGAAAACACTTATTACTTTTAAAAAACTGCTTCACCAACATTATTTATCAATGTAACGTTAGATGTTTATGTAAGTTTATTATAATATTGGTAGGTTATATCTTATGTATTTAATTTCTTTTCCATTTCTCTATGTAGATATATTGTAACTGCCACCGTCTACATTGTTCTTTTATATCCAGTCCATCCAAAGGTTGCCTGGAAGAGATCGCTTTTAGCGATAAGGCCGCCCTTTGTAAGTACTTAGTCTTAGTTTGTAGTATTTTCTTTATTTTTGTGGTAGGTTTAAGTTTAATAAAGAATTTTCATTCATTCATTCGTGTCTAAAATCATTCGAAATCGTCATCACAATTAAAAACAGAATAAAATACATCCGCACGTGGAGAAATATGTAGCACAACTAAAAGACATAGGTTAAACGACAACTTCAACACAATGTTATGAGCTATTCTTACAATAACAGAGGTTAGAAATAATAATAACAATTTTCGCTTATAACTTTTTTATTTTTAGGTCTACGAAAAAAGTTACTGGACTAAAGTTGTAGAGAATTTAATTTGCTACAAAAAATGTTAACATTTTTTTTTATCAAATGAATAGTTTAAGAGATATATCGTAAAAACCATTTCAACCCCTATTTTCAAGATGGCGGCCGTGGGACAAGGGTGGCGACCCCACAAACTTGGTTTTAGCTTTACAATGACCATCAAAAAAATAAAATAGCGTCCTCTAAAAACGCAAGGTAAGGCCTAAGAATAATTTAAACTTTAGAAAACTACAACGTTTTGTAGTTTTCTAAAGTTTAAATTATTCATCTTCTTCGTCTTGAAACTCAACGTCAAGCCAGAAACAGAGGATTGGAAGCGCATGACCACCAAATCATGGGTCTATCTACAATTGTTTCCGAGTTATAGGCTTTTTACTGAAAATCATAATATATTCTCTGTCGGGCGCCAAACTTTTCGATGCTGTGGCTAAAGAGGTCAATATTTTGTGATTTATATTTTTGTATTAAATAACACATTAATTAATGAAGTGCTAAATTTTTACACAACGATAACATTTTTTGAAAAAAAAACAGTTTCGTTCGGTTATTGCGTCAATAATTTTAATCGGTTAACTTTGACTGTCATCCTGAAAAGAAAGTCCAGTAGGTACAGGCCGGCGTGTGTCGGTTGGCGATCTTAGATTACAAAAGATCATACGTTACATATAGGCTAAGCATATAGGTATTTGTCATCAAATAATTTAAAAATATTTTTTTTTAATAAATAAGACCTAAAATCAAAATGGTTCTACACCTTTACAACGGTAAATTTTCATCTATAAATATTAATAATTATATAATTTATATCTATAAATTTTATTAGTATCGAATTAAACGAGTGCAAGTGAGACAGCAATAATACATAAATTATTTTGACGTAGAGCTCGTAGCACGTGCTCCGCTGCTCCGATATACGATGTCGCGTACAAAAGACTTCAACGCGCATTGCGTTGCGTCCTCCCGTCCAATCTTTGACATTTGAAAGCCCTTTTGATGGCCTTCACGATTCCCATCCATCCAATTGCAAATAAATTATTCATCGAAGGACGATTGCCGGTACCAGCCGAAATTGAAGCCCATGCATGAACTAAATTATTGTATTCGACAGTAAATGGAACGATGTGCCAGTAGATCATTCCCATTTGTAAGTGTAAAAAAAAGGAAGGATAAAATAATACTATTTCAGTTGACGCAGGACAGTTTTAAGAATAATATTTAGGCAAAAACCAATGACAAAACGTAGGATGAGGAATGCATATTTTTCACTTCATGGGGTTTATTAACCAGTCTCCAATCCATGGATAGGAGACTGAATAATAAACCCACCCATTGAGAATAGCGTAATCACTCTGCTGATACTCGTAGATCTGACGACTTGAATATATAATTTTAACTGTTTATTTTTACTGTACAGACTATTGACCCTCTTCCCTCTAAATAGATTATTAATTCTATTATTTCGGAGCTCAAAACGACTTAGACGCGACCCCACTTTTTTTCTTTTGTAGTCATAATATCTTACATTTCAAAGATGAGAAGTAAACAAAAAGAGCAGTCTCCGTTGAATACTACTGGCAGTTCGGAATGTCTCACAGACTCTACACAGGCTCACATAAAACTTTCATTTTAATGCTGGAAACCGAAACTCGTTAGATCTACTGGTTTCAGAGCTCTGAGGATTTGCAGCGTGGAGTTAGAAAGTGTGGTCGCGCTCAAGTCTTTCATATGGTCTGTCGCAGTATCGCTGCACGAGTACTGCACGCGCTACAAACGTCTCCGGAATACCACTTTCATTATTTTACCTACGAGTGTTACCTACGCTATTGCATTGGGCGCGCCTGTTAACATACAAGTAGTTGATTGTAAATAAATAAATGTATCTTCTAGGAAGGAAGAGTGTCCCTCACTCTTCCTTCCTAGTAGGTTTCCCTATTATGTAGATCAATTATTAGTAGACAGGAGGTAGGAAAAAGTCAGAATATCTATCTATACTTGTATCGAAAGACAGTGTGCCTATCTTCAGTGAACTAGGTCATGTATAGCTAGGCAGATTTACCAACTCCCGAAAATACTGTTTTACTGGCCACCAGAGACAACTGCTTATTCCTTCCTAAACTAGACAAGAGTGCCTTAAGAGTAACAAACATCCGTCGATACATCCATTAATGTTTGTTACTATTTCAGGCACAAACCATTGAACGCATCGGGTGAGAGCTAATACTCGCCTGCAACAAAACATGGGCTACTTTTAACCCCATAAATCAGTTCCCATGAGATCAAAAAAGCCTTGAATCGTTTGCATAGAAACAAGGCGTGCGAAGCCGCGGGCAGATACTTACCTACCTCTACTTTATAATATGCTAACAGACATTCAAACTTGTAGGTCATTAAATCAGCAAAATAAAACATTTATCAAACAACAACAAAAAGAGCGAACGACGAGAAGAGCGGCTAGCTAGTGGCGAAGCGCATCCGCTGTGTATGTGTGCGCGAGGATAACTGTGCACGTGTGCGAGGCTACATTGAGGATTCCGTTGAATGTTCCTGTTGAATTACTCTATCTATTAAAAAAAACCGCATCAAAATCCGTCGTGTAGTTTTACAGATTTAAGCGTAGTACAAAGGGACATAGGGACAGAGAAAGCGACTTTGTTTTATACTATGTAGTGATTATAGTGATGGGAAAGTCTGTGTGAATGTTTGTTATAAGTCATCTTTGTAACTACTTCATCATCTACATCTACATCTACAACCTTTTCTGGTCCACTGCTGGACGCAGGCCTTCCCATGATAAGCGCCTTATTGGCATTCATCATATGGGAGTAATGCCCATAATCCCCACGCTGGGCATGCGGGTTGGGGATCGCAGTTCGGTGGTAGAATTGTTCTACAGGAGGCGCTGCTGCCCACCCCCCGCTGGATGTCCCTTAGTCGCCTCTTACGACACCCGCGGGAAGAGTTGGGGTAGTGCAAATTCTAAGCCGGCACCACACAGCATAACTACTTAAGTTATTTAAATTAAATTTGGTATGTGGATAGTGTAGGACCTAGAATAGGACATTTTAACCTCTGAGGGGGTTAAATTGGGTGGTAAAGTTTGTATGGAAAATATTTTTTCCTTTATGTTTTTTTTAAAAAAACTCTGGTTCGCGGGCAAAGCCGCGGGGCGCATCTAATATATATATATATATACAGGGTGTTTGTGTGAACACCGTTGTCCTTGAAACCAGAGGTTCAGCATCATGAGTAGAATCCAAAACCGATGAGAAAAACTTAACACCTATTTTAGTTTTGCAAGATTTTGATATTTCATGTCTTCGCTATCGTACACGATGCCATAGTCACTCTACATACTTTAAGTACGTACCTACGTAAGTACTTATACCCGCGCCTTACTTGGATCGTAACTTCATTACTTGTGCCCTTCAAAAGACGGGATATTCGCACAGAAGGTGATCCGACACTGAGGTGCACATGCCACGTGTCGCCTGGTCGAAGTTCTTGTGTCACGTGTTTGTGAGCAAACGTTTAGTGTTTATAAAAATTTTCTTTAAAAAATGAGGATTTTTTTCATTTTTTTTCATCCGTTTTGGATTCTACTCATGATGCTGAACCTCTGGTTTCAAGGACAACGGTGTTCACACTAACACCCTGTATATATAAAAAGGAATCCCTATTTCCCTTGGTGACGCCATCATGCATGAACGGCTGGACCGATTTCGCTATTTTTTTTGTGTTGGGTTCGTCAGGAGAAGTTTCTTATAAAAGAAAAGAATAAGAAAAATGCGCGGGAAATTAGAATGCAATATTTATAATTAAGGCAGACGTGGACAGCACACGTGTCTCGGGTCAGCTGGTATGATCTCATACCATACTGCGCGCCGCGTTTCTTTATTTTTCCAAGCCGCCTGTCTGACGTCACCCGGCGGGCCTCTGACAGCTGCAGCGCTCACCTACGTAGCTGCACTCGAACCGAACGGTCTGTCTGTTCATCTCTGTACATACGAATGAAATGTTGGGAGTGCACACGTAACACCTGAGAAGCGGATTGTACATGCAGGACAATCAATTTATATCACAGAAATGTGTAACCAAGTGTATACATGTAGGTAATCGTATTCCGATGCCAATGGCTCGGCGTACGCACACTTTATAGCGGAGTAAAATTCGTGAACTTAATACACTTACTTAAAAGATCTTTAAATTTTAATCATAATAATATATAATTTCTTATCATGCTGAATATTTGAAATAATTGAGCTAACTGCAGACAGTTGTAAAACTCTAGAGGCTAAACTCGTTATGCATCGGGAATAATATACATTTGTACGTAGATAGAAGCTAATATGATACACTAGCAGCGCCTCGCGGTTCCACCCGCATAATTCCCGTTCCCGTGGCAATTCCGGGATAAAATATAGGCTATGTATCATTCCTAACTATAATCTATCTCTGTGCCAAATTGAATCCAGATCCGTTCAGTAGTTTTTGTGTGAAAGGGTAACAAACATCTATCCTATCCATCCATCCACCTATCCATCCATCTATACATCCATCTATCCATCCATACTTACAAACTTTCGCGTTTATGATATACTAGCGACCCGACCCGGCTTCGCACGGTTTTATTTATAAGTAGATATAAACCTTCCTCTGAATCTATCTATTTAAAAAAACCGCATCAAAATCCGTTTCGTAGTTTCAAAGATTTAAGCATTCAAAGGGACATAGGGATATAGGGACAGAGAAAGCGACTTTGTTTTATACAATGCAGTGAAGTAGGATTGACACAGATGTAGGGCGCACCGTGTTGTCACCCTCGCGGTGTGGATAGCCTTCCTCCTCGCCTGTTGTTTCTGGGAAAGGTCGCCGTCGTGGGATTCTATCTTTACATGCGTGTGTCCCTGTCAACATCACCGTCACTGAGACCACTGGCCGAGATACCCGACTGGAACGAGAGAGAAACACCCTCTTACTAAGGCAATCAGACTGATACTGGATGGATACGGATAGCCGAACTCACGAAACAAAAGGTCCGCTTTGGTTCTGCTGCTGTAAGAGGGCTTGCCACAGTAAATTATAATATATTTCCTGCGATGATCTAACTCCTCCAACTTTCGGATACCTATCAGTCAGCTGTGCAATATTTTTAATGAACGTAGCTAGTGACTTGAGTGAGAGCTACAAGTGAAAATAGTTTGGTGAGTGCAGCCGCGCGCGCGCGCAGGCTGCGCGGCGGCGGGGGCGGGGGCGGGGGAGGCGGGGGCAGTGCGAGCGCGGCGGCGGGGAGGGGCGCAGTGCGAGCGCGGGGGAGGGGAGGGGCGCAGTGTGAGCGCGGCCGCCGACCGGGGACTGCGCTCAGAGACAAGACACATATTACATATATTGTGTGCAAAGAATCACTCCAAATGGACAAAACTTATTTACAAAATTTAAAACGTGTTTTAACTATAATGAAGAAGTTTGACTTATTTTATCTGCGACGTAATTAAAAATGTTGCTGCATATATTATTGTTGGTTGCGTGTATGGCAGATCTGCATGCGGGTGGTGAGTATCCTTGTATGCACCGTCACCTACAGACTGACCTGAGCCTCGTATGCACTGTCACCTACAGACTGACCTGAGCCTCGTATGCACTGTCACCTACAGACTGACCTGAGCCTCATATGCACTGTCACCTACAGACTGACCTGAGCCTCATATGCACTGTCACCTACAGCCTGACCTGAGCCTCGTATGCACTGTCACCTACAGACTGACCTGAGCCTCATATGCACTGTCACCTACAGAATGACCGTTGCCGTTCGAGATAGTTAACTATGAGAATCGTGCGATACAAAGCTAATGAATGAAGCACCGTGATGCCCTGGTGTCATTGAACGTTTTCCTTAAGTGAAACATTTAGAAGCGCAGCACCCGGCGGGCGCGAGGCTGTCCGCTCGCGGACGGCTGAAGGGCACGAGGTCTCGGCGCACCGCTCTCGGGTGAAGGATCGCGTGCGGCGCCCACGTCATACGTTTATAACTATATTTTTATCTTTAGTTTCAAAACCACTAATTATAACTCTTTTCCGCGATTACATTTTGCCGCTACTTTTAATGCCGAAATGTTTCGGCGCTAGGACCGAAGGAGGAGCGCGAGGGTAAGGAGTGCGAGGTAGATGTACATAGTGAGCGCTTGTCGCAGAGCCGTGCGTGCTGGAGGCGCACCCGTCGGTGGAGTACTGGTGCGAGGGCGCGGCGGGCGCGGCGGCGGCGCGGAGGTGCCCGCCGGCGCGCGGGTGGAGCGCAGTGCTGTAATGTAATGTGTGTGTGAGCTGTTGGAGTGCGAGGTAGATGTACATAGTGAGCGCTTGTCGCAGAGCCGTGCGTGCTGGAGGCGCACCCGTCGGTGGAGTACTGGTGCGAGGGCGCGGCGGGCGCGGCGGCGGCGCGGAGGTGCCCGCCGGCGCGCGGGTGGAGCGCAGTGCTGTAATGTAATGTGTGTGTGAGCTGTTGGAGTGCGAGGTAGATGTACATAGTGAGCGCTTGTCGCAGAGCCGTGCGTGCTGGAGGCGCACCCGTCGGTGGAGTACTGGTGCGAGGGCGCGGCGGGCGCGGCGGCGGCGCGCTGCGGCGCGGAGGTGCCCGCCGGCGCGCGGGTGGAGCCGCGCTGCGCCGCGCAGTACTACTCGGAGGCTCCGCTGCCGCTGCGCCGCTGCTTCGGCTCGCAGTGGGACTACGAGCCGCGCTGTCAGCCCGGTAGGTGTGCGCTAGGAGGGGGGCGCCGCGCTGTGAGTGCGCGGTCAGTAACGCGCGGGTGTGCGCAGAGTGCGGACGGGTGACGGCGGCGGGCGGCGCGCTGGTGGGCGGCGGGCGCGGCGCGCGGCGCGGGGAGCTGCCCTGGCACGCCGGCGTCTACTCGGCGCTGTCGGCGCCGCCGTTGCAGATCTGCGGGGGCTCCATCATCTCCAACTACGTCGTGCTCTCCGGTGAGACAGCCCTTCATCGGCAACACTTAAGTTTTTCTTATTATCTGCTATTAATAATCACTTTTGAAATTTCAAAGTCTGTATAACTACGTGTATAAGATGTATGAGGACTATGGCGAGTAGGTATAGTGTCGTGTTTACTCGTGTGTATGAGCTTCAGGTTCTCTTCCACTACATGAGTGTCCGGGCGCCGCGGGCCCCGGGCCGCAGGTCGAGGCTGGAGCCCTGGTATCCCAGTGCTCTCGCTCCTCTGCAAGCGGCCGACCGCAGGACCGCAGGACCGCAGGAGACGTCGTCGCTCCAGCGGTATCGTTGGTCCGTGCACGATCTTCGATCTCTGTTTCGTCCGGACTCTCAAACTACTTCTAGGAGGAACTTAATAAAGTCCTAATTAAAATATAAATTCAAGCAGCCTTACCACAAAAAACAAAATCACGACTTAGATACGTGTTTAACAGTTGTTTAGCAAAAGTCACCCTACAAAACCATGTTAAACAATTGTTAAACACGTGTCTAAATCGTCAACTTTTTTTTTGTGGTAAGGCCGGACAGGTTTATTTTAGAAGACACATTACTCACTCTTCTTTAGAAAGTTTATCATCATCACTCGTGAGTGTTAGTGATAAAATTGGTTCCAGCCGTTAGGTTAAGGCCTTTTCATTTGAAATTATCTTCAAAGTACCTGACGGAAGTTGATTCCTCATGCACTTTTTCTGACATCATCGATATAATGATGTCACAGGATCGTATTCCTAAGGAAACAATACCTACAATCATAGTTAATATGAAGACATGAAAGACAAAGAAGTACATAAAGTATGTTAGTAAATAGTGGCGAGTGTAATGTTGCAGCGGCGCACTGCTTCTGGTCGGACGTGGAGAAGCAGCTGCCGGCCTCGGACTTCCTGGTGGCGGCCGGCAAGCTGTACCGGCCCTGGGGCGACCCCAAGGACCAGGCGCACAAGTCTAAGGTATCACTACTCAGGCTTATTCTACAACCTCTCAACCTTTGTTCGGTCAGGGCGTGAAGGAACGACAAACGAATAAAAACACTTTCGCTTTTATAATATAAGTGAGGATAAGGATTAAACCATAAATTGTCTACCTGATATCTTTATGTATAAATAATCTGGATTCATACAAACATGTGAGAAAAAGCAGCTACCCTGAAGGTGGTTACGTTTAGTTCCATAATCAGGCATGTCGTTGGTGATCCTCAGAGTGAGTATCGGTTGCAGGTGAAGATGATCCACCTGCCGGCGCGCTTCCAGGGCGCCGCCTCGCACTTCCAGGTGCGTCCTCCGGCGCCGCGCCCTTCCACCGCACATGTGCCGGGGTTGCGCTCGCAGCCGGGTGCGTCCTCCGGCGCCGCGCCCTTCCACCGCACATGTGCCGGGGTTGCGCTCGCAGCCGGGTGCGTCCTCCGGCGCCGCGCCCTTCCACCGCACATGTGCCGGGGTTGCGCTCGCAGCCGGGTGCGTCCTCCGGCGCCGCGCCCTTCCACCGCACATGTGCCGGGGTTGCGCTCGCAGCCGGGTGCGTCCTCCGGCGCCGCGCCCTTCCACCGCACATGTGCCGGGGTTGCGCTCGCAGCCGGGTGCGTCCTCCGGCGCCGCGCCCTTCCACCGCACATGTGCCGGGGTTGCGCTCGCAGCCGGGTGCGTCCTCCGGCGCCGCGCCCTTCCACCGCACATGTGCCGGGGTTGCGCTCGCAGCCGGGTGCGTCCTCCGGCGCCGCGCCCTTCCACCGCACATGTGCCGGGGTTGCGCTCGCAGCCGGGTGCGTCCTCCGGCGCCGCGCCCTTCCACCGCACATGTGCCGGGGTTGCGCTCGCAGCCGACGGACAAACCGGCACCTTTACCTATTTCATTATTACTTTTCAGCAATAGGTTGAGTAATAGTGTATTTCACAAAATTCTACTTTTGGACCTCTAACTACGTTATCGTTAAATAATCTGAAGCTTAAGAACACAATAGCTACTAGGATGGGTTCGGGTACGAATGTCTCGATCGCTCCGGGTACAAAATAGTAAGAATGTTGCGCTAGAATGTCTCAACCGAACAATGAACCTCACGGAGGTAACGCGAATGCGAGGTCCAAACGTCCCTATGCACGATCCCCCTCGGTCGCGGGTGCGATGAGACCGGCGCTGTGTTGCAGGACGACCTGGCCGCGGTGGTGGTGCGCAGCGGGTTCGTGTGGAAGACGTACATCCGGCCCGTCTGCCTCAGCTTCGAGTTCCAGCTGGAGCGCCGCCAGCTCTCGGCCGGGAGCCTGGGCAAGGTACGGCCCCGCGCGCTCGCAGCCCCCGCTCGCAGTCGGTACAGCGGAGCGCGTTGCAGGTGGCGGGCTGGGGGCTGACGGCGCCCGCGGGCCGGCCCTCGCCGGTGCTGCGCACGGCGCTGCTCCCCTACATCGAGGTGGGCGCCTGCCTGGCGCGCGCGCCGCCGGACTTCACGCAGTACATCACCAGCGACAAGATCTGCGCCGGCACGCTCGACTGTGAGTCCATGCTCTCCGCTTCATGTTCCTCCCGGTGAGAGGTGGGAAGTGGGACGGAGAGGGGGCCCCCGCGAGGAGGCGCGGGTGCGCTCTCCGTGGAAGACACGGAAATGTAGGCGACCGCACTCTAGGTACATTGTAGGTAGGCACTCGTTCGAACTCCAAGTTAGGATTCGAGAACGATGTCAAATGCGGTGATGAAACTAAACAAAGTTTTCATGAACTCTATCGCATATTTTATAACTTGTGTTGTCCTAAAATAATTAGGTATAAATGTTTAGTAGCCTGTTCAGTGTAGTGTATGTGTTTCGATACTAGCCACACGAGTATATGGTTTGCAAGTATTGTAACGCTTTAAAAAGTGGAGTGGTGGGAGGTGAGAGGAAAGGAGGAGGAGGAAGGACCTATAGTTGTTGAGAGGTTGGTATACAAATAAAAGTTTATTTAGAGTTACAATATAAACATAGTTTTATTAAATATTACAAGATCAAAGTTTTGGATAATGTTGGGCGCCTTAGGGTAAAGTAAAATTATATTCAGCGGTACAGCATAGAGTAAAATCACAGGGCGTGGTAGCCTACATTCAACTTCTTAGCAACCAGATAATTAAGAAATCTACAGTTATTTAATTTATAGCACGGATGATGTTCAGCGAGTGGAGAAAGTAACAGAGGGTTCCGGATGGTTCCAGAGTGAGGTTAGTTTTGGGTCACAGCACAAGTAATAATTGAGACACGGGGACTAGGGTCCAGCCGTGTTACCAGTAAGCTAGCGCTGTCGGTCCAAAGGTCAGGCGAGCACAAAGGAAGGGGCTTGCACTGAACCGCACCGAACAGCCTCCGAGCGGTCTCTCTCCGACCACTCTCCAGGGACAGCACATACAAAGATTTCACCCCCTCCAGCTAGATCCTGCAGCCAGATAGCTGTAGGACAAAATAGATACATTATAGACAGAACGCGTACTATCTCTAGCGACACGTGGCGCTGAGAAATTTATATAGAAATATACCTGATCGAGATCGAACGCTCCCAAACGTAGGAGGAAGACGACACGGCCTCTTCACTTCACTCTCACGGGCAGGCTACTGCAACCAAGGTACTCCGGATGCCACGAGGACACTGAGTCTGAGTGCAGGATCCTGGAGTTTTACAGAAACAACGGACGGTTAGGCAGACCGCTGGCGAAACCACGCACAGGCTGATGGCCAGAATACGTACCAGCTGAAGAGGTATCACGAGGTTTCAAGGATTATGTAGGAATCTGACCAGCCTCGAGGTCCGGGACAAAAGAAAGAAGGAACTATATCACTCCAAGTAAATGACAACGCGATCCGACAGTAGAATAGACAGACGTCACTTTGGAGCTGTCATTGTCAACTCCAATTTGAGACGCTAAGACGCAGAATGGCTCCGTGGACACAGAGCCAATAAATCAAGAAAGGGGCCTTACAGTATCCAGCAATGAACAGATTGCTGGATGAACGAACACATATCATGTCCAGTAAAAAACAGTATCCATGTTTCAGAATTAGATGAACCCAAAATCTTCTTTTTTACACTGTCAGCGGCGGCGACGATAATTTCAAAACGAGATCATAAGCGTGTTCACTCCATCATGTACGAATTTCGTAATCTATAGCGCAGTACTGTTCGTTGGTCTCCCGCAAAGAACTGGATGCAAATCTGTATGTTCACACGCCAGTGATGTTTGCGACATCCAGTAACACAGTTCCCGCAGAGCTGGCTCGCCGTGGCGACGGGCCCCCACGGCACAGACACGCGATAACAAGAGCTTTTTGGAAATCTACCCCTTAGAGCTTGTACAGAAAGGGCGAATTCGCCGCGAGATACTAGACGCCCATACATCGCGTCCACAAGCATCGCGCGAATTGAAAACACGCGCGTAAATCGCGAGCAATTCGCCACTCTCGACTCGCGATTGATTCGCGCGTATTACGCGCGAGTCGAGATACTAGGGACGCCTTGTAGCGTCCAGATAACGCTCGAACTCAGAGCGAGTGGACGTATTGAGGAAAATGGAGCGCCAAAATTTTGACACGGAATTCTTAAGTTATTTAAATGAAATTTGGTACTCAGATAATTTAGGACCTAGATCTTACTATTATAATAAATTAGAAATTCTGTGTGAATGTTTGTTATAAGTAATCTTCGTAACTACTGAAGTTATTTCAATGAAATTTGGTGCTTAGATAGCTTACGACCTAGAATAAGACATAGGATATTAAAATTTTGAAATTTTAAACTCTTAAGGGGTTAAATAGGGTGGTAAAGTTTGAATGGAAAATTAT
The DNA here is from genome assembly GCA_944547425.1 of Eupithecia centaureata. Classification (NCBI taxonomy): domain Eukaryota; kingdom Metazoa; phylum Arthropoda; class Insecta; order Lepidoptera; family Geometridae; genus Eupithecia; species Eupithecia centaureata. The sequence continues at coordinate 241,802 of OX155676.1, read as the reverse complement.
TTTTCCTTGGTTTGATGCACTCAAACCTCGGTATAAATAAACTGCAAAGTACATAATTCAACACTATTTTTTTCTTTTTGAAACTACCCCTAGGAAACTACCCCGCTTCTTTCAACTCCATGTTTCGTACTGAATCCGTCCCCAAATACGCGCGTGTTGATACGCTCCTTGTGGACGCAACGGTCGCGCGTAATACGCGCGAGGGAATCGCGGCGAATTCGCCTTTCTGGACAAGCTCTTAGGGCTTCAAAAGGGACTCAACGCTCTTTAACCAACTTACGGAGAATACTAAATTATAAAATTACTGAATAAGTATTTTAGGAAGTCCTGGAAACTGCTCAACATGGGGTAAAACGGTTTATTAAATTTTGATATTCGTAGTTTGGCTCCGTATTGAAACTCTTTAATGTAGAATGCTTATGACCTGTCAATTAGCTTGAAGCTTTTATAAATTTGTAATTCTATATGTATAAATAGTATAAAATGAGTAGATACGGAGATACGTCACAAAGACTTTCACATTTATTATATTACTAGCGACCCACCCCGGCTTCGCACGGTTTTATTATACTATAAACCTTCCTCTTGAATCACTCTATCTATTTAAAAAAAACCGCATCAAAATCCGTTGCTTAGTAATAAAGATTTAAGCATACAAAGGGACATAGGGACAGAGAAAGCGACTTTGTTTTATACTATGTAGTGAAGTAGGATAAGATTAAAAGTTCGTAGTTAAAATGATACTTTTCACTTCCAATTTTATTTACTCTTACATAACATTTGGTATTCTAACTTCATAAGGTCTACAAGTAGAACCTTAAAGGTCTGAGATACAGAAGGGGCCTTAAACGTACCCGTTAGGTACTCGTAGTCCACCCGGCCGTTGAGGACGGTGGTCCGCCGGCAGTGCCAGTCAGACACGGTCGGGTCGGTCACGGGTGTCAACGCGTCTCCTACACTGCGCGCAGCCAGCGTGTCGGTGTGTCGCGGCGACAGCGGCGGCGGGCTGGCCTTCTCGTGGGCGGGGCGCTACTACCTGCGGGGGGTGGTGTCGACGGCGCCGCGCGCGGGGGGCGAGGGCCGCGCCTGCGACGAGCGAGGGCTCGCCGCCTTCACGGCGCTCGCGCCGCACGAGCGCTTCATCAAGCAGTACTACATCCAGAGGTGAGCTTTAGTAATCGGGCAGTAGGACCCTACTAACTTTAGACCAATATCAGTACTGCCTACTTTCAGCAAAGTTTTTGAAAAACTTATTTTGCATCAATTACTTAGGCATTTCAACAGCAATGACCTGCTACATTGTAAGCAATTCGGGTTTACTCGTGGCAGGTCAACTACTGATGCTGGTGTAGAGTTAGTATCGCATAATTTTGATGCTTGGGAGAAGTCGCAAGATGCTTTAGGTGTTTTTTGCGACTTATCAAAAGCATTCGATTGTGTACACCATGAGACATTAATCAGGAAACTACATCACTATGGAATGAATGACAACTCTTTGGCTCTTCTTTCTTCTTATTTAAGCGACAGGATACAAAGAGTTGACATTAATGGGAAACGGTCTTCGGGGTCTGTAGTTACTATGGGTGTACCGCAGGGGTCTATCTTCGGTCCTTTCCTATTTTTAGTTTATATTAACGACTTGCCTGATCTTGTAAAGAATAATCATGACATTGTATTGTTTGCTGATGACACTTCTTTAATTTTTAAAATGAAAAGACAATCAACAAATTTCGACGACGTGAATAATGCAATCTCAAAAGTTGTCCACTGGTTTAGCGTCAATAATCTTTTGCTTAACGAAACCAAAACGAAATGTATTAGATTTATTTTACCTAATGTGAAACAAGTTAAAGCCGATATAAACGTGAAAGGAGAAACGTTAGACATTGTAGAAAGTAATGTATTCTTAGGAATCACCCTAGACAGTAAGCTTCAATGGGGCCCACATATAGATAAGCTATCAAAAAGACTCAGTTCTGCAGCATATGCAGTCAAAAAAATCCGTCAACTTACAGACGTAGATACTTCTAGACTTGTTTATTTCAGCTACTTCCATACCTCTAGTATTATGTCTTATGGTATACTGCTGTGGGGGAATGCTGCAGATATTAACACCGTTTTTGTGTTGCAGAAGAGGGCTGTTCGGGCAATCTATAATATGGGTCCCAGAGAATCCCTACGTGATAAATTCAAAGAAATTAACATAATGACAGTACCATGTCAATATATCTATGAAAACTTATTGTACACTTGTAGAAATATCAGTAGGTTTCCTAAAAATAGCGATATACACAATGTCAATACTAGAAATAAAAATAAACTCGCTTTGCCTACAACTAGACTAAACAAGGTTAATGTATCTTTCAAAGGGCAATGTATACGCTTCTACAACAAGACTCCAAGTGAGTTGCAAAAACTATCAGTAAATAAATTCAAACAAATTGTCAAAACTGTTCTTTGTAAAAAGGCTTACTATAAAATATCTGATTATTTAGATGATAAAAAAGCTTGGGACGAGTTTTGCTCCAACTCGAAAACGAACAACCTAACAAGGTAAAGGGTTCTTGTTCGCTTCTTTACTCTAGTTTTAATTATTTATAAAATGAATTTTATGACGTGTCCAAGTGTCCTGTAAGGTCTTATGGAAATAAAGCACTTTGACTTTTGACTTTTGACTTTTAGTACCTGGTTGCGAACGCTCGTAATGAAGTAGGTAGTTAATGATCTGGGGTGTGCAGCGGCGTGTTCCGGTGCGGCGACGGCGCCTACATCGCGGCGGGGCTGCACTGCGACGGCGCGCGCGACTGCGAGGACGGCTCCGACGAGACGGCGGCGGCCTGCTCGAGCGGCTCCTGCGGGGACCGGCTGCTGCGCTGCGCGTACGGCGCCTGCGTCGACAGGGGCGCGCTCTGCGACCAGGTACCTTCGACTGCGAGGACGGCTCCGACGAGACGGCGGCGGCCTGCTCGAGCGGCTCCTGCGGGGACCGGCTGCTGCGCTGCGCGTACGGCGCCTGCGTCGACAGGGGCGCGCTCTGCGACCAGGTACCTTCGACTGCGAGGACGGCTCCGACGAGACGGCGGCGGCCTGCTCGAGCGGCTCCTGCGGGGACCGGCTGCTGCGCTGCGCGTACGGCGCCTGCGTCGACAGGGGCGCGCTCTGCGACCAGGTACCTTCGACTGCGAGGACGGCTCCGACGAGACGGCGGCGGCCTGCTCGAGCGGCTCCTGCGGGGACCGGCTGCTGCGCTGCGCGTACGGCGCCTGCGTCGACAGGGGCGCGCTCTGCGACCAGGTACCTTCGACTGCGAGGACGGCTCCGACGAGACGGCGGCGGCCTGCTCGAGCGGCTCCTGCGGGGACCGGCTGCTGCGCTGCGCGTACGGCGCCTGCGTCGACAGGGGCGCGCTCTGCGACCAGGTACCTTCGACTGCGAGGACGGCTCCGACGAGACGGCGGCGGCCTGCTCGAGCGGCTCCTGCGGGGACCGGCTGCTGCGCTGCGCGTACGGCGCCTGCGTCGACAGGGGCGCGCTCTGCGACCAGGTACCTTCGACTGCGAGGACGGCTCCGACGAGACGGCGGCGGCCTGCTCGAGCGGCTCCTGCGGGGACCGGCTGCTGCGCTGCGCGTACGGCGCCCATGTCGACAGGGGCGCGCTCTGCGACCAGGTACCTTCGACTGCGAGGACGGCTCCGACGAGACGGCGGCGGCCTGCTCGAACGGCTCCTGCGGGGACCGGCTGCTGCGCTGCGCGTACGGCGCCCGCGTCGACAGGGGCGCGCTCTGCGACCAGGTACCTTCGACTGCGAGGACGGCTCCGACGAGACGGCGGCGGCCTGCTCGAGCGGCTCCTGCGGGGATCGGCTGCTGCGCTGCGCGTACGGCGCCTGCGTCGACAGGGGCGCGCTCTGCGACCAGGTACCTTCGACTGCGAGGACGGCTCCGACGAGACGGCGGCGGCCTGCTCGAGCGGCTCCTGCGGGGACCGGCTACTGCGCTGCGCGTACGGCACCTGCGTCGACAGGGGCGCGCTCTGCGACCAGGTACCTTCGACTGCGAGGACGGCTCCGACGAGACGGCGGCGGCCTGCTCGAGCGGCTCCTGCGGGGACCGGCTGCTGCGCTGCGCGTACGGCGCCCGCGTCGACAGGGGCGCGCTCTGCGACCAGGTACCTTCGACTGCGAGGACGGCTCCGACGAGACGGCGGCGGCCTGCTCGAGCGGCTCCTGCGGGGACCGGCTGCTGCGCTGCGCGAACGGCGCCTGGCGCGCATGCTAGCCCTGCAGGTACCTTCGACTGCGAATCTCCACGTTTGGCAACCATATGTCAAACATAGCAAGAGGCTCGAGTTCATTACTTTCTTTGAGAACTTGAAATTTAGATAACACATTTGACAATTATTTTTATTTTTGCTTATGTACCCGATACTATATATTATTTTAGTCTAAGCATAGATATTGAAATACCACAAGTAAAAACTATTAACTGCTTTAGTTGTACTCATTTTAGTATTATTAAGCTGTTTGTTTTCCATGTACATTAAAATGAAATAATTATTACTTACTGGTTGGTTGGTAAGTACATAAAGAGTTCAACTGACTGAAGAAACCGGTCGGGGCGAGATAGAATAGAAATCAGTGTTGCATACGTGTGTAGAGCTATTCATTGTGTGCGTCAGGTGGAAGACTGCGCAGACGGGTCGGATGAGGAGGACTGCGACACCGAGACGCCGCTGTGTCGCGCTGCGCCTGACGCAGACCCATTGCCAGGTGCGTACTGCGTACTCTCCAAGACTGCGCCTGACGCAGACCCATTGCCAGGTGCGTACTGCGTACTCTCCAAGACTGCGCCTGACGCAGACCCATTGCCAGGTGCGTACTGCGTACTCTCCAAGACTGCGCCTGACGCAGACCCATTGCCAGGTGCGTACTGCGTACACTCCAAGACTGCGCCTGACGCAGACCCATTGCCAGGTGCGTACTGCGTACACTCCAAGACTGCGCCTGACGCAGACCCATTGCCAGGTGCGTACACTCCAAGACTGCGCCTGACGCAGACCCATTGCCAGGTGCGTACTCTCCAAGACTGCGCCTGACGCAGACCCATTGCCAGGTGCGTACTCTCCAAGACTGCGCCTGACGCAGACCCATTGCCAGGTGCGTACTCTCCAAGACTGCGCCTGACGCAGACCCATTGCCAGGTGCGTACTGCGTACTCTCCAAGACTGCGCCTGACGCAGACCCATTGCCAGGTGCGTACTCTCCAAGACTGCGCCTGACGCAGACCCATTGCCAGGTGCGTACTGCGTACTCTCCAAGACTGCGCCTGACGCAGACCCATTGCCAGGTGCGTACTGCGTACACTCCAAGACTGCGCCTGACGCAGACCCATTGCCAGGTGCGTACTGCGTACACTCCAAGACTGCGCCTGACGCAGACCCATTGCCAGGTGCGTACACTCCAAGACTGCGCCTGACGCAGGCCCATTGCCAGGTGCGTACTCTCCAAGACTGCGCCTGACGCAGACCCATTGCCAGGTGCGTACTCTCCAAGACTGCGCCTGACGCAGACCCATTGCCAGGTGCGTACTCTCCAAGACTGCGCCTGACGCAGACCCATTGCCAGGTGCGTACTCTCCAAGACTGCGCCTGACGCAGACCCATTGCCAGGTGCGTACTCTCCCAGACTGCGCCTGACGCAGACCCATTGCCAGGTGCGTACTCTCCAAGACTGCGCCTGACGCAGACCCATTGCCAGGTGCGTACTCTCCAAGACTGCGCCTGACGCAGACCCATTGCCAGGTGGGTACTCTCCAAGACTGCGCCTGACGCAGACCCATTGCCAGGTGCGTACTCTCCAAGACTGCGCCTGACGCAGACCCATTGCCAGGTGCGTACTCTCCAAGACTGCGCCTGACGCAGACCCATTGCCAGGTGGGTACTCTCCAAGACTGCGCCTGACGCAGACACATTGCCAGGTGCGTACTCTCCAAGACTGCGCCTGACGCAGACCCATTGCCAGGTGCGTACTCTCCAAGACTGCGCCTGACGCAGACCCATTGCCAGGTGCGTACTCTCCAAGACTGCGCCTGACGCAGACCCATTGCCAGGTGCGTACTCTCCAAGACTGCGCCTGACGCAGACCCATTGCCAGGTGCGTACTCTCCCAGACTGCGCCTGACGCAGACTCATTGCCAGGTGCGTACTCTCCAAGACTGCGCCTGACGCAGACCCATTGCCAGGTGGGTACTCTCCAAGACTGTGCCTGACGCAGACCCATTGCCAGGTGCGTACTGCGTACTCTCCAAGACTGCGCCTGACGCAGACCCATTGCCAGGTGCGTACTGCGTACTCTCCAAGACTGCGCCTGACGCAGACCCATTGCCAGGTGCGTACTGCATACTCTCCAAGACTGCGCCTGACGCAGACCCATTGCCAGGTGCGTACTGCGTACTCTCCAAGACTGCGCCTGACGCAGACCCATGTCCAGGTGCGTACTCTCCAAGACTGCGCCTGACGCAGACCCATTGCCAGGTGCGTACTCTCCAAGACTGCGCCTGACGCAGACCCATTGCCAGGTGCGTACTCTCCAAGACTGCGCCTGACGCAGACCCATTGAGGTGGTGTAGTATAAGACATAGGTATAACCAATGTATTAGGGTACTTGAGTAGTAATAAAGCAACGTCCGGACAATGCAGTCGTTTCCATAAAACCTCAGTCCTTCCTCCCTCCGCGCACCTCATGGCGATCCTGCCATGCGCCCGCGCGCGGCGGAGCGCGGCGAGCGGGCCGAACCGCGTTCGCGTAATAAATAAATAATAATTTATTCAAGAACATTTAATTTAAAAATTATGTGACAAAGTGTAGTCATATCTAAGAACTATACCGGCTGATCAGTATTACATAATGATTCTTTGAATTTACGAGTGCCACCTACCAGCCTAATATCCAGCCAGCCCTACGATGTACAACAGAAGAATAGAGAAGGAAGAAAACAGAGTTCCTGAACACAACCGGTAACAATGAGCAGATAAAAAGGTCAGATAAATTTACTATTATTTTTTGATCATTGCCGATTTCTGCTTCCTGAAAGAAAAATAAATAATATGGCATTCATTTATTTTTTGGTGCGATAATACCTACAACGATTTATTACAAGAAATGGCAAATACAGTTCTTTAATATTTATTTGGCCGCATTCGAAGAGAATAATTTTGAAGAAAGAAATTAATTAATAGATTTACATAACTGAATCATGATAAATAACTAGAACAAGGAAGAGAAATAAAGAAATAGAGCGTAAAGAAAATCTAAACATTTCGATAAAATGAGATTCATTGCGAAATAAGTTCTAGAAGGTGCACGAATTCTGAGAATTGCAAGGCGCATATTGCAATGTGATTCGATGTTGGTGCTTGGTAACTACTTGCGACGAGTTACGGATGAGTAACGCTGACATGCCGAATTCCGGAGTCCATCGCATCGTATAACGTTTTGTGTTTACTGCAACTTAAGTTCGTGGAAATGAGCTTTGTGTGATAATTGTGTAATTGTGTTGTGTTTTATTTAATGGTAACTACCGAGAACTTGAGTACCTACTTACCTACTTCGTGAACGTTTCTAACATGATGAAATTTATTCGATGAACTCTATCAGTATTTTTAGAACTACGTAAAGTATGGACTTGGTAAAATTTTATTTTTGTGAAGTGAAACATATTTTCTTAATTTTTATGCTTGTAATTTAACTTAATGGATAGATTAAAAGAATTAGTTGATGGATTAGATGATATACGAACATATTTAATTAAAATAGGACCTAGTAGACGTCAAGGACAAATTTTAGAGAAAAAGGGAAGTGAAGCAAGAGAATTATTAGGACGAATAAAGGAGTTATTAAATGTTTTAGAGGATCAAGTTAGTACAAAACAATTACCTCCAGAATTTGGTAGTTATTTACTGAAATATAGAGCAAAGGTTAATGAACTGTACTCAGCTATTTGAGATTTTTGTAAACCACAGACGTATAACACGGAAAAATATCAGTCAACTACAACAATGGCAAATAAGGTAAATTTTGATTTAAAAACTGCAGTGAGTTTACTTCCGATTATGACAGATAAAGAAATTGACACTTACAACTTGATTGATGCTATAGAATTATATAGTGCTATGATTACAGATGAGACTAAGCCATTATTAATTGCATTTATATTAAAGACGAGACTTTCGAGAAAAGCTAAATTGCGTTTAGGTACGTCTTATACAGACATAAATCTTTTGTTAGCGGACATTAAGAAACATTTACTTACTAAAAAATCCGATACAGCATTACAGTCTAAGCTACAAAGTTCTTTTCAAGGTAACAAGACAATTCAGCAATACGGAACTGAAATTGAAAATTTGTTCGTCGAACTTACGATTTCGCAGGCTGATGGTGACAAAAACAAATACGACGTGCTACGACCAATTAACGAGAGGAACGCTATTAAAAGGTTTGCAGATGGTCTAAAGAGCCAGAGACTTAGTACTATAATTTGTGCTAGAAATTTTGCGAGCTTGAGTGAAGCTATCAGAGCAGCTGAAGATGAAGAGGTAAGTAGCTCATCTCAGCAACTCATGACGTTAAGAGGAAAAGGAAATCATCGAGGATCAAGGTACAATGGTCATGATGGATATAATCAGAACAGGTATGGTTATATTCAGAATCGAGGTTACTATCATGGTAACAACAACAATCAGCGAGGAAACCAACGTGGAAGAGGTTATGGACGAGGTAACAATGGTATGCGTGGAACCTATAGCTATCGTAGTCCAGGTAATAGTAAATGGCAAAGAGGATCATCTCGTGGACGTGGAAAAATTCACTACGTGAATGACGAGGTAAGTGGACAGAATAATACATCTACATCAAACGAAAGACAAAAGCAGACAGAAGACAGTACTCCAAATCTGTCAGAATTTTTTCGTGACTAAAAGTATATTTACAGGAGAAAGTATTAACCGAGTAAACTCGACAGTAAATAATAAAAATTTTGATTTATTAGTTGATACAGGAGCTTCGATCAGTGCAATAAAAGAAAAGTTTTTGAGAAATTTTAATTGCAAAGTATATAGTGAAAAATTTGATATAGAAGGAATTGGTGGAATTCTCACAGCAAAAGGATACGTTATTTTAAATTTAAATTTCAATGGTACAGAATTTAATCATAAATTTTATGTTTTTAAAGATTTACCTTGTTATGCATCTGGAATTTTAGGACAAGATTTTATTTTAAAACATAGTGGAATTATAGACTATCAAAATTGTACATTAACATTAACTAATAAGTCAAACGAAACTGTTTTAATATCTTTATTTGTAGACCAGGTAATTAATTTAGAACCAAGGTGTGAAACAATAACATATTTACCAACGGATTGTATAAAAGATTGTTTGGTGTTAGCAAAGCAATTAACTGATCATGTGTTTTTAGCAAATTCAATATGTAAACCTATTAATGGAAAATTGCCAGTTAAACTATTGAATACAAGTGAAGAAGAGTTACAAATAAATATTTTTAAGCCACATGTACATGATTTGGATGATTATGTAGTAACAAAATTTTGTAAGACCGATTTAAACACTGAACGAGTCAAAGAGTTATTTTCATTATTAAAATTAAATACATATCTGCATAAAGAAGAACAAATTGCTATTGAAAATATTTGTGCAAAGTATAATGATGTTTTTCATATGCCAAATGATAAATTAACAGTAACTAATATTTATAAACAGGAAATTAAATTAAAAGAAAATGCGACATCAGTTTATACTAAGCCATATAGGCTTCCATTTTCTCAAAAGAAAGAAATAGAAAAACAAATAAAAGAGTTACTTGAGAATGACATTATAGAAGAAACAACAAGCGAATGGTCCAGTCCATTATTGATCGTTCCAAAGAAACTAGATAGAACAGCAGAACGTAAATGGAGAGTTGTTATAGATTATAGGCGTTTAAACGACAACATCAAGGATGACAAATTCCCTTTACCCAATATTACTGATATATTAGATTCACTTTCAGGTTACGTATATTACTCACATTTAGATCTTTCTCAAAGTTATTATCAAATAGAATTAGAACCAAATAGTAGAAAATATACATCTTTCACTACAGATCAAGGTCAATATCAAATGAAAAGACTTCCTATGGGACTAAAAATAAGCCCAAGTGCTTTTTCAAGAGCCATGACTGTTGCTATGGCGGGCTTAAATTATGAAAATTGTCTCATATATTTAGATGATCTTGTTGTTCTAGGTAGAAATCTAGTTGACCATAACAAAAATTTAATTTTAGTATTAGATAGACTTCGTAAAGTAAATTTAAAACTAAATCCAGCAAAATGTGAATTTTTGAAAAAAGAATTACTATATCTGGGTCATGTAGTATCAGATAAAGGAGTCTTCCCAGATCCACAAAAGATGAAAGTAGTTAAAAATTATCCTAAACCAAAATCGATTGATGAAGTTAAGAGATTCGTTGCTTTTGCAAACTATTACAGGAAATTTGTGAAAAATTTTGCTTTAATAGTACTACCGTTGAATAAAATGTGTAGGAAGAATGAAAAGTTTGATTGGACTGAAGAATGTGAAAAATCATTTAAAATGCTAAAAGAATGTTTAGTTAACCCTCCAATACTTGATTATCCAGATTTTAGTAAAGAAAATGAATTTATTCTTCAAACAGACAGTTCGGAATTTGCAATTGGTAGTGTATTGTCAAATAAAAATGGAAAGCCGATAGCTTATGCTAGTAGAAATTTAAATAAAGCTGAGCTAAATTATCCTATAATTGAAAAGGAATTATTGGCAATAGTGTGGTCCGTAAAGTATTTTAGACCATATCTATATGGAAGAAAATTTACCGTTAAAAGCGATCATAAACCGTTAGTTTATCTTTTTTCTATGAAAGACCCCTCTAGTCGTTTGACAAAGTTTCGACTATGCCTAGAAGAATATGACTTTAAAGTGGTGTATGTGCGTGGAAAAGACAATGCAGCAGCTGATGCATTATCTCGTATAATTATAACTAGTGATGAGTTGAAGAGAATGAGTGATGAATGTATGTATGTGATGACGCGTGCACAATGTAAGAAAGCGAGAGAAAGAGAGAAACCACTTGACTCTAAGAATGTGACGATGAATGGAGACAGCGAAAGGAAAGGCTAACCTAACGTTGTTGAAGTTCTTAAGAAAAATATAAATGACATTGAATTTACTATAATAGGTAGTAAAAAGTTACAAAAAATTAAAGAGAACATAAATATTGATACACTCGTATCAAAAGCAGGTAATTATATTTATGTAGGAGGTCCTCAAGAAACAATTTATTTCAAGAATTTTAATCCAAAATCTTTATCAGTAAAAACGCGAGTCGATTTGCTGAAAGAATTGGAAATGTTTTGTTCTGAATTAAAAATAAATGAGCTCATTGTAATAAAAAAAGAAGAAAATATTGAATTGATAAGAAAGTTAATAAAAGATATAAAAGACGATGTTAACTGGAAAGGTCCAAGATTTTGCATAATTAATAATGTAAAAAGAATATTTGATGATGACATGAAAAAACTAATTATAAATGATTTTCATCTTTTACCGACAAGTGGACATGCAGGAATAAAAAGAACAGTGAACAATATTAAAAAATATTATTATTGGCCAAGTATAGAAAGTGATGTAAGAAAATTTATTAATAAATGTATAAATTGTCAAAAAAATAAACATCATAAATATATAAAAGAGCCGATGAGCATAACAACTACATCTTCAACGTCTTTCGAAAAAGTATTTCTAGATATTGTTGGTCCGATAGATAGAGATGATGAAGGATTTATCTACATTTTAACACTTCAATGTGAATTAACTAAATACGTGGAAGCTTATCCACTTAAATCAAAATCAGCAAATACAGTAGCTAAAGCATTTGTAGAAAATTTTATTTTAACATATGGTATTCCTAAAATTATTGCAACAGACAGAGGTTCAGAATTTATTTCCAATGTAATGAAAGAAACTTGTAATATTTTAGGTATTAAGCAAATTTTTTCAACCGCTTATCACCATGAATCGATAGGAGCTTTAGAAAACTCACATAAAGTATTAGGAAACTTTTTAAGAATACAAACAAACAATTATCAAAGTGCATGGAGTTCATGGGTGAAATATTGGACATTTTCGTACAATACTACAGTTCACAGTGAAACTAAGTATACACCATTTGAATTAGTTTTTGGTAGAATTTGTTCATTGCCTAATAATTTAATTTCTCGGGTTGAACCATTATATAATTTTGATGATTATCCTAAAGAACTAAAATTTAGACTACAACGAGCACAAAATGATGCTAAAAATAATTTGGTTAATTCGAAAACGGAAAGAAAGTTAAATTATGACAAATCTATTAATCCTATTAAATATTCTCCAGGCGATTTGATATTAATCAAAAACGAAGATACTAAAAAACTTGACTGTGTTTACTCCGGTCCATTTAAGGTATTAAAAGATGAATCTCCAAATGTAATTATTATGAAAAATGATAAGGAATATGTTATTCATAAAAATAGGACAAAACTGTATAACTTTTAAGAAATATTTTAATATAGGTAATAGGTATAATTAAAATTAAATCAAATTCTATGTTTAAAGAATAAGTTACATAGTTATTAATCAAGTAGATTTTAGAGAAGTAAGAAACTAAATTTTTAGTTTTCCGATTTAATAAAAAATATAGATTATATTTTGTTAGAAATATTTTTTATCTTTTAGTTTCATGAGAATTTTAACAAAGAACATGTGAAAATTCTTTATTTTTAAAGGGAGAGATGAGGTGGTGTAGTATAAGACATAGGTATAACCAATGTATTAGGGTACTTGAGTAGTAATAAAGCAACGTCCGGACAATGCAGTCGTTTCCATAAAACCTCAGTCCTTCCTCCCTCCGCGCACCTCACCATTGCCAGGTGCGTACTCTCCAAGACTGCCCCTGACGCAGACCCATTGCCAGGTGCGTACTCTCCAAGACTGCGCCTGACGCAGACCCATTGCCAGGTGGGTACTCTCCAAGACTGTGCCTGACGCAGACCCATTGCCAGGTGCGTACTGCGTACTCTCCAAGACTGCGCCTGACGCAGACCCATTGCCAGGTGCGTACTGCGTACTCTCCAAGACTGCGCCTGACGCAGACCCATTGCCAGGTGCGTACTGCATACTCTCCAAGACTGCGCCTGACGCAGACCCATTGCCAGGTGCGTACTGCGTACTCTCCAAGACTGCGCCTGACGCAGACCCATTGCCAGGTGCGTACTGCGTACTCTCCAAGACTGCGCCTGACGCAGACCCATTGCCAGGTGCGTACTGCGTACTCTCCAAGACTGCGCCTGACGCAGACCCATTGCCAGGTGCGTACTGCGTACTCTCCAAGACTGCGCCTGACGCAGACCCATTGCCAGGTGCGTACTGCGTACTCTCCAAGACTGCGCCTGACGCAGATCCATTGCCAGGTGCGTACTGCGTACTCTCCAAGACTGCGCCTGACGCAGACCCACTGCCAGGTGCGTACTGCGTACTCTCCAAGACTGCGCCTGACGCAGACCCATTGCCAGGTGCGTACTGCGTACTCTCCAAGACTGCGCCTGACGCAGACCCATTATTTTTATTTATTTTTATTTTATTTTATTTATTAGTTCACAAAACAGAGTAAAATCCTTATAAAAATACAGCATGTACATTGTTATTACATTACGAACTAGATTTTACCCAAATATGCAAACATGATAGCAATTTAAAAAAAGAAAGGCAAACTAAATTTAGAATAACAAAAAAAGATAAATATTAACTAAGAAGAGAACACAAATGAAGAACAAAAAGAATCATGAACAAACAGAAATTGGACAGATAATATAAACATTATTTAACATTATTGTTGAACACCATATAGCAATCTGATTACGCATTTCTTAAATTTGTTAATATTAGAGTCAAAGATATCTATGTTAGTGCTTTTGGAAACCAGTTCGTTAAACAGACGACACGCTCTACATAATGGGGCATTGAACGACGTGTTATTTTTTAACGTGTTAAGTGAGAATGTAGTAGGGTTTCGGGATCTGTAATAAGTGTTGATGCAGATGGAAGATAAGAGCATGGGGCAGTCTATAACAGAATGAAGAATCTTGTGGAGGTAAACCAAATCATTAAGTTTCCTACGGGTGGACAGAGCAGTAACATTAAATTTTTTCAATCTGTTCTCATATCCAGAGAGCGATCGGCCTAGTTTATGTCTATAAGCTACAATTTTGAGACATTCGTTTTGTACGCTTTCAATCCTAGCGGTGTGGTTTTGATAATGTGGAGACCAGATAATGCTGCCATATTCCAGGATTGATCTAACTAAACTGTTAAATAAATAAATCAAGCTGTTGGGATTTTTAAAATCATTGGTTATTCTGGAAATAAAACCGAGCAATCGATTACTCCTCGCTATTATTTTGTCATAATGTGTTATAAAAGAGAGTTGTTCGTCGAAATAGATCCCCAAATCTTTAGCAACTGAATTCCGATTAAGAACTTTGTTTGAAATCGTGTAATCATAAAGAATTTTGTTGTGTTTCTTCGTAAATGAAATAGCAAAACATTTATCAATATTTAAATACATACGATTATGTGTACACCATTCTTGTATGAGATCCAGATCTTTTTGCAACTTAACACAGTCGTTAGTATGATTAATTTCAGTAAAAACCTTTAAATCATCAGCATAGAGCAGACAGGGACTATTTATACGCTCCGCTAGATCATTGATAAAGATCACGAAAAATAAGGGACCCAGATGAGACCCTTGGGGAACTCCTGAGGGTGTGTGCATTGGGAGGGAGGTATAACCCTTTATGGCTACAATTTGGCTTCTGTTACTCAGATAAGAGTGAACCCAGCGTAAGAGATTACCGCTTATACCGTAATGAGCAAGTTTTAAACACAGCATAGAGTGGTTGACTTTGTCAAACGCTTTACGGAAGTCGGTATAGATGCAATCAACCTGACCAGACGAATCGAAGACATTACATAGGTAGGTTTTATACAAAAGTAAATTACTAACTGTGGACTTATTACGGACAAACCCGTGCTGTTTATCTGAGATCAAGGGTTGAAAATGTCCATAGATAGTATCGTAGACAATCGACTCGAAAAGCTTGGCGAAGCATGATAGAATGCTGATGGGCCGATAATTCTCACAAGATGTTTTTTCACCAAACTTGTGGATGGGGATAATGAAAGCCTTCTTCCATAGATCGGGGAAAACACCCGAGTTAATTGATTTTCCGAATAGTATCGATAGTGGTTCAGAAAGCTCTTCGCCGCACGATTTTGTGAATGCTGCAGGAATCCCATCAGGTCCAGCGCCCTTACTGTGATCTAATAGCTTTATTTTAGTGTGTACAATAGTCTTAGAAATATCCACGGATGAGAGCACACCCACAGCCAAACAGTCATCCAGTGGCAATAATCCACTGTTTGAACTATCAACATCATCATCCATCTCGTAAACTGAGCTAAAATATTGACAGAATAGCTCGCATACACCAGTGCTATCCATTGATGATTGACCTTTGTAAGAGATAACCTGTGGAATCGTGACGGAGCCTTTTTTATTTTTCACAAAGTTCCAAAACCCTTTTATATTATCGTCAGACAAGGCCTCTTCTACGGACAATTTATACGCATTATAACATTCGACAATAAGCCTTTTACTACGCGCTCGAAGTATAGAGTATGTATCATAGTCTCTAGGATTTCTATACTTTTTAAAACGTTTGTGATATTTTGCTTGTTGAGCTAAGCATTTTCTTAAGCCGACACTGTACCAAGATGGATAGTTATGGGACGCCTGTTTTGATAGTGGCGTATTGTCCTGTATGCTAGTGTTAAGAATGGAATAGAATTTTTCTACGCAGGCGTTAACGTCATCTGAAGCCAAAGCCAAATCCCAATCAACGTGTTTTAGTTCTGATTTAATTTTTGTCAAATTACATTTCTTAAAATTATAAATATTGATTTTACGCGGCTTAATTTCTGGAGTTATATCGATGGATGTTTCTATTAACAGAGAAGGATGATGTTCATCTATGCGACTAACGGGTTCTGCTCCATATACTCTTACATTAGTCATGCTTGTTAAAATAAGATCAAGATATCGATAATTATGATTTGGAATATTATTCAACTGTGACAGATGTAGATACGGTGTCTAGGAGTAGCTTAGCTTTATTGTCTAATGGGTCACTGGGAATCATTACATTAAGGTTTCTATCGTGCGTCCATTTAATTAGTGGTGTGTTAAAGTCGCCTAATATTAGAAACTCCTCTTCGTTGCCTGAGTTTAAGATAATATGCTGAAGTTTGTCATAAAACGTAATCAGGAGGCTATTCGGTGTATCCGGGGGTAAATAACATAAGCAAATATTCAGTCTAGACCTACTATGATCATTAGGTATCAGAGTCAACCATAAATCTTCCACATCACTCTCCCAATCAGATTGACGGATGACAGTCAACAGTTTTTTAGAGGCGATCAGCACACCCCCACCTTCAGTTTTAGATATTTTACTACTATGACGATCCCTTCGAAAAACGTTATAACGAGAATCGACAATTTCACCATTCAGAACACCTTCATTAAAATTGGTTTCCGTCAAGCAGATGAGATCATAATTAGAGATTGACACATTTAAAAATACATCATTAGTCTTTGATCTTATTCTATTTACATTCTGATAAAATGTACTTAACATTATGGATAACGCGGGAAAGCTATATATATATTTATTATAAAGAGGTTATCATCGGGTTTCAAGTGTCTTGAGAAAGTCTACGCTCTTAACGCGTATAGCACCAGAGGTATCATCCTTTCTCAGAAACACCTGGCCATACTTAACCCACACGTATTTATAATTATTGTCACGTGCAAATTTTCTTGTAGCCGCGTGGATTAGTTTAGTGTCCGGTGATAGGTGCTCGACAACATATATACGCTTGGATTCCACGGTCAGTCCCAGGTGCCGAGAGCTAAGCATATCCTTCATGTTTCCTTTATTGTAGCGGTGCACAGCAGACAGAACCTGATCACGAAGTCGCGGGGAAGATAGAGTAATGATGATGTTCCGCGGCCTAGCAGATGAGGGGTCTATCTTCGCAACGCGACGGAAACCACGAATATCACTATCCATGATTGGTGACGAAATTGTGTCACATAGTACTTTGAAGATACCGAGCAAATTTTCGCTCTTGCTTTCGGGAACGCCTTGAATTTCCACATTGTGGTCGCGGGATATTTTCTCAACAGCAGACAAACGCTTATGCATGTTCATCAGTTCTCTATGTACTCGTATGTTTTCTTGTTCAAGCTCTTCTATCTTACGATCCCGCTCTGCAATCTTATTTTTGATATCAGTCTGCTCCAATGTAAGGAAATCTGTTGTGGCGGTAAAATCCGCGATCAGTCCGGTCATAGACGTCTTCATTTCAGCCGCCACCAGCTCCTTAATGTCACCCTTAAGAGCCTCGCGCATACTCATTACAAAAGGAGATGAGGGTGATAATTTCTCGTCGAATAGTTTGCTGATGCTCTCCAATGACAGTGGTTCGGGATTTTTCAGCTCACCAAGCGAGGATAAGGGCATCGCGGATACAGGAGCGTGACATCCAGGAGCACTGCGTTCCATTTTCTTATCAGGTGTTGTTCCCACGGGCATATTATCGTCATTGAACCTGCGACGGGTGACGTTTGTACAGGAGGGGCACTTAAGGGCGGCTAATTGGGTTCTGGTTAGGCTATTCACACTCTTAACGTCAATATTTAGGCATTCATAGCAATAAATTGACTTACACGTGTTACATGTGAGACATTCATTGTTTAATTTTCGATTAGGACAGCCGCTGCAGCTCATTTTCGTTCCTCCTAATTTAGCCTGAAGTTGGGGAAAAAATCCAACACTGGCAACCCAAGATTGATTGAAGGCTTGACACGTGGTGAAATTGGCAGCCGCTGTCAGTTATGTCTTAGTGACAGCTCTGCGGTAGGTAATATGTCACAATGTCACTTTTTTCCGAGCTACAATTTTTTTGAGGGTAACTCTAAATATATCAATCTGTGTTTCTTACTTCGTATTTTTGTGCTTCTCACGTCTAAAATTATGGTATTTCACGAAAATAATATCTTCCGAGTGACACTTTTGGTTTAGGCACGGTTTACAAACGAGTGTATGTGATAAAAGTCACTGTGATTAATTTAACTGCGCAAAAACTCGGGAGAGGTTTAGCCTTGTTACACTGATGACAGCAGATCATTTCATTGCCAGGTGCGTACTGCGTACACTCCAAGACTGCGCCTGACGCAGACCCATCGCGCCGGGCTCAGCTCCCTATGCGCTGACGTGTGTGCGGTGTGTGCAGGGTACGCGTGGGACCGGCGCACGCGCCAGTGCTACAAGCTGCACGCGCAGACGGGCTCCTGGTCGGCGGGCGGGGCGCAGGGGGCGCGCCTGGCCCCGCTCGCGCCGGGCTCAGCTCCCTATGCGCTGACGTGTGTGCGGTGTGTGCAGGGTACGCGTGGGACCGGCGCACGCGCCAGTGCTACAAGCTGCACGCGCAGACGGGCTCCTGGTCGGCGGGCGCGGCGCGCTGCGGGGCGCAGGGGGCGCGCCTGGCCCCGCTCGCTACGCCCTCGCACCAGACAATACTAAAGGAACTCTTTCGAAGGTAATTAGATTGTCAAACAAAGTCGCTGCCCACTGTCTGCCTGTCCCTATTCCTACCTCTTAGGGATAACCCAGAATAACAATTTTTTATCCATTACTTTTTACAAGAAATAATGGCTTACTTACGTAACGATTTTAAGTTCTCCTTATTTTTGGTCTAACCAATGACATTGAACAATAATATATCGTCTTATCTTCTTCGACTTGGGTTAGTTTCCTTGAGTCGTGAGTCGAAAGGGCCAGCAGTCGGAAGGGCGCTACTAATGAGTTTCATTCGATCGCAGGCACCCCGCGTCCACCCTCCAAGGGTCGTACCGGAACCACGTGGCTGTGGGCGTCTACCGCCAGAACGGGACCTGGTGGACCACCGCAGGTCACTTGATCATCACATTGAAGTATTGAAGCGTTGTAGCTGTCACACACTAGACCCCACAATATTAAAGAAATATCTCCTCAACGCTGCCCAAGTTTCTTTCCACCATTCGGACTTGTATTATTATCAGCAGAAACCTATAATCGATTCTATTGATAAATGTAAAGAAGTATGAAAATAAATAGTTTGGTCTATAACAGTTTGGGGATTGAAAAAATCGTAGTCACGATGATAAGAATAACATACATTATAATAATCTATTGTACAGAATGATGTCAGTGATCGTACGCATGCAGGCTCTCCCCTGGAGACGCGCGGCGTGTGGTCGCCGTGGTACCCCGGCGCCCCGAGCGCCGACCAGTCCAAGACCGTGGCCTTCATGGAGCGCGACGGGACCATCGAGGACTACCACGACGACGCCAGCCACATCTACGCTGGATACGTCTGCGAACTCACGCCCAAGTGAACACCGAAGCCGTACTTCTCGAACGCTCCATACCTATTAAACATACGATATTGATACAAATCAAATAAATTTATTGATGGTAAAAATACTTAACTATGTTTTTCTTTAGCATAAAAACACTGCTGACCGCGCGAGGTTAGGTTAGGTTTTTTTTTTAATTTCCCCTAGTGGGCCTACTGTCTACGGTGGGGTAGCCCGCGAAAGTCTGCTAGGACAAATACTGCCAACCTCTGATGTGCTTTCAGAGCCTTTTTTATTTTAGGGTTTTAAATTAAGCAACAACGCACTTCATTGTAATACAAAAAATTGTTATACAAACATAACTATACGTATTTTAGTTTACTTATTTGCTATTTATAATAAACTATGTATGTGCCATTTATACAATTCAAATCTTTTCTTTTTATCTTCTTATTTGTTTATGCTTAAGATATATATTACATAATGTATAGTTAACATAACTTATCTATCTTTATTTTTATAAATACACTTATGTCTGCTATGGGACATAAATAAATTTTTTATCGTTTTTGGAATACAACAGTGCGTTTAATGTATTTTTAGACTTTACAGGATAGATAATAATAAAAGGCTAGAGCGTGTGTTAGGTCAGGCGCCGAATGGCCAAAGAGGCGGAGACCGTTGCGTTGTCGTCTCACACGCCGGCGGAGCCGGCGTGGGGGAGGCAGTTTCAGGTCTGCGACCTTTTACTGCGGAGTTCATCCGCCCTCGCCTACTGACGAGGGGTCATTGGGGCGGCCCTTTCTGGGCCTTCGGGAAGCCGTTCTCCTGTGGAGTCTGGCTGCCTACGGCTTTGTCTCTGGGTGTTCTGTGCGTGCCCTCTCGGTTCGCTTCCGCTGTCCTCGGTAGCCGGGACTTGGCTGGTTGAGGTCTCTGGGCGGGCGGACATGGCTTGTGCTACCTGTGCAATGCTGGCTGGTGTCGGTTGGTCTTCTGTTCTGACTAGATCCCTGGCGTATGGGTATCTGCGGATTGCTAGCTCAAACCTAGGCGCGAGGTTCTTTAGCTGGCTGTGGCTGGAGGCGTCGCTGCGGGCGAACATGGTGGTAGTGAGGCGGCCGATGAAGTCCTCCAGTGTCTCCACTTTCAGGTCCCTTCTGACCGTTGCGTTTCGGACATAGCGTGGTGCTCCTACGATAGTGCGGAGCGTCAGGTTCTCTTGGGAGTCCAGCTTTTTCCTCTGACGCTCCGAGATAAGGGCGTACCACGCTGGGGTTGCGTAGGTCAACCTCGGCCTGATGTACGTGAGGTACAGAGCAATCCGCGTCCTCAGTGGGAGTAGTGGGGCTGTCAGAACTGGCCGGAGCACGTGACGTGCTGCTTTGGCGGCGTTACAGGCGTTGCTCACTTGTTTTGTCATGGAGAGGTGCCGGTCCATGACCACGCCCAGGTACTTGGCAGAACCTGCCCAGGGAATCGTTTGGCCTTGCAGCACCAGTTTGGCAAGGGTGCGGGTGTGGGGAGCTCTGCGAGAGAAGGCTATCGCTTGTGTTTTGCCCACGTTCACAGATAGCCTCCAATCGCTTAACCACTGGGGCAGGTCTTCCAGCGCTCTTTGCATTTTCCGCTGGGCGTGGGTGAGCGACATTGACTTTGTCAGGTAAGCCGCGTCATCGGCGTATAGGGCCAGCATTGCGCCATCTTGGCATGGTATGTCGTCGGTGTACCACGAGTAGCAGATGGGTGATAGGCAGCTACCCTGTGGTACACCCGCTTGTATTGGCCTTTCTGAGGATAGATGGAATAAGAGGCGGAGAAACCGACGCGCGCTGTATTTATGTGGAGCGCCCCGCGCCCCGTTCCCCGCAGGTGCTTCGTTCGGTGCTTGTAGGCGCGAACATACTCCCGGCCGTTGAAAGCCTGCTTTCAAGATTCTGTGATGAGGCAGATGCGGTTGAGAGCTCTTCTTATGACGCCCTTGGCGGTTTTGATGTCAGCCACACTTGGCACGCTGTCCTCCGAGCCGTAGTACAAGTGATGTACACAGCCCAGCCTCCATAACATTGGAGGTATGTGGTCCTCCTTAACGACGACTAGGTCCCCTTGTTTGAGATCTCTGACACGTGTTCTCCATTTGGTACGCTCTTGAAGCTCCGTCACGTACTCTGCCTGCCAGCGCTTCCAGAAGTGCTGTCTCGTCCTTTCAAGGAATCGGTATCTGTCCAGCCTCTTGACATCGATGTCCAGTGGTTCTGCAGGCGCCGGAAGCGACGTCAGTGACCTGCCAAGGAGAAAGTGCCCTGGTGTGAGCGCGGAGAAGTCATCGGGAGAAGAGGAGAGGGGTGAGAGAGGGCGGCTATTAAGGATAGCCTCCACTTGTGCAAATAGGGTCGACAATTGCTCAAATGTCAGATACATGTTTCCTAAAATGCGCTTTATGTGAAATTTTGCTGATTTTATGCCTGCTTCAGCGTAGCCGTTGAAGTGAGGAGCGTAAACCGGAGAGAAAGAGAATTTTAATATCATGATCAGATGCATACTCAGCAATCGAAGCTGAATAGATTTAAAAAAAATCATTAATTTCCTTAGCGGCTGCAACAAAGTTTCTGCCATTGTCACAGAAAATCTCTCGCGGTTTGCCCCTACGTGAAATAAACCGGCGCAGAGACAGCATGAAGGATTCTTTGGATAACTCGCTGACAGCTTCTAAGTGGATACACTTATATCTAAGACATATGAAAACACAAAGGTAACATTTGGTGATCCTGCAGCCGCGTCCACGACGGTCTGTAATGAAATATGGGCCACCCATGTCCAACGATACACTCGTGAATGGGAAGTCTGGAGTAATACGTTGCTTTAATAAATTACCCATAATGTTGGACATGGTTGTACCACGATGGCGATTGCAAGTAACACATGCGCGAGCCGTACGTCTTGCTAAGTCTCTGCCGCCCACTGTCCAGAACTGGTCACGGGTCGACGCCAGCATGAGTAGCGGTCCAGCATGTAAGAGGCGTGCGTGTTCATGTGTGAATAGTAATTTTGTGAGTGTATGTTTAGAGCATAGTAACAAAGGATGTTTTTTATCAAAATTGAAGTCTGATTTAGCGAGCCTCCCCCCTACTCTCAGAATTCCCTGAGAGTCAATGAATGGTGAAAGAGCGAATATGTTTGATTTAGGGCTTAATTTAACTTGTTGGCGAAGTGCCTCTAATTCCTTAGGAAAGGATTGTTCTTGTGAAAATTTAACTAATGTAGTAAGTGCGTGATCGAGTTCATCGACACTTAAGTGCTCTTCGTGAGGCTGTTTTTTGCATTTATTTATAAAAAACCGCACATAAGCTACGATGCGTAGTATTTTTTTAAAGTTAGAGTACTTATCAAAATTAATCATTGATTGTGCCTGTACCTGGGCGTGTAATGCGACATGTTTAATTTCTGGTAAATTTTGCAAATGTGTGTTTCTGTCTAACGTGGGCCATTGTTCCTCTGGTTCAAGTAGATATGAAGGCCCGTGCCACCACCTACTTTGTTCCATAGCATGTTGCGGGTCTACCCCTCGCGAGGCTAGGTCGGCGGGGTTTAGCTTAGTGGGTACAACATACCGCCATGTCATGTCTTTAGTGAGTTCTTGAACCGTGGCTACCCTATTGGCAACATATGTTTTTAGCTTGGATGGGCATGTTCCTAGCCAAGCCAGTACCACGCTCGAGTCTGACCAATATACGCATCGTACTATAGGTTTCCTAAGTGCGTTAACTACAGTGGAACATCCACTGTAGTTAACGCACTTAGGAAACCTATAGTATACCTTCCACTGTGGAAGAGAGGCGAGCTGCGAGAAGGCTAGCTCGTAGTTCCAAACGCGGTATTGTCGTAGGCTTGGTAGGGGCAACTCGTGATTTGGCACACAGTAGATTACATGTTGCAGTACCTTACAGCGAGATCGATTTAAGATACACACAGGCGCCATAGCGGTTATTTTCATGCCATTGAGGTTATTTATAAATTGAGACCAATTGATGTGAATTGAGGTAGGTACAGGCTGGTCCCAATCAAGTTTGAGGGCCCACAGCTTCTGCAGAAGTATTTTAGGTTTAATTGTGCATAGAGTCAGAAGACCTAAAGGGTCAAAGATTTTGAAGGTTGTGGACAAGATAGATCGTTTAGTAGGTCATCTGTGGTGATTTTATCAATACTATAATGTAGTATATCTTGACTAGGATTCCAACCGAGTCCTAGTGTCTGAAAGGATTGGCTAATGGCTATGTTGTCTACCTCAGCGTTGTCTCGTTCCGAGTCTAAGATCATTTGTGAGTTTGATCTATATTTTCTTAAGTTAAAGCAACCTGACAGCAAAGTACTGGCAACGTTTTGCTTTATTTGTAGCAGTTCTGATTCTGTGTCAGCTCCAGTTAGCAAATCATCACAATAAAAATCTGTTTGTATGATTGTTTGGGTCAGCGGGTCAGCTGTTTCACCCAACTGCCATAAGCATCTGGCTGCTATATAGCTTGCGCTAGCAAAGCCATAAGTTACAGTTTTTAGGGTTAAAGTTTTTAAGGGGAGGGAACTATTTTCCCTCCATAAAATCAATTGTAAGTTCCTGTCTGTTTCATTGAGAAATATTTGTCTATATTGTTTTTCAATGTCTCCTGAAAGTACGTACATATAGTGTCGGAACCTTAGTAAAATATTAAATAATGAATCCTGTATGTTAGGCCCTACCATTTGTAAGTCATTTATGGAGTAGCCTGATGATGTACGCGCAGATGCATCAAAGACTACGCGTAGCTTTGTTGATTCGCTGTTTTCTTTAAACACAGCGTGGTGTGGCAGAAAGTAAGAGTTTGGAGGCCGTTCCTTTTCGGCATCTGAAAGGTGACCTAAGTCCCTACATTCCTTTATAAATTCAGAATACATTTGCTTTAACTTGGGGTTTTTGTCTAGGCGTTTTTCAAGGTTAAAAAAAACGCTTTCTGGCTAAAAAATATGAATCTCCCAGACAGTCTGGAGAGTCTAGAAGCGGGAGTCTAACACAAAACCTTCCACTCTCTAAGCGCGTGGTGTTTTCAATGAAGTGTTTTTCACATTCTGTTATTATTTGCTTAGGTTGAATTGGGAGGGGCAAATCTTCATATTCCCAGAAGTTTTTTAGAAGTGACTCTAGATCATCAGTATTATGGGCTATTTTACAATGAAAACCTTTAGTTATGTTTGAGGCACGTGAAGCAGAGATAGGTCCTGCGATAAGCCAGCCTAATTTGGAGCTACGTAAGACAGGTAACTTGTTTCCAAGTGATTTTTGTTCTGTTCCTATAAGGTCCCAGAAAATATCAGCTCCTAACAGAACATCTACTTGAGCTGGTACATTGCAATGCGGGTCTGCCATTTGTAAATGATTGGGTATTCTGAGGTGATTGACCTTGACGTACTGAGTAGGCAGAGCTTGGGTTATCTGTGGCAAGACTAAAAATTGCAAGCTTTGAGCAAATGTATTGTGATTAGATTTTATTTCTGCCAAGCAGCGCTGTGGTTGTATATTTAGCTTGGAATCTCCTATTCCTAGGATGCTAATTGAGTTTTGTGGTTGCGAAGTCAGTTGCAGCCGTAGCTTTAAATCGTTAGTGATGAAGGAAGACTGACTCGCAGAATCTAGAAGGGCCCTTACCCTTTCAGTTTTGTTATTCTTTGTATTCTTAATTTCGATAATTGCAGTGGACAGCAAAACTTCATTGGAAGAAACTGCTGACATAGCGACTGATGTGGACGTTTCTTCTACGGTTTTTTCTTTGTTATCTACCTGACCAGAGGGCTCAGCTGGCTTTGAGGTGTCTGTGTTGTGTTTGTGTAATGTTGTATTGTGTAGCCTCTTACATACCCGACAGCCACCTAAGCGGCAGCGATTCGTGGTTTGACCTGGTCGCAAGTTGTGGCACAGCATGAGTTTCGTTACTTGTTTCCATCTCTCGTCAGTAGACAGAGCCTTATAGACCTTGCAATCAGTGAGACGATGGTCACCTTTGCAAACGACGCAAGACCGCTCAGTGTTCTCAGCTGAAACTGCAAAAGATTTTGTATTAGAGCTTGATTTTTGATTGTTTTTAGTTTGATCCCTTTTGGATCTATTCAAGGATTCTAAAACATCAGCCCTTGACTTTAGGAATTGTTTGAAGTCGTTAAATGTGGGCAAATCATGATGATATGTGTCACGAAACTCCAACCACTTGTAAAAGGCCCTGTCAAATTTGTGTATTTGAATGACTGGCAGTTTAAAGCTGGCTGTTTCAAGCGGCTGAGAGTGTTCATGACTACAGCATGAGTGAGAGTGATCCAGGTTTTTTGTTGATTCTGATTTTATTAAAACCTGAGTCAAGGCTATACAAGAGAAAAAGGACTCAATGCGAGTCTGCACCTTATCAAAGTTGGATTGAAGATCCAAAAACTTGTTCAATCTTACATTTAATTCATTGATTTTTATTTCAGATAAAGTCTCATTTTTGTCAATGGTAGCTAGGTAATTAGAGTATTTAGTGACTTGTCCCTTTATCGAGCTCCGCTTCACCTTTAGCTCAGCGAGCTCAAAGAACAATGTTGACTTATCAGAAGGCACAACCAAAGGTGATTTAGACACAATTTTGGGTATGAAACAATCAATGTATTAACAATGCAAGCAGTTGAAAAAGTTTTAAGTAAAGTTGAAATAAAAGGTTAGAATTTAAAGTCAAAATTGTAATCGGTTTACGGCTTACGCTCCTTATTTCGTAGGCAGAGATGCACGGCGAGCGATCGCAGCTCGCGCGGTCAGTGACCTCAGGCTTTGTCAGTGAGAGTTGCGCACGCGTGGCCACGTGGCTGCTCGAACGAGCGGATACCGCACGGCGGGAAACGGCGCGAACGGCGGCGGCGTGCTCTTCTCGCAAATAACCTGGAACGCGGTCGAAGACACACGCCTCAGTACATGCTTAGCAAAGCAGTGATAGGAGAAAGTGATTGAGTGGGCTTTGTAACTGTGTATGCAATAAAAGGGGGTGCAAGTAAAATTAAAAATAAAATATGTTGCTGAGCAGGCTAGGGAGAGAGAGAGAGAGAGAGTGTTGCAAAATGAATCAGCGCAAAGTAGGTGTGAAATGAATTAAAGAGTACCTAGACAGGCACTTGCATACATATGGGTATTGGGTAGGTAGGTATGCGAAATTATCAAAAATAGGTAATGCAAAATTGTATGCAAAGCAGTGTGCTTAGTGTTGTGTAGGACAGCTGTAAATAAAGGTGCACGTTATATATATATATAAATTCAATCAGCTATTTATGCAGTAAGCTTGAAGGTCTGTACCTAACCTAGATAGGTACCATGTGACTAGGTAGGTACAAACAAAGATGATGAGAAATATTAGGCAATATTTCATAAAAGGTTGTGCAGAATATTATTCTGCAGCCTTGTTATAAAGATGGTCAGTACCTATTGCAATCGTGGGCACGTAGGTATATAGATGATGTAAAGAGGTACTTAAGTGGTTGCGTGAGTGAACCACGTTTTGTTGAATCGGCAAAATATTTAAAGAATAATGATAAATGTGAATAAAGATGGCGAATTAAGGTGGTGAATAAAAGATGATGAAACACGCTCTGAATCTAAGGTTATCTACCCCTATCCGCACAAATGAAGGATGGAAATAGGTAGGAAATAGATAGGATAAGCTCACGGCACTCTCCTTGTTAGGTTGATGCTCGATGCGCTGCGCCACGTTCAGACTTCCCTTATTCTCCACGTGTTTCCACCAACAATTATGAATAATAGCTTTTCAGTTCCGTAAATTCTAATACTGTTTACATTATTATCTGGGTATATTCTCATGCGTAAATACTATTACTAGGACTTATTTTTTTTTTTGTTACATTTCCATTATTCTTAGCATTTTCCTTCATAGGTTCTTTTCTTTTTTTTCCTTCTTTTTTTTTGTCATGCTTATTATCATTAATATCTTAACTCACTAGTAAAAATTTAACTTCATAAAATTATTTTATGACTAAAATAATAATTACACAGCCAAAAAAAAATGATAAAAACAATAAATAGTGACATCCAACTAATAATCTTAATTTAATAACGTGCCTGCATATATAAATTTTTATTCTATGTTAAAATACTGATTAAATAATGATTTGCACCTAGAATACACTATACTGGCACATACTGCAAATTATGTTAAGCCATAATCACAGAGTACCAGAACCAAATGATAGAACATAATACAATGCACAATTTCATACCATAAAATAAATTAATATAAAATGGATCACTATCGCATTAAATAATGACCATTTAAACATTTAAGAGATTTAAGTTATCCAATATTCTACAAAATTTAAAAAAAAAAAAAAACTTTACAATTAAAATTCTACAAAACCACTTACATTGAAAACCAATAGTACTAACACTTAAATGTTCAAGGTATAAAATGTATTCAATTTAAATAATTTAATATGATAATAATACCATAACAAAATATGATAATATACAATAACATTGGCACAAAAACAAAAAAGTTACCACAGCACCATAACGTAGGTACAGACAGAATCACTAATTGGTAACCCCTCAAATAGCTAAAGTTTACATTTGTCGTCCGACCGATTTACTAATCTTTTACTCAAATTCTAAGAAACAAAAATTGTATCATCAAGTGGGGTTCGAACCAGGCATCCAATCGCTCGCATGACATTTAACCACTTCACTAAACAACTGAGCTAATGAACTAGTTATCGGACGCTCGAAATTTTGTGTTATTTATGTTCGGCAGCGGATTTTATTTACGATGTCTGGATAAGAAAAAAGATGAGGGTAGATCTAAATACAATCTTGATGAACGAAGAAAAGGTTACTGCCATTCTCAATTCGAGTGTTTACTTGGTTGTTTTTATTTATGTTTTTGGTGGAATTGAAGAATATTGAAGGAAATGTTGCATATCAGTAATTTTGTGAGAACTAAGATCCCGGTTATTATCGAACAGCAAATAAGTAATAAGAAGATTGCTCGTCAGCTTGGAATAACGGTAAATTTCCTACTTATATCTTTTTAGTAAAACCTTGTTATCTTTAACTGCATAATATATTGTTGATTTGTTATCTTACAGATTCAAATCCTGCGCTTATGAGGTCGTAAATTTAAATCCGAAGGGGATGTGAATGTAAGAAGAATTGGCAGAAAAAACAACAGGAGTGTAACAACAGAATGAATTATAAAAGTAAGTGATAATTCTCAACGAATCCAATTACATTTATCAAAGATTATTTCATCTTATTCTTATCTTTTTAAAACAAAACAAACAAACAACATAGTATTTGACCAATGCAAATAAATTATTTGTATTTTATCCCACACACCTAAAAACAAACACCAATTGATTAAATTGTTATTTTTAGGTTATTGGGGTCTTCTATGGTTCCCGGAAAATAGAAGAAATGACTGGGAGTATGAATGGCGAACAATATTTGACAGTGTTGAAGGAAGTCATGTTACTTTCTATGCGGATCGTGTATCCAGAGGGACAAATTTATTTTGTCCATTATAATTGTGCAGTGCATCGTACGCGAATGGTTCTTGAATGATTTTATTTTTAAGAAGACATTACTGTTATTCCTAGCTAGCTAAAAGTCCGGACCTAAGTTTGAGAAAATATGTGGGGTCAAATGGTTTTAAATTGGCATTCGAATGAATTGAGGTCCAAGCATAACTTAGAGCAAGAGGTTACACAGATGAGAAACAGACTACAACAAATAAATAATAGAAAAACACCCTTTGACCTCGTATATATTTTCAAACCTACCTGATTAAACCATGTTCCACGATTTACAGGAGATTCAAATTGTTTAATTCATTAAATTGGACGTAGTTATGCAAAAAGGAACCAACCCACAACTTGGTCAAAATGGAGTTAAGTGCACAGGGAGGTTCCTAAGCATGTATTCTATATGCTCAAAAAAGATCCTGGTCATCTAGCGGCTCTTAGCAAAGATATGACTATGTCACAATGGAACTAACCCACATTTCGACATTTCATATTTTACAATCAGGAACCATGCTGCGTGATTGACTATAATGAGCCGATTTAATATGTTAAATGGAACCATACCATATGGTACCCATAAACTTTGATATTTTAGATATTATAAACTAGAACCAAGCCACAAGGACAAAAAGATTACCTGCAATAAAATTGCTAACAAGAACCGAGAGGCTTGGTTCTGATTTGCATTAATAAAATTCTACAAATTCACAGATGCTAAGTGATTAGGTTCCAGTTTGCGTTATGAAAAATAAAATAAAATAAAGGGACTATGTTTTTTGGTACCAGTTTGTATAATAAAACACCCAAAGTCTACGGAGTCATGTGGGTTAGTTCTTGATTGCAAAGCAAAATTCCGAAACTCAACCAGTAGCCTGTAGGATGGTATTAGTTTGCATAATGGAAGTTTGGATTTTTTTATGCCACCATGTTCTATGGTTCCAAGAGTTTTTGTGAAAGTTCTGCCAGAATACACATATTTACGAAAATATTATTTTTATTCCGTGTTGCCACATTATTTATTTATTTTGAATAAATTTTGAGTATTGTCGGCATGTTACATAATGTAGAAATTATTCAGTAATTATAAGTAGCAACTCTAAAATTGATCTGGCAATACTTCCTTACCTACTTATAAAGGATGTGCTATCATAATCAAATCAATAGTATCGACGTATCGACGTTTTTTTTCTGTAGTAAACGTAGGTAATCAAATCTTTATTACCAATTAGGTAAGTACCTGAAGGTATTTGATTCCATGGGAAATTATTATTTAATGTACACTTATATACTTCATCATCATCATCATCATCAACCTATATTAGTCCACTGCTGGACATAGGCCTCCCCCAATGAGCGCCATAGCGCCCTGTCTTCAGCTTGACGCATCCAGCATCTGCCAGCAGTCTTTCGCAGATCGTCATCCCACCTGGCCGGAGGGCGTCCTAGGCTACGTTTACCGAGTCGCGGTCTCCACTCAAGAACACGTTTACAACGGTTGTCGGTTCTTCGCGAGATATGGCCGGCCCATTGCCACTTCAGCTTGCTAATTCTTTGAGCTATGTCGATAACTTTGGTTCTCTGTCGGATGTATTCGTTACGAATTCTATCCTTCAGAGAGACTCCGAGCATAGCTCTTTCCATAGCTCGCTGGGCGACTTTGAACTGGTGGACCAGCCCTACCGTGAGCGTCCACGTCTCAGCTCCGTAGGTCATTACGGGTAGGACGCACTGATTGAAAACTTTCGTTTTCAAACATTGCGGTATGGATGAAGAGAAGACTTGACGTAGTTTCCCAAATGCTGCCCAGCCTAGCTGGATCCTCCTCTTGGCCTCCTTCTCAAAATTGTTTTTACCTAGCTATACAATCTGCCCAAGGTAAGTATACTCGGAAACAATTTCAAGAAGGTGACCATCAACGACTATCGGTCCCGGAACAATGTGGCCATTGATCATGACTTTGGTTTTATCCAAATTCATGCCAAGACCGATACATCGCGAGGCTGAAGCTAGGCCGTCCAGCATGTGGGTCAGCTCCTCTAGCGACTCCGCCATTACGACTATGTCATCAGCGAATCGCAGGTGTGAGATGTAATCGCCGTTTATGTTAATGCCCTTACCTTTCCAGTCCAGCGTCTTAAACATATCTTCCAATGCGCTCGTGAACAGTTTCGGGGATATGACATCCCCCTGTCTCACTCCTCTGCGCAATTGGATAGGTTTAGACTGCTGGTCCTATACTTGGACGCTCATAGTGGCAGCTTCATAGAGACACCTCAGCACTTCGATGTAACGATAGGCTACTTGGCATCGCTGTAAGGATTCCAAAACAGCCCAGGTTTCAACGGAGTCAAAGGCTTTCTCATAGTCCACAAAAGCGAGACACAGGGGCTGATTATACTCTTCGGACTTCTGTATAATCTGCCTCACTGTGTGTATGTGGTCTGTGGTGCCATATTCTCCGCGGAACCCGGCCTGTTCCGGTGGCTGGAACTCGTCAAGTCTCCTGGCGAGACGATTCGTGATCACTCGTGAGAACAGCTTATAGATGTGGCTCAGGAGTGTGATGGGTCTGTAATTTTTAAGGAGAGTTTTATCACCCTTCTTAAAAAAGAGCACCACCAAACTCCCGCTCCACGCCTTAGGAGTTCTCCCACTGTGGAGGACGGTATTGAAGAGGTGTTGTAGCTCCTGTATAACGGAGGCTCCTCCTGCCTTCAGAAGCTCTGAAGTTATACCGTCCTCACCGGGGGCTTTTCCATTTTTAAGCTGCCTCAAAGCTAACACGATTTCGTCTTGACTGATGTCTGGCAGTTCGTTCGACATGGCTCGATACAAAGGAAATAATGCTGAAAAAAGAAAATATGTTTTCAATTTTTATGAGAGAAGACCTTAATAGTGAGTATTCTGAAGTGGATATAAAAAAAAATATAAGATGTGGTCCTGTATCTCTGACAATAGGTGCAATGAGCCCGCTTTGGCCCAAAGGTAAAGACATACCAGAAGCGAAACTAAAAGATTTGAAAAGTCTTTTAAATCTTGTGCCGGAAGATGCCCAGTATTTTTACAAAAATCTAACTGGAAACGCAAATATTGAAGACGATATCGAAGGCTTCTCTGGAGAAATGGACTTTATTTTAGAAGAAGTTGATCACGTACATTAAAAAGTTTATTATTGGAGCTTTAAAGTGCTTCCAGATTAATAACAAGACGTTTTATAACACGTCCACATTATTAAACTTGTTGTTTAACATTGTTACTTATAAAAAGCACAGTATTAAAACTGTGGGATATAACAATGTCACAATACAACCGGCGTTATATAATATAGTAAATAACAATGTTATATAACGCCGGTCAGTATCCAATGTTAAAAAGATATTAAAATAAGTCTTAACTAGTATTTTAACTTTGAATAACGTAAAAATAAGAAAACATGTTTAGCAAGTACCTGAATGAGAAGATTGTTTGTGCCACTTTACTTAGCTATGTTCAATATTTAGTTTGTAAGCATTTTTTTTTAATAAAACATGAATAAACATAATAATTTACTTTCATTTTTACACAATGCAACTAGAAAAACTTTTTGTAACAGGGAACCAACCCACAAAAACTGCGTTTTGCATTGGAACCAACTGCAATTTAATGTAAAAACAACTACTTGTGCCCAAAAAAATCTTAACTATTTAGACTCTGTATAAAGCCCTCATTACCCCACACAAGACTGTAAAACAAATAAGCTAATAAAAGCTACCTAGACATTTCTACACAACTTAATTCTTTAAACTCAATTATCTCGAAAGTAACATTATGAGGGTTAGTTCCTTTTTGCATAACTACGTCCAATTAGAAAAGTAAACAAAAATCTAATGAAAACATGTGTATTCTCGAGTACTAAATCGCAAATGGAACATTATTTATCAGGATAGGGAACTACTTATAAATAAGCTTGATTATAAAATAAAAAATGTCTAAGACAAACAAAAAATCTATGCTACTAATTATGTTCGTTTTGTTTTGTTATGTAGTCATAAATTTTGGAATAGAAAAAGTATGTTTACTTACCTAAAATTGTGTTTTATTTTTCAATCATTATATTGATACTAATAAACAATGACTTCACTATTCACAAGAATAGACAAAAATAAAAAATGGCAAATATAAAAATGACATCTAATCAATATAGGGGATCGAACACGGGTCTTGCGATTAGAAGCCAGATTAACTCGGCTACATCTACCACTACACCAACGTTACTTATGATTATATCTCGAAATTTAGCATAGCTACTCGTGCGTAGCGATAGAAATTAAGAAAGGTATTGAAAAAATCTTAGTTTTCTGATTAAGTAATTGAATAAAATTTATAACAAAACAAAATACGAAATTTTCGAGACATTTGTAAACTATAATCAATGATTTTTATGTTAAAGGGTTTGAACCTGCGTGCTACTGAATACACACTACTGCATATTCTGTGAGGGGGATACCAATTAGTGAAGCTGTCTGTACATAACAATAAATTAATACATTATGATCAATAACCATGAGTCAAAATTATCACAATAATGACGTGACAATTTTATTTTTAACTTAATATAACAATAATGAAATTATCACTAGAACTCTAAACACAACAGTATCCACACAGCAACTCAAATCAACTCAAAATAAGTACAAATACTAACTTGAAATTTTCACAGACTTACAGTGCAAAGAAGCGAACGTAAATTAAATCTTTCAATTATGTACCCACTAATTGGTAATAATATTTAACAGAATTAAAAAGTAAACTTTTCCAATAATTTGAAATAAATTATTACCTATAATATTAAAATATAAATCAATAAAAGAATTCAAATTTGAGTAAAACACAAGAACTGAACATGTAAAATTCAACTTATTTTATTTTTATAATTATACATATTACCAAGCATAAAGAGGAAATAAAATGAAAAAACAAAATCAACCTTAAATTAACTACAAATAAATTAAAAAGTTAAATCCCACCCTAAGCCAAACAACATTTCCAATAAATTTCAAATATACCGCTAGAACTAAATCGCCACTAGCGGCGAGTAGTAAAACTGTGTCAATACAAAATAGCTTGCCAATACCACCAAAAACAAAAACCGGCAGACATGACCGACCATAGATTGATGATCAAGAAACCGTTCCTACAAATCCGCAAGGCAGATCCTCAGTCCAAGTGATCTAACCGCCATCTACTGACAAACAGAAGGCACCATGCGGGCGTCATTCAACCAATAAACAAGCAAAATATATAATATCAGTCAACAATGTAATATAGAAAAATTAGTGAGTGAAATTTTATGCATATACAAAAATAAATATTGTCCCAATTATTACATGAAGTCCATCTAATCCTATTGCCATCCAGGGCCTTATTGTCTAAGTCAACTGATAATCTAGATCGAAACATTATTGACATTTTAAACATAGTCTGGACTTCGATTTTCGAAGTCGGCTATGTTTCAAATTCGAAGTATTAGACATTTTTACTATTGGGTTTTCAAAAAAATATTATCTAAGAGCTATTATTTCAAAGAGCAATAATTAATTTAGAAAATCTAGCATACATAATCTTAAAACTAAAACATTAACCTAAAAGCAAAATTCCTCGGGGCCAGTCGATTCAGATGATTTTGCGAATATACTTATAATTTTATTAGTCATCGATGCATTAAAAATAAATAAATAATATATTCCTCAAGTAATCTAGTTAAACCCATAACACGAGGTCTACCTCGTGTTATGGGTTTAACTAGATTACTCAAATTACACTTATTATTTTTTCTACACATTTAAGACATCCAGATCAAAAACACTTGTCATGAGGTGGGAATCAACTGGCAACCTTCTGCATCGCTTGCCCTTCGCCCACTACGCCACTGAGATCCTTAGAATCAAGTAAGTCAACGAGCGGTGAAATTGATGAGTTATCTACTCGCAAACACATCTGAACAGACCTGTTAGTTAACCAGGCTATTTAATAATTATAATAAAAAATTAAATAACAATAAAAATAGATTAAATAGTTATAATGTGATTTACACTTACACTATTAAAACATTATTGTAAATATTCACGCCTATAAAAAGTAGTTTTTTAAATGATAAATGAAACATAAAAAGATAAATTGTCCCAATTATTACAAGATGTCCATCTAATCCATCTAATCCTATTACCAATAATTATAATAAAAAAATTAAAACCACCAGACTAGGTAGGCGGTGAAGTCTTGGTGGATTACTGGATGAGGAGGGAAACCCAGCTGCACAATAATCCGCTTCTCCGCATCCAGCAGCATCGCTTGCGTGAACACATTGCCTGCAATGAATGTCAGCTGCGTGGAAGACATCACTTTGCCGTGCAACTTCTGGGCTATCCAGTAGCAAGCCACTCCAAACAGCTGGGTGTTGTCCGGAAGAACCCTCTCCATGCTTTGGAAGGAGTCCAGGTACCAGCACGCTGATTGGACGATGCCCGGATTGCCAAAGGATAATGCGTTGACCTTCATCAGCCAGTTGATGAGACTGGTCCTGGTTCGCCTTGGTTTGGACATCACTGTCGTTGGCGGCCGCTCTGACTCCAGCAGGTGGCTAAGCAAATCATCCGTATATTCTCGGACATGGTATTGATTGTATTCTTCTATCCAATTGTCTGGTGATTGCGATTTGTCCGAAAATGAGTCATCTCCGACATTCCTTTCATCGGCGTCTTCATCATCGCTAATGAGGATAACGTTTTCATCTATAAAAATGTTGTCGTTTGAATCTTGCTTTGCCGTTTTCTTGCGTAATGTGACCAAATTTGTATTTAATCGCTTGGGTATTTCGATGGTCGTATTTTCTGATGTAAACCTGTTGTTGCTAGTGCTTGGCACATCATTTTGTGCCAATGTTTGCAAGGGTTGACGTTTTTCCGTTATTTTTGCTTTGTTCTTGAGCAACTGAATAGGTAATGGCGGCAGGGGGTGTAATGGCAGGGGGATTCTTGTTTCAATTTTTTGTATATTTTCTTTATCCATTTTGATTGGAAACTTTGAATGTGTTTTGGACACTTGAGCAACACACACTAATTTTAAGTATTACGTATGCAATGAATTAAAAGTTATGTCTTAGAAGTATGTTTCGTGATTGAATAGCACTGACTGGTTACAGCCTGTCCAGATAGGGCGCTTTACGCGCGTAAAGCGCTGGACTCTCGACTCGCGCGTGCTACGCGCGAGTCGAAATACTCGGGCGAACAGTGGAGCGCGCGTAAAACGCTGCATCTGGACGCAATATAAATTGAAACGCGCGAGGGCACTCGCGCGTAAAGCGCGCGTAAAGCGCCCTATCTGGACAGGCTGTTAGGTTAGGTTAGGTTTTTTTTTTTTTTTAATAAATGGCAGGTGGTGAAACCCATCATGGGCACCTGGGAAGGGAGGCCCAGGTAGTGCCGGACTCCTACCGGCTAAAACACCACCTGCGCAATTACATAAGTACCTCCAACAAAATGGAGCCTATATTTACCTAGTCTCGTGTTTACAGGTTCTTTATGTATTTATACATGCCAAACATACTTAAGACTACCACACACCACACACACGTCTTCACAACACATATATTTTTTTTTTATTGTATGTACCAATTCTTTTGTACTCCTTCCTTTTTTTTATATTTTATCTTAAACTATGTTATTACATATAATTATTATATTCCTAACATAGGTTATTTTACAATTTGTTTCTTTTTATAGCTTTTTCTGCAATTTCTACACAATAATCTATTAAAATTTCTCTGTTGCACTTGTCTTTCATAATTGTCTTTAGATTATCCTTATTTAGAGTCATGTCAAGTTTGATCTCAATGTCATGTCGTGCTTGTCCGTGTGCGGGGCAGTCTAAAATCAAGTAAAGTACGGTTTCAGACATACCTGGTTCACAGATGCAAGACGGATCCTCCTTACGTCTAAAGCGATGTAGGTATTCGGAGAATCCGCCGTGTCCTGTGAGAATCTGCGTAGTGATATTGGTGTGCACCATTTCCCTAACTATCTTGTAAGCCGATGATGGTTCAGGTAGGAAAGCCTCAGTGATTGACGCCGTTTTACCAGACTCGTACCTGTGGTCCCATTCGCGGAGCGTATCCACGCGAAGGTTTCGCTTCACGAATGACACCGGGCATAGGTCGTAGTCCGGTTCCTTTTTGGATTTTTGGGCCGACTCTTTTGCAAGATGGTCTGCCCTCTCGTTCCCCTCCAGTTCTGCATGGGCTTTTATCCAAAACAGAGAGGTTTCCTTGCCCTGGCGAGATATTTGTTTCAGATTCTCTCTGACTTCTGTTGCTAGGGTGTGGAGGGAAGTGGGGTTTGTGATAGTTTGGAGGGCAGCCATTGAATCACTAAAGATTCCCGCTGTTCGCACGTCATTTGTCTGTACCCATTTTATCGCTTCCCATATAGCCAGAAGCTCCGCCTGGTATACAGTGCAGTAAGACGACAGTTTGAGTTTGATAGCGCGTACTTCAGTACCGTTTTTCCAAACTGAGATTGCTGCTCCCACTCTTCCGTCTATCTTACTGCCATCAGTATATAGCATTGCGTCTAAGTCGCTGTGTTGATGGACTGCGGCTTGATCTTCCAGGCATTTATAACCTCTGGCTATATGTTCAGCGGGATGGGGTAACGAGAGGACTAGGTTAGGTTAAGTTAGGTTAGTTTTTTTTTTTTTTTTTTTCTCCTAGTGGGCCTACTGTCTACCCGCGATGGGGTAGCCCGCGAAAGTCTTCTAGGTCTATACTACTAACCTCTGATATACTTCAGAGCCTTTTTTTTATAGTGGGGTTTTAAAATAAACAACAACGCACTTTATTCCAATACAATAAAGTTGTTCCACAAAACAGATATTTTTCTTTCTCTATTCGCTATTTACTATTGCTATGTGCTATTTATACTATTCATATATTTTTTTTTATTTTAGGTTAGGTTAGGTTAGATTAGGTTAGGTTAGGTTTTTTTTTTTTTTTTTTTTATCGTCCTACCCCTAGCTTTACCAGGGACCTGGTCTACGCTACTCTTTCATCCCAGTTGTCACATTAATGCTTCTCGCACTTTCATTCTTCATACTATATCTTTCTCGTATCCGTCTCCATTCATTCATTTTTTATTCTCTATTCTCTTTTTTCATTTTTTTATTTATTTATTTTCCTTTTTATACAGGGTACTTAAATGACTGACACAAAATATTTTTATTCACCTAAATTGTTACAATTTTCTTAATCTACTTAATCATATAATACAGGTCACATATAAATATAATTAACATTATATTACTGTGACACCTTATTTTCTACTTATTCTTATTTATAACTTTCTTAACAATATTTTCACAAAATTCTAGAAATTTGCTTCTTTTCTGATCATCTTCTAAAATTAGACACAATCATTTATTATTTCTAATTCTAATTCTTGTTCAATTTGATACCTTTCTCTTCCAAACCTTGGGCAATTCGTGATGACATGCAAAGCACTTTCCTCGACATCCGGGTCGCAGGGACACGATGGACTCTCCTTGCACTTAAACCGATGCAAGTACGAGGAGAAACCACCGTGACCTGTGAAGAGTTGGACTATAATAGGGCTCAGTGTAAATTTTTTGAGCAATCGGTACGCCTTTATTGCACACGGGAAGAAAGATCTTGTGGTTGCCCCTTGTTCAGCACTCAAATAGCGTTGGTTCCATTCGCAAAGCGAGTATCGTCGGATTTCACGCTTTGCGAATGAAACCGGGCAGCTGCTATATTTTGGCTTGGTTTTTAGCTGCAGCGCTGCGCTTTTTGCAAGCTCATCAGCCCTTTCATTCCCCTCCAACCCCGCAAGAGCAAACATACGTGAGCTGAAACTAGACAACAACAAAATACTAAGCTTATTTTAGGTTAGGTTAGGTTAGGTTAGGTTTTTTTTTTTTTTGTTTTTTCTACTGGGCCTACTGTCTACCCGCGATGGGGTAGCCCGCGAAAGTCTGCTAGGATTTTTCTCGTTCCTTTGACAGGGGGATACATTCATGCCCACGCAGGGCTACAGGATTTATGACTAATTATTAACTACTTTTTACAATATTGTGTTTACTTAATTAATTACTTTCTAGGG
The DNA here is from genome assembly GCA_944547425.1 of Eupithecia centaureata. Classification (NCBI taxonomy): domain Eukaryota; kingdom Metazoa; phylum Arthropoda; class Insecta; order Lepidoptera; family Geometridae; genus Eupithecia; species Eupithecia centaureata. Next base: position 202,481 of record OX155676.1, on the reverse strand, counting down.
TGCGGAGGTTACATCAACTTATTCTATTTTAGCTTCATTTTCAACATAACATTTTCTCTTATATTTATCTTATCTCTAAATATTACACTTTCTATTCTCTTATGCTTATTTATACCTATTTATCTTATGCTGTTCTATATATTGTTCAAAATATACATACACCATAATTTATGTACCTACTTATTTCTTTTTACAACATATTTTGCAATATCCGTACAATACATTAAAAATCTGTCTCTAGTGTCATTGTTTGTGATTAACTGATTGAGATTTTCTGTGGAGATCTGAAGGCTTAAGGTTTGCTCAGCTTCATAACGTTTGAGTGCAAAAACAGGACAGTCTACGAGGATGTGCTTCACTGATTCGGCCACACCAGGCTCGCATATACACGATGGATTTTCCTTACACTTAAACCGGTTTAAGTATTCGGAAAACCCACCGTGCCCCGTGAGGATCTGCGTCAGCAAGCTCGTGGCCGGAAATTTCCTAACACATTTGTACGCCAGCACAGCGTCTGGGAAGAAGAGTTTGGTGACCCCTGCAGTCGTGCCGCTTATGTACCGCCGGTTCCATTCGCCAAGCGTGTTCTGTCGTATCTGACGCTTGACGAATGAGACCGGACAGTAATCATAATCGACTCGTCTCTTTGAGTTTGGAGCAGCTTCCCTCGCGAGCTGATCGGCGCGTTCGTTCCCCTCCAAACCTGCGTGGGCTTTGATAAAGATACCTCTTTATTCTGGACGAGGCTCGATGACAGATTTTCACGAGCTTCCACGGCTAGAGGGTGAAGAGAACGATTGTTCGTCACCGATTGCAGCGCTGACCTCGAGTCGCTGTAGATCCCAAAAGACAGCTCTTTACGCTTGAGGATCTCCCTAGTGGCTTTGTAAATTGCCAGAAGTTCGGCCTGATAGACTGTGCAGTAAGACGGCAATTTAAGCTTGAGGGCTTGGATCTCGGCATCACCAATCCAGAGGGATAGTGCTGCTCCGACTTCGCCCTCAATCTTACTGCCGTCGGTGTAAATTTTTACTGTCGAGTCATGATCTGGTTCTTGGTCTATCAAGCCGAACTCCAGGCACATATGCTCCGACGGATGTTTTGTCTGAGCGTACGGCACAAGTCTTTCCACCTCCCTACCCATTAGGTCTGGCCGGGGTACCCCCCTCTTCGCCTCATACAGGGCAGCTGCCTCTTGTATGCGGAGTTCGAGTGGGAGTATCCCGGCCAGAGTCAGGGCAGCGTTCAGGGAGACGGTGCGGTACGCTCGCGTAAGCTTCTGGGCAAATCCTCGTTGGACCGCGTTTAGCTGCTTCTGGATCATTATCTTCTCCGTTGCCGGTGCCCAGACACTGGCCGCGTACATGATTACTGGCTCTACGGCCGCCGTGTAAATAACCCTAACAAATTCAGGGTTCAGGCCCCAGCTGATCCTGGCGGCTCTAGATAACTGCTTATAAATGTTCAACGCCTTCCTGCACACGTTGGCAGCATGGCTGTTGAACGTAAGCTTGTTATCTATCGTGAGCCCCAGGATCTTGACCTCCGATGACAGGTTGATGTCGACCCCGCCCATGCTAAGGAGTGGTGTATCATACTTAAGTTTTCTAGTTATGACCATTGCATTGATCTTATGTGGCGCGAACTTTAACTTGTTTCTGATACCCCACTCCCCAACATAGGCGAGGGCGGCATTTGCCTGTTGCTGGACTTGTAGAGCCGTGTCCCCGTCAAACACAAGGACCACGTCGTCTGCGAACGCCTGACAGTAATCCTGCCTATCCTCAAGTCCTTTCAGTAACGGATCTAAAAGGAGATTCCACATAATGGGACCCCCTATCGACCCCTGGACGCAGCCCTTCCTAGTGACCTTTATGTGCTCCTCCCCCGCGTACCTGACCCTGACCTGCCTATCAGATAAATAACTGTCTATTAGCCTTCTGATGTTGATAGGCGTCTCCTCCTCCGCCAGACTGCACCTTATCGCGGGCCACCAGGCACTATCGAAGGCTCCCTCTATGTCCAATGATATCATGATAACGATCTTCTTTTCTTTCAGTTTTATTTGTATGTGGTGTATCATGTCATAGAGGGAGTCCTCGGTACTCCTCTTGGGCATAAAGCCGTACTGACGCCCGCTCATCCTTGGTATAAGGTGCCATTTCAGCCGCGCCACGATCATCTTTTCGAGGATCTTTCCTGGCACCGACAACAACCCTATAGGCCTGTAAGATTTCGGGTTTGTGTAGTCGTCCTTGCCTGGCTTCCTCAATACCACTACTGTGGCATCCTTCCAGATGTCTGGGAAGTGTGAGAGAGCCAGGCATCTATTTGCCAGTGCCAAGAAAGCCTCTGGATCTCTCCTTATAACTTGGCTGCAGATGTCGGCAGTGAGACCATCTGCTCCCGGAGCTTTTTTGGGGTTGAAGTCTTCCACCGCTGTTCTGAGCTCCTCCATCGTAAACGGTGGGTCATGAGGCTCCTAACCGCTGGTGCGCCCGACCGCACGCAAAAAAAACGGCTTAAGTGGCTGTGACGTCACACGTGACGCGCGCGCAGAACAAAGGGTCACTGTCAACACAATTTAGAGTAATAAATAATGCTCGTAGCTATTTGAGCTCTTCTGAGAACTTGTTTAGATTAGAGTCAAGTAGCCTATTCAATTATGTTAACTGACGAACTTTGAGTGGTTTTTTGTTAGTAAGAATGATAACATAAAAAATACGGGTTTTTTTTTGAAAATTTTAATAAAATAAGTAAAGTTAGGTTAGGTTAGGTTAGGTTCCACGACTGGTGGACTAACCTAACCTAACGTAACCTAACCTAACCTAACCTAACCTAACCTAACCTAACCTAACCTAACCTAACCTAACCTAACCTAACGTAACGTAACGTAACCTAACCTAACCTAACGTAACCTAACCTAACCTAACCTAACCTAACCTAACCTAACCTAACCTAACCTAACCTAACCTAACCTAACCTAACGAACCGAACCGAACCGAACCGAACCGAACCGAACCGAACCGAACCGAACCTAACCGAACCTAGTCTAACCTAACCTAAACTAACCTAACCTAACCTTACGAACCGAACCGAACCGAATCTAACCATTTTTTGTAGATAATTTTATGATTTACAATTTTTGTCGATATATTTTTATGATAAAACTTAACGTTTTGATGAAATACATAGTCATAGATATAATTTTTGACCTCATTTAACCACTTAATTAATAATGCTCAAAATACCAATAAAATATCAATACCATTAATGGACTTATTTAAACGAACGTTTTTAATGTAGTCGTTAGTTATTCCTTAATAAATAAATAAACTAGATCCATTACTATCTTAGTAAGTAAGTAAAGTAATATTTATTCAAAGAAAGGTTAACAATTTTATATACTTAAGACTATTGTACAGTTAAAATATTTTAAAATTAAGTATGTCTAATTGTATGTCTATTTGATTGGCTACGGCCCCACACTAGGCTCAGGGCCCGTGTCGTGGATCTTGGAAGAAACATATTGAGTCGACCTGTAAAAAAATGGCGAAAATAATTTACGCGCTTAAGCAACTTAGACCCATTTCTTTAGATATTCAAATTCAAAATGCTTTATTTCCTTAAGACCTTACAGGACACTTGGACACATAAAGCTCTGAAAGACATATATTACGCATATATTTACACAATTATGTCTTATGGTATCATTTTATTCGGGAGCTCTACAGATTACGAATGTATACTTAAATTACAAAAGCGTGCCATAAGAGTATTAATGAAAGCGAAATACAGAGAGTCAAAAACCTTCGGATATTAGCATCAGTAGCGGTATTCATAAAAAAAATAATTTGAAAGAATATACAATCGGAGGCGAAAGTAGCAAACGTGCCACGCTGCAGAAAATAATGCTAGAGCCGATTCACCATCGACTGAATATCGCAAAACGGCTCCCTAAAATAATGGGCCAAAAGCTATATAAAAAAGCTCCCGATAGATCTTAAACTTACTAAAAGTGAATTTTTTTACTTGACAAGACGCTATATACCTCTAGTATTAAAAAGAGGTGTAGCATAAGTGGGAGATCGTTCGCGGTCGTCGCTGAAAAACCACTACTTTCATTGTTTCATTACTTACTCGGTTGGGCGGAAGCGGTGCGCGGTCGATTATATCGGCGAGCGCACGGTGTTTCGTTCCAAGCGTGCAGAGTGGCGACGTGGCGGCAACGCTCGTCGCCGTACAACTCCCGCGTGATCCGGTTCGAGGACACTGCCAGGCGGGGAGTTTGACTGGGGCGGTACATCTGTCAAAGAATAACGCAGGTGTCCTAAGGCCAGCTCAGCGAGGACGGAAACCTCGCGTGGAGCAAAAGGGCAAAAGCTGGCTTGATCCAGATGTTCAGTACGCATAGGTACTGCGAAAGCACGGCCTATCGATCCTTTAGTACTAAAGAGTTTTTAGCAAGAGGTGCCAGAAAAGTTACCACAGGGATAACTGGCTTGTGGCAGCCAAGCGTTCATAGCGACGTTGCTTTTTGATCCTTCGATGTCGGCTCTTCCTATCATTGCGAAGCAAAATTCGCCAAGCGTTGGATTGTTCACCCATCAAAAGGGAACGTGAGCTGGGTTTAGACCGTCGTCGTGAGACAGGTTAGTTTTACCCTACTGATGGCTTGTCGTTGCGATAGTAATACTGCTCAGTACGAGAGGAACCGCAGTTTCGGACATTTGGTTCATGCACTCGGCCGAGCGGCCGGTGTGGTGCGAAGCTACCATCCGCGGGATTATGCCTGAACGCCTCTAAGGCCGAAGCCAGCCTAGCCGAATCCGGCAAGGATATGCTCACTGTGGAGCCCCGAGAGTCGGGAGGCTCTAAACAATGTGACTTTACTAGTTGCGCTTTACTTCGTAAGGCGTGACGTCGAAGCCCATTTGGACCGCGGAGATCGGTGCGTACGGTTTAACACGTGCACCACGGCTCCTTCTGGTTCGGATATAACTCAGTTCGATGTCGGGGCTCGGAATAGTCTGTAGACGACTTACGTTCCTGGCGGGGTGTTGTGCTCGGTAGAGCAGCGTCGTGCTGCGATCTGTTGAGACTCAGCCCTACGCCAGGTGATTCGTCCGAGGACGAGTTTAATTTTTATAGTATTGTTATTCTATGAACATGTAAAACGGCAAGGTCCGAGTCTAACTTTACTAACTTTACTAACATTACTAACTTTACTAACTTTACTAACATTACTCATTTTAACATTACTAACATTACTACTAACTTTAACATTACTAACTTTACCAACATAACTAACTTTACTAACTTTACTAACATTACTAACTTTACTAACATTACTAACATTACTAACATTACTAACTTTACTAACTTTACTAACATTACTAACTTTACTCACATTACTAATTTTAACATTACTAACTTTACTAACTACGAATATACATTGTACCTGATGATGAACTTCGATTGCATGCAACCTTTAGACTGTTTTGAACGATCTGCAGTTAGCTCGATTCTATATACCTACTGGTTTAATTTTTTTCTATTCCGTTTATTTTTCTACATTTTTTTAAATTTAGCTCTTGTTAGCTTGTTCTTGTAATTTTCAGTACTTTACTTATTTACCTTATAGAACTTCATTAACAACGAAAATTACAATCAAAAAATGTATACCTACTTGTAAATATACAATTCAAATCATTGAGCTAACTACAGACGGTCGAAAACAGTCTAGAGGTATCTCAATTGTTTACTTTATTAATTTAAGAAAGGAAATAACAATCAAGGAATAGAACCTTATTAAAACTATTATTTACAATATATATCATAAAAAATATAAAACCTATGGCAATGCTTATGATCGAGATTCTTTTCTTATATTGCGAAACAGAGCGCGAATCATGGAAAAAGAAATGTATTCCGAGTACATTGATAACATTGAAAGTTCTATAAGAAAAAATCCACGGGCATTTTGGTCATATGTTAAAAGTAAGAAACAATCAAATGCGTACCCTTCTGTTATGCAATATGGTGGCTGTTCTTCTGATCAGGGAGGGGATATTTGCAATATGTTTGGTGAGTATTTTTACTCTACCTTTCTTCATTCGCCCACTTCTATATCGCAACTGATTGATAACGATAGTCCTACTACGTCGTCTGCTGACATAAGCATGGTTGAAGTGCATGAAGATGAGGTTTTCAAACTTTTCAAGGCTCTAGACCTTAATAAATCAGCAGGCCCTGATAATATACCCGCAGTTCTAATTGTTAGATGCGCGAAAAGTTTAGTTGTCCCGCTCTCTATTTTGTATCGCCGATCACTCTCGGAGGGTGTTATGCCTGATATTTGGAAGACAGCTTTTATAACTCCCGTTCATAAAAAAGGTCCTAAAAACAAAATAGAAAATTATAGACCTATCTCAAAACTATGTTTATTTGCAAAAGTTTTGGAGAAAATTGTGCACACTCAATTGTATTCCGCAATAAAACACGACCTCGCGCCTCAACAGCACGGATTTTTAAGGGGTAGGTCTACGACCTCTAACCTTTTGCTTTGTACAGAGTTCCTTTCGCGCTCCATGTCAGAACCTTCTCAAGTCGATATAATTTATACTGACTACAGCAAATGCTTTGATCGTATTGACCATTCCGTACTATTAAGAAAACTCCAACTTTTAGGTATAAGGGGTAACCTCTTTAGATGGTTTACATCCTACGTACAAAATAGGTGCCAGACTGTAGTACTAAGCGGATACTCATCTTCAACCCTTTACATCCCGTCAGGCGTTCCCCAGGGATCCTTATTAGGCCCCTTGCTATTTACAATATTTGTGAACGATATTTCTTTATGCTTTGTTTACTCAAAAATTTTACTTTATGCAGATGACATGAAAATCTTATTTCAAATTAAAAATAGTAGTGATGCTTCTTATCTGCAGGAAGACCTAACTCGGTTTGAAAATTATTGTAAATTGAATAAATTAGACTTAAATGTCTCGAAGTGCTATGTTTGCTCCTTCACCCGCAAACCCTCGGTGATTAAGTTTGATTATACTCTGCATAACATTCCGCTCACCAGAGTAGACACAATAAGAGATTTAGGCGTGTCTTTCGATTATAAGTTACTATTTGACGACCACATAACTAAAATAGTAAATAAAGCTTCAAAAGCACTAGGGTTTGTAATGCGCATGTCTTCTGAATTTAATAGCATAAAAACTTTTAAAATTTTGTACTGCTCCTACGTCCGCAGCCATTTAGAATACGCGTCCCAAGTGTGGAATCCCCGCTATGACGTATACTCTACACGATTGGAATGCATTCAAAAGAGATTCATGCGATACTTACAATATAGAGCTAAACTTTATCTTCCCGATTACATAGCTAGATGCCGCAGGTTTCATTTTCTTCCGCTTTACGAACGGCGTAATATCGCTGACTTAGTGTATCTCCTAAACATAGCTAATGGCACGGTTGACTGTTCGGAGTTGTTGGAGCTCATAGGACTACGCACCCACAGAGCAGCAATAAGAAGACCTAATCTGTTGCATATTCCTTTAGTTAAAACTAACTACAGGCAGAACGCGTTTTTCATTAGAGCAAGTGCCGCTTTCAACACCTTGGTAAGTGCAGATATTGATATTGATATTTTTAATACTTCTAGCAGCAAACTCAAACAATTGCTATGTGACAAATTCTTTTTGGAAACTTCTATTTAAATTTAGCTTATTTTCAACTTTTTACTTTTTTCTTTATTTAACTTGTTTTTTTTTTATATAATTTTATGTGTGTGCTATATCTTTAATTTAGATTCTCTACATTGTGTAAAATTTAGTCGTCCATTACCACTGAATATTTCTGTCATGTTTTTCTTTTTGCTACAAGTGGAAACTTTATAAATAGCCTTCAGCTTAAGTACTTTTATGTATTTAGATTAATAATCATAGTTTTGTAATTTTCTAGCTGTAAGTTTTCCCAAAATTCGAAAATAAAATAAAAATAAAATAAATATTTTGGTAGGTTGAAAACAGTCTAGAGTTAGCTCAACTGAATGAAAGAATGGATGAAAACTCTTTATTATACTTAAATGTACCACAAAAAGGCTGAAAATGATACATAAAAATACTGCCAACTAAGACTAATTATAAATAAATAAATAATAATAAATAATTTCGGACAGTCCACACAGCATAATCCAGCCTAAGCTAAGCAGATAAGATAGATAAGGGCGACCCTATCGCTAAAAGCGATCTCTTCCAGGCAACCTTTGGATGGACCGGATATAAAAGAACAATATAGACGGTGGTAGTTACATTAGATCTACTTCTCTAGATAAATGGAAAAGAAAAAAATACATACCCAATAAGCTACCAATGTTATAAACTTACATAAACATGTAACTTTATATAGTTAGATAAATAATGTACCACACGTTCATGTGGTAATTCCGGGAAAAATGTATAAAATGTTACCTATGTGTTATTCCAGACTATGATCTATCTCTTTGCCAAATTTCATCCATATCCGTTCAGTAGTTTTTGCATGAAAGAGTAACAAATATCCATCTATCCATCCATACTTACAAACTTTCGCGTTTATAATATTACTAGCGACCCGCCCCGGATTCGCATATTCATTAAAATATGCAAATTTTAATATTTTTGAGTTATGCACAATAATGTAGTAAATACAATATCAATACAATATCGAGCTCGTATTTTTTTACCTGATTATGAGACTAGATGCCGTAAGTTCCACTTTCTTCCACTCTTTAAACGCAGACAAGTGGCTGATTTGACTTACCTAATTAATATAGCAAACGGAACTGTTGATTGCACAGAGCTTCTTGAGCAAATAGGACTGCGCACATGCACGCTTGCACTGAGAAAACCTAATATTATTTACGTTCCTATCGTAAGGACTAATTATAGGCAGAACGCATTTGTTTATAGAGCTTCTAGCTCGTTTAACTCATTAGTACATGAAAACAGAAATATAGATTTATTCAACACCAGTTCAAGTAAGCTTAAACGCTTGCTTAATGATAAATTTTTCGTTTTAGTTTGAGAAATTCTCTTGTTTGTGCTTGTACTTAGTATAAAAAAAAATCTATTTTTCTTTTTTAGTTATTGTTATTGCTAGTAAGTCGTCAACTTAACTTCTTTGTTTAAGCAGTTTTACTAATAGGTTTATATTAATAAGTTACTTTTAATATATCTAGTTTTCTGTAATTTTTTTTTAAGTTAAAATTAATACCTATATGTCTACTTTCTGTAAATTCATCTCAAGTCAACAGATCTCAAGTTGCTGCTTTAATTTATTATTAGTGAAAACTTTTAATTGGCCTTAATTTAAAAATTCTTTGTATCTACTCATTGTCTAGCTGTAAGTTTTTCCTAAAATTGTAAAAATAAAATAAAATAAATTTGAAGTATGTTTTTTGTTTTAATACAATAATACCTAAATTATGTCACTGTAACAGCTGGTTTCTGGAACGCAGATCATCTTAATAGTTAACTAATCAATGTTCGAATCTCTATTCAAGTGTCATTTGGGTTTCTCGAACATTGATTACGTACTTAGGTATATTTTGAAAAAAAAACTCTTGTCAAATAACATAATACGCTAATTAGGCCTGATTCTTTGTTCAAGCTCTTGTCAAATCAATAATTAACTAATCGGCGATTTTGCTCTAATTAGTTGAAATTATTACAACAATTTGCTGTATTTTTCCAAGTTCTAAACCGGGTATAATACATAAAAAATCAACAGGTTGGTAATCCAAAAGCCATACACTACATAGTATAAACTAGAGTCGCTTTCTCTGTCCCTATGTCATTATGTCCCTTTGAACGCTTAAATCTTTAAAACTACGCAACGGATTTTGATGCGGTTTTTTTTAATAGATAGAGTGATTCAAGAGGAAGGTTTTTATGTTTAATAAAACCGTGCGAAGCCGGGGCGGGTCGCTAGTTTTCAAATAAAATGTAAATGTGACTAACATTATCAAAATCGTGACTTAACTGTTTTGTGACATACCTGTATTTTGTATACTCATGTGAGTCACATTTGTTGTAAAGCAGAGTTTACATGAAACTGTCATCATTTTTTAAAAGAATAATAGAATTTTTTATGTTATAAAAGAAAACTTAAAGATATACTGAACTGAAAGAATGACAGTCGTAAGATGATCAATGATTAGTTACCTAATTATCATCTAATCAGCGTTCGTACACCCCGATTTGATTTGACCAGTGTGTTAAATTAATCGCTTTATCAACTGATTTACGATTTGAACAACGTTCTAGAAACCGGCTGTTAGTGATGCAAAATGAATTGTGTATTTTAACCGACTTCGAAAAAGGAGGAGGTTCTCATGACGTATGCAAAGAATGATGGCAAGAATTTTCGGCTATCGTGTACACGTATCGCAAGGGTATCAACCGATAGCTCCTAAAATTTTCCCAAGAGTTTTGTACTTAGATTTTGTCCTGACTTGGATATATTTAATTGATAGGGAGAGTTTCTTTTCGTTCCTGCATTATAATAATAATATGGCTAAAACATAATAATTTATAAGCAAATCGACAAAACTTACTCATCTGAAAGTGAACTATCAGTGCTACTACCTATTGTACTTTTGTTTTCAATTGTACATATTTCAATGTTAATTATTGTATGTGTGTGCTAAATAAATGTTTTACCTATCTATCTACTGTTGTTGTTTGTAAATGAAGCCAAACTCATGTACCTAGGTATAATAATAATTTTTACATAGTAAAAAACAAAGTCGCTTTTTTTGTCCCTATTTCCCTTTGACTGCTTTAATCTTTAAAACTACACAATGGATTTTGATGCGGTTTTTTTAATACATACCTCTAGATAGAGTGATTCAAGAGGAAGGTTTATACATATAATAAAACCGTCGAAGCCGGGGCGGGTCGCTAGTTAGTTATAAAATAATAACTCAATCAAATTGGAGACAAATATGTTAATACCTAGGCACCTACTAATTCAAATGTTTGGTTCCAATCCAGGGATGTACTGTAGCTATCAAGTCTATCCAATTTCCTCCAAGGTACGAAATTTCATCTAAACAACTTATGTAGTTACGGAGATTACCTATAACAAACATTCACACAGACTTTCCCAATTATTATAATAGTAAGGTAAGATAGTTAGATAAGACTTGGACCAAAAGTAGAAAGCGCCGGCCAATGAAAAAAGAAATGAAATATTTCGGTAGAACATAACGTCTCGATAATTTTTAGCTATGGCGGCTATGCTGTGCCTGTGTGTGTAAAATTCGTAATTTTTGATATCGATTTTTGAAAAATCGATATTTCAGTAACTAACCAAATGAGTAATCTACTACCTCTACATAAAAATAAGTCGGGTTTTCCTTCCTGACGCTATAAATCCAGAACGCACGAACCAATTTCCACGGTTTTGCATTCGTTGGAAAGATCTCGGGCTCCGTGAGGTTTATAGTAATGTATAATATATAATAAAAACTGCGCTACACTTGCGCACAGTAACGTTGAGCTCCGTAGTAAAAATTTTATTAAAAACTAAAAAACCTTTATTTACAAGTTTGGATTACATTACCAGTAATTATAAGTATTAATTCAGAACTGTGAGTGTTGGATCGAAGAAAAAACTACTACAACTGTGTTAAAAAGCGAAACTAAAGTCTCGCCAAAGTGAAGTAAAAATTCTGTACGAAACTAACAAAACAAAAACGTATGTGACTTCTACTTATAAGCTACATGAAAAGCAAATAGAAAATGGAAATACCAAGTGAGTAATTTTGTCCTTGATCTAATTTTTTAATGCAAAGTAATAAATTAATTGACAAAGAGTTCTTCAAAATCACAAATTTGAAGGTAGACACTCATAACAAAAGATCGAAACGAAACGGACAAAAGAGGAAGATTGACCACCCGGTGAATCATAAGTAACTGACAGACAATATTTGAATGCTATTCTTATTTTCGTTGATAAGCATTAAAGTAGAGCCGGCGCGGAGGCGCGCAGGAGCAACTTTAATTACATATGACACAGTTGCTCCGGGTTCAAACCAACGCAGTGTTCACTTTTTGCAATGTTAGGCTTTGAATTAGATCCATTTCTGTCTTGGAAACAACATATTGACACAACATGTAAAAAACTGGCTAGAGGAGTTTATGCACTAAAACAACTTAGACCTATTACGTCAGAAAAATCTCTTAAAGAAATATATTATGCTTATATACACTCTATTATGTCATACGGCATTATATTATTTGGTAGCTCAACAGATTATGAAAGAGTGCTTAAATTGCAGAAACGTGCCATAAGGGTTTTAACAAGAGCTAAATTCAGGGAAACTTGTCGGGATCATTTTAAAAATCTCCGCATACCAACCTCAGTTGCAGTCTACATAATAGAGGTTATAAAATTTGTCAGGGTTCATTTAAGTGACTACACTATAAGAGGACAAAATAAACGCACGGCACGAAACAAAATGATGCTAGAGCCGATCATGTACCGACTAAGTATACAAAAAAGACTCCCTCAAATAATGGGTCAAACACTCTACAATAAGCTCCCTTTAAGTTTGAAGAGGATTACAAATGAAAATAGGTTTAATGCAGAATTAAAAAATCTTTTAATTCATAAAACGCTGTACAGTATCAAAGAGTTTTTAGAAAACGACTACAGTCACTTCGAAACAAATGTCACGTTAGAGTCACCTGACACTCGTAATATCACCTAACCTAGAGTGAAAGATTATTTATTTATGTTTTAAAATTATATTATTTTATAAGTTTATGACTATTGCCCCTTTACAGCTTAATTTAATTGTATTATAATGATGTTTTTCTTTTGTGACAGGTCATAGCCTATGCATTTAATTAAGTATATTTTGTATATTTGTTATTTGTATACCTATTGACAATAAATGATTCTTATTCTTATTCTTATTCTTATTCTTAATAAAACCGTGCGAAGCCGGGGCGGGGCGCTAGTTTTTTATGAGGATATCTATGACTTAAATGAAATGTCCCCTTTTAAGTGCACAATTCATTTATTTCGAGGTACTTTAACTGACCTTATACACAAATCTATCTTATCATAATCCTATCTTCCTTATCTATCTTATCTTCGAGACCTTCCGCCGGAGGCCTAATTGACACTTCTTGGTGTCTTGCAAAGCACATGTACCTACCATACCATCAAGTTGTAGATTATACCCAGAAAATAAGGTCCATACACCGCATCGTTATAATTAAAATAGGGGTGATTTATTCTCATTCGGGCATTATTTTTTGAAGGGACCTATCGTTGCTGGTACCTATAGAGTCAGTGTTTTTTCAATTATTTATACTGTACTATAAATTTTATTAAATTTTTACTAAACCTGTAATAATTAAGTTGTTAAACTTATAAATTATGCATATATTTACTAACATATATTTCATATATTTTGGTAATAGTTTAGTAGTAGTTTTTTAATTACATAACTTTAATAGCGAAGAAGGGGAAATGAAACATAATTTAGATTAAACATTAGATGAAATTTATTTAGTCCGGTCAATTTAGACATTCGAAGCTACATAAATTCCCCTTCATTTTTCACGATTTTCATCAAAACGGTAAGTTTTATCATAAAAAATATCGACAAAAATTGTAAATTATCTACAAAAAATGGTTAGGTTCAGTTCGGTTCTTCAGCTTCAGAAGGCCCCTCCAGGAGTCAAATAAAAAGTGTAGGTCGTCGCTGCCAATTTTGAGAAAATCGCCTTATAAGTTTGAAAATTTTGTAAATTTGCACGTTTTCACTTATAACTTTTTGGAAAAATAACTTAGCGCAAAATGGATTTCACCGCTGTGTGCGCCGTCACTATTCACAACTTTTGACGTATTGCACTGCACTGTAGCATTAAAATAAAATATTTTTGTGATTTTTCCCTTGCGGAGCGGCCGAAATTCGTGGCGTTTTCGATGGCGTTTGGAGCGCGGCTGGTTCGGTTAGGTTCGGTTCGGTTCGGTTCGGTTCGTTAGGTTAGGTTAGGTTAAGTTAGGTTAGGTTAGGTTAGGCTAGGTTCGGTTAGGTTCGGTTCGGTTCGGTTCGGTTCGGTTCGTTAGGTTAGGTTAGGTTAGGTTAGGTTAGGTTAGGTTAGGTTAGGTTAGGTTAGTTAAGTAAAGTCGATGGCGTTTGGAGCGCGGCTGGTTCGGTTAGGTTCGGTTCGGTTCGGTTCGGTTCGTTAGGTTAGGTTAGGTTAGGTTAGGTTAGGTTAGGCTAGGTTCGGTTAGGTTCGTTTCAGTTCGGTTCGGTTCGTTAGGTTAGGTTAGGTTAGGTTAGGTTAGGTTAGGTTAGGTTAGGTTAGTTTAGTAAAGTTAGGTTAGGTTAGGTTAGGTTCCACGACTGGTGGACTAACCTAACCTAACGTAACCTAACCTAACCTAACCTAACCTAACCTAACCTAACCTAACCTAACCTAACCTAACCTAACGTAACGTAACGTAACGTAACCTAACCTAACCTAACGTAACCTAACCTAACCTAACCTAACCTAACCTAACCTAACCTAACCTAACCTAACCTAACCTAACCTAACCTAACCTAACGAACCGAACCGAACCGAACCGAACCGAACCGAACCGAACCGAACCGAACCGAACCTAACCGAACCTAGTCTAACCTAACCTAAACTAACCTAACCTAACCTTACGAACCGAACCGAACCGAATCTAACCATTTTTTGTAGATAATTTTATGATTTACAATTTTTGTCGCTCACTGCCGCCGACGCTGGTATCTCTACTGCAGAGGCGAAGGGCCGCATCTTCCTTAACGAACGGCTGACTCGTGTCAACAGGCAGCTGTTCCATCGGGTGCGTGAGGAGTGCCGTAGGCTTCAATGGCGGTACTCCTGGACGAAGCGGGGACGGATCTACGCCAGGGAGGCGGATGGGAAACCAGCCTTCCCGATCAAAACAGCGGCAGACATCGAACGGGTTTTTGGGTTGCCATCAGTTGGTTAGCGGCTCCTGGGAAAACACGATAGTGTTCATTTTATGTATTTCCTATATTTTAAGGTCCACTTTATTATCATTCTATATATTAGATAGCTTACGATTGAACTCATTTCGGTCGAAAGTCCCTAGAGTGACTCGATACTCCTTTTGTAACATTTGCAGCTGTCAATATCAATTTCATTTAATTTTTGTATGCTGTAACTGGTCTGATGCATCTCTTGTGAGTGTAGAGATAAATTATAAATTAATACGTTCATTTATTTATATATTATATTTATATTCATTTATTTATAACAATATCACACAACCGTTATTGCTAATCTCATCCATGACATTTAAAAAAAATCATATCTATTTACATATAAATTTAAGCCCTTTTCCATACACAAATAATAGATTTAAATCACCGCATATTTACAATAAAACTATTAAAATACATAACAATCATACAGCTCAGATATCTTTGCAAATATATAAAACTCTTTGATAAGTTCTTCAAAGTTGGTCTTTTTAATGCGGGATCATTAAACACAGGGCAGGATGAGTTTTGTGTGGCGGTGGACGAGCTAAAGCCGGATATTCTAGCCATTAATGAAACCTGGCTAGGAGAGGGGGAAGAAGACAAGGCCCCACGGGTACCAGGGTACCGGTTGCGTTTC
Organism: Eupithecia centaureata; assembly: GCA_944547425.1. Classification (NCBI taxonomy): domain Eukaryota; kingdom Metazoa; phylum Arthropoda; class Insecta; order Lepidoptera; family Geometridae; genus Eupithecia; species Eupithecia centaureata. The sequence goes on along the minus strand of OX155676.1, from coordinate 186,786 downwards.
TGCCCTAGACCGGCCCATATTAGAGGTGGTCGTGGTGGAGGTGTTGGGTTCTACATTAGGAAAGGTATTGTTGCTCGTTCCTGTCCTCACCCCGCCTCACCTTCAGTGGAGCAGATGTGGATCAGAGTAAAGGTGAAGGGACGTGAACTCATAGTGGGTACTGCATATAGACCTTCTTGGCAGGACACTAGCCAGGTACTTGAATCTCTCACGGAATCAGTCACTTCTTTCTCTGGGTATGATAATTTGGTATTGGTTGGCGACTTAAATCTGGACATCTTAACCCCTGACTCATGGAAAACTAAGCTTCTTTTGGAGTTTCTTTACAGCCTTAATCTCAGACAGACAGTCTCACAGCCCACACATTACACAAGTCACAGCGCTACCCTCATAGATATTATCTGCACTGATGCCCGAGTCCGTAACACCATAGTCAAATATTCTCCAGACCTCGGACACCATGCTATGTTGCAGGTGGAGTTAAATATAAAAAAAGAAAAACCTACTCCACATACAGTTTGCTACAGACCAATTAAGAATATTGTAATGGATCAGTTTGCCTCTGACCTAAATAGCATAACATGGAAATCTTTTAATGATACAACTGATGTTAATAAACTAGTCTCGGGCTTCACTGACATTATCTTAAAACTTTTTGACATACATGCACCTCAAAAAACCATTAAATTTAAGGATCCCCCTCAGCCCTGGCTTACGGACACAGTTAAATCTATGATGAGAATTAGAGACAGCTATTATAAAAAATTTAAGACCTCTAAATCAGATTCTCATAAGAATTGTTACAAAGACATGAAACATTTGGTCATTGAAGCCATTAACAGTGAGAAAAAGGCATATTTCAAGGAACACATCAATAATAATTTAAAAAACCCTAAAAAACTTTGGAAAAATTTAAAACACACCATCTTACCTAATAAACAAGTATCTGAGCTCCCACCAACATTTGACAATCCAGACCTTATAAACGCACACTTTCTAAATGTTCCAGGTGAAAAGCAGGTGTCAATTTCTCAGCTGTCATTTTACGAATATCATAGACATCCTTCTGGTCAGGTATTTTCTCTTACCCCAGTAAGTGAGGATATTGTGATGACAGTTATTCGAGGGTTAAAATCGAATGCAATGGGAGTGGATGGAATCTCTATTGAAATGATATTTATGACCCTTCCTGAATCTTTGGAGACAATCACTTCAATAATTAATAGTTCAATATTAAGTGGGACATTTCCAGAACAGTGGAAGGTAGCCTTGGTTAAGCCCTTACAGAAAAATAGCAACCCCACGTCATGCAATGATCTAAGGCCTATCAGTCTACTTCCCTGCCTCTCCAAGGTTCTAGAAAAGGTAGTAAGCCTGCAACTAACTAAATTCCTGGAAGACAATAACATACTGCCAAAAGTTCAGTCAGGTTTCCGTAAGGGACATAGTACCTCAACAGCTCTGCTTGACGTGGTAGATAACCTGCTTACTGGTCAGGACTGTGGCATGATCAGCATACTTGTGCTCTTGGACTTTTCCCGCGCGTTCGATTCCATAAACACTTCTTTACTGATTTCCAAGCTCTCATACTATGGTTTTGACATGCAAACTGTAAAATGGTTCCATAGTTACTTACAAAACAGATATCAGTTTGTCCAACTTTCCAATGGGACCAGGCTATGTTCTTCATTACAACCGGTACTCCAAGGTGTCCCTCAGGGCTCTATATTAGGCCCAATTCTATTTATTTTATATAGCTCTGACATAATTAAATCTATAAACCACTGTAATTTCCATCTGTATGCTGATGATCTGCAGCTGTACATATCAACCCACCCCTCTAACCTTGACAGTGCTGTTGACATGCTAAATGCTGACTTGAGACAAATTTGCAATTGGTCTAAGGATAATTCTTTAGTGATAAACCCTAAGAAATCTAAGTATATGATTATAGGGACAAGGCAGAAACTGCAAAACCTCCAAAACTATATGGCAAAAATTTATGTTGACGGAACCATGGTGGAGAGAGTATCAGAGGCAAGAAATCTCGGATTAATAATGGATAGTTCTTTACATTTTGAAAAACATGTATCTGAGAGTGTAAGAAACTGTTTCTACCGTCTGAAGCTTCTATATAAAATCCGCCCATACTTAAGTGAATCAGTAAGAGTTACTCTATGCGAATCACTTGTTCTATCAAAACTAAATTACTGTGACTCCGTTTATGGGCCTTGTCTTCTAAGTAGAACCTCTAAACTCATACAGCGTGTACAAAATGCCTGTGCACGTTTCTGTTTTAATGTTCCCTCACGCTCACACGTAACACCGTTCTTGAACTCATCTAAACTTCTTAAGATGGAGGCTCGCAGAAAGCTTCACCTTGCATCTCTTCTATTTGGTCTAATTGCCAAGCGGTGTCCAGAGTATTTGTTTCAAAAACTCACTTGGGCCCATGGCAACAACACTAGATATCCCAGTAGAACATGTACTCCCATTTTTGAAATACCGAAGCACAAGTCTTCGGCATTTCGAGGCTCCTTCAAATTTGCAGCCTCGAAGTGCTGGAACATTATTCCCCCTCCATTGCGTGCTGCAATAAATGTTCATATATTTAGAAGAAAGCTCAAGGAACAACTGCTCTATGATCAGATTGGTGGACTGTGACCAATTTGATCTGGTGACAGCATAAATTAATAATTATTAATAAACACAAAACATAATTTATTTTATAACTCATACTTATCCATAAGTATATTTAATTATGGTTAATTAGCATTATTTTAAATTAATTATTATATTATTTATTTTTCTTTTTTGTATGGCACTTTTTGACTGATTAGTTTTATACTTTTACTTTAATTTTAATTATGAAAAACTGTTTAGGTACCTATGTTGACAAAGTTTGATGGTTTCTTACCTTGTCCTTTTTTTCACGACCTGCCACAGTGAGTGATAGGGATTTGCTGATGTATAAAATGGGAATATTTCCGGTGTTGCAACTGGCTCTGATGATGCGGGTTCTCCGTCCACTGCCCCCACAAACTCATCCTTTCTTTCTTTCTATGTAGGTACTCTTTTTATTTATTTATTTATTGGTTGTTTTTTCCTCTATGTTCCATTTCATGTGTTAACTAGTATCAGTAGTAGTTTGCAGCTACCATCAGGTGTCTCCATTTATATATTTATCTTTCCACGAACACTCATCATCACATTAGATCAGTTTGTAATATATGCAAGCACATTTGTAATATCTGTATTACGCCAACACATTTGTTTGTTGTCGCCGGACCCGACCGAAATTAAGGACAGTTTTGACACATGGCGTCATGCGAGTCTCGACTTCTTGATTACGGCTCTGCGTCTGGTTTGACGCAATTTTGCCCATGCGAGTTTCGATCAAGAATCCACGTTACCACAGACAAAATAAAATAAGTTTTACTTTTAAAATCTCGGCTACGGAATGTGATTCGCAAACCACCCGATGACCCGACCGAGTCTGGGTATTTTCATTTTCATTTGTTTGCTATTAGATAAGGTTATTGTTATTAGATTTTTGGTTGTAGCTAAATTTTAAATGTTCTGTCTTCTCGTGTTTCCTGTCATCTTTGTAACTTTTGTACCTACTCTTGTATATATTCTGTACCTTTTCTACCTAAGTATTATGTTAGTTTATGTTTCTATTCTTCCAACTTTGTGCCACCACTCAAGGCCCTGTCTGAAAATCAGCGCCGCTACTAGCTACGGCCTGTAGCGGCATAATGCTGAGACAGGGACCTTTTTGGCCCCTTACCTATGTAAATTTCTTTAAGCTTTACTTACTCTTTTTGTTTTTGTTTTTTCTTGTTTATGTATATGTTTTGTAATTATGTATGGGCCAAATAAAAAGATTTTCTTTCTTTCTTTTCTTTCTTTCTTTGTCGATATATTTTTATGATAAAACTTAACGTTTTGATGAAATACATAGTCATAGATATAATTTTTGACCTCATTTAACCACTTAATTAATAATGCTCAAAATACCAATAAAATATCAATACCATTAATGGACTTATTTAAACGAACGTTTTTAATGTAGTCGTTAGTTATTCCTTAATAAATAAATAAACTAGATCCATTACTATCTTAGTAAGTAAGTAAAGTAATATTTATTCAAAGAAAGGTTAACAATTTTATATACTTAAGACTATTGTACAGTTAAAATATTTTAAAATTAAGTATGTCTAATTGTATGTCTATTTGATTGGCTACGGCCCCACACTAGGCTCAGGGCCCGTGTCGTGGATCTTGGAAGAAACATATTGAGTCGACCTGTAAAAAAATGGCGAAAATAATTTACGCGCTTAAGCAACTTAGACCCATTTCTTTAGATATTCAAATTCAAAATGCTTTATTTCCTTAAGACCTTACAGGACACTTGGACACATAAAGCTCTGAAAGACATATATTACGCATATATTTACTCAATTATGTCTTATGGTATCATTTTATTCGGGAGCTCTACAGATTACGAATGTATACTTAAATTACAAAAGCGTGCCATAAGAGTATTAATGAAAGCGAAATACAGAGAGTCAAAAACCTTCGGATATTAGCATCAGTAGCGGTATTCATAAAAAAAATAATTTGAAAGAATATACAATCGGAGGCGAAAGTAGCAAACGTGCCACGCTGCAGAAAATAATGCTAGAGCCGATTCACCATCGACTGAATATCGCAAAACGGCTCCCTAAAATAATGGGCCAAAAGCTATATAAAAAAGCTCCCGATAGATCTTAAACTTACTAAAAGTGAATTTTTTTACTTGACAAGACGCTATATACCTCTAGTATTAAAAAGAGGTGTAGCATAAGTGGGAGATCGTTCGCGGTCGTCGCTGAAAAACCACTACTTTCATTGTTTCATTACTTACTCGGTTGGGCGGAAGCGGTGCGCGGTCGATTATATCGGCGAGCGCACGGTGTTTCGTTCCAAGCGTGCAGAGTGGCGACGTGGCGGCAACGCTCGTCGCCGTACAACTCCCGCGTGATCCGGTTCGAGGACACTGCCAGGCGGGGAGTTTGACTGGGGCGGTACATCTGTCAAAGAATAACGCAGGTGTCCTAAGGCCAGCTCAGCGAGGACGGAAACCTCGCGTGGAGCAAAAGGGCAAAAGCTGGCTTGATCCAGATGTTCAGTACGCATAGGTACTGCGAAAGCACGGCCTATCGATCCTTTAGTACTAAAGAGTTTTTAGCAAGAGGTGCCAGAAAAGTTACCACAGGGATAACTGGCTTGTGGCAGCCAAGCGTTCATAGCGACGTTGCTTTTTGATCCTTCGATGTCGGCTCTTCCTATCATTGCGAAGCAAAATTCGCCAAGCGTTGGATTGTTCACCCATCAAAAGGGAACGTGAGCTGGGTTTAGACCGTCGTCGTGAGACAGGTTAGTTTTACCCTACTGATGGCTTGTCGTTGCGATAGTAATACTGCTCAGTACGAGAGGAACCGCAGTTTCGGACATTTGGTTCATGCACTCGGCCGAGCGGCCGGTGGTGCGAAGCTACCATCCGCGGGATTATGCCTGAACGCCTCTAAGGCCGAAGCCAGCCTAGCCGAATCCGGCAAGGATATGCTCACTGTGGAGCCCCGAGAGTCGGGAGGCTCTAAACAATGTGACTTTACTAGTTGCGCTTTACTTCATAAGGCGTGACGTCGAAGCCCATTTGGACCGCGGAGATCGGTGCGTACGGTTTAACACGTGCACCACGGCTCCTTCTGGTTCGGATATAACTCAGTTCGATGTCGGGGCTCGGAATAGTCTGTAGACGACTTACGTTCCTGGCGGGGTGTTGTGCTCGGTAGAGCAGCGTCGTGCTGCGATCTGTTGAGACTCAGCCCTACGCCAGGTGATTCGTCCGAGGACGAGTTTAATTTTTATAGTATTGTTATTCTATGAACATGTAAAACGGCAAGGTCCGAGTCTAACTTTACTAACTTTACTAACATTACTAACTTTACTAACTTTACTAACATTACTCATTTTAACATTACTAACATTACTACTAACTTTAACATTACTAACTTTACCAACATAACTAACTTTACTAACTTTACTAACATTACTAACTTTACTAACATTACTAACATTACTAACATTACTAACTTTACTAACTTTACTAACATTACTAACTTTACTCACATTACTAATTTTAACATTACTAACTTTACTAACTACGAATATACATTGTACCTGATGATGAACTTCGATTGCATGCAACCTTTAGACTGTTTTGAACGATCTGCAGTTAGCTCGATTCTATATACCTACTGGTTTAATTTTTTTCTATTCCGTTTATTTTTCTACATTTTTTTAAATTTAGCTCTTGTTAGCTTGTTCTTGTAATTTTCAGTACTTTACTTATTTACCTTATAGAACTTCATTAACAACGAAAATTACAATCAAAAAATGTATACCTACTTGTAAATATACAATTCAAATCATTGAGCTAACTACAGACGGTCGAAAACAGTCTAGAGGTATCTCAATTGTTTACTTTATTAATTTAAGAAAGGAAATAACAATCAAGGAATAGAACCTTATTAAAACTATTATTTACAATATTTTGGTAGGTTGAAAACAGTCTAGAGTTAGCTCAACTGAATGAAAGAATGGATGAAAACTCTTTATTATACTTAAATGTACCACAAAAAGGCTGAAAATCTATATATATATATAAAAGAAAGTCGTGTTAGTTACTTCACTTATAACTAAAGGACGGCTGAACCGATTTAGCTGAAAATTGGCAGGGAGGTAGTTTAGAGCCAGGAGAAGGACATAGGATACTTTTTATCCCGTTCGGTACTTATAATAAAACCGTGCGAAGCCGGGGCGGGTCGCTAGTGATACATAAAAATACTGCCAACTAAGACTAATTATAAATAAATAAATAATAATAAATAATTTCGGACAGTCCACACAGCATAATCCAGCCTAAGCTAAGCAGATAAGATAGATAAGGGCGACCCTATCGCTAAAAGCGATCTCTTCCAGGCAACCTTTGGATGGACCGGATATAAAAGAACAATATAGACGGTGGTAGTTACATTAGATCTACTTCTCTAGATAAATGGAAAAGAAAAAAATACATACCCAATAAGCTACCAATGTTATAAACTTACATAAACATGTAACTTTATATAGTTAGATAAATAATGTACCACACGTTCATGTGGTAATTCCGGGAAAAATGTATAAAATGTTACCTATGTGTTATTCCAGACTATGATCTATCTCTTTGCCAAATTTCATCCATATCCGTTCAGTAGTTTTTGCATGAAAGAGTAACAAATATCCATCTATCCATCCATACTTACAAACTTTCGCGTTTATAATATTACTAGCGACCCGCCCCGGATTCGCATATTCATTAAAATATGCAAATTTTAATATTTTTGAGTTATGCACAATAATGTAGTAAATACAATATCAATACAATATCGAGCTCGTATTTTTTTACCTGATTATGAGACTAGATGCCGTAAGTTCCACTTTCTTCCACTCTTTAAACGCAGACAAGTGGCTGATTTGACTTACCTAATTAATATAGCAAACGGAACTGTTGATTGCCCAGAGCTTCTTGAGCAAATAGGACTGCGCACATGCACGCTTGCACTGAGAAAACCTAATATTATTTACGTTCCTATCGTAAGGACTAATTATAGGCAGAACGCTTTTGTTTATAGAGCTTCTAGCTCGTTTAACTCATTAGTACATGAAAACAGAAATATAGATTTATTCAACACCAGTTCAAGTAAGCTTAAACGCTTGCTTAATGATAAATTTTTCGTTTTAGTTTGAGAAATTCTCTTGTTTGTGCTTGTACTTAGTATAAAAAAAAATCTATTTTTCTTTTTTAGTTATTGTTATTGCTAGTAAGTCGTCAACTTAACTTCTTTGTTTAAGCAGTTTTACTAATAGGTTTATATTAATAAGTTACTTTTAATATATCTAGTTTTCTGTAATTTTTTTTTAAGTTAAAATTAATACCTATATGTCTACTTTCTGTAAATTCATCTCAAGTCAACAGATCTCAAGTTGCTGCTTTAATTTATTATTAGTGAAAACTTTTAATTGGCCTTAATTTAAAAATTCTTTGTATCTACTCATTGTCTAGCTGTAAGTTTTTCCTAAAATTGTAAAAATAAAATAAAATAAATTTGAAGTATGTTTTTTGTTTTAATACAATAATACCTAAATTATGTCACTGTAACTGCTGGTTTCTGGAACGCAGATCATCTTAATAGTTAACTAATCAATGTTCGAATCTCTATTCAAGTGTCATTTGGGTTTCTCGAACATTGATTACGTACTTAGGTATATTTTGAAAAACAAAACTCTTGTCAAATAACATAATACGCTAATTAGGCCTGATTCTTTGTTCAAGCTCTTGTCAAATCAATAATTAACTAATCGGCGATTTTGCTCTAATTAGTTGAAATTATTACAACAATTTGCTGTATTTTTCCAAGTTCTAAACCGGGTATAATACATAAAAAATCAACAGGTTGGTAATCCAAAAGCCATACACTACATAGTATAAACTAGAGTCGCTTTCTCTGTCCCTATGTCATTATGTCCCTTTGAACGCTTAAATCTTTAAAACTACGCAACGGATTTTGATGCGGTTTTTTTTAATAGATAACGTAACCTAACCTAACCTAACCTAACCTAACCTAACCTAACCTAACCTAACCTAACCTAACCTAACCTAACGAACCGAACCGAACCGAACCGAACCGAACCGAACCGAACCGAACCTAACCGAACCTAGTCTAACCTAACCTAAACTAACCTAACCTAACCTTACGAACCGAACCGAACCGAATCTAACCATTTTTTGTAGATAATTTTATGATTTACAATTTTTGTCGATATATTTTTATGATAAAACTTAACGTTTTGATGAAATACATAGTCATAGATATAATTTTTGACCTCATTTAACCACTTAATTAATAATGCTCAAAATACCAATAAAATATCAATACCATTAATGGACTTATTTAAACGAACGTTTTTAATGTAGTCGTTAGTTATTCCTTAATAAATAAATAAACTAGATCCATTACTATCTTAGTAAGTAAGTAAAGTAATATTTATTCAAAGAAAGGTTAACAATTTTATATACTTAAGACTATTGTACAGTTAAAATATTTTAAAATTAAGTATGTCTAATTGTATGTCTATTTGATTGGCTACGGCCCCACACTAGGCTCAGGGCCCGTGTCGTGGATCTTGGAAGAAACATATTGAGTCGAGCTGTAAAAAAATGGCGAAAATAATTTACGCGCTTAAGCAACTTAGACCCATTTCTTTAGATATTCAAATTCAAAATGCTTTATTTCCTTAAGACCTTACAGGACACTTGGACACATAAAGCTCTGAAAGACATATATTACGCATATATTTACTCAATTATGTCTTATGGTATCATTTTATTCGGGAGCTCTACAGATTACGAATGTATACTTAAATTACAAAAGCGTGCCATAAGAGTATTAATGAAAGCGAAATACAGAGAGTCAAAAACCTTCGGATATTAGCATCAGTAGCGGTATTCATAAAAAAAATAATTTGAAAGAATATACAATCGGAGGCGAAAGTAGCAAACGTGCCACGCTGCAGAAAATAATGCTAGAGCCGATTCACCATCGACTGAATATCGCAAAACGGCTCCCTAAAATAATGGGCCAAAAGCTATATAAAAAAGCTCCCGATAGATCTTAAACTTACTAAAAGTGAATTTTTTTACTTGACAAGACGCTATATACCTCTAGTATTAAAAAGAGGTGTAGCATAAGTGGGAGATCGTTCGCGGTCGTCGCTGAAAAACCACTACTTTCATTGTTTCATTACTTACTCGGTTGGGCGGAAGCGGTGCGCGGTCGATTATATCGGCGAGCGCACGGTGTTTCGTTCCAAGCGTGCAGAGTGGCGACGTGGCGGCAACGCTCGTCGCCGTACAACTCCCGCGTGATCCGGTTCGAGGACACTGCCAGGCGGGGAGTTTGACTGGGGCGGTACATCTGTCAAAGAATAACGCAGGTGTCCTAAGGCCAGCTCAGCGAGGACGGAAACCTCGCGTGGAGCAAAAGGGCAAAAGCTGGCTTGATCCAGATGTTCAGTACGCATAGGTACTGCGAAAGCACGGCCTATCGATCCTTTAGTACTAAAGAGTTTTTAGCAAGAGGTGCCAGAAAAGTTACCACAGGGATAACTGGCTTGTGGCAGCCAAGCGTTCATAGCGACGTTGCTTTTTGATCCTTCGATGTCGGCTCTTCCTATCATTGCGAAGCAAAATTCGCCAAGCGTTGGATTGTTCACCCATCAAAAGGGAACGTGAGCTGGGTTTAGACCGTCGTCGTGAGACAGGTTAGTTTTACCCTACTGATGGCTTGTCGTTGCGATAGTAATACTGCTCAGTACGAGAGGAACCGCAGTTTCGGACATTTGGTTCATGCACTCGGCCGAGCGGCCGGTGGTGCGAAGCTACCATCCGCGGGATTATGCCTGAACGCCTCTAAGGCCGAAGCCAGCCTAGCCGAATCCGGCAAGGATATGCTCACTGTGGAGCCCCGAGAGTCGGGAGGCTCTAAACAATGTGACTTTACTAGTTGCGCTTTACTTCGTAAGGCGTGACGTCGAAGCCCATTTGGACCGCGGAGATCGGTGCGTACGGTTTAACACGTGCACCACGGCTCCTTCTGGTTCGGATATAACTCAGTTCGATGTCGGGGCTCGGAATAGTCTGTAGACGACTTACGTTCCTGGCGGGGTGTTGAACTCGGTAGAGCAGCGTCGTGCTGCGATCTGTTGAGACTCAGCCCTACGCCAGGTGATTCGTCCGAGGACGAGTTTAATTTTTATAGTATTGTTATTCTATGAACATGTAAAACGGCAAGGTCCGAGTCTAACTTTACTAACTTTACTAACATTACTAACTTTACTAACTTTACTAACATTACTCATTTTAACATTACTAACATTACTACTAACTTTAACATTACTAACTTTACCAACATAACTAACTTTACTAACATTACTAACTTTACTAACATTACTAACATTACTAACATTACTAACTTTACTAACTTTACTAACATTACTAACTTTACTCACATTACTAATTTTAACATTACTAACTTTACTAACTACGAATATACATTGTACCTGATGATGAACTTCGATTGCATGCAACCTTTAGACTGTTTTGAACGATCTGCAGTTAGCTCGATTCTATATACCTACTGGTTTAATTTTTTTCTATTCCGTTTATTTTTCTACATTTTTTTAAATTTAGCTCTTGTTAGCTTGTTCTTGTAATTTTCAGTACTTTACTTATTTACCTTATAGAACTTCATTAACAACGAAAATTACAATCAAAAAATGTATACCTACTTGTAAATATACAATTCAAATCATTGAGCTAACTACAGACGGTCGAAAACAGTCTAGAGGTATCTCAATTGTTTACTTTATTAATTTAAGAAAGGAAATAACAATCAAGGAATAGAACCTTATTAAAACTATTATTTACAATATTTTGGTAGGTTGAAAACAGTCTAGAGTTAGCTCAACTGAATGAAAGAATGGATGAAAACTCTTTATTATACTTAAATGTACCACAAAAAGGCTGAAAATGATACATAAAAATACTGCCAACTAAGACTAATTATAAATAAATAAATAATAATAAATAATTTCGGACAGTCCACACAGCATAATCCAGCCTAAGCTAAGCAGATAAGATAGATAAGGGCGACCCTATCGCTAAAAGCGATCTCTTCCAGGCAACCTTTGGATGGACCGGATATAAAAGAACAATATAGACGGTGGTAGTTACATTAGATCTACTTCTCTAGATAAATGGAAAAGAAAAAAATACATACCCAATAAGCTACCAATGTTATAAACTTACATAAACATGTAACTTTATATAGTTAGATAAATAATGTACCACACGTTCATGTGGTAATTCCGGGAAAAATGTATAAAATGTTACCTATGTGTTATTCCAGACTATGATCTATCTCTTTGCCAAATTTCATCCATATCCGTTCAGTAGTTTTTGCATGAAAGAGTAACAAATATCCATCTATCCATCCATACTTACAAACTTTCGCGTTTATAATATTACTAGCGACCCGCCCCGGATTCGCATATTCATTAAAATATGCAAATTTTAATATTTTTGAGTTATGCACAATAATGTAGTAAATACAATATCAATACAATATCGAGCTCGTATTTTTTTACCTGATTATGAGACTAGATGCCGTAAGTTCCACTTTCTTCCACTCTTTAAACGCAGACAAGTGGCTGATTTGACTTACCTAATTAATATAGCAAACGGAACTGTTGATTGCCCAGAGCTTCTTGAGCAAATAGGACTGCGCACATGCACGCTTGCACTGAGAAAACCTAATATTATTTACGTTCCTATCGTAAGGACTAATTATAGGCAGAACGCATTTGTTTATAGAGCTTCTAGCTCGTTTAACTCATTAGTACATGAAAACAGAAATATAGATTTATTCAACACCAGTTCAAGTAAGCTTAAACGCTTGCTTAATGATAAATTTTTCGTTTTAGTTTGAGAAATTCTCTTGTTTGTGCTTGTACTTAGTATAAAAAAAAATCTATTTTTCTTTTTTAGTTATTGTTATTGCTAGTAAGTCGTCAACTTAACTTCTTTGTTTAAGCAGTTTTACTAATAGGTTTATATTAATAAGTTACTTTTAATATATCTAGTTTTCTGTAATTTTTTTTTAAGTTAAAATTAATACCTATATGTCTACTTTCTGTAAATTCATCTCAAGTCAACAGATCTCAAGTTGCTGCTTTAATTTATTATTAGTGAAAACTTTTAATTGGCCTTAATTTAAAAATTCTTTGTATCTACTCATTGTCTAGCTGTAAGTTTTTCCTAAAATTGTAAAAATAAAATAAAATAAATTTGAAGTATGTTTTTTGTTTTAATACAATAATACCTAAATTATGTCACTGTAACAGCTGGTTTCTGGAACGCAGATCATCTTAATAGTTAACTAATCAATGTTCGAATCTCTATTCAAGTGTCATTTGGGTTTCTCGAACATTGATTACGTACTTAGGTATATTTTGAAAAACAAAACTCTTGTCAAATAACATAATACGCTAATTAGGCCTGATTCTTTGTTCAAGCTCTTGTCAAATCAATAATTAACTAATCGGCGATTTTGCTCTAATTAGTTGAAATTATTACAACAATTTGCTGTATTTTTCCAAGTTCTAAACCGGGTATAATACATAAAAAATCAACAGGTTGGTAATCCAAAAGCCATACACTACATAGTATAAACTAGAGTCGCTTTCTCTGTCCCTATGTCATTATGTCCCTTTGAACGCTTAAATCTTTAAAACTACGCAACGGATTTTGATGCGGTTTTTTTTAATAGATAGAGTGATTCAAGAGGAAGGTTTTTATGTTTAATAAAACCGTGCGAAGCCGGGGCGGGTCGCTAGTTTTCAAATAAAATGTAAATGTGACTAACATTATCAAAATCGTGACTTAACTGTTTTGTGACATACCTGTATTTTGTATACTCATGTGAGTCACATTTGTTGTAAAGCAGAGTTTACATGAAACTGTCATCATTTTTTAAAAGAATAATAGAATTTTTTATGTTATAAAAGAAAACTTAAAGATATACTGAACTGAAAGAATGACAGTCGTAAGATGATCAATGATTAGTTACCTAATTATCATCTAATCAGCGTTCGTACACCCCGATTTGATTTGACCAGTGTGTTAAATTAATCGCTTTATCAACTGATTTACGATTTGAACAACGTTCTAGAAACCGGCTGTTAGTGATGCAAAATGAATTGTGTATTTTAACCGACTTCGAAAAAGGAGGAGGTTCTCATGACGTATGCAAAGAATGATGGCAAGAATTTTCGGCTATCGTGTACACGTATCGCAAGGGTATCAACCGATAGCTCCTAAAATTTTCCCAAGAGTTTTGTACTTAGATTTTGTCCTGACTTGGATATATTTAATTGATAGGGAGAGTTTCTTTTCGTTCCTGCATTATAATAATAATATGGCTAAAACATAATAATTTATAAGCAAATCGACAAAACTTACTCATCTGAAAGTGAACTATCAGTGCTACTACCTATTGTACTTTTGTTTTCAATTGTACATATTTCAATGTTAATTATTGTATGTGTGTGCTAAATAAATGTTTTACCTATCTATCTACTGTTGTTGTTTGTAAATGAAGCCAAACTCATGTACCTAGGTATAATAATAATTTTTACATAGTAAAAAACAAAGTCGCTTTTTTTGTCCCTATTTCCCTTTGACTGCTTTAATCTTTAAAACTACACAATGGATTTTGATGCGGTTTTTTTAATACATACCTCTAGATAGAGTGATTCAAGAGGAAGGTTTATACATATAATAAAACCGTCGAAGCCGGGGCGGGTCGCTAGTTAGTTATAAAATAATAACTCAATCAAATTGGAGACAAATATGTTAATACCTAGGCACCTACTAATTCAAATGTTTGGTTCCAATCCAGGGATGTACTGTAGCTATCAAGTCTATCCAATTTCCTCCAAGGTACGAAATTTCATCTAAACAACTTATGTAGTTACGGAGATTACCTATAACAAACATTCACACAGACTTTCCCAATTATTATAATAGTAAGGTAAGATAGTTAGATAAGACTTGGACCAAAAGTAGAAAGCGCCGGCCAATGAAAAAAGAAATGAAATATTTCGGTAGAACATAACGTCTCGATAATTTTTAGCTATGGCGGCTATGCTGTGCCTGTGTGTGTAAAATTCGTAATTTTTGATATCGATTTTTGAAAAATCGATATTTCAGTAACTAACCAAATGAGTAATCTACTACCTCTACATAAAAATAAGTCGGGTTTTCCTTCCTGACGCTATAACTCCAGAACGCACGAACCAATTTCCACGGTTTTGCATTCGTTGGAAAGATCTCGGGCTCCGTGAGGTTTATAGTAATGTATAATAAAACCGTGCGAAGCCGGGGCGGGGCGCTAGTTTTTTATGAGGATATCTATGACTTAAATGAAATGTCCCCTTTTAAGTGCACAATTCATTTATTTCGAGGTACTTTAACTGACCTTATACACAAATCTATCTTATCATAATCCTATCTTCCTTATCTATCTTATCTTCGAGACCTTCCGCCGGAGGCCTAATTGACACTTCTTGGTGTCTTGCAAAGCACATGTACCTACCATACCATCAAGTTGTAGATTATACCCAGAAAATAAGGTCCATACACCGCATCGTTATAATTAAAATAGGGGTGATTTATTCTCATTCGGGCATTATTTTTTGAAGGGACCTATCGTTGCTGGTACCTATAGAGTCAGTGTTTTTTCAATTATTTATACTGTACTATAAATTTTATTAAATTTTTACTAAACCTGTAATAATTAAGTTGTTAAACTTATAAATTATGCATATATTTACTAACATATATTTCATATATTTTGGTAATAGTTTAGTAGTAGTTTTTTAATTACATAACTTTAATAGCGAAGAAGGGGAAATGAAACATAATTTAGATTAAACATTAGATGAAATTTATTTAGTCCGGTCAATTTAGACATTCGAAGCTACATAAATTCCCCTTCATTTTTCACGATTTTCATCAAAACATTGTAAATTATCTACAAAAAATGGTTAGGTTCAGTTCGGTTCTTCAGCTTCAGAAGGCCCCTCCAGGAGTCAAATAAAAAGTGTAGGTCGTCGCTGCCAATTTTGAGAAAATCGCCTTATAAGTTTGAAAATTTTGTAAATTTGCACGTTTTCACTTATAACTTTTTGGAAAAATAACTTAGCGCAAAATGGATTTCACCGCTGTGTGCGCCGTCACTATTCACAACTTTTGACGTATTGCACTGCACTGTAGCATTAAAATAAAATATTTTTGTGATTTTTCCCTTGCGGAGCGGCCGAAATTCGTGGCGTTTTCGATGGCGTTTGGAGCGCGGCTGGTTCGGTTAGGTTCGGTTCGGTTCGGTTCGGTTCGTTAGGTTAGGTTAGGTTAAGTTAGGTTAGGTTAGGTTAGGCTAGGTTCGGTTAGGTTCGGTTCGGTTCGGTTCGGTTCGGTTCGTTAGGTTAGGTTAGGTTAGGTTAGGTTAGGTTAGGTTAGGTTAGGTTAGGTTAGTTAAGTAAAGTCGATGGCGTTTGGAGCGCGGCTGGTTCGGTTAGGTTCGGTTCGGTTCGGTTCGGTTCGTTAGGTTAGGTTAGGTTAGGTTAGGTTAGGTTAGGCTAGGTTCGGTTAGGTTCGTTTCAGTTCGGTTCGGTTCGTTAGGTTAGGTTAGGTTAGGTTAGGTTAGGTTAGGTTAGGTTAGTTAAGTAAAGTTAGGTTAGGTTAGGTTAGGTTCCACGACTGGTGGACTAACCTAACCTAACGTAACCTAACCTAACCTAACCTAACCTAACCTAACCTAACCTAACCTAACCTAACGTAACGTAACGTAACCTAACCTAACCTAACGTAACCTAACCTAACCTAACCTAACCTAACCTAACCTAACCTAACCTAACCTAACCTAACCTAACCTAACCTAACGAACCGAACCGAACCGAACCGAACCGAACCGAACCGAACCGAACCGAACCGAACCGAACCTAACCGAACCTAGTCTAACCTAACCTAAACTAACCTAACCTAACCTTACGAACCGAACCGAACCGAATCTAACCATTTTTTGTAGATAATTTTATGATTTACAATTTTTGTCGATATAATTTTTATGATAAAACTTAACGTTTTGATGAAATACATAGTCATAGATATAATTTTTGACCTCATTTAACCACTTAATTAATAATGCTCAAAATACCAATAAAATATCAATACCATTAATGGACTTATTTAAACGAACGTTTTTAATGTAGTCGTTAGTTATTCCTTAATAAATAAATAAACTAGATCCATTACTATCTTAGTAAGTAAGTAAAGTAATATTTATTCAAAGAAAGGTTAACAATTTTATATACTTAAGACTATTGTACAGTTAAAATATTTTAAAATTAAGTATGTCTAATTGTATGTCTATTTGATTGGCTACGGCCCCACACTAGGCTCAGGGCCCGTGTCGTGGATCTTGGAAGAAACATATTGAGTCGACCTGTAAAAAAATGGCGAAAATAATTTACGCGCTTAAGCAACTTAGACCCATTTCTTTAGATATTCAAATTCAAAATGCTTTATTTCCTTAAGACCTTACAGGACACTTGGACACATAAAGCTCTGAAAGACATATATTACGCATATATTTACTCAATTATGTCTTATGGTATCATTTTATTCGGGAGCTCTACAGATTACGAATGTATACTTAAATTACAAAAGCGTGCCATAAGAGTATTAATGAAAGCGAAATACAGAGAGTCAAAAACCTTCGGATATTAGCATCAGTAGCGGTATTCATAAAAAAAATAATTTGAAAGAATATACAATCGGAGGCGAAAGTAGCAAACGTGCCACGCTGCAGAAAATAATGCTAGAGCCGATTCACCATCGACTGAATATCGCAAAACGGCTCCCTAAAATAATGGGCCAAAAGCTATATAAAAAAGCTCCCGATAGATCTTAAACTTACTAAAAGTGAATTTTTTTACTTGACAAGACGCTATATACCTCTAGTATTAAAAAGAGGTGTAGCATAAGTGGGAGATCGTTCGCGGTCGTCGCTGAAAAACCACTACTTTCATTGTTTCATTACTTACTCGGTTGGGCGGAAGCGGTGCGCGGTCGATTATATCGGCGAGCGCACGGTGTTTCGTTCCAAGCGTGCAGAGTGGCGACGTGGCGGCAACGCTCGTCGCCGTACAACTCCCGCGTGATCCGGTTCGAGGACACTGCCAGGCGGGGAGTTTGACTGGGGCGGTACATCTGTCAAAGAATAACGCAGGTGTCCTAAGGCCAGCTCAGCGAGGACGGAAACCTCGCGTGGAGCAAAAGGGCAAAAGCTGGCTTGATCCAGATGTTCAGTACGCATAGGTACTGCGAAAGCACGGCCTATCGATCCTTTAGTACTAAAGAGTTTTTAGCAAGAGGTGCCAGAAAAGTTACCACAGGGATAACTGGCTTGTGGCAGCCAAGCGTTCATAGCGACGTTGCTTTTTGATCCTTCGATGTCGGCTCTTCCTATCATTGCGAAGCAAAATTCGCCAAGCGTTGGATTGTTCACCCATCAAAAGGGAACGTGAGCTGGGTTTAGACCGTCGTCGTGAGACAGGTTAGTTTTACCCTACTGATGGCTTGTCGTTGCGATAGTAATACTGCTCAGTACGAGAGGAACCGCAGTTTCGGACATTTGGTTCATGCACTCGGCCGAGCGGCCGGTGGTGCGAAGCTACCATCCGCGGGATTATGCCTGAACGCCTCTAAGGCCGAAGCCAGCCTAGCCGAATCCGGCAAGGATATGCTCACTGTGGAGCCCCGAGAGTCGGGAGGCTCTAAACAATGTGACTTTACTAGTTGCGCTTTACTTCGTAAGGCGTGACGTCGAAGCCCATTTGGACCGCGGAGATCGGTGCGTACGGTTTAACACGTGCACCACGGCTCCTTCTGGTTCGGATATAACTCAGTTCGATGTCGGGGCTCGGAATAGTCTGTAGACGACTTACGTTCCTGGCGGGGTGTTGTGCTCGGTAGAGCAGCGTCGTGCTGCGATCTGTTGAGACTCAGCCCTACGCCAGGTGATTCGTCCGAGGACGAGTTTAATTTTTATAGTATTGTTATTCTATGAACATGTAAAACGGCAAGGTCCGAGTCTAACTTTACTAACTTTACTAACATTACTAACTTTACTAACTTTACTAACATTATTCATTTTAACATTACTAACATTACTACTAACTTTAACATTACTAACTTTACCAACATAACTAACTTTACTAACTTTACTAACATTACTAACTTTACTAACATTACTAACATTACTAACATTACTAACTTTACTAACTTTACTAACATTACTAACTTTACTCACATTACTAATTTTAACATTACTAACTTTACTAACTACGAATATACATTGTACCTGATGATGAACTTCGATTGCATGCAACCTTTAGACTGTTTTGAACGATCTGCAGTTAGCTCGATTCTATATACCTACTGGTTTAATTTTTTTCTATTCCGTTTATTTTTCTACATTTTTTTAAATTTAGCTCTTGTTAGCTTGTTCTTGTAATTTTCAGTACTTTACTTATTTACCTTATAGAACTTCATTAACAACGAAAATTACAATCAAAAAATGTATACCTACTTGTAAATATACAATTCAAATCATTGAGCTAACTACAGACGGTCGAAAACAGTCTAGAGGTATCTCAATTGTTTACTTTATTAATTTAAGAAAGGAAATAACAATCAAGGAATAGAACCTTATTAAAACTATTATTTACAATATTTTGGTAGGTTGAAAACAGTCTAGAGTTAGCTCAACTGAATGAAAGAATGGATGAAAACTCTTTATTATACTTAAATGTACCACAAAAAGGCTGAAAATGATACATAAAAATACTGCCAACTAAGACTAATTATAAATAAATAAATAATAATAAATAATTTCGGACAGTCCACACAGCATAATCCAGCCTAAGCTAAGCAGATAAGATAGATAAGGGCGACCCTATCGCTAAAAGCGATCTCTTCCAGGCAACCTTTGGATGGACCGGATATAAAAGAACAATATAGACGGTGGTAGTTACATTAGATCTACTTCTCTAGATAAATGGAAAAGAAAAAAATACATACCCAATAAGCTACCAATGTTATAAACTTACATAAACATGTAACTTTATATAGTTAGATAAATAATGTACCACACGTTCATGTGGTAATTCCGGGAAAAATGTATAAAATGTTACCTATGTGTTATTCCAGACTATGATCTATCTCTTTGCCAAATTTCATCCATATCCGTTCAGTAGTTTTTGCATGAAAGAGTAACAAATATCCATCTATCCATCCATACTTACAAACTTTCGCGTTTATAATATTACTAGCGACCCGCCCCGGATTCGCATATTCATTAAAATATGCAAATTTTAATATTTTTGAGTTATGCACAATAATGTAGTAAATACAATATCAATACAATATCGAGCTCGTATTTTTTTACCTGATTATGAGACTAGATGCCGTAAGTTCCACTTTCTTCCACTCTTTAAACGCAGACAAGTGGCTGATTTGACTTACCTAATTAATATAGCAAACGGAACTGTTGATTGCCCAGAGCTTCTTGAGCAAATAGGACTGCGCACATGCACGCTTGCACTGAGAAAACCTAATATTATTTACGTTCCTATCGTAAGGACTAATTATAGGCAGAACGCATTTGTTTATAGAGCTTCTAGCTCGTTTAACTCATTAGTACATGAAAACAGAAATATAGATTTATTCAACACCAGTTCAAGTAAGCTTAAACGCTTGCTTAATGATAAATTTTTCGTTTTAGTTTGAGAAATTCTCTTGTTTGTGCTTGTACTTAGTATAAAAAAAAATCTATTTTTCTTTTTTAGTTATTGTTATTGCTAGTAAGTCGTCAACTTAACTTCTTTGTTTAAGCAGTTTTACTAATAGGTTTATATTAATAAGTTACTTTTAATATATCTAGTTTTCTGTAATTTTTTTTTAAGTTAAAATTAATACCTATATGTCTACTTTCTGTAAATTCATCTCAAGTCAACAGATCTCAAGTTGCTGCTTTAATTTATTATTAGTGAAAACTTTTAATTGGCCTTAATTTAAAAATTCTTTGTATCTACTCATTGTCTAGCTGTAAGTTTTTCCTAAAATTGTAAAAATAAAATAAAATAAATTTGAAGTATGTTTTTTGTTTTAATACAATAATACCTAAATTATGTCACTGTAACAGCTGGTTTCTGGAACGCAGATCATCTTAATAGTTAACTAATCAATGTTCGAATCTCTATTCAAGTGTCATTTGGGTTTCTCGAACATTGATTACGTACTTAGGTATATTTTGAAAAACAAAACTCTTGTCAAATAACATAATACGCTAATTAGGCCTGATTCTTTGTTCAAGCTCTTGTCAAATCAATAATTAACTAATCGGCGATTTTGCTCTAATTAGTTGAAATTATTACAACAATTTGCTGTATTTTTCCAAGTTCTAAACCGGGTATAATACATAAAAAATCAACAGGTTGGTAATCCAAAAGCCATACACTACATAGTATAAACTAGAGTCGCTTTCTCTGTCCCTATGTCATTATGTCCCTTTGAACGCTTAAATCTTTAAAACTACGCAACGGATTTTGATGCGGTTTTTTTTAATAGATAGAGTGATTCAAGAGGAAGGTTTTTATGTTTAATAAAACCGTGCGAAGCCGGGGCGGGTCGCTAGTTTTCAAATAAAATGTAAATGTGACTAACATTATCAAAATCGTGACTTAACTGTTTTGTGACATACCTGTATTTTGTATACTCATGTGAGTCACATTTGTTGTAAAGCAGAGTTTACATGAAACTGTCATCATTTTTTAAAAGAATAATAGAATTTTTTATGTTATAAAAGAAAACTTAAAGATATACTGAACTGAAAGAATGACAGTCGTAAGATGATCAATGATTAGTTACCTAATTATCATCTAATCAGCGTTCGTACACCCCGATTTGATTTGACCAGTGTGTTAAATTAATCGCTTTATCAACTGATTTACGATTTGAACAACGTTCTAGAAACCGGCTGTTAGTGATGCAAAATGAATTGTGTATTTTAACCGACTTCGAAAAAGGAGGAGGTTCTCATGACGTATGCAAAGAATGATGGCAAGAATTTTCGGCTATCGTGTACACGTATCGCAAGGGTATCAACCGATAGCTCCTAAAATTTTCCCAAGAGTTTTGTACTTAGATTTTGTCCTGACTTGGATATATTTAATTGATAGGGAGAGTTTCTTTTCGTTCCTGCATTATAATAATAATATGGCTAAAACATAATAATTTATAAGCAAATCGACAAAACTTACTCATCTGAAAGTGAACTATCAGTGCTACTACCTATTGTACTTTTGTTTTCAATTGTACATATTTCAATGTTAATTATTGTATGTGTGTGCTAAATAAATGTTTTACCTATCTATCTACTGTTGTTGTTTGTAAATGAAGCCAAACTCATGTACCTAGGTATAATAATAATTTTTACATAGTAAAAAACAAAGTCGCTTTTTTTGTCCCTATTTCCCTTTGACTGCTTTAATCTTTAAAACTACACAATGGATTTTGATGCGGTTTTTTTAATACATACCTCTAGATAGAGTGATTCAAGAGGAAGGTTTATACATATAATAAAACCGTCGAAGCCGGGGCGGGTCGCTAGTTAGTTATAAAATAATAACTCAATCAAATTGGAGACAAATATGTTAATACCTAGGCACCTACTAATTCAAATGTTTGGTTCCAATCCAGGGATGTACTGTAGCTATCAAGTCTATCCAATTTCCTCCAAGGTACGAAATTTCATCTAAACAACTTATGTAGTTACGGAGATTACCTATAACAAACATTCACACAGACTTTCCCAATTATTATAATAGTAAGGTAAGATAGTTAGATAAGACTTGGACCAAAAGTAGAAAGCGCCGGCCAATGAAAAAAGAAATGAAATATTTCGGTAGAACATAACGTCTCGATAATTTTTAGCTATGGCGGCTATGCTGTGCCTGTGTGTGTAAAATTCGTAATTTTTGATATCGATTTTTGAAAAATCGATATTTCAGTAACTAACCAAATGAGTAATCTACTACCTCTACATAAAAATAAGTCGGGTTTTCCTTCCTGACGCTATAAATCCAGAACGCACGAACCAATTTCCACGGTTTTGCATTCGTTGGAAAGATCTCGGGCTCCGTGAGGTTTATAGTAATGTATAATAAAACCGTGCGAAGCCGGGGCGGGGCGCTAGTTTTTTATGAGGATATCTATGACTTAAATGAAATGTCCCCTTTTAAGTGCACAATTCATTTATTTCGAGGTACTTTAACTGACCTTATACACAAATCTATCTTATCATAATCCTATCTTCCTTATCTATCTTATCTTCGAGACCTTCCGCCGGAGGCCTAATTGACACTTCTTGGTGTCTTGCAAAGCACATGTACCTACCATACCATCAAGTTGTAGATTATACCCAGAAAATAAGGTCCATACACCACATCGTTATAATTAAAATAGGGGTGATTTATTCTCATTCGGGCATTATTTTTTGAAGGGACCTATCGTTGCTGGTACCTATAGAGTCAGTGTTTTTTCAATTATTTATACTGTACTATAAATTTTATTAAATTTTTACTTAACCTGTAATAATTAAGTTGTTAAACTTATAAATTATGCATATATTTACTAACATATATTTCATATATTTTGGTAATAGTTTAGTAGTAGTTTTTTAATAACATAACTTTAATAGCGAAGAAGGGGAAATGAAACATAATTTAGATTAAACATTAGATGAAATTTATTTAGTCCGGTCAATTTAGACATTCGAAGCTACATAAATTCCCCTTCATTTTTCACGATTTTCATCAAAACGGTAAGTTTTATCATAAAAAATATCGACAAAAATTGTAAATTATCTACAAAAAATGGTTAGGTTCAGTTCGGTTCTTCAACTTCAGAAGGCCCCTCCAGGAGTCAAATAAAAAGTGTAGGTCGTCGCTGCCAATTTTGAGAAAATCGCCTTATAAGTTTGAAAATTTTGTAAATTTGCACGTTTTCACTTATAACTTTTTGGAAAAATAACTTAGCGCAAAATGGATTTCACCGCTGTGTGCGCCGTCACTATTCACAACTTTTGACGTATTGCACTGCACTGTAGCATTAAAATAAAATATTTTTGTGATTTTTCCCTTGCGGAGCGGCCGAAATTCGTGGCGTTTTCGATGGCGTTTGGAGCGCGGCTGGTTCGGTTAGGTTCGGTTCGGTTCGGTTCGGTTCGTTAGGTTAGGTTAGGTTAGGTTAGGCTAGGTTCGGTTAGGTTCGTTTCAGTTCGGTTCGGTTCGTTAGGTTAGGTTAGGTTAGGTTAGGTTAGGTTAGGTTAGGTTAGGTTAGGTTAGGTTAGTTAAGTAAAGTTAGGTTAGGTTAGGTTAGGTTAGGTTAGGTTAGGTTAGGTTAGGTTAGGTTAGGTTAGGTTAGGTTAGGTTAGGTTAGTTAAGTAAAGTCGATGGCGTTTGGAGCGCGGCTGGTTCGGTTAGGTTCGGTTCGGTTCGGTTCGGTTCGTTAGGTTAGGTTAGGTTAGGTTAGGTTAGGCTAGGTTCGGTTAGGTTCGTTTCAGTTCGGTTCGGTTCGTTAGGTTAGGTTAGGTTAGGTTAGGTTAGGTTAGGTTAGTTAAGTAAAGTTAGGTTAGGTTAGGTTAGGTTCCACGACTGGTGGACTAACCTAACCTAACGTAACCTAACCTAACCTAACCTAACCTAACCTAACCTAACCTAACCTAACGTAACGTAACGTAACGTAACGTAACCTAACCTAACCTAACGTAACCTAACCTAACCTAACCTAACCTAACCTAACCTAACCTAACCTAACCTAACCTAACGAACCGAACCGAACCGAACCGAACCGAACCGAACCGAACCGAACCTAACCGAACCTAGCCTAACCTAACCTAAACTAACCTAACCTAACCTTACGAACCGAACCGAACCGAATCTAACCATTTTTTGTAGATAATTTTATGATTTACAATTTTTGTCGATATATTTTTATGATAAAACTTAACGTTTTGATGAAATACATAGTCATAGATATAATTTTTGACCTCATTTAACCACTTAATTAATAATGCTCAAAATACCAATAAAATATCAATACCATTAATGGACTTATTTAAACGAACGTTTTTAATGTAGTCGTTAGTTATTCCTTAATAAATAAATAAACTAGATCCATTACTATCTTAGTAAGTAAGTAAAGTAATATTTATTCAAAGAAAGGTTAACAATTTTATATACTTAAGACTATTGTACAGTTAAAATATTTTAAAATTAAGTATGTCTAATTGTATGTCTATTTGATTGGCTACGGCCCCACACTAGGCTCAGGGCCCGTGTCGTGGATCTTGGAAGAAACATATTGAGTCGACCTGTAAAAAAATGGCGAAAATAATTTACGCGCTTAAGCAACTTAGACCCATTTCTTTAGATATTCAAATTCAAAATGCTTTATTTCCTTAAGACCTTACAGGACACTTGGACACATAAAGCTCTGAAAGACATATATTACGCATATATTTACTCAATTATGTCTTATGGTATCATTTTATTCGGGAGCTCTACAGATTACGAATGTATACTTAAATTACAAAAGCGTGCCATAAGAGTATTAATGAAAGCGAAATACAGAGAGTCAAAAACCTTCGGATATTAGCATCAGTAGCGGTATTCATAAAAAAAATAATTTGAAAGAATATACAATCGGAGGCGAAAGTAGCAAACGTGCCACGCTGCAGAAAATAATGCTAGAGCCGATTCACCATCGACTGAATATCGCAAAACGGCTCCCTAAAATAATGGGCCAAAAGCTATATAAAAAAGCTCCCGATAGATCTTAAACTTACTAAAAGTGAATTTTTTTACTTGACAAGACGCTATATACCTCTAGTATTAAAAAGAGGTGTAGCATAAGTGGGAGATCGTTCGCGGTCGTCGCTGAAAAACCACTACTTTCATTGTTTCATTACTTACTCGGTTGGGCGGAAGCGGTGCGCGGTCGATTATATCGGCGAGCGCACGGTGTTTCGTTCCAAGCGTGCAGAGTGGCGACGTGGCGGCAACGCTCGTCGCCGTACAACTCCCGCGTGATCCGGTTCGAGGACACTGCCAGGCGGGGAGTTTGACTGGGGCGGTACATCTGTCAAAGAATAACGCAGGTGTCCTAAGGCCAGCTCAGCGAGGACGGAAACCTCGCGTGGAGCAAAAGGGCAAAAGCTGGCTTGATCCAGATGTTCAGTACGCATAGGTACTGCGAAAGCACGGCCTATCGATCCTTTAGTACTAAAGAGTTTTTAGCAAGAGGTGCCAGAAAAGTTACCACAGGGATAACTGGCTTGTGGCAGCCAAGCGTTCATAGCGACGTTGCTTTTTGATCCTTCGATGTCGGCTCTTCCTATCATTGCGAAGCAAAATTCGCCAAGCGTTGGATTGTTCACCCATCAAAAGGGAACGTGAGCTGGGTTTAGACCGTCGTCGTGAGACAGGTTAGTTTTACCCTACTGATGGCTTGTCGTTGCGATAGTAATACTGCTCAGTACGAGAGGAACCGCAGTTTCGGACATTTGGTTCATGCACTCGGCCGAGCGGCCGGTGGTGCGAAGCTACCATCCGCGGGATTATGCCTGAACGCCTCTAAGGCCGAAGCCAGCCTAGCCGAATCCGGCAAGGATATGCTCACTGTGGAGCCCCGAGAGTCGGGAGGCTCTAAACAATGTGACTTTACTAGTTGCGCTTTACTTCGTAAGGCGTGACGTCGAAGCCCATTTGGACCGCGGAGATCGGTGCGTACGGTTTAACACGTGCACCACGGCTCCTTCTGGTTCGGATATAACTCAGTTCGATGTCGGGGCTCGGAATAGTCTGTAGACGACTTACGTTCCTGGCGGGGTGTTGTGCTCGGTAGAGCAGCGTCGTGCTGCGATCTGTTGAGACTCAGCCCTACGCCAGGTGATTCGTCCGAGGACGAGTTTAATTTTTATAGTATTGTTATTCTATGAACATGTAAAACGGCAAGGTCCGAGTCTAACTTTACTAACTTTACTAACATTACTAACTTTACTAACTTTACTAACATTACTCATTTTAACATTACTAACATTACTACTAACTTTAACATTACTAACTTTACCAACATAACTAACTTTACTAACTTTACTAACATTACTAACTTTACTAACATTACTAACATTACTAACATTACTAACTTTACTAACTTTACTAACATTACTAACTTTACTCACATTACTAATTTTAACATTACTAACTTTACTAACTACGAATATACATTGTACCTGATGATGAACTTCGATTGCATGCAACCTTTAGACTGTTTTGAACGATCTGCAGTTAGCTCGATTCTATATACCTACTGGTTTAATTTTTTTCTATTCCGTTTATTTTTCTACATTTTTTTAAATTTAGCTCTTGTTAGCTTGTTCTTGTAATTTTCAGTACTTTACTTATTTACCTTATAGAACTTCATTAACAACGAAAATTACAATCAAAAAATGTATACCTACTTGTAAATATACAATTCAAATCATTGAGCTAACTACAGACGGTCGAAAACAGTCTAGAGGTATCTCAATTGTTTACTTTATTAATTTAAGAAAGGAAATAACAATCAAGGAATAGAACCTTATTAAAACTATTATTTACAATATTTTGGTAGGTTGAAAACAGTCTAGAGTTAGCTCAACTGAATGAAAGAATGGATGAAAACTCTTTATTATACTTAAATGTACCACAAAAAGGCTGAAAATGATACATAAAAATACTGCCAACTAAGACTAATTATAAATAAATAAATAATAATAAATAATTTCGGACAGTCCAC
Organism: Eupithecia centaureata; assembly: GCA_944547425.1. Taxonomy (NCBI): domain Eukaryota; kingdom Metazoa; phylum Arthropoda; class Insecta; order Lepidoptera; family Geometridae; genus Eupithecia; species Eupithecia centaureata. The sequence goes on along the minus strand of OX155676.1, from coordinate 159,119 downwards.
ACAGCATAATCCAGCCTAAGCTAAGCAGATAAGATAGATAAGGGCGACCCTATCGCTAAAAGCGATCTCTTCCAGGCAACCTTTGGATGGACCGGATATAAAAGAACAATATAGACGGTGGTAGTTACATTAGATCTACTTCTCTAGATAAATGGAAAAGAAAAAAATACATACCCAATAAGCTACCAATGTTATAAACTTACATAAACATGTAACTTTATATAGTTAGATAAATAATGTACCACACGTTCATGTGGTAATTCCGGGAAAAATGTATAAAATGTTACCTATGTGTTATTCCAGACTATGATCTATCTCTTTGCCAAATTTCATCCATATCCGTTCAGTAGTTTTTGCATGAAAGAGTAACAAATATCCATCTATCCATCCATACTTACAAACTTTCGCGTTTATAATATTACTAGCGACCCGCCCCGGATTCGCATATTCATTAAAATATGCAAATTTTAATATTTTTGAGTTATGCACAATAATGTAGTAAATACAATATCAATACAATATCGAGCTCGTATTTTTTTACCTGATTATGAGACTAGATGCCGTAAGTTCCACTTTCTTCCACTCTTTAAACGCAGACAAGTGGCTGATTTGACTTACCTAATTAATATAGCAAACGGAACTGTTGATTGCCCAGAGCTTCTTGAGCAAATAGAACTGCGCACATGCACGCTTGCACTGAGAAAACCTAATATTATTTACGTTCCTATCGTAAGGACTAATTATAGGCAGAACGCATTTGTTTATAGAGCTTCTAGCTCGTTTAACTCATTAGTACATGAAAACAGAAATATAGATTTATTCAACACCAGTTCAAGTAAGCTTAAACGCTTGCTTAATGATAAATTTTTCGTTTTAGTTTGAGAAATTCTCTTGTTTGTGCTTGTACTTAGTATAAAAAAAAATCTATTTTTCTTTTTTAGTTATTGTTATTGCTAGTAAGTCGTCAACTTAACTTCTTTGTTTAAGCAGTTTTACTAATAGGTTTATATTAATAAGTTACTTTTAATATATCTAGTTTTCTGTAATTTTTTTTAAGTTAAAATTAATACCTATATGTCTACTTTCTGTAAATTCATCTCAAGTCAACAGATCTCAAGTTGCTGCTTTAATTTATTATTAGTGAAAACTTTTAATTGGCCTTAATTTAAAAATTCTTTGTATCTACTCATTGTCTAGCTGTAAGTTTTTCCTAAAATTGTAAAAATAAGATAAAATAAATTTGAAGTATGTTTTTTGTTTTAATACAATAATACCTAAATTATGTCACTGTAACAGCTGGTTTCTGGAACGCAGATCATCTTAATAGTTAACTAATCAATGTTCGAATCTCTATTCAAGTGTCATTTGGGTTTCTCGAACATTGATTACGTACTTAGGTATATTTTGAAAAACAAAACTCTTGTCAAATAACATAATACGCTAATTAGGCCTGATTCTTTGTTCAAGCTCTTGTCAAATCAATAATTAACTAATCGGCGATTTTGCTCTAATTAGTTGAAATTATTACAACAATTTGCTGTATTTTTCCAAGTTCTAAACCGGGTATAATACATAAAAAATCAACAGGTTGGTAATCCAAAAGCCATACACTACATAGTATAAACTAGAGTCGCTTTCTCTGTCCCTATGTCATTATGTCCCTTTGAACGCTTAAATCTTTAAAACTACGCAACGGATTTTGATGCGGTTTTTTTTAATAGATAGAGTGATTCAAGAGGAAGGTTTTTATGTTTAATAAAACCGTGCGAAGCCGGGGCGGGTCGCTAGTTTTCAAATAAAATGTAAATGTGACTAACATTATCAAAATCGTGACTTAACTGTTTTGTGACATACCTGTATTTTGTATACTCATGTGAGTCACATTTGTTGTAAAGCAGAGTTTACATGAAACTGTCATCATTTTTTAAAAGAATAATAGAATTTTTTATGTTATAAAAGAAAACTTAAAGATATACTGAACTGAAAGAATGACAGTCGTAAGATGATCAATGATTAGTTACCTAATTATCATCTAATCAGCGTTCGTACACCCCGATTTGATTTGACCAGTGTGTTAAATTAATCGCTTTATCAACTGATTTACGATTTGAACAACGTTCTAGAAACCGGCTGTTAGTGATGCAAAATGAATTGTGTATTTTAACCGACTTCGAAAAAGGAGGAGGTTCTCATGACGTATGCAAAGAATGATGGCAAGAATTTTCGGCTATCGTGTACACGTATCGCAAGGGTATCAACCGATAGCTCCTAAAATTTTCCCAAGAGTTTTGTACTTAGATTTTGTCCTGACTTGGATATATTTAATTGATAGGGAGAGTTTCTTTTCGTTCCTGCATTATAATAATAATATGGCTAAAACATAATAATTTATAAGCAAATCGACAAAACTTACTCATCTGAAAGTGAACTATCAGTGCTACTACCTATTGTACTTTTGTTTTCAATTGTACATATTTCAATGTTAATTATTGTATGTGTGTGCTAAATAAATGTTTTACCTATCTATCTACTGTTGTTGTTTGTAAATGAAGCCAAACTCATGTACCTAGGTATAATAATAATTTTTACATAGTAAAAAACAAAGATGCTTTTTTTGTCCCTATTTCCCTTTGACTGCTTTAATCTTTAAAACTACACAATGGATTTTGATGCGGTTTTTTTAATACATACCTCTAGATAGAGTGATTCAAGAGGAAGGTTTATACATATAATAAAACCGTCGAAGCCGGGGCGGGTCGCTAGTTAGTTATAAAATAATAACTCAATCAAATTGGAGACAAATATGTTAATACCTAGGCACCTACTAATTCAAATGTTTGGTTCCAATCCAGGGATGTACTGTAGCTATCAAGTCTATCCAATTTCCTCCAAGGTACGAAATTTCATCTAAACAACTTATGTAGTTACGGAGATTACCTATAACAAACATTCACACAGACTTTCCCAATTATTATAATAGTAAGGTAAGATAGTTAGATAAGACTTGGACCAAAAGTAGAAAGCGCCGGCCAATGAAAAAAGAAATGAAATATTTCGGTAGAACATAACGTCTCGATAATTTTTAGCTATGGCGGCTATGCTGTGCCTGTGTGTGTAAAATTCGTAATTTTTGATATCGATTTTTGAAAAATCGATATTTCAGTAACTAACCAAATGAGTAATCTACTACCTCTACATAAAAATAAGTCGGGTTTTCCTTCCTGACGCTATAAATCCAGAACGCACGAACCAATTTCCACGGTTTTGCATTCGTTGGAAAGATCTCGGGCTCCGTGAGGTTTATAGTAATGTATAATAAAACCGTGCGAAGCCGGGGCGGGGCGCTAGTTTTTTATGAGGATATCTATGACTTAAATGAAATGTCCCCTTTTAAGTGCACAATTCATTTATTTCGAGGTACTTTAACTGACCTTATACACAAATCTATCTTATCATAATCCTATCTTCCTTATCTATCTTATCTTCGAGACCTTCCGCCGGAGGCCTAATTGACACTTCTTGGTGTCTTGCAAAGCACATGTACCTACCATAACATGAAATGAAACATAATTTAGATTAAACATTAGATGAAATTTATTTAGTCCGGTCAATTTAGACATTCGAAGCTACATAAATTCCCCTTCATTTTTCACGATTTTCATCAAAACGGTAAGTTTTATCATAAAAAATATCGACAAAAATTGTAAATTATCTACAAAAAATGGTTAGGTTCAGTTCGGTTCTTCAGCTTCAGAAGGCCCCTCCAGGAGTCAAATAAAAAGTGTAGGTCGTCGCTGCCAATTTTGAGAAAATCGCCTTATAAGTTTGAAAATTTTGTAAATTTGCACGTTTTCACTTATAACTTTTTGGAAAAATAACTTAGCGCAAAATGGATTTCACCGCTGTGTGCGCCGTCACTATTCACAACTTTTGACGTATTGCACTGCACTGTAGCATTAAAATAAAATATTTTTGTGATTTTTCCCTTGCGGAGCGGCCGAAATTCGTGGCGTTTTCGATGGCGTTTGGAGCGCGGCTGGTTCGGTTAGGTTCGGTTCGGTTCGGTTCGGTTCGTTAGGTTAGGTTAGGTTAAGTTAGGTTAGGTTAGGCTAGGTTCGGTTAGGTTCGGTTCGGTTCGGTTCGGTTCGGTTCGGTTCGTTAGGTTAGGTTAGGTTAGGTTAGGTTAGGTTAGGTTAGGTTAGGTTAGTTAAGTAAAGTCGATGGCGTTTGGAGCGCGGCTGGTTCGGTTAGGTTCGGTTCGGTTCGGTTCGGTTCGTTAGGTTAGGTTAGGTTAGGTTAGGTTAGGTTAGGCTAGGTTCGGTTAGGTTCGTTTCAGTTCGGTTCGGTTCGTTAGGTTAGGTTAGGTTAGGTTAGGTTAGGTTAGGTTAGGTTAGGTTAGGTTAGGTTAGTTAAGTAAAGTTAGGTTAGGTTAGGTTAGGTTCCACGACTGGTGGACTAACCTAACCTAACGTAACCTAACCTAACCTAACCTAACCTAACCTAACCTAACCTAACCTAACCTAACCTAACCTAACCTAACCTAACGTAACGTAACGTAACCTAACCTAACCTAACGTAACCTAACCTAACCTAACCTAACCTAACCTAACCTAACCTAACCTAACCTAACCTAACCTAACCTAACCTAACCTAACCTAACCTAACCTAACGAACCGAACCGAACCGAACCGAACCGAACCGAACCGAACCGAACCGAACCTAACCGAACCTAGTCTAACCTAACCTAAACTAACCTAACCTAACCTTACGAACCGAACCGAACCGAATCTAACCATTTTTTGTAGATAATTTTAAGATTTACAATTTTTGTCGATATATTTTTATGATAAAACTTAACGTTTTGATGAAATACATAGTCATAGATATAATTTTTGACCTCATTTAACCACTTAATTAATAATGCTCAAAATACCAATAAAATATCAATACCATTAATGGACTTATTTAAACGAACGTTTTTAATGTAGTCGTTAGTTATTCCTTAATAAATAAATAAACTAGATCCATTACTATCTTAGTAAGTAAGTAAAGTAATATTTATTCAAAGAAAGGTTAACAATTTTATATACTTAAGACTATTGTACAGTTAAAATATTTTAAAATTAAGTATGTCTAATTGTATGTCTATTTGATTGGCTACGGCCCCACACTAGGCTCAGGGCCCGTGTCGTGGATCTTGGAAGAAACATATTGAGTCGACCTGTAAAAAAATGGCGAAATAAGCAACTTAGACCCATTTCTTTAGATATTCAAATTCAAAATGCTTTATTTCCTTAAGACCTTACAGGACACTTGGACACATAAAGCTCTGAAAGACATATATTACGCATATATTTACTCAATTATGTCTTATGGTATCATTTTATTCGGGAGCTCTACAGATTACGAATGTATACTTAAATTACAAAAGCGTGCCATAAGAGTATTAATGAAAGCGAAATACAGAGAGTCAAAAACCTTCGGATATTAGCATCAGTAGCGGTATTCATAAAAAAAATAATTTGAAAGAATATACAATCGGAGGCGAAAGTAGCAAACGTGCCACGCTGCAGAAAATAATGCTAGAGCCGATTCACCATCGACTGAATATCGCAAAACGGCTCCCTAAAATAATGGGCCAAAAGCTATATAAAAAAGCTCCCGATAGATCTTAAACTTACTAAAAGTGAATTTTTTTACTTGACAAGACGCTATATACCTCTAGTATTAAAAAGAGGTGTAGCATAAGTGGGAGATCGTTCGCGGTCGTCGCTGAAAAACCACTACTTTCATTGTTTCATTACTTACTCGGTTGGGCGGAAGCGGTGCGCGGTCGATTATATCGGCGAGCGCACGGTGTTTCGTTCCAAGCGTGCAGAGTGGCGACGTGGCGGCAACGCTCGTCGCCGTACAACTCCCGCGTGATCCGGTTCGAGGACACTGCCAGGCGGGGAGTTTGACTGGGGCGGTACATCTGTCAAAGAATAACGCAGGTGTCCTAAGGCCAGCTCAGCGAGGACGGAAACCTCGCGTGGAGCAAAAGGGCAAAAGCTGGCTTGATCCAGATGTTCAGTACGCATAGGTACTGCGAAAGCACGGCCTATCGATCCTTTAGTACTAAAGAGTTTTTAGCAAGAGGTGCCAGAAAAGTTACCACAGGGATAACTGGCTTGTGGCAGCCAAGCGTTCATAGCGACGTTGCTTTTTGATCCTTCGATGTCGGCTCTTCCTATCATTGCGAAGCAAAATTCGCCAAGCGTTGGATTGTTCACCCATCAAAAGGGAACGTGAGCTGGGTTTAGACCGTCGTCGTGAGACAGGTTAGTTTTACCCTACTGATGGCTTGTCGTTGCGATAGTAATACTGCTCAGTACGAGAGGAACCGCAGTTTCGGACATTTGGTTCATGCACTCGGCCGAGCGGCCGGTGGTGCGAAGCTACCATCCGCGGGATTATGCCTGAACGCCTCTAAGGCCGAAGCCAGCCTAGCCGAATCCGGCAAGGATATGCTCACTGTGGAGCCCCGAGAGTCGGGAGGCTCTAAACAATGTGACTTTACTAGTTGCGCTTTACTTCGTAAGGCGTGACGTCGAAGCCCATTTGGACCGCGGAGATCGGTGCGTACGGTTTAACACGTGCACCACGGCTCCTTCTGGTTCGGATATAACTCAGTTCGATGTCGGGGCTCGGAATAGTCTGTAGACGACTTACGTTCCTGGCGGGGTGTTGTGCTCGGTAGAGCAGCGTCGTGCTGCGATCTGTTGAGACTCAGCCCTACGCCAGGTGATTCGTCCGAGGACGAGTTTAATTTTTATAGTATTGTTATTCTATGAACATGTAAAACGGCAAGGTCCGAGTCTAACTTTACTAACTTTACTAACATTACTAACTTTACTAACTTTACTAACATTACTCATTTTAACATTACTAACATTACTACTAACTTTAACATTACTAACTTTACCAACATAACTAACTTTACTAACTTTACTAACATTACTAACTTTACTAACATTACTAACATTACTAACATTACTAACTTTACTAACTTTACTAACATTACTAACTTTACTCACATTACTAATTTTAACATTACTAACTTTACTAACTACGAATATACATTGTACCTGATGATGAACTTCGATTGCATGCAACCTTTAGACTGTTTTGAACGATCTGCAGTTAGCTCGATTCTATATACCTACTGGTTTATTTTTTTTCTATTCCGTTTATTTTTCTACATTTTTTTAAATTTAGCTCTTGTTAGCTTGTTCTTGTAATTTTCAGTACTTTACTTATTTACCTTATAGAACTTCATTAACAACGAAAATTACAATCAAAAAATGTATACCTACTTGTAAATATACAATTCAAATCATTGAGCTAACTACAGACGGTCGAAAACAGTCTAGAGGTATCTCAATTGTTTACTTTATTAATTTAAGAAAGGAAATAACAATCAAGGAATAGAACCTTATTAAAACTATTATTTACAATATTTTGGTAGGTTGAAAACAGTCTAGAGTTAGCTCAACTGAATGAAAGAATGGATGAAAACTCTTTATTATACTTAAATGTACCACAAAAAGGCTGAAAATGATACATAAAAATACTGCCAACTAAGACTAATTATAAATAAATAAATAATAATAAATAATTTCGGACAGTCCACACAGCATAATCCAGCCTAAGCTAAGCAGATAAGATAGATAAGGGCGACCCTATCGCTAAAAGCGATCTCTTCCAGGCAACCTTTGGATGGACCGGATATAAAAGAACAATATAGACGGTGGTAGTTACATTAGATCTACTTCTCTAGATAAATGGAAAAGAAAAAAATACATACCCAATAAGCTACCAATGTTATAAACTTACATAAACATGTAACTTTATATAGTTAGATAAATAATGTACCACACGTTCATGTGGTAATTCCGGGAAAAATGTATAAAATGTTACCTATGTGTTATTCCAGACTATGATCTATCTCTTTGCCAAATTTCATCCATATCCGTTCAGTAGTTTTTGCATGAAAGAGTAACAAATATCCATCTATCCATCCATACTTACAAACTTTCGCGTTTATAATATTACTAGCGACCCGCCCCGGATTCGCATATTCATTAAAATATGCAAATTTTAATATTTTTGAGTTATGCACAATAATGTAGTAAATACAATATCAATACAATATCGAGCTCGTATTTTTTTACCTGATTATGAGACTAGATGCCGTAAGTTCCACTTTCTTCCACTCTTTAAACGCAGACAAGTGGCTGATTTGACTTACCTAATTAATATAGCAAACGGAACTGTTGATTGCCCAGAGCTTCTTGAGCAAATAGGACTGCGCACATGCACGCTTGCACTGAGAAAACCTAATATTATTTACGTTCCTATCGTAAGGACTAATTATAGGCAGAACGCATTTGTTTATAGAGCTTCTAGCTCGTTTAACTCATTAGTACATGAAAACAGAAATATAGATTTATTCAACACCAGTTCAAGTAAGCTTAAACGCTTGCTTAATGATAAATTTTTCGTTTTAGTTTGAGAAATTCTCTTGTTTGTGCTTGTACTTAGTATAAAAAAAAATCTATTTTTCTTTTTTAGTTATTGTTATTGCTAGTAAGTCGTCAACTTAACTTCTTTGTTTAAGCAGTTTTACTAATAGGTTTATATTAATAAGTTACTTTTAATATATCTAGTTTTCTGTAATTTTTTTTTAAGTTAAAATTAATACCTATATGTCTACTTTCTGTAAATTCATCTCAAGTCAACAGATCTCAAGTTGCTGCTTTAATTTATTATTAGTGAAAACTTTTAATTGGCCTTAATTTAAAAATTCTTTGTATCTACTCATTGTCTAGCTGTAAGTTTTTCCTAAAATTGTAAAAATAAAATAAAATAAATTTGAAGTATGTTTTTTGTTTTAATACAATAATACCTAAATTATGTCACTGTAACAGCTGGTTTCTGGAACGCAGATCATCTTAATAGTTAACTAATCAATGTTCGAATCTCTATTCAAGTGTCATTTGGGTTTCTCGAACATTGATTACGTACTTAGGTATATTTTGAAAAACAAAACTCTTGTCAAATAACATAATACGCTAATTAGGCCTGATTCTTTGTTCAAGCTCTTGTCAAATCAATAATTAACTAATCGGCGATTTTGCTCTAATTAGTTGAAATTATTACAACAATTTGCTGTATTTTTCCAAGTTCTAACCGGGTATAATACATAAAAAATCAACAGGTTGGTAATCCAAAAGCCATACACTACATAGTATAAACTAGAGTCGCTTTCTCTGTCCCTATGTCATTATGTCCCTTTGAACGCTTAAATCTTTAAAACTACGCAACGGATTTTGATGCGGTTTTTTTTAATAGATAGAGTGATTCAAGAGGAAGGTTTTTATGTTTAATAAAACCGTGCGAAGCCGGGGCGGGTCGCTAGTTTTCAAATAAAATGTAAATGTGACTAACATTATCAAAATCGTGACTTAACTGTTTTGTGACATACCTGTATTTTGTATACTCATGTGAGTCACATTTGTTGTAAAGCAGAGTTTACATGAAACTGTCATCATTTTTTAAAAGAATAATAGAATTTTTTATGTTATAAAAGAAAACTTAAAGATATACTGAACTGAAAGAATGACAGTCGTAAGATGATCAATGATTAGTTACCTAATTATCATCTAATCAGCGTTCGTACACCCCGATTTGATTTGACCAGTGTGTTAAATTAATCGCTTTATCAACTGATTTACGATTTGAACAACGTTCTAGAAACCGGCTGTTAGTGATGCAAAATGAATTGTGTATTTTAACCGACTTCGAAAAAGGAGGAGGTTCTCATGACGTATGCAAAGAATGATGGCAAGAATTTTCGGCTATCGTGTACACGTATCGCAAGGGTATCAACCGATAGCTCCTAAAATTTTCCCAAGAGTTTTGTACTTAGATTTTGTCCTGACTTGGATATATTTAATTGATAGGGAGAGTTTCTTTTCGTTCCTGCATTATAATAATAATATGGCTAAAACATAATAATTTATAAGCAAATCGACAAAACTTACTCATCTGAAAGTGAACTATCAGTGCTACTACCTATTGTACTTTTGTTTTCAATTGTACATATTTCAATGTTAATTATTGTATGTGTGTGCTAAATAAATGTTTTACCTATCTGTTATATCTACTGTTGTTGTTTGTAAATGAAGCCAAACTCATGTACCTAGGTATAATAATAATTTTTACATAGTAAAAAACAAAGTCGCTTTTTTTGTCCCTATTTCCCTTTGACTGCTTTAATCTTTAAAACTACACAATGGATTTTGATGCGGTTTTTTTAATACATACCTCTAGATAGAGTGATTCAAGAGGAAGGTTTATACATATAATAAAACCGTCGAAGCCGGGGCGGGTCGCTAGTTAGTTATAAAATAATAACTCAATCAAATTGGAGACAAATATGTTAATACCTAGGCACCTACTAATTCAAATGTTTGGTTCCAATCCAGGGATGTACTGTAGCTATCAAGTCTATCCAATTTCCTCCAAGGTACGAAATTTCATCTAAACAACTTATGTAGTTACGGAGATTACCTATAACAAACATTCACACAGACTTTCCCAATTATTATAATAGTAAGGTAAGATAGTTAGATAAGACTTGGACCAAAAGTAGAAAGCGCCGGCCAATGAAAAAAGAAATGAAATATTTCGGTAGAACATAACGTCTCGATAATTTTTAGCTATGGCGGCTATGCTGTGCCTGTGTGTGTAAAATTCGTAATTTTTGATATCGATTTTTGAAAAATCGATATTTCAGTAACTAACCAAATGAGTAATCTACTACCTCTACATAAAAATAAGTCGGGTTTTCCTTCCTGACGCTATAAATCCAGAACGCACGAACCAATTTCCACGGTTTTGCATTCGTTGGAAAGATCTCGGGCTCCGTGAGGTTTATAGTAATGTATAATAAAACCGTGCGAAGCCGGGGCGGGGCGCTAGTTTTTTATGAGGATATCTATGACTTAAATGAAATGTCCCCTTTTAAGTGCACAATTCATTTATTTCGAGGTACTTTAACTGACCTTATACACAAATCTATCTTATCATAATCCTATCTTCCTTATCTATCTTATCTTCGAGACCTTCCGCCGGAGGCCTAATTGACACTTCTTGGTGTCTTGCAAAGCACATGTACCTACCATACCATCAAGTTGTAGATTATACCCAGAAAATAAGGTCCATACACCGCATCGTTATAATTAAAATAGGGGTGATTTATTCTCATTCGGGCATTATTTTTTGAAGGGACCTATCGTTGCTGGTACCTATAGAGTCAGTTTTTTTTCAATTATTTATACTGTACTATAAATTTTATTAAATTTTTACTAAACCTGTAATAATTAAGTTGTTAAACTTATAAATTATGCATATATTTACTAACATATATTTCATATATTTTGGTAATAGTTTAGTAGTAGTTTTTTAATTACATAACTTTAATAGCGAAGAAGGGGAAATGAAACATAATTTAGATTAAACATTAGATGAAATTTATTTAGTCCGGTCAATTTAGACATTCGAAGCTACATAAATTCCCCTTCATTTTTCACGATTTTCATCAAAACGGTAAGTTTTATCATAAAAAATATCGACAAAAATTGTAAATTATCTACAAAAAATGGTTAGGTTCAGTTCGGTTCTTCAGCTTCAGAAGGCCCCTCCAGGAGTCAAATAAAAAGTGTAGGTCGTCGCTGCCAATTTTGAGAAAATCGCCTTATAAGTTTGAAAATTTTGTAAATTTGCACGTTTTCACTTATAACTTTTTGGAAAAATAACTTAGCGCAAAATGGATTTCACCGCTGTGTGCGCCGTCACTATTCACAACTTTTGACGTATTGCACTGCACTCTAGCATTAAAATAAAATATTTTTGTGATTTTTCCCTTGCGGAGCGGCCGAAATTCGTGGCGTTTTCGATGGCGTTTGGAGCGCGGCTGGTTCGGTTAGGTTCGGTTCGGTTCGGTTCGGTTCGTTAGGTTAGGTTAGGTTAAGTTAGGTTAGGTTAGGTTAGGTTAGGTTAGGTTAGGTTAGGTTAGGTTAGGTTAGGTTAGTTAAGTAAAGTTAGGTTAGGTTAGGTTAGGTTCCACGACTGGTGGACTAACCTAACCTAACCTAACCTAACCTAACCTAACCTAACCTAACCTAACCTAACCTAACCTAACGTAACGTAACGTAACGTAACCTAACCTAACCTAACGTAACCTAACCTAACCTAACCTAACCTAACCTAACCTAACCTAACCTAACCTAACCTAACCTAACCTAACCTAACCTAACCTAACCTAACCTAACCTAACGAACCGAACCGAACCGAACCGAACCGAACCGAACCGAACCGAACCGAACCGAACCTAACCGAACCTAGTCTAACCTAACCTAAACTAACCTAACCTAACCTTACGAACCGAACCGAACCGAATCTAACCATTTTTTGTAGATAATTTTATGATTTACAATTTTTGTCGATATATTTTTATGATAAAACTTAACGTTTTGATGAAATACATAGTCATAGATATAATTTTTGACCTCATTTAACCACTTAATTAATAATGCTCAAAATACCAATAAAATATCAATACCATTAATGGACTTATTTAAACGAACGTTTTTAATGTAGTCGTTAGTTATTCCTTAATAAATAAATAAACTAGATCCATTACTATCTTAGTAAGTAAGTAAAGTAATATTTATTCAAAGAAAGGTTAACAATTTTATATACTTAAGACTATTGTACAGTTAAAATATTTTAAAATTAAGTATGTCTAATTGTATGTCTATTTGATTGGCTACGGCCCCACACTAGGCTCAGGGCCCGTGTCGTGGATCTTGGAAGAAACATATTGAGTCGACCTGTAAAAAAATGGCGAAAATAATTTACGCGCTTAAGCAACTTAGACCCATTTCTTTAGATATTCAAATTCAAAATGCTTTATTTCCTTAAGACCTTACAGGACACTTGGACACATAAAGCTCTGAAAGACATATATTACGCATATATTTACTCAATTATGTCTTATGGTATCATTTTATTCGGGAGCTCTACAGATTACGAATGTATACTTAAATTACAAAAGCGTGCCATAAGAGTATTAATGAAAGCGAAATACAGAGAGTCAAAAACCTTCGGATATTAGCATCAGTAGCGGTATTCATAAAAAAAATAATTTGAAAGAATATACAATCGGAGGCGAAAGTAGCAAACGTGCCACGCTGCAGAAAATAATGCTAGAGCCGATTCACCATCGACTGAATATCGCAAAACGGCTCCCTAAAATAATGGGCCAAAAGCTATATAAAAAAGCTCCCGATAGATCTTAAACTTACTAAAAGTGAATTTTTTTACTTGACAAGACGCTATATACCTCTAGTATTAAAAAGAGGTGTAGCATAAGTGGGAGATCGTTCGCGGTCGTCGCTGAAAAACCACTACTTTCATTGTTTCATTACTTACTCGGTTGGGCGGAAGCGGTGCGCGGTCGATTATATCGGCGAGCGCACGGTGTTTCGTTCCAAGCGTGCAGAGTGGCGACGTGGCGGCAACGCTCGTCGCCGTACAACTCCCGCGTGATCCGGTTCGAGGACACTGCCAGGCGGGGAGTTTGACTGGGGCGGTACATCTGTCAAAGAATAACGCAGGTGTCCTAAGGCCAGCTCAGCGAGGACGGAAACCTCGCGTGGAGCAAAAGGGCAAAAGCTGGCTTGATCCAGATGTTCAGTACGCATAGGTACTGCGAAAGCACGGCCTATCGATCCTTTAGTACTAAAGAGTTTTTAGCAAGAGGTGCCAGAAAAGTTACCACAGGGATAACTGGCTTGTGGCAGCCAAGCGTTCATAGCGACGTTGCTTTTTGATCCTTCGATGTCGGCTCTTCCTATCATTGCGAAGCAAAATTCGCCAAGCGTTGGATTGTTCACCCATCAAAAGGGAACGTGAGCTGGGTTTAGACCGTCGTCGTGAGACAGGTTAGTTTTACCCTACTGATGGCTTGTCGTTGCGATAGTAATACTGCTCAGTACGAGAGGAACCGCAGTTTCGGACATTTGGTTCATGCACTCGGCCGAGCGGCCGGTGGTGCGAAGCTACCATCCGCGGGATTATGCCTGAACGCCTCTAAGGCCGAAGCCAGCCTAGCCGAATCCGGCAAGGATATGCTCACTGTGGAGCCCCGAGAGTCGGGAGGCTCTAAACAATGTGACTTTACTAGTTGCGCTTTACTTCGTAAGGCGTGACGTCGAAGCCCATTTGGACCGCGGAGATCGGTGCGTACGGTTTAACACGTGCACCACGGCTCCTTCTGGTTCGGATATAACTCAGTTCGATGTCGGGGCTCGGAATAGTCTGTAGACGACTTACGTTCCTGGCGGGGTGTTGTGCTCGGTAGAGCAGCGTCGTGCTGCGATCTGTTGAGACTCAGCCCTACGCCAGGTGATTCGTCCGAGGACGAGTTTAATTTTTATAGTATTGTTATTCTATGAACATGTAAAACGGCAAGGTCCGAGTCTAACTTTACTAACTTTACTAACATTACTAACTTTACTAACTTTACTAACATTACTCATTTTAACATTACTAACATTACTACTAACTTTAACATTACTAACTTTACCAACATAACTAACTTTACTAACTTTACTAACATTACTAACTTTACTAACATTACTAACATTACTAACATTACTAACTTTACTAACTTTACTAACATTACTAACTTTACTCACATTACTAATTTTAACATTACTAACTTTACTAACTACGAATATACATTGTACCTGATGATGAACTTCGATTGCATGCAACCTTTAGACTGTTTTGAACGATCTGCAGTTAGCTCGATTCTATATACCTACTGGTTTAATTTTTTTCTATTCCGTTTATTTTTCTACATTTTTTTAAATTTAGCTCTTGTTAGCTTGTTCTTGTAATTTTCAGTACTTTACTTATTTACCTTATAGAACTTCATTAACAACGAAAATTACAATCAAAAAATGTATACCTACTTGTAAATATACAATTCAAATCATTGAGCTAACTACAGACGGTCGAAAACAGTCTAGAGGTATCTCAATTGTTTACTTTATTAATTTAAGAAAGGAAATAACAATCAAGGAATAGAACCTTATTAAAACTATTATTTACAATATTTTGGTAGGTTGAAAACAGTCTAGAGTTAGCTCAACTGAATGAAAGAATGGATGAAAACTCTTTATTATACTTAAATGTACCACAAAAAGGCTGAAAATGATACATAAAAATACTGCCAACTAAGACTAATTATAAATAAATAAATAATAATAAATAATTTCGGACAGTCCACACAGCATAATCCAGCCTAAGCTAAGCAGATAAGATAGATAAGGGCGACCCTATCGCTAAAAGCGATCTCTTCCAGGCAACCTTTGGATGGACCGGATATAAAAGAACAATATAGACGGTGGTAGTTACATTAGATCTACTTCTCTAGATAAATGGAAAAGAAAAAAATACATACCCAATAAGCTACCAATGTTATAAACTTACATAAACATGTAACTTTATATAGTTAGATAAATAATGTACCACACGTTCATGTGGTAATTCCGGGAAAAATGTATAAAATGTTACCTATGTGTTATTCCAGACTATGATCTATCTCTTTGCCAAATTTCATCCATATCCGTTCAGTAGTTTTTGCATGAAAGAGTAACAAATATCCATCTATCCATCCATACTTACAAACTTTCGCGTTTATAATATTACTAGCGACCCGCCCCGGATTCGCATATTCATTAAAATATGCAAATTTTAATATTTTTGAGTTATGCACAATAATGTAGTAAATACAATATCAATACAATATCGAGCTCGTATTTTTTTACCTGATTATGAGACTAGATGCCGTAAGTTCCACTTTCTTCCACTCTTTAAACGCAGACAAGTGGCTGATTTGACTTACCTAATTAATATAGCAAACGGAACTGTTGATTGCCCAGAGCTTCTTGAGCAAATAGGACTGCGCACATGCACGCTTGCACTGAGAAAACCTAATATTATTTACGTTCCTATCGTAAGGACTAATTATAGGCAGAACGCATTTGTTTATAGAGCTTCTAGCTCGTTTAACTCATTAGTACATGAAAACAGAAATATAGATTTATTCAACACCAGTTCAAGTAAGCTTAAACGCTTGCTTAATGATAAATTTTTCGTTTTAGTTTGAGAAATTCTCTTGTTTGTGCTTGTACTTAGTATAAAAAAAAATCTATTTTTCTTTTTTAGTTATTGTTATTGCTAGTAAGTCGTCAACTTAACTTCTTTGTTTAAGCAGTTTTACTAATAGGTTTATATTAATAAGTTACTTTTAATATATCTAGTTTTCTGTAATTTTTTTTTAAGTTAAAATTAATACCTATATGTCTACTTTCTGTAAATTCATCTCAAGTCAACAGATCTCAAGTTGCTGCTTTAATTTATTATTAGTGAAAACTTTTAATTGGCCTTAATTTAAAAATTCTTTGTATCTACTCATTGTCTAGCTGTAAGTTTTTCCTAAAATTGTAAAAATAAAATAAAATAAATTTGAAGTATGTTTTTTGTTTTAATACAATAATACCTAAATTATGTCACTGTAACAGCTGGTTTCTGGAACGCAGATCATCTTAATAGTTAACTAATCAATGTTCGAATCTCTATTCAAGTGTCATTTGGGTTTCTCGAACATTGATTACGTACTTAGGTATATTTTGAAAAACAAAACTCTTGTCAAATAACATAATACGCTAATTAGGCCTGATTCTTTGTTCAAGCTCTTGTCAAATCAATAATTAACTAATCGGCGATTTTGCTCTAATTAGTTGAAATTATTACAACAATTTGCTGTATTTTTCCAAGTTCTAAACCGGGTATAATACATAAAAAATCAACAGGTTGGTAATCCAAAAGCCATACACTACATAGTATAAACTAGAGTCGCTTTCTCTGTCCCTATGTCATTATGTCCCTTTGAACGCTTAAATCTTTAAAACTACGCAACGGATTTTGATGCGGTTTTTTTTAATAGATAGAGTGATTCAAGAGGAAGGTTTTTATGTTTAATAAAACCGTGCGAAGCCGGGGCGGGTCGCTAGTTTTCAAATAAAATGTAAATGTGACTAACATTATCAAAATCGTGACTTAACTGTTTTGTGACATACCTGTATTTTGTATACTCATGTGAGTCACATTTGTTGTAAAGCAGAGTTTACATGAAACTGTCATCATTTTTTAAAAGAATAATAGAATTTTTTATGTTATAAAAGAAAACTTAAAGATATACTGAACTGAAAGAATGACAGTCGTAAGATGATCAATGATTAGTTACCTAATTATCATCTAATCAGCGTTCGTACACCCCGATTTGATTTGACCAGTGTGTTAAATTAATCGCTTTATCAACTGATTTACGATTTGAACAACGTTCTAGAAACCGGCTGTTAGTGATGCAAAATGAATTGTGTATTTTAACCGACTTCGAAAAAGGAGGAGGTTCTCATGACGTATGCAAAGAATGATGGCAAGAATTTTCGGCTATCGTGTACACGTATCGCAAGGGTATCAACCGATAGCTCCTAAAATTTTCCCAAGAGTTTTGTACTTAGATTTTGTCCTGACTTGGATATATTTAATTGATAGGGAGAGTTTCTTTTCGTTCCTGCATTATAATAATAATATGGCTAAAACATAATAATTTATAAGCAAATCGACAAAACTTACTCATCTGAAAGTGAACTATCAGTGCTACTACCTATTGTACTTTTGTTTTCAATTGTACATATTTCAATGTTAATTATTGTATGTGTGTGCTAAATAAATGTTTTACCTATCTATCTACTGTTGTTGTTTGTAAATGAAGCCAAACTCATGTACCTAGGTATAATAATAATTTTTACATAGTAAAAAACAAAGTCGCTTTTTTTGTCCCTATTTCCCTTTGACTGCTTTAATCTTTAAAACTACACAATGGATTTTGATGCGGTTTTTTTAATACATACCTCTAGATAGAGTGATTCAAGAGGAAGGTTTATACATATAATAAAACCGTCGAAGCCGGGGCGGGTCGCTAGTTAGTTATAAAATAATAACTCAATCAAATTGGAGACAAATATGTTAATACCTAGGCACCTACTAATTCAAATGTTTGGTTCCAATCCAGGGATGTACTGTAGCTATCAAGTCTATCCAATTTCCTCCAAGGTACGAAATTTCATCTAAACAACTTATGTAGTTACGGAGATTACCTATAACAAACATTCACACAGACTTTCCCAATTATTATAATAGTAAGGTAAGATAGTTAGATAAGACTTGGACCAAAAGTAGAAAGCGCCGGCCAATGAAAAAAGAAATGAAATATTTCGGTAGAACATAACGTCTCGATAATTTTTAGCTATGGCGGCTATGCTGTGCCTGTGTGTGTAAAATTCGTAATTTTTGATATCGATTTTTGAAAAATCGATATTTCAGTAACTAACCAAATGAGTAATCTACTACCTCTACATAAAAATAAGTCGGGTTTTCCTTCCTGACGCTATAAATCCAGAACGCACGAACCAATTTCCACGGTTTTGCATTCGTTGGAAAGATCTCGGGCTCCGTGAGGTTTATAGTAATGTAAAATAAAACCGTGCGAAGCCGGGGCGGGGCGCTAGTTTTTTATGAGGATATCTATGACTTAAATGAAATGTCCCCTTTTAAGTGCACAATTCATTTATTTCGAGGTACTTTAACTGACCTTATACACAAATCTATCTTATCATAATCCTATCTTCCTTATCTATCTTATCTTCGAGACCTTCCGCCGGAGGCCTAATTGACACTTCTTGGTGTCTTGCAAAGCACATGTACCTACCATACCATCAAGTTGTAGATTATACCCAGAAAATAAGGTCCATACACCACATCGTTATAATTAAAATAGGGGTGATTTATTCTCATTCGGGCATTATTTTTTGAAGGGACCTATCGTTGCTGGTACCTATAGAGTCAGTGTTTTTTCAATTATTTATACTGTACTATAAATTTTATTAAATTTTTACTAAACCTGTAATAATTAAGTTGTTAAACTTATAAATTATGCATATATTTACTAACATATATTTCATATATTTTGGTAATAGTTTAGTAGTAGTTTTTTAATTACATAACTTTAATAGCGAAGAAGGGGAAATGAAACATAATTTAGATTAAACATTAGATGAAATTTATTTAGTCCGGTCAATTTAGACATTCGAAGCTACATAAATTCCCCTTCATTTTTCACGATTTTCATCAAAACGGTAAGTTTTATCATAAAAAATATCGACAAAAATTGTAAATTATCTACAAAAAATGGTTAGGTTCAGTTCGGTTCTTCAGCTTCAGAAGGCCCCTCCAGGAGTCAAATAAAAAGTGTAGGTCGTCGCTGCCAATTTTGAGAAAATCGCCTTATAAGTTTGAAAATTTTGTAAATTTGCACGTTTTCACTTATAACTTTTTGGAAAAATAACTTAGCGCAAAATGGATTTCACCGCTGTGTGCGCCGTCACTATTCACAACTTTTGACGTATTGCACTGCACTGTAGCATTAAAATAAAATATTTTTGTGATTTTTCCCTTGCGGAGCGGCCGAAATTCGTGGCGTTTTCGATGGCGTTTGGAGCGCGGCTGGTTCGGTTAGGTTCGGTTCGGTTCGGTTCGGTTCGTTAGGTTAGGTTAGGTTAAGTTAGGTTAGGTTAGGTTAGGCTAGGTTCGGTTAGGTTCGGTTCGGTTCGGTTCGGTTCGGTTCGTTAGGTTAGGTTAGGTTAGGTTAGGTTAGGTTAGGTTAGGTTAGTTAAGTAAAGTCGATGGCGTTTGGAGCGCGGCTGGTTCGGTTAGGTTCGGTTCGGTTCGGTTCGGTTCGTTAGGTTAGGTTAGGTTAGGTTAGGTTAGGTTAGGTTAGGCTAGGTTCGGTTAGGTTCGTTTCAGTTCGGTTCGGTTCGTTAGGTTAGGTTAGGTTAGGTTAGGTTAGGTTAGGTTAGGTTAGGTTAGTTAAGTAAAGTTAGGTTAGGTTAGGTTAGGTTCCACGACTGGTGGACTAACCTAACCTAACGTAACCTAACCTAACCTAACCTAACCTAACCTAACCTAACCTAACCTAACCTAACCTAACCTAACGTAACGTAACGTAACCTAACCTAACCTAACGTAACCTAACCTAACCTAACCTAACCTAACCTAACCTAACCTAACCTAACCTAACCTAACCTAACCTAACCTAACGAACCGAACCGAACCGAACCGAACCGAACCGAACCGAACCGAACCGAACCGAACCGAACCTAACCGAACCTAGTCTAACCTAACCTAAACTAACCTAACCTAACCTTACGAACCGAACCGAACCGAATCTAACCATTTTTTGTAGATAATTTTATGATTTACAATTTTTGTCGATATATTTTTATGATAAAACTTAACGTTTTGATGAAATACATAGTCATAGATATAATTTTTGACCTCATTTAACCACTTAATTAATAATGCTCAAAATACCAATAAAATATCAATACCATTAATGGACTTATTTAAACGAACGTTTTTAATGTAGTCGTTAGTTATTCCTTAATAAATAAATAAACTAGATCCATTACTATCTTAGTAAGTAAGTAAAGTAATATTTATTCAAAGAAAGGTTAACAATTTTATATACTTAAGACTATTGTACAGTTAAAATATTTTAAAATTAAGTATGTCTAATTGTATGTCTATTTGATTGGCTACGGCCCCACACTAGGCTCAGGGCCCGTGTCGTGGATCTTGGAAGAAACATATTGAGTCGACCTGTAAAAAAATGGCGAAAATAATTTACGCGCTTAAGCAACTTAGACCCATTTCTTTAGATATTCAAATTCAAAATGCTTTATTTCCTTAAGACCTTACAGGACACTTGGACACATAAAGCTCTGAAAGACATATATTACGCATATATTTACTCAATTATGTCTTATGGTATCATTTTATTCGGGAGCTCTACAGATTACGAATGTATACTTAAATTACAAAAGCGTGCCATAAGAGTATTAATGAAAGCGAAATACAGAGAGTCAAAAACCTTCGGATATTAGCATCAGTAGCGGTATTCATAAAAAAAATAATTTGAAAGAATATACAATCGGAGGCGAAAGTAGCAAACGTGCCACGCTGCAGAAAATAATGCTAGAGCCGATTCACCATCGACTGAATATCGCAAAACGGCTCCCTAAAATAATGGGCCAAAAGCTATATAAAAAAGCTCCCGATAGATCTTAAACTTACTAAAAGTGAATTTTTTTACTTGACAAGACGCTATATACCTCTAGTATTAAAAAGAGGTGTAGCATAAGTGGGAGATCGTTCGCGGTCGTCGCTGAAAAACCACTACTTTCATTGTTTCATTACTTACTCGGTTGGGCGGAAGCGGTGCGCGGTCGATTATATCGGCGAGCGCACGGTGTTTCGTTCCAAGCGTGCAGAGTGGCGACGTGGCGGCAACGCTCGTCGCCGTACAACTCCCGCGTGATCCGGTTCGAGGACACTGCCAGGCGGGGAGTTTGACTGGGGCGGTACATCTGTCAAAGAATAACGCAGGTGTCCTAAGGCCAGCTCAGCGAGGACGGAAACCTCGCGTGGAGCAAAAGGGCAAAAGCTGGCTTGATCCAGATGTTCAGTACGCATAGGTACTGCGAAAGCACGGCCTATCGATCCTTTAGTACTAAAGAGTTTTTAGCAAGAGGTGCCAGAAAAGTTACCACAGGGATAACTGGCTTGTGGCAGCCAAGCGTTCATAGCGACGTTGCTTTTTGATCCTTCGATGTCGGCTCTTCCTATCATTGCGAAGCAAAATTCGCCAAGCGTTGGATTGTTCACCCATCAAAAGGGAACGTGAGCTGGGTTTAGACCGTCGTCGTGAGACAGGTTAGTTTTACCCTACTGATGGCTTGTCGTTGCGATAGTAATACTGCTCAGTACGAGAGGAACCGCAGTTTCGGACATTTGGTTCATGCACTCGGCCGAGCGGCCGGTGGTGCGAAGCTACCATCCGCGGGATTATGCCTGAACGCCTCTAAGGCCGAAGCCAGCCTAGCCGAATCCGGCAAGGATATGCTCACTGTGGAGCCCCGAGAGTCGGGAGGCTCTAAACAATGTGACTTTACTAGTTGCGCTTTACTTCGTAAGGCGTGACGTCGAAGCCCATTTGGACCGCGGAGATCGGTGCGTACGGTTTAACACGTGCACCACGGCTCCTTCTGGTTCGGATATAACTCAGTTCGATGTCGGGGCTCGGAATAGTCTGTAGACGACTTACGTTCCTGGCGGGGTGTTGTGCTCGGTAGAGCAGCGTCGTGCTGCGATCTGTTGAGACTCAGCCCTACGCCAGGTGATTCGTCCGAGGACGAGTTTAATTTTTATAGTATTGTTATTCTATGAACATGTAAAACGGCAAGGTCCGAGTCTAACTTTACTAACTTTACTAACATTACTAACTTTACTAACTTTACTAACATTACTCATTTTAACATTACTAACATTACTACTAACTTTAACATTACTAACTTTACCAACATAACTAACTTTACTAACTTTACTAACATTACTAACTTTACTAACATTACTAACATTACTAACATTACTAACTTTACTAACTTTACTAACATTACTAACTTTACTCACATTACTAATTTTAACATTACTAACTTTACTAACTACGAATATACATTGTACCTGATGATGAACTTCGATTGCATGCAACCTTTAGACTGTTTTGAACGATCTGCAGTTAGCTCGATTCTATATACCTACTGGTTTAATTTTTTTCTATTCCGTTTATTTTTCTACATTTTTTTAAATTTAGCTCTTGTTAGCTTGTTCTTGTAATTTTCAGTACTTTACTTATTTACCTTATAGAACTTCATTAACAACGAAAATTACAATCAAAAAATGTATACCTACTTGTAAATATACAATTCAAATCATTGAGCTAACTACAGACGGTCGAAAACAGTCTAGAGGTATCTCAATTGTTTACTTTATTAATTTAAGAAAGGAATTAACAATCAAGGAATAGAACCTTATTAAAACTATTATTTACAATATTTTGGTAGGTTGAAAACAGTCTAGAGTTAACTCAACTGAATGAAAGAATGGATGAAAACTCTTTATTATACTTAAATGTACCACAAAAAGGCTGAAAATGATACATAAAAATACTGCCAACTAAGACTAATTATAAATAAATAAATAATAATAAATAATTTCGGACAGTCCACACAGCATAATCCAGCCTAAGCTAAGCAGATAAGATAGATAAGGGCGACCCTATCGCTAAAAGCGATCTCTTCCAGGCAACCTTTGGATGGACCGGATATAAAAGAACAATATAGACGGTGGTAGTTACATTAGATCTACTTCTCTAGATAAATGGAAAAGAAAAAAATACATACCCAATAAGCTACCAATGTTATAAACTTACATAAACATGTAACTTTATATAGTTAGATAAATAATGTACCACACGTTCATGTGGTAATTCCGGGAAAAATGTATAAAATGTTACCTATGTGTTATTCCAGACTATGATCTATCTCTTTGCCAAATTTCATCCATATCCGTTCAGTAGTTTTTGCATGAAAGAGTAACAAATATCCATCTATCCATCCATACTTACAAACTTTCGCGTTTATAATATTACTAGCGACCCGCCCCGGATTCGCATATTCATTAAAATATGCAAATTTTAATATTTTTGAGTTATGCACAATAATGTAGTAAATACAATATCAATACAATATCGAGCTCGTATTTTTTTACCTGATTATGAGACTAGATGCCGTAAGTTCCACTTTCTTCCACTCTTTAAACGCAGACAAGTGGCTGATTTGACTTACCTAATTAATATAGCAAACGGAACTGTTGATTGCCCAGAGCTTCTTGAGCAAATAGGACTGCGCACATGCACGCTTGCACTGAGAAAACCTAATATTATTTACGTTCCTATCGTAAGGACTAATTATAGGCAGAACGCATTTGTTTATAGAGCTTCTAGCTCGTTTAACTCATTAGTACATGAAAACAGAAATATAGATTTATTCAACACCAGTTCAAGTAAGCTTAAACGCTTGCTTAATGATAAATTTTTCGTTTTAGTTTGAGAAATTCTCTTGTTTGTGCTTGTACTTAGTATAAAAAAAAATCTATTTTTCTTTTTTAGTTATTGTTATTGCTAGTAAGTCGTCAACTTAACTTCTTTGTTTAAGCAGTTTTACTAATAGGTTTATATTAATAAGTTACTTTTAATATATCTAGTTTTCTGTAATTTTTTTTTAAGTTAAAATTAATACCTATATGTCTACTTTCTGTAAATTCATCTCAAGTCAACAGATCTCAAGTTGCTGCTTTAATTTATTATTAGTGAAAACTTTTAATTGGCCTTAATTTAAAAATTCTTTGTATCTACTCATTGTCTAGCTGTAAGTTTTTCCTAAAATTGTAAAAATAAAATAAAATAAATTTGAAGTATGTTTTTTGTTTTAATACAATAATACCTAAATTATGTCACTGTAACAGCTGGTTTCTGGAACGCAGATCATCTTAATAGTTAACTAATCAATGTTCGAATCTCTATTCAAGTGTCATTTGGGTTTCTCGAACATTGATTACGTACTTAGGTATATTTTGAAAAACAAAACTCTTGTCAAATAACATAATACGCTAATTAGGCCTGATTCTTTGTTCAAGCTCTTGTCAAATCAATAATTAACTAATCGGCGATTTTGCTCTAATTAGTTGAAATTATTACAACAATTTGCTGTATTTTTCCAAGTTCTAAACCGGGTATAATACATAAAAAATCAACAGGTTGGTAATCCAAAAGCCATACACTACATAGTATAAACTAGAGTCGCTTTCTCTGTCCCTATGTCATTATGTCCCTTTGAACGCTTAAATCTTTAAAACTACGCAACGGATTTTGATGCGGTTTTTTTTAATAGATAGAGTGATTCAAGAGGAAGGTTTTTATGTTTAATAAAACCGTGCGAAGCCGGGGCGGGTCGCTAGTTTTCAAATAAAATGTAAATGTGACTAACATTATCAAAATCGTGACTTAACTGTTTTGTGACATACCTGTATTTTGTATACTCATGTGAGTCACATTTGTTGTAAAGCAGAGTTTACATGAAACTGTCATCATTTTTTAAAAGAATAATAGAATTTTTTATGTTATAAAAGAAAACTTAAAGATATACTGAACTGAAAGAATGACAGTCGTAAGATGATCAATGATTAGTTACCTAATTATCATCTAATCAGCGTTCGTACACCCCGATTTGATTTGACCAGTGTGTTAAATTAATCGCTTTATCAACTGATTTACGATTTGAACAACGTTCTAGAAACCGGCTGTTAGTGATGCAAAATGAATTGTGTATTTTAACCGACTTCGAAAAAGGAGGAGGTTCTCATGACGTATGCAAAGAATGATGGCAAGAATTTTCGGCTATCGTGTACACGTATCGCAAGGGTATCAACCGATAGCTCCTAAAATTTTCCCAAGAGTTTTGTACTTAGATTTTGTCCTGACTTGGATATATTTAATTGATAGGGAGAGTTTCTTTTCGTTCCTGCATTATAATAATAATATGGCTAAAACATAATAATTTATAAGCAAATCGACAAAACTTACTCATCTGAAAGTGAACTATCAGTGCTACTACCTATTGTACTTTTGTTTTCAATTGTACATATTTCAATGTTAATTATTGTATGTGTGTGCTAAATAAATGTTTTACCTATCTATCTACTGTTGTTGTTTGTAAATGAAGCCAAACTCATGTACCTAGGTATAATAATAATTTTTACATAGTAAAAAACAAAGTCGCTTTTTTTGTCCCTATTTCCCTTTGACTGCTTTAATCTTTAAAACTACACAATGGATTTTGATGCGGTTTTTTTAATACATACCTCTAGATAGAGTGATTCAAGAGGAAGGTTTATACATATAATAAAACCGTCGAAGCCGGGGCGGGTCGCTAGTTAGTTATAAAATAATAACTCAATCAAATTGGAGACAAATATGTTAATACCTAGGCACCTACTAATTCAAATGTTTGGTTCCAATCCAGGGATGTACTGTAGCTATCAAGTCTATCCAATTTCCTCCAAGGTACGAAATTTCATCTAAACAACTTATGTAGTTACGGAGATTACCTATAACAAACATTCACACAGACTTTCCCAATTATTATAATAGTAAGGTAAGATAGTTAGATAAGACTTGGACCAAAAGTAGAAAGCGCCGGCCAATGAAAAAAGAAATGAAATATTTCGGTAGAACATAACGTCTCGATAATTTTTAGCTATGGCGGCTATGCTGTGCCTGTGTGTGTAAAATTCGTAATTTTTGATATCGATTTTTGAAAAATCGATATTTCAGTAACTAACCAAATGAGTAATCTACTACCTCTACATAAAAATAAGTCGGGTTTTCCTTCCTGACGCTATAAATCCAGAACGCACGAACCAATTTCCACGGTTTTGCATTCGTTGGAAAGATCTCGGGCTCCGTGAGGTTTATAGTAATGTAAAATAAAACCGTGCGAAGCCGGGGCGGGGCGCTAGTTTTTTATGAGGATATCTATGACTTAAATGAAATGTCCCCTTTTAAGTGCACAATTCATTTATTTCGAGGTACTTTAACTGACCTTATACACAAATCTATCTTATCATAATCCTATCTTCCTTATCTATCTTATCTTCGAGACCTTCCGCCGGAGGCCTAATTGACACTTCTTGGTGTCTTGCAAAGCACATGTACCTACCATACCATCAAGTTGTAGATTATACCCAGAAAATAAGGTCCATACACCACATCGTTATAATTAAAATAGGGGTGATTTATTCTCATTCGGGCATTATTTTTTGAAGGGACCTATCGTTGCTGGTACCTGTAGAGTCAGTGTTTTTTCAATTATTTATACTGTACTATAAATTTTATTAAATTTTTACTAAACCTGTAATAATTAAGTTGTTAAACTTATAAATTATGCATATATTTACTAACATATATTTCATATATTTTGGTAATAGTTTAGTAGTAGTTTTTTAATTACATAACTTTAATAGCGAAGAAGGGGAAATGAAACATAATTTAGATTAAACATTAGATGAAATTTATTTAGTCCGGTCAATTTAGACATTCGAAGCTACATAAATTCCCCTTCATTTTTCACGATTTTCATCAAAACGGTAAGTTTTATCATAAAAAATATCGACAAAAATTGTAAATTATCTACAAAAAATGGTTAGGTTCAGTTCGGTTCTTCAGCTTCAGAAGGCCCCTCCAGGAGTCAAATAAAAAGTGTAGGTCGTCGCTGCCAATTTTGAGAAAATCGCCTTATAAGTTTGAAAATTTTGTAAATTTGCACGTTTTCACTTATAACTTTTTGGAAAAATAACTTAGCGCAAAATGGATTTCACCGCTGTGTGCGCCGTCACTATTCACAACTTTTGACGTATTGCACTGCACTGTAGCATTAAAATAAAATATTTTTGTGATTTTTCCCTTGCGGAGCGGCCGAAATTCGTGGCGTTTTCGATGGCGTTTGGAGCGCGGCTGGTTCGGTTAGGTTCGGTTCGGTTCGGTTCGGTTCGTTAGGTTAGGTTAGGTTAAGTTAGGTTAGGTTAGGTTAGGCTAGGTTCGGTTAGGTTCGGTTCGGTTCGGTTCGGTTCGGTTCGTTAGGTTAGGTTAGGTTAGGTTAGGTTAGGTTAGGTTAGGTTAGTTAAGTAAAGTCGATGGCGTTTGGAGCGCGGCTGGTTCGGTTAGGTTCGGTTCGGTTCGGTTCGGTTCGTTAGGTTAGGTTAGGTTAGGTTAGGTTAGGCTAGGTTCGGGTAGGTTCGTTTCAGTTCGGTTCGGTTCGTTAGGTTAGGTTAGGTTAGGTTAGGTTAGGTTAGGTTAGGTTAGGTTAGTTAAGTAAAGTTAGGTTAGGTTAGGTTAGGTTCCACGACTGGTGGACTAACCTAACCTAACGTAACCTAACCTAACCTAACCTAACCTAACCTAACCTAACCTAACCTAACCTAACCTAACCTAACCTAACGTAACGTAACGTAACCTAACCTAACCTAACGTAACCTAACCTAACCTAACCTAACCTAACCTAACCTAACCTAACCTAACCTAACCTAACCTAACCTAACCTAACCTAACGAACCGAACCGAACCGAACCGAACCGAACCGAACCGAACCGAACCGAACCGAACCGAACCTAACCGAACCTAGTCTAACCTAACCTAAACTAACCTAACCTAACCTTACGAACCGAACCGAACCGAATCTAACCATTTTTTGTAGATAATTTTATGATTTACAATTTTTGTCGATATATTTTTATGATAAAACTTAACGTTTTGATGAAATACATAGTCATAGATATAATTTTTGACCTCATTTAACCACTTAATTAATAATGCTCAAAATACCAATAAAATATCAATACCATTAATGGACTTATTTAAACGAACGTTTTTAATGTAGTCGTTAGTTATTCCTTAATAAATAAATAAACTAGATCCATTACTATCTTAGTAAGTAAGTAAAGTAATATTTATTCAAAGAAAGGTTAACAATTTTATATACTTAAGACTATTGTACAGTTAAAATATTTTAAAATTAAGTATGTCTAATTGTATGTCTATTTGATTGGCTACGGCCCCACACTAGGCTCAGGGCCCGTGTCGTGGATCTTGGAAGAAACATATTGAGTCGACCTGTAAAAAAATGGCGAAAATAATTTACGCGCTTAAGCAACTTAGACCCATTTCTTTAGATATTCAAATTCAAAATGCTTTATTTCCTTAAGACCTTACAGGACACTTGGACACATAAAGCTCTGAAAGACATATATTACGCATATATTTACTCAATTATGTCTTATGGTATCATTTTATTCGGGAGCTCTACAGATTACGAATGTATACTTAAATTACAAAAGCGTGCCATAAGAGTATTAATGAAAGCGAAATACAGAGAGTCAAAAACCTTCGGATATTAGCATCAGTAGCGGTATTCATAAAAAAAATAATTTGAAAGAATATACAATCGGAGGCGAAAGTAGCAAACGTGCCACGCTGCAGAAAATAATGCTGGAGCCGATTCACCATCGACTGAATATCGCAAAACGGCTCCCTAAAATAATGGGCCAAAAGCTATATAAAAAAGCTCCCGATAGATCTTAAACTTACTAAAAGTGAATTTTTTTACTTGACAAGACGCTATATACCTCTAGTATTAAAAAGAGGTGTAGCATAAGTGGGAGATCGTTCGCGGTCGTCGCTGAAAAACCACTACTTTCATTGTTTCATTACTTACTCGGTTGGGCGGAAGCGGTGCGCGGTCGATTATATCGGCGAGCGCACGGTGTTTCGTTCCAAGCGTGCAGAGTGGCGACGTGGCGGCAACGCTCGTCGCCGTACAACTCCCGCGTGATCCGGTTCGAGGACACTGCCAGGCGGGGAGTTTGACTGGGGCGGTACATCTGTCAAAGAATAACGCAGGTGTCCTAAGGCCAGCTCAGCGAGGACGGAAACCTCGCGTGGAGCAAAAGGGCAAAAGCTGGCTTGATCCAGATGTTCAGTACGCATAGGTACTGCGAAAGCACGGCCTATCGATCCTTTAGTACTAAAGAGTTTTTAGCAAGAGGTGCCAGAAAAGTTACCACAGGGATAACTGGCTTGTGGCAGCCAAGCGTTCATAGCGACGTTGCTTTTTGATCCTTCGATGTCGGCTCTTCCTATCATTGCGAAGCAAAATTCGCCAAGCGTTGGATTGTTCACCCATCAAAAGGGAACGTGAGCTGGGTTTAGACCGTCGTCGTGAGACAGGTTAGTTTTACCCTACTGATGGCTTGTCGTTGCGATAGTAATACTGCTCAGTACGAGAGGAACCGCAGTTTCGGACATTTGGTTCATGCACTCGGCCGAGCGGCCGGTGGTGCGAAGCTACCATCCGCGGGATTATGCCTGAACGCCTCTAAGGCCGAAGCCAGCCTAGCCGAATCCGGCAAGGATATGCTCACTGTGGAGCCCCGAGAGTCGGGAGGCTCTAAACAATGTGACTTTACTAGTTGCGCTTTACTTCGTAAGGCGTGACGTCGAAGCCCATTTGGACCGCGGAGATCGGTGCGTACGGTTTAACACGTGCACCACGGCTCCTTCTGGTTCGGATATAACTCAGTTCGATGTCGGGGCTCGGAATAGTCTGTAGACGACTTACGTTCCTGGCGGGGTGTTGTGCTCGGTAGAGCAGCGTCGTGCTGCGATCTGTTGAGACTCAGCCCTACGCCAGGTGATTCGTCCGAGGACGAGTTTAATTTTTATAGTATTGTTATTCTATGAACATGTAAAACGGCAAGGTCCGAGTCTAACTTTACTAACATTACTAACTTTACTAACTTTACTAACATTACTCATTTTAACATTACTAACATTACTACTAACTTTAACATTACTAACTTTACCAACATAACTAACTTTACTAACTTTACTAACATTACTAACTTTACTAACATTACTAACATTACTAACATTACTAACTTTACTAACTTTACTAACATTACTAACTTTACTCACATTACTAATTTTAACATTACTAACTTTACTAACTACGAATATACATTGTACCTGATGATGAACTTCGATTGCATGCAACCTTTAGACTGTTTTGAACGATCTGCAGTTAGCTCGATTCTATATACCTACTGGTTTAATTTTTTTCTATTCCGTTTATTTTTCTACATTTTTTTAAATTTAGCTCTTGTTAGCTTGTTCTTGTAATTTTCAGTACTTTACTTATTTACCTTATAGAACTTCATTAACAACGAAAATTACAATCAAAAAATGTATACCTACTTGTAAATATACAATTCAAATCATTGAGCTAACTACAGACGGTCGAAAACAGTCTAGAGGTATCTCAATTGTTTACTTTATTAATTTAAGAAAGGAAATAACAATCAAGGAATAGAACCTTATTAAAACTATTATTTACAATATTTTGGTAGGTTGAAAACAGTCTAGAGTTAGCTCAACTGAATGAAAGAATGGATGAAAACTCTTTATTATACTTAAATGTACCACAAAAAGGCTGAAAATGATACATAAAAATACTGCCAACTAAGACTAATTATAAATAAATAAATAATAATAAATAATTTCGGACAGTCCACACAGCATAATCCAGCCTAAGCTAAGCAGATAAGATAGATAAGGGCGACCCTATCGCTAAAAGCGATCTCTTCCAGGCAACCTTTGGATGGACCGGATATAAAAGAACAATATAGACGGTGGTAGTTACATTAGATCTACTTCTCTAGATAAATGGAAAAGAAAAAAATACATACCCAATAAGCTACCAATGTTATAAACTTACATAAACATGTAACTTTATATAGTTAGATAAATAATGTACCACACGTTCATGTGGTAATTCCGGGAAAAATTTATAAAATGTTACCTATGTGTTATTCCAGACTATGATCTATCTCTTTGCCAAATTTCATCCATATCCGTTCAGTAGTTTTTGCATGAAAGAGTAACAAATATCCATCTATCCATCCATACTTACAAACTTTCGCGTTTATAATATTACTAGCGACCCGCCCCGGATTCGCATATTCATTAAAATATGCAAATTTTAATATTTTTGAGTTATGCACAATAATGTAGTAAATACAATATCAATACAATATCGAGCTCGTATTTTTTTACCTGATTATGAGACTAGATGCCGTAAGTTCCACTTTCTTCCACTCTTTAAACGCAGACAAGTGGCTGATTTGACTTACCTAATTAATATAGCAAACGGAACTGTTGATTGCCCAGAGCTTCTTGAGCAAATAGGACTGCGCACATGCACGCTTGCACTGAGAAAACCTAATATTATTTACGTTCCTATCGTAAGGACTAATTATAGGCAGAACGCATTTGTTTATAGAGCTTCTAGCTCGTTTAACTCATTAGTACATGAAAACAGAAATATAGATTTATTCAACACCAGTTCAAGTAAGCTTAAACGCTTGCTTAATGATAAATTTTTCGTTTTAGTTTGAGAAATTCTCTTGTTTGTGCTTGTACTTAGTATAAAAAAAAATCTATTTTTCTTTTTTAGTTATTGTTATTGCTAGTAAGTCGTCAACTTAACTTCTTTGTTTAAGCAGTTTTACTAATAGGTTTATATTAATAAGTTACTTTTAATATATCTAGTTTTCTGTAATTTTTTTTTAAGTTAAAATTAATACCTATATGTCTACTTTCTGTAAATTCATCTCAAGTCAACAGATCTCAAGTTGCTGCTTTAATTTATTATTAGTGAAAACTTTTAATTGGCCTTAATTTAAAAATTCTTTGTATCTACTCATTGTCTAGCTGTAAGTTTTTCCTAAAATTGTAAAAATAAAATAAAATAAATTTGAAGTATGTTTTTTGTTTTAATACAATAATACCTAAATTATGTCACTGTAACAGCTGGTTTCTGGAACGCAGATCATCTTAATAGTTAACTAATCAATGTTCGAATCTCTATTCAAGTGTCATTTGGGTTTCTCGAACATTGATTACGTACTTAGGTATATTTTGAAAAACAAAACTCTTGTCAAATAACATAATACGCTAATTAGGCCTGATTCTTTGTTCAAGCTCTTGTCAAATCAATAATTAACTAATCGGCGATTTTGCTCTAATTAGTTGAAATTATTACAACAATTTGCTGTATTTTTCCAAGTTCTAAACCGGGTATAATACATAAAAAATCAACAGGTTGGTAATCCAAAAGCCATACACTACATAGTATAAACTAGAGTCGCTTTCTCTGTCCCTATGTCATTATGTCCCTTTGAACGCTTAAATCTTTAAAACTACGCAACGGATTTTGATGCGGTTTTTTTTAATAGATAGAGTGATTCAAGAGGAAGGTTTTTATGTTTAATAAAACCGTGCGAAGCCGGGGCGGGTCGCTAGTTTTCAAATAAAATGTAAATGTGACTAACATTATCAAAATCGTGACTTAACTGTTTTGTGACATACCTGTATTTTGTATACTCATGTGAGTCACATTTGTTGTAAAGCAGAGTTTACATGAAACTGTCATCATTTTTTAAAAGAATAATAGAATTTTTTATGTTATAAAAGAAAACTTAAAGATATACTGAACTGAAAGAATGACAGTCGTAAGATGATCAATGATTAGTTACCTAATTATCATCTAATCAGCGTTCGTACACCCCGATTTGATTTGACCAGTGTGTTAAATTAATCGCTTTATCAACTGATTTACGATTTGAACAACGTTCTAGAAACCGGCTGTTAGTGATGCAAAATGAATTGTGTATTTTAACCGACTTCGAAAAAGGAGGAGGTTCTCATGACGTATGCAAAGAATGATGGCAAGAATTTTCGGCTATCGTGTACACGTATCGCAAGGGTATCAACCGATAGCTCCTAAAATTTTCCCAAGAGTTTTGTACTTAGATTTTGTCCTGACTTGGATATATTTAATTGATAGGGAGAGTTTCTTTTCGTTCCTGCATTATAATAATAATATGGCTAAAACATAATAATTTATAAGCAAATCGACAAAACTTACTCATCTGAAAGTGAACTATCAGTGCTACTACCTATTGTACTTTTGTTTTCAATTGTACATATTTCAATGTTAATTATTGTATGTGTGTGCTAAATAAATGTTTTACCTATCTATCTACTGTTGTTGTTTGTAAATGAAGCCAAACTCATGTACCTAGGTATAATAATAATTTTTACATAGTAAAAAACAAAGTCGCTTTTTTTGTCCCTATTTCCCTTTGACTGCTTTAATCTTTAAAACTACACAATGGATTTTGATGCGGTTTTTTTAATACATACCTCTAGATAGAGTGATTCAAGAGGAAGGTTTATACATATAATAAAACCGTCGAAGCCGGGGCGGGTCGCTAGTTAGTTATAAAATAATAACTCAATCAAATTGGAGACAAATATGTTAATACCTAGGCACCTACTAATTCAAATGTTTGGTTCCAATCCAGGGATGTACTGTAGCTATCAAGTCTATCCAATTTCCTCCAAGGTACGAAATTTCATCTAAACAACTTATGTAGTTACGGAGATTACCTATAACAAACATTCACACAGACTTTCCCAATTATTATAATAGTAAGGTAAGATAGTTAGATAAGACTTGGGCCAAAAGTAGAAAGCGCCGGCCAATGAAAAAAGAAATGAAATATTTCGGTAGAACATAACGTCTCGATAATTTTTAGCTATGGCGGCTATGCTGTGCCTGTGTGTGTAAAATTCGTAATTTTTGATATCGATTTTTGAAAAATCGATATTTCAGTAACTAACCAAATGAGTAATCTACTACCTCTACATAAAAATAAGTCGGGTTTTCCTTCCTGACGCTATAAATCCAGAACGCACGAACCAATTTCCACGGTTTTGCATTCGTTGGAAAGATCTCGGGCTCCGTGAGGTTTATAGTAATGTATAATAAAACCGTGCGAAGCCGGGGCGGGGCGCTAGTTTTTTATGAGGATATCTATGACTTAAATGAAATGTCCCCTTTTAAGTGCACAATTCATTTATTTCGAGGTACTTTAACTGACCTTATACACAAATCTATCTTATCATAATCCTATCTTCCTTATCTATCTTATCTTCGAGACCTTCCGCCGGAGGCCTAATTGACACTTCTTGGTGTCTTGCAAAGCACATGTACCTACCATACCATCAAGTTGTAGATTATACCCAGAAAATAAGGTCCATACACCACATCGTTATAATTAAAATAGGGGTGATTTATTCTCATTCGGGCATTATTTTTTGAAGGGACCTATCGTTGCTGGTACCTATAGAGTCAGTGTTTTTTCAATTATTTATACTGTACTATAAATTTTATTAAATTTTTACTAAACCTGTAATAATTAAGTTGTTAAACTTATAAATTATGCATATATTTACTAACATATATTTCATATATTTTGGTAATAGTTTAGTAGTAGTTTTTTAATTACATAACTTTAATAGCGAAGAAGGGGAAATGAAACATAATTTAGATTAAACATTAGATGAAATTTATTTAGTCCGGTCAATTTAGACATTCGAAGCTACATAAATTCCCCTTCATTTTTCACGATTTTCATCAAAACGGTAAGTTTTATCATAAAAAATATCGACAAAAATTGTAAATTATCTACAAAAAATGGTTAGGTTCAGTTCGGTTCTTCAGCTTCAGAAGGCCCCTCCAGGAGTCAAATAAAAAGTGTAGGTCGTCGCTGCCAATTTTGAGAAAATCGCCTTATAAGTTTGAAAATTTTGTAAATTTGCACGTTTTCACTTATAACTTTTTGGAAAAATAACTTAGCGCAAAATGGATTTCACCGCTGTGTGCGCCGTCACTATTCACAACTTTTGACGTATTGCACTGCACTGTAGCATTAAAATAAAATATTTTTGTGATTTTTCCCTTGCGGAGCGGCCGAAATTCGTGGCGTTTTCGATGGCGTTTGGAGCGCGGCTGGTTCGGTTAGGTTCGGTTCGGTTCGGTTCGGTTCGTTAGGTTAGGTTAGGTTAAGTTAGGTTAGGTTAGGTTAGGCTAGGTTCGGTTAGGTTAGGTTCGGTTCGGTTCGGTTCGGTTCGGTTCGTTAGGTTAGGTTAGGTTAGGTTAGGTTAGGTTAGGTTAGGTTAGTTAAGTAAAGTCGATGGCGTTTGGAGCGCGGCTGGTTCGGTTAGGTTCGGTTCGGTTCGGTTCGGTTCGTTAGGTTAGGTTAGGTTAGGTTAGGTTAGGTTAGGCTAGGTTCGGTTAGGTTCGTTTCAGTTCGGTTCGGTTCGTTAGGTTAGGTTAGGTTAGGTTAGGTTAGGTTAGGTTAGGTTAGTTAAGTAAAGTTAGGTTAGGTTAGGTTAGGTTCCACGACTGGTGGACTAACCTAACCTAACGTAACCTAACCTAACCTAACCTAACCTAACCTAACCTAACCTAACCTAACCTAACCTAACCTAACCTAACCTAACGTAACGTAACGTAACCTAACCTAACCTAACGTAACCTAACCTAACCTAACCTAACCTAACCTAACCTAACCTAACCTAACCTAACCTAACCTAACCTAACCTAACGAACCGAACCGAACCGAACCGAACCGAACCGAACCGAACCGAACCTAACCGAACCTAGTCTAACCTAACCTAAACTAACCTAACCTAACCTTACGAACCGAACCGAACCGAATCTAACCATTTTTTGTAGATAATTTTATGATTTACAATTTTTGTCGATATATTTTTATGATAAAACTTAACGTTTTGATGAAATACATAGTCATAGATATAATTTTTGACCTCATTTAACCACTTAATTAATAATGCTCAAAATACCAATAAAATATCAATACCATTAATGGACTTATTTAAACGAACGTTTTTAATGTAGTCGTTAGTTATTCCTTAATAAATAAATAAACTAGATCCATTACTATCTTAGTAAGTAAGTAAAGTAATATTTATTCAAAGAAAGGTTAACAATTTTATATACTTAAGACTATTGTACAGTTAAAATATTTTAAAATTAAGTATGTCTAATTGTATGTCTATTTGATTGGCTACGGCCCCACACTAGGCTCAGGGCCCGTGTCGTGGATCTTGGAAGAAACATATTGAGTCGACCTGTAAAAAAATGGCGAAAATAATTTACGCGCTTAAGCAACTTAGACCCATTTCTTTAGATATTCAAATTCAAAATGCTTTATTTCCTTAAGACCTTACAGGACACTTGGACACATAAAGCTCTGAAAGACATATATTTACTCAATTATGTCTTATGGTATCATTTTATTCGGGAGCTCTACAGATTACGAATGTATACTTAAATTACAAAAGCGTGCCATAAGAGTATTAATGAAAGCGAAATACAGAGAGTCAAAAACCTTCGGATATTAGCATCAGTAGCGGTATTCATAAAAAAAATAATTTGAAAGAATATACAATCGGAGGCGAAAGTAGCAAACGTGCCACGCTGCAGAAAATAATGCTAGAGCCGATTCACCATCGACTGAATATCGCAAAACGGCTCCCTAAAATAATGGGCCAAAAGCTATATAAAAAAGCTCCCGATAGATCTTAAACTTACTAAAAGTGAATTTTTTTACTTGACAAGACGCTATATACCTCTAGTATTAAAAAGAGGTGTAGCATAAGTGGGAGATCGTTCGCGGTCGTCGCTGAAAAACCACTACTTTCATTGTTTCACTACTTACTCGGTTGGGCGGAAGCGGTGCGCGGTCGATTATATCGGCGAGCGCACGGTGTTTCGTTCCAAGCGTGCAGAGTGGCGACGTGGCGGCAACGCTCGTCGCCGTACAACTCCCGCGTGATCCGGTTCGAGGACACTGCCAGGCGGGGAGTTTGACTGGGGCGGTACATCTGTCAAAGAATAACGCAGGTGTCCTAAGGCCAGCTCAGCGAGGACGGAAACCTCGCGTGGAGCAAAAGGGCAAAAGCTGGCTTGATCCAGATGTTCAGTACGCATAGGTACTGCGAAAGCACGGCCTATCGATCCTTTAGTACTAAAGAGTTTTTAGCAAGAGGTGCCAGAAAAGTTACCACAGGGATAACTGGCTTGTGGCAGCCAAGCGTTCATAGCGACGTTGCTTTTTGATCCTTCGATGTCGGCTCTTCCTATCATTGCGAAGCAAAATTCGCCAAGCGTTGGATTGTTCACCCATCAAAAGGGAACGTGAGCTGGGTTTAGACCGTCGTCGTGAGACAGGTTAGTTTTACCCTACTGATGGCTTGTCGTTGCGATAGTAATACTGCTCAGTACGAGAGGAACCGCAGTTTCGGACATTTGGTTCATGCACTCGGCCGAGCGGCCGGTGGTGCGAAGCTACCATCCGCGGGATTATGCCTGAACGCCTCTAAGGCCGAAGCCAGCCTAGCCGAATCCGGCAAGGATATGCTCACTGTGGAGCCCCGAGAGTCGGGAGGCTCTAAACAATGTGACTTTACTAGTTGCGCTTTACTTCGTAAGGCGTGACGTCGAAGCCCATTTGGACCGCGGAGATCGGTGCGTACGGTTTAACACGTGCACCACGGCTCCTTCTGGTTCGGATATAACTCAGTTCGATGTCGGGGCTCGGAATAGTCTGTAGACGACTTACGTTCCTGGCGGGGTGTTGTGCTCGGTAGAGCAGCGTCGTGCTGCGATCTGTTGAGACTCAGCCCTACGCCAGGTGATTCGTCCGAGGACGAGTTTAATTTTTATAGTATTGTTATTCTATGAACATGTAAAACGGCAAGGTCCGAGTCTAACTTTACTAACTTTACTAACATTACTAACTTTACTAACTTTACTAACATTACTCATTTTAACATTACTAACATTACTACTAACTTTAACATTACTAACTTTACCAACATAACTAACTTTACTAACTTTACTAACATTACTAACTTTACTAACATTACTAACATTACTAACATTACTAACTTTACTAACTTTACTAACATTACTAACTTTACTCACATTACTAATTTTAACATTACTAACTTTACTAACTACGAATATACATTGTACCTGATGATGAACTTCGATTGCATGCAACCTTTAGACTGTTTTGAACGATCTGCAGTTAGCTCGATTCTATATACCTACTGGTTTAATTTTTTTCTATTCCGTTTATTTTTCTACATTTTTTTAAATTTAGCTCTTGTTAGCTTGTTCTTGTAATTTTCAGTACTTTACTTATTTACCTTATAGAACTTCATTAACAACGAAAATTACAATCAAAAAATGTATACCTACTTGTAAATATACAATTCAAATCATTGAGCTAACTACAGACGGTCGAAAACAGTCTAGAGGTATCTCAATTGTTTACTTTATTAATTTAAGAAAGGAAATAACAATCAAGGAATAGAACCTTATTAAAACTATTATTTACAATATTTTGGTAGGTTGAAAACAGTCTAGAGTTAGCTCAACTGAATGAAAGAATGGATGAAAACTCTTTATTATACTTAAATGTACCACAAAAAGGCTGAAAATGATACATAAAAATACTGCCAACTAAGACTAATTATAAATAAATAAATAATAATAAATAATTTCGGACAGTCCACACAGCACAATCCAGCCTAAGCTAAGCAGATAAGATAGATAAGGGCGACCCTATCGCTAAAAGCGATCTCTTCCAGGCAACCTTTGGATGGACCGGATATAAAAGAACAATATAGACGGTGGTAGTTACATTAGATCTACTTCTCTAGATAAATGGAAAAGAAAAAAATACATACCCAATAAGCTACCAATGTTATAAACTTACATAAACATGTAACTTTATATAGTTAGATAAATAATGTACCACACGTTCATGTGGTAATTCCGGGAAAAATGTATAAAATGTTACCTATGTGTTATTCCAGACTATGATCTATCTCTTTGCCAAATTTCATCCATATCCGTTCAGTAGTTTTTGCATGAAAGAGTAACAAATATCCATCTATCCATCCATACTTACAAACTTTCGCGTTTATAATATTACTAGCGACCCGCCCCGGATTCGCATATTCATTAAAATATGCAAATTTTAATATTTTTGAGTTATGCACAATAATGTAGTAAATACAATATCAATACAATATCGAGCTCGTATTTTTTTACCTGATTATGAGACTAGATGCCGTAAGTTCCACTTTCTTCCACTCTTTAAACGCAGACAAGTGGCTGATTTGACTTACCTAATTAATATAGCAAACGGAACTGTTGATTGCCCAGAGCTTCTTGAGCAAATAGGACTGCGCACATGCACGCTTGCACTGAGAAAACCTAATATTATTTACGTTCCTATCGTAAGGACTAATTATAGGCAGAACGCATTTGTTTATAGAGCTTCTAGCTCGTTTAACTCATTAGTACATGAAAACAGAAATATAGATTTATTCAACACCAGTTCAAGTAAGCTTAAACGCTTGCTTAATGATAAATTTTTCGTTTTAGTTTGAGAAATTCTCTTGTTTGTGCTTGTACTTAGTATAAAAAAAAATCTATTTTT
The DNA here is from genome assembly GCA_944547425.1 of Eupithecia centaureata. Classification (NCBI taxonomy): domain Eukaryota; kingdom Metazoa; phylum Arthropoda; class Insecta; order Lepidoptera; family Geometridae; genus Eupithecia; species Eupithecia centaureata. Next base: position 118,925 of record OX155676.1, on the reverse strand, counting down.
CTTTTTTAGTTATTGTTATTGCTAGTAAGTCGTCAACTTAACTTCTTTGTTTAAGCAGTTTTACTAATAGGTTTATATTAATAAGTTACTTTTAATATATCTAGTTTTCTGTAATTTTTTTTTAAGTTAAAATTAATACCTATATGTCTACTTTCTGTAAATTCATCTCAAGTCAACAGATCTCAAGTTGCTGCTTTAATTTATTATTAGTGAAAACTTTTAATTGGCCTTAATTTAAAAATTCTTTGTATCTACTCATTGTCTAGCTGTAAGTTTTTCCTAAAATTGTAAAAATAAAATAAAATAAATTTGAAGTATGTTTTTTGTTTTAATACAATAATACCTAAATTATGTCACTGTAACAGCTGGTTTCTGGAACGCAGATCATCTTAATAGTTAACTAATCAATGTTCGAATCTCTATTCAAGTGTCATTTGGGTTTCTCGAACATTGATTACGTACTTAGGTATATTTTGAAAAACAAAACTCTTGTCAAATAACATAATACGCTAATTAGGCCTGATTCTTTGTTCAAGCTCTTGTCAAATCAATAATTAACTAATCGGCGATTTTGCTCTAATTAGTTGAAATTATTACAACAATTTGCTGTATTTTTCCAAGTTCTAAACCGGGTATAATACATAAAAAATCAACAGGTTGGTAATCCAAAAGCCATACACTACATAGTATAAACTAGAGTCGCTTTCTCTGTCCCTATGTCATTATGTCCCTTTGAACGCTTAAATCTTTAAAACTACGCAACGGATTTTGATGCGGTTTTTTTTAATAGATAGAGTGATTCAAGAGGAAGGTTTTTATGTTTAATAAAACCGTGCGAAGCCGGGGCGGGTCGCTAGTTTTCAAATAAAATGTAAATGTGACTAACATTATCAAAATCGTGACTTAACTGTTTTGTGACATACCTGTATTTTGTATACTCATGTGAGTCACATTTGTTGTAAAGCAGAGTTTACATGAAACTGTCATCATTTTTTAAAAGAATAATAGAATTTTTTATGTTATAAAAGAAAACTTAAAGATATACTGAACTGAAAGAATGACAGTCGTAAGATGATCAATGATTAGTTACCTAATTATCATCTAATCAGCGTTCGTACACCCCGATTTGATTTGACCAGTGTGTTAAATTAATCGCTTTATCAACTGATTTACGATTTGAACAACGTTCTAGAAACCGGCTGTTAGTGATGCAAAATGAATTGTGTATTTTAACCGACTTCGAAAAAGGAGGAGGTTCTCATGACGTATGCAAAGAATGATGGCAAGAATTTTCGGCTATCGTGTACACGTATCGCAAGGGTATCAACCGATAGCTCCTAAAATTTTCCCAAGAGTTTTGTACTTAGATTTTGTCCTGACTTGGATATATTTAATTGATAGGGAGAGTTTCTTTTCGTTCCTGCATTATAATAATAATATGGCTAAAACATAATAATTTATAAGCAAATCGACAAAACTTACTCATCTGAAAGTGAACTATCAGTGCTACTACCTATTGTACTTTTGTTTTCAATTGTACATATTTCAATGTTAATTATTGTATGTGTGTGCTAAATAAATGTTTTACCTATCTATCTACTGTTGTTGTTTGTAAATGAAGCCAAACTCATGTACCTAGGTATAATAATAATTTTTACATAGTAAAAAACAAAGTCGCTTTTTTTGTCCCTATTTCCCTTTGACTGCTTTAATCTTTAAAACTACACAATGGATTTTGATGCGGTTTTTTTAATACATACCTCTAGATAGAGTGATTCAAGAGGAAGGTTTATACATATAATAAAACCGTCGAAGCCGGGGCGGGTCGCTAGTTAGTTATAAAATAATAACTCAATCAAATTGGAGACAAATATGTTAATACCTAGGCACCTACTAATTCAAATGTTTGGTTCCAATCCAGGGATGTACTGTAGCTATCAAGTCTATCCAATTTCCTCCAAGGTACGAAATTTCATCTAAACAACTTATGTAGTTACGGAGATTACCTATAACAAACATTCACACAGACTTTCCCAATTATTATAATAGTAAGGTAAGATAGTTAGATAAGACTTGGACCAAAAGTAGAAAGCGCCGGCCAATGAAAAAAGAAATGAAATATTTCGGTAGAACATAACGTCTCGATAATTTTTAGCTATGGCGGCTATGCTGTGCCTGTGTGTGTAAAATTCGTAATTTTTGATATCGATTTTTGAAAAATCGATATTTCAGTAACTAACCAAATGAGTAATCTACTACCTCTACATAAAAATAAGTCGGGTTTTCCTTCCTGACGCTATAAATCCAGAACGCACGAACCAATTTCCACGGTTTTGCATTCGTTGGAAAGATCTCGGGCTCCGTGAGGTTTATAGTAATGTATAATAAAACCGTGCGAAGCCGGGGCGGGGCGCTAGTTTTTTATGAGGATATCTATGACTTAAATGAAATGTCCCCTTTTAAGTGCACAATTCATTTATTTCGAGGTACTTTAACTGACCTTATACACAAATCTATCTTATCATAATCCTATCTTCCTTATCTATCTTATCTTCGAGACCTTCCGCCGGAGGCCTAATTGACACTTCTTGGTGTCTTGCAAAGCACATGTACCTACCATACCATCAAGTTGTAGATTATACCCAGAAAATAAGGTCCATACACCACATCGTTATAATTAAAATAGGGGTGATTTATTCTCATTCGGGCATTATTTTTTGAAGGGACCTATCGTTGCTGGTACCTATAGAGTCAGTGTTTTTTCAATTATTTATACTGTACTATAAATTTTATTAAATTTTTACTAAACCTGTAATAATTAAGTTGTTAAACTTATAAATTATGCATATATTTACTAACATATATTTCATATATTTTGGTAATAGTTTAGTAGTAGTTTTTTAATTACATAACTTTAATAGCGAAGAAGGGGAAATGAAACATAATTTAGATTAAACATTAGATGAAATTTATTTAGTCCGGTCAATTTAGACATTCGAAGCTACATAAATTCCCCTTCATTTTTCACGATTTTCATCATAACGGTAAGTTTTATCATAAAAAATATCGACAAAAATTGTAAATTATCTACAAAAAATGGTTAGGTTCAGTTCGGTTCTTCAGCTTCAGAAGGCCCCTCCAGGAGTCAAATAAAAAGTGTAGGTCGTCGCTGCCAATTTTGAGAAAATCGCCTTATAAGTTTGAAAATTTTGTAAATTTGCACGTTTTCACTTATAACTTTTTGGAAAAATAACTTAGCGCAAAATGGATTTCACCGCTGTGTGCGCCGTCACTATTCACAACTTTTGACGTATTGCACTGCACTGTAGCATTAAAATAAAATATTTTTGTGATTTTTCCCTTGCGGAGCGGCCGAAATTCGTGGCGTTTTCGATGGCGTTTGGAGCGCGGCTGGTTCGGTTAGGTTCGGTTCGGTTCGGTTCGGTTCGTTAGGTTAGGTTAGGTTAAGTTAGGTTAGGTTAGGTTAGGCTAGGTTCGGTTAGGTTCGGTTCGGTTCGGTTCGGTTCGGTTCGGTTCGTTAGGTTAGGTTAGGTTAGGTTAGGTTAGGTTAGGTTAGGTTAGTTAAGTAAAGTCGATGGCGTTTGGAGCGCGGCTGGTTCGGTTAGGTTCGGTTCGGTTCGGTTCGGTTCGTTAGGTTAGGTTAGGTTAGGTTAGGTTAGGTTAGGTTAGGCTAGGTTCGGTTAGGTTCGTTTCAGTTCGGTTCGGTTCGTTAGGTTAGGTTAGGTTAGGTTAGGTTAGGTTAGGTTAGGTTAGGTTAGGTTAGGTTAGTTAAGTAAAGTTAGGTTAGGTTAGGTTAGGTTCCACGACTGGTGGACTAACCTAACCTAACGTAACCTAACCTAACCTAACCTAACCTAACCTAACCTAACCTAACCTAACCTAACCTAACCTAACCTAACGTAACGTAACGTAACCTTACCTAACCTAACGTAACCTAACCTAACCTAACCTAACCTAACCTAACCTAACCTAACCTAACCTAACCTAACCTAACGAACCGAACCGAACCGAACCGAACCGAACCGAACCGAACCGAACCGAACCGAACCTAACCGAACCTAGTCTAACCTAACCTAAACTAACCTAACCTAACCTTACGAACCGAACCGAACCGAATCTAACCATTTTTTGTAGATAATTTTATGATTTACAATTTTTGTCGATATATTTTTATGATAAAACTTAACGTTTTGATGAAATACATAGTCATAGATATAATTTTTGACCTCATTTAACCACTTAATTAATAATGCTCAAAATACCAATAAAATATCAATACCATTAATGGACTTATTTAAACGAACGTTTTTAATGTAGTCGTTAGTTATTCCTTAATAAATAAATAAACTAGATCCATTACTATCTTAGTAAGTAAGTAAAGTAATATTTATTCAAAGAAAGGTTAACAATTTTATATACTTAAGACTATTGTACAGTTAAAATATTTTAAAATTAAGTATGTCTAATTGTATGTCTATTTGATTGGCTACGGCCCCACACTAGGCTCAGGGCCCGTGTCGTGGATCTTGGAAGAAACATATTGAGTCGACCTGTAAAAAAATGGCGAAAATAATTTACGCGCTTAAGCAACTTAGACCCATTTCTTTAGATATTCAAATTCAAAATGCTTTATTTCCTTAAGACCTTACAGGACACTTGGACACATAAAGCTCTGAAAGACATATATTACGCATATATTTACTCAATTATGTCTTATGGTATCATTTTATTCGGGAGCTCTACAGATTACGAATGTATACTTAAATTACAAAAGCGTGCCATAAGAGTATTAATGAAAGCGAAATACAGAGAGTCAAAAACCTTCGGATATTAGCATCAGTAGCGGTATTCATAAAAAAAATAATTTGAAAGAATATACAATCGGAGGCGAAAGTAGCAAACGTGCCACGCTGCAGAAAATAATGCTAGAGCCGATTCACCATCGACTGAATATCGCAAAACGGCTCCCTAAAATAATGGGCCAAAAGCTATATAAAAAAGCTCCCGATAGATCTTAAACTTACTAAAAGTGAATTTTTTTACTTGACAAGACGCTATATACCTCTAGTATTAAAAAGAGGTGTAGCATAAGTGGGAGATCGTTCGCGGTCGTCGCTGAAAAACCACTACTTTCATTGTTTCATTACTTACTCGGTTGGGCGGAAGCGGTGCGCGGTCGATTATATCGGCGAGCGCACGGTGTTTCGTTCCAAGCGTGCAGAGTGGCGACGTGGCGGCAACGCTCGTCGCCGTACAACTCCCGCGTGATCCGGTTCGAGGACACTGCCAGGCGGGGAGTTTGACTGGGGCGGTACATCTGTCAAAGAATAACGCAGGTGTCCTAAGGCCAGCTCAGCGAGGACGGAAACCTCGCGTGGAGCAAAAGGGCAAAAGCTGGCTTGATCCAGATGTTCAGTACGCATAGGTACTGCGAAAGCACGGCCTATCGATCCTTTAGTACTAAAGAGTTTTTAGCAAGAGGTGCCAGAAAAGTTACCACAGGGATAACTGGCTTGTGGCAGCCAAGCGTTCATAGCGACGTTGCTTTTTGATCCTTCGATGTCGGCTCTTCCTATCATTGCGAAGCAAAATTCGCCAAGCGTTGGATTGTTCACCCATCAAAAGGGAACGTGAGCTGGGTTTAGACCGTCGTCGTGAGACAGGTTAGTTTTACCCTACTGATGGCTTGTCGTTGCGATAGTAATACTGCTCAGTACGAGAGGAACCGCAGTTTCGGACATTTGGTTCATGCACTCGGCCGAGCGGCCGGTGGTGCGAAGCTACCATCCGCGGGATTATGCCTGAACGCCTCTAAGGCCGAAGCCAGCCTAGCCGAATCCGGCAAGGATATGCTCACTGTGGAGCCCCGAGAGTCGGGAGGCTCTAAACAATGTGACTTTACTAGTTGCGCTTTACTTCGTAAGGCGTGACGTCGAAGCCCATTTGGACCGCGGAGATCGGTGCGTACGGTTTAACACGTGCACCACGGCTCCTTCTGGTTCGGATATAACTCAGTTCGATGTCGGGGCTCGGAATAGTCTGTAGACGACTTACGTTCCTGGCGGGGTGTTGTGCTCGGTAGAGCAGCGTCGTGCTGCGATCTGTTGAGACTCAGCCCTACGCCAGGTGATTCGTCCGAGGACGAGTTTAATTTTTATAGTATTGTTATTCTATGAACATGTAAAACGGCAAGGTCCGAGTCTAACTTTACTAACTTTACTAACATTACTAACTTTACTAACTTTACTAACATTACTCATTTTAACATTACTAACATTACTACTAACTTTAACATTACTAACTTTACCAACATAACTAACTTTACTAACTTTACTAACATTACTAACTTTACTAACATTACTAACATTACTAACATTACTAACTTTACTAACTTTACTAACATTACTAACTTTACTCACATTACTAATTTTAACATTACTAACTTTACTAACTACGAATATACATTGTACCTGATGATGAACTTCGATTGCATGCAACCTTTAGACTGTTTTGAACGATCTGCAGTTAGCTCGATTCTATATACCTACTGGTTTAATTTTTTTCTATTCCGTTTATTTTTCTACATTTTTTTAAATTTAGCTCTTGTTAGCTTGTTCTTGTAATTTTCAGTACTTTACTTATTTACCTTATAGAACTTCATTAACAACGAAAATTACAATCAAAAAATGTATACCTACTTGTAAATATACAATTCAAATCATTGAGCTAACTACAGACGGTCGAAAACAGTCTAGAGGTATCTCAATTGTTTACTTTATTAATTTAAGAAAGGAAATAACAATCAAGGAATAGAACCTTATTAAAACTATTATTTACAATATTTTGGTAGGTTGAAAACAGTCTAGAGTTAGCTCAACTGAATGAAAGAATGGATGAAAACTCTTTATTATACTTAAATGTACCACAAAAAGGCTGAAAATGATACATAAAAATACTGCCAACTAAGACTAATTATAAATAAATAAATAATATTAAATAATTTCGGACAGTCCACACAGCATAATCCAGCCTAAGCTAAGCAGATAAGATAGATAAGGGCGACCCTATCGCTAAAAGCGATCTCTTCCAGGCAACCTTTGGATGGACCGGATATAAAAGAACAATATAGACGGTGGTAGTTACATTAGATCTACTTCTCTAGATAAATGGAAAAGAAAAAAATACATACCCAATAAGCTACCAATGTTATAAACTTACATAAACATGTAACTTTATATAGTTAGATAAATAATGTACCACACGTTCATGTGGTAATTCCGGGAAAAATGTATAAAATGTTACCTATGTGTTATTCCAGACTATGATCTATCTCTTTGCCAAATTTCATCCATATCCGTTCAGTAGTTTTTGCATGAAAGAGTAACAAATATCCATCTATCCATCCATACTTACAAACTTTCGCGTTTATAATATTACTAGCGACCCGCCCCGGATTCGCATATTCATTAAAATATGCAAATTTTAATATTTTTGAGTTATGCACAATAATGTAGTAAATACAATATCAATACAATATCGAGCTCGTATTTTTTTACCTGATTATGAGACTAGATGCCGTAAGTTCCACTTTCTTCCACTCTTTAAACGCAGACAAGTGGCTGATTTGACTTACCTAATTAATATAGCAAACGGAACTGTTGATTGCCCAGAGCTTCTTGAGCAAATAGGACTGCGCACATGCACGCTTGCACTGAGAAAACCTAATATTATTTACGTTCCTATCGTAAGGACTAATTATAGGCAGAACGCATTTGTTTATAGAGCTTCTAGCTCGTTTAACTCATTAGTACATGAAAACAGAAATATAGATTTATTCAACACCAGTTCAAGTAAGCTTAAACGCTTGCTTAATGATAAATTTTTCGTTTTAGTTTGAGAAATTCTCTTGTTTGTGCTTGTACTTAGTATAAAAAAAAATCTATTTTTCTTTTTTAGTTATTGTTATTGCTAGTAAGTCGTCAACTTAACTTCTTTGTTTAAGCAGTTTTACTAATAGGTTTATATTAATAAGTTACTTTTAATATGTCTAGTTTTCTGTAATTTTTTTTTAAGTTAAAATTAATACCTATATGTCTACTTTCTGTAAATTCATCTCAAGTCAACAGATCTCAAGTTGCTGCTTTAATTTATTATTAGTGAAAACTTTTAATTGGCCTTAATTTAAAAATTCTTTGTATCTACTCATTGTCTAGCTGTAAGTTTTTCCTAAAATTGTAAAAATAAAAAAAAAAAAATTTGAAGTATGTTTTTTGTTTTAATACAATAATACCTAAATTATGTCACTGTAACAGCTGGTTTCTGGAACGCAGATCATCTTAATAGTTAACTAATCAATGTTCGAATCTCTATTCAAGTGTCATTTGGGTTTCTCGAACATTGATTACGTACTTAGGTATATTTTGAAAAACAAAACTCTTGTCAAATAACATAATACGCTAATTAGGCCTGATTCTTTGTTCAAGCTCTTGTCAAATCAATAATTAACTAATCGGCGATTTTGCTCTAATTAGTTGAAATTATTACAACAATTTGCTGTATTTTGTCCAAGTTCTAAACCGGGTATAATACATAAAAAATCAACAGGTTGGTAATCCAAAAGCCATACACTACATAGTATAAACTAGAGTCGCTTTCTCTGTCCCTATGTCATTATGTCCCTTTGAACGCTTAAATCTTTAAAACTACGCAACGGATTTTGATGCGGTTTTTTTTAATAGATAGAGTGATTCAAGAGGAAGGTTTTTATGTTTAATAAAACCGTGCGAAGCCGGGGCGGGTCGCTAGTTTTCAAATAAAATGTAAATGTGACTAACATTATCAAAATCGTGACTTAACTGTTTTGTGACATACCTGTATTTTGTATACTCATGTGAGTCACATTTGTTGTAAAGCAGAGTTTACATGAAACTGTCATCATTTTTTAAAAGAATAATAGAATTTTTTATGTTATAAAAGAAAACTTAAAGATATACTGAACTGAAAGAATGACAGTCGTAAGATGATCAATGATTAGTTACCTAATTATCATCTAATCAGCGTTCGTACACCCCGATTTGATTTGACCAGTGTGTTAAATTAATCGCTTTATCAACTGATTTACGATTTGAACAACGTTCTAGAAACCGGCTGTTAGTGATGCAAAATGAATTGTGTATTTTAACCGACTTCGAAAAAGGAGGAGGTTCTCATGACGTATGCAAAGAATGATGGCAAGAATTTTCGGCTATCGTGTACACGTATCGCAAGGGTATCAACCGATAGCTCCTAAAATTTTCCCAAGAGTTTTGTACTTAGATTTTGTCCTGACTTGGATATATTTAATTGATAGGGAGAGTTTCTTTTCGTTCCTGCATTATAATAATAATATGGCTAAAACATAATAATTTATAAGCAAATCGACAAAACTTACTCATCTGAAAGTGAACTATCAGTGCTACTACCTATTGTACTTTTGTTTTCAATTGTACATATTTCAATGTTAATTATTGTATGTGTGTGCTAAATAAATGTTTTACCTATCTATCTACTGTTGTTGTTTGTAAATGAAGCCAAACTCATGTACCTAGGTATAATAATAATTTTTACATAGTAAAAAACAAAGTCGCTTTTTTTGTCCCTATTTCCCTTTGACTGCTTTAATCTTTAAAACTACACAATGGATTTTGATGCGGTTTTTTTAATACATACCTCTAGATAGAGTGATTCAAGAGGAAGGTTTATACATATAATAAAACCGTCGAAGCCGGGGCGGGTCGCTAGTTAGTTATAAAATAATAACTCAATCAAATTGGAGACAAATATGTTAATACCTAGGCACCTACTAATTCAAATGTTTGGTTCCAATCCAGGGATGTACTGTAGCTATCAAGTCTATCCAATTTCCTCCAAGGTACGAAATTTCATCTAAACAACTTATGTAGTTACGGAGATTACCTATAACAAACATTCACACAGACTTTCCCAATTATTATAATAGTAAGGTAAGATAGTTAGATAAGACTTGGACCAAAAGTAGAAAGCGCCGGCCAATGAAAAAAGAAATGAAATATTTCGGTAGAACATAACGTCTCGATAATTTTTAGCTATGGCGGCTATGCTGTGCCTGTGTGTGTAAAATTCGTAATTTTTGATATCGATTTTTGACAAATCGATATTTCAGTAACTAACCAAATGAGTAATCTACTACCTCTACATAAAAATAAGTCGGGTTTTCCTTCCTGACGCTATAAATCCAGAACGCACGAACCAATTTCCACGGTTTTGCATTCGTTGGAAAGATCTCGGGCTCCGTGAGGTTTATAGTAATGTATAATAAAACCGTGCGAAGCCGGGGCGGGGCGCTAGTTTTTTATGAGGATATCTATGACTTAAATGAAATGTCCCCTTTTAAGTGCACAATTCATTTATTTCGAGGTACTTTAACTGACCTTATACACAAATCTATCTTATCATAATCCTATCTTCCTTATCTATCTTATCTTCGAGACCTTCCGCCGGAGGCCTAATTGACACTTCTTGGTGTCTTGCAAAGCACATGTACCTACCATACCATCAAGTTGTAGATTATACCCAGAAAATAAGGTCCATACACCACATCGTTATAATTAAAATAGGGGTGATTTATTCTCATTCGGGCATTATTTTTTGAAGGGACCTATCGTTGCTGGTACCTATAGAGTCAGTGTTTTTTCAATTATTTATACTGTACTATAAATTTTATTAAATTTTTACTAAACCTGTAATAATTAAGTTGTTAAACTTATAAATTATGCATATATTTACTAACATATATTTCATATATTTTGGTAATAGTTTAGTAGTAGTTTTTTAATTACATAACTTTAATAGCGAAGAAGGGGAAATGAAACATAATTTAGATTAAACATTAGATGAAATTTATTTAGTCCGGTCAATTTAGACATTCGAAGCTACATAAATTCCCCTTCATTTTTCACGATTTTCATCAAAACGGTAAGTTTTATCATAAAAAATATCGACAAAAATTGTAAATTATCTACAAAAAATGGTTAGGTTCAGTTCGGTTCTTCAGCTTCAGAAGGCCCCTCCAGGAGTCAAATAAAAAGTGTAGGTCGTCGCTGCCAATTTTGAGAAAATCGCCTTATAAGTTTGAAAATTTTGTAAATTTGCACGTTTTCACTTATAACTTTTTGGAAAAATAACTTAGCGCAAAATGGATTTCACCGCTGTGTGCGCCGTCACTATTCACAACTTTTGACGTATTGCACTGCACTGTAGCATTAAAATAAAATATTTTTGTGATTTTTCCCTTGCGGAGCGGCCGAAATTCGTGGCGTTTTCGATGGCGTTTGGAGCGCGGCTGGTTCGGTTAGGTTCGGTTCGGTTCGGTTCGGTTCGTTAGGTTAGGTTAGGTTAAGTTAGGTTAGGTTAGGTTAGGCTAGGTTCGGTTAGGTTCGGTTCGGTTCGGTTCGGTTCGGTTCGTTAGGTTAGGTTAGGTTAGGTTAGGTTAGGTTAGGTTAGTTAAGTAAAGTCGATGGCGTTTGGAGCGCGGCTGGTTCGGTTAGGTTCGGTTCGGTTCGGTTCGGTTCGTTAGGTTAGGTTAGGTTAGGTTAGGTTAGGTTAGGCTAGGTTCGGTTAGGTTCGTTTCAGTTCGGTTCGGTTCGTTAGGTTAGGTTAGGTTAGGTTAGGTTAGGTTAGGTTAGGTTAGGTAAGTTAAGTAAAGTTAGGTTAGGTTAGGTTAGGTTCCACGACTGGTGGACTAACCTAACCTAACGTAACCTAACCTAACCTAACCTAACCTAACCTAACCTAACCTAACCTAACGTAACGTAACGTAACCTAACCTAACCTAACCTAACCTAACCTAACCTAACCTAACCTAACCTAACCTAACCTAACCTAACCTAACCTAACCTAACCTAACCTAACCTAACCTAACCTAACCTAACCTAACCTAACCTAACCTAACGAACCGAACCGAACCGAACCGAACCGAACCGAACCGAACCGAACCGAACCTAACCGAACCTAGTCTAACCTAACCTAAACTAACCTAACCTAACCTTACGAACCGAACCGAACCGAATCTAACCATTTTTTGTAGATAATTTTATGATTTACAATTTTTTTCGATATATTTTTATGATAAAACTTAACGTTTTGATGAAATACATAGTCATAGATATAATTTTTGACCTCATTTAACCACTTAATTAATAATGCTCAAAATACCAATAAAATATCAATACCATTAATGGACTTATTTAAACGAACGTTTTTAATGTAGTCGTTAGTTATTCCTTAATAAATAAATAAACTAGATCCATTACTATCTTAGTAAGTAAGTAAAGTAATATTTATTCAAAGAAAGGTTAACAATTTTATATACTTAAGACTATTGTACAGTTAAAATATTTTAAAATTAAGTATGTCTAATTGTATGTCTATTTGATTGGCTACGGCCCCACACTAGGCTCAGGGCCCGTGTCGTGGATCTTGGAAGAAACATATTGAGTCGACCTGTAAAAAAATGGCGAAAATAATTTACGCGCTTAAGCAACTTAGACCCATTTCTTTAGATATTCAAATTCAAAATGCTTTATTTCCTTAAGACCTTACAGGACACTTGGACACATAAAGCTCTGAAAGACATATATTACGCATATATTTACTCAATTATGTCTTATGGTATCATTTTATTCGGGAGCTCTACAGATTACGAATGTATACTTAAATTACAAAAGCGTGCCATAAGAGTATTAATGAAAGCGAAATACAGAGAGTCAAAAACCTTCGGATATTAGCATCAGTAGCGGTATTCATAAAAAAAATAATTTGAAAGAATATACAATCGGAGGCGAAAGTAGCAAACGTGCCACGCTGCAGAAAATAATGCTAGAGCCGATTCACCATCGACTGAATATCGCAAAACGGCTCCCTAAAATAATGGGCCAAAAGCTATATAAAAAAGCTCCCGATAGATCTTAAACTTACTAAAAGTGAATTTTTTTACTTGACAAGACGCTATATACCTCTAGTATTAAAAAGAGGTGTAGCATAAGTGGGAGATCGTTCGCGGTCGTCGCTGAAAAACCACTACTTTCATTGTTTCATTACTTACTCGGTTGGGCGGAAGCGGTGCGCGGTCGATTATATCGGCGAGCGCACGGTGTTTCGTTCCAAGCGTGCAGAGTGGCGACGTGGCGGCAACGCTCGTCGCCGTACAACTCCCGCGTGATCCGGTTCGAGGACACTGCCAGGCGGGGAGTTTGACTGGGGCGGTACATCTGTCAAAGAATAACGCAGGTGTCCTAAGGCCAGCTCAGCGAGGACGGAAACCTCGCGTGGAGCAAAAGGGCAAAAGCTGGCTTGATCCAGATGTTCAGTACGCATAGGTACTGCGAAAGCACGGCCTATCGATCCTTTAGTACTAAAAAGTTTTTAGCAAGAGGTGCCAGAAAAGTTACCACAGGGATAACTGGCTTGTGGCAGCCAAGCGTTCATAGCGACGTTGCTTTTTGATCCTTCGATGTCGGCTCTTCCTATCATTGCGAAGCAAAATTCGCCAAGCGTTGGATTGTTCACCCATCAAAAGGGAACGTGAGCTGGGTTTAGACCGTCGTCGTGAGTCAGGTTAGTTTTACCCTACTGATGGCTTGTCGTTGCGATAGTAATACTGCTCAGTACGAGAGGAACCGCAGTTTCGGACATTTGGTTCATGCACTCGGCCGAGCGGCCGGTGGTGCGAAGCTACCATCCGCGGGATTATGCCTGAACGCCTCTAAGGCCGAAGCCAGCCTAGCCGAATCCGGCAAGGATATGCTCACTGTGGAGCCCCGAGAGTCGGGAGGCTCTAAACAATGTGACTTTACTAGTTGCGCTTTACTTCGTAAGGCGTGACGTCGAAGCCCATTTGGACCGCGGAGATCGGTGCGTACGGTTTAACACGTGCACCACGGCTCCTTCTGGTTCGGATATAACTCAGTTCGATGTCGGGGCTCGGAATAGTCTGTAGACGACTTACGTTCCTGGCGGGGTGTTGTGCTCGGTAGAGCAGCGTCGTGCTGCGATCTGTTGAGACTCAGCCCTACGCCAGGTGATTCGTCCGAGGACGAGTTTAATTTTTATAGTATTGTTATTCTATGAACATGTAAAACGGCAAGGTCCGAGTCTAACTTTACTAACTTTACTAACATTACTAACTTTACTAACTTTACTAACATTACTCATTTTAACATTACTAACATTACTACTAACTTTAACATTACTAACTTTACCAACATAACTAACTTTACTAACTTTACTAACATTACTAACTTTACTAACATTACTAACATTACTAACATTACTAACTTTACTAACTTTACTAACATTACTAACTTTACTCACATTACTAATTTTAACATTACTAACTTTACTAACTACGAATATACATTGTACCTGATGATGAACTTCGATTGCATGCAACCTTTAGACTGTTTTGAACGATCTGCAGTTAGCTCGATTCTATATACCTACTGGTTTAATTTTTTTCTATTCCGTTTATTTTTCTACATTTTTTTAAATTTAGCTCTTGTTAGCTTGTTCTTGTAATTTTCAGTACTTTACTTATTTACCTTATAGAACTTCATTAACAACGAAAATTACAATCAAAAAATGTATACCTACTTGTAAATATACAATTCAAATCATTGAGCTAACTACAGACGGTCGAAAACAGTCTAGAGGTATCTCAATTGTTTACTTTATTAATTTAAGAAAGGAAATAACAATCAAGGAATAGAACCTTATTAAAACTATTATTTACAATATTTTGGTAGGTTGAAAACAGTCTAGAGTTAGCTCAACTGAATGAAAGAATGGATGAAAACTCTTTATTATACTTAAATGTACCACAAAAAGGCTGAAAATGATACATAAAAATACTGCCAAGACTAATTATAAATAAATAAATAATAATAAATAATTTCGGACAGTCCACACAGCATAATCCAGCCTAAGCTAAGCAGATAAGATAGATAAGGGCGACCCTATCGCTAAAAGCGATCTCTTCCAGGCAACCTTTGGATGGACCGGATATAAAAGAACAATATAGACGGTGGTAGTTACATTAGATCTACTTCTCTAGATAAATGGAAAAGAAAAAAATACATACCCAATAAGCTACCAATGTTATAAACTTACATAAACATGTAACTTTATATAGTTAGATAAATAATGTACCACACGTTCATGTGGTAATTCCGGGAAAAATGTATAAAATGTTACCTATGTGTTATTCCAGACTATGATCTATCTCTTTGCCAAATTTCATCCATATCCGTTCAGTAGTTTTTGCATGAAAGAGTAACAAATATCCATCTATCCATCCATACTTACAAACTTTCGCGTTTATAATATTACTAGCGACCCGCCCCGGATTCGCATATTCATTAAAATATGCAAATTTTAATATTTTTGAGTTATGCACAATAATGTAGTAAATACAATATCAATACAATATCGAGCTCGTATTTTTTTACCTGATTATGAGACTAGATGCCGTAAGTTCCACTTTCTTCCACTCTTTAAACGCAGACAAGTGGCTGATTTGACTTACCTAATTAATATAGCAAACGGAACTGTTGATTGCCCAGAGCTTCTTGAGCAAATAGGACTGCGCACATGCACGCTTGCACTGAGAAAACCTAATATTATTTACGTTCCTATCGTAAGGACTAATTATAGGCAGAACGCATTTGTTTATAGAGCTTCTAGCTCGTTTAACTCATTAGTACATGAAAACAGAAATATAGATTTATTCAACACCAGTTCAAGTAAGCTTAAACGCTTGCTTAATGATAAATTTTTCGTTTTAGTTTGAGAAATTCTCTTGTTTGTGCTTGTACTTAGTATAAAAAAAAATCTATTTTTCTTTTTTAGTTATTGTTATTGCTAGTAAGTCGTCAACTTAACTTCTTTGTTTAAGCAGTTTTACTAATAGGTTTATATTAATAAGTTACTTTTAATATATCTAGTTTTCTGTAATTTTTTTTTAAGTTAAAATTAATACCTATATGTCTACTTTCTGTAAATTCATCTCAAGTCAACAGATCTCAAGTTGCTGCTTTAATTTATTATTAGTGAAAACTTTTAATTGGCCTTAATTTAAAAATTCTTTGTATCTACTCATTGTCTAGCTGTAAGTTTTTCCTAAAATTGTAAAAATAAAATAAAATAAATTTGAAGTATGTTTTTTGTTTTAATACAATAATACCTAAATTATGTCACTGTAACAGCTGGTTTCTGGAACGCAGATCATCTTAATAGTTAACTAATCAATGTTCGAATCTCTATTCAAGTGTCATTTGGGTTTCTCGAACATTGATTACGTACTTAGGTATATTTTGAAAAACAAAACTCTTGTCAAATAACATAATACGCTAATTAGGCCTGATTCTTTGTTCAAGCTCTTGTCAAATCAATAATTAACTAATCGGCGATTTTGCTCTAATTAGTTGAAATTATTACAACAATTTGCTGTATTTTGTCCAAGTTCTAAACCGGGTATAATACATAAAAAATCAACAGGTTGGTAATCCAAAAGCCATACACTACATAGTATAAACTAGAGTCGCTTTCTCTGTCCCTATGTCATTATGTCCCTTTGAACGCTTAAATCTTTAAAACTACGCAACGGATTTTGATGCGGTTTTTTTTAATAGATAGAGTGATTCAAGAGGAAGGTTTTTATGTTTAATAAAACCGTGCGAAGCCGGGGCGGGTCGCTAGTTTTCAAATAAAATGTAAATGTGACTAACATTATCAAAATCGTGACTTAACTGTTTTGTGACATACCTGTATTTTGTATACTCATGTGAGTCACATTTGTTGTAAAGCAGAGTTTACATGAAACTGTCATCATTTTTTAAAAGAATAATAGAATTTTTTATGTTATAAAAGAAAACTTAAAGATATACTGAACTGAAAGAATGACAGTCGTAAGATGATCAATGATTAGTTACCTAATTATCATCTAATCAGCGTTCGTACACCCCGATTTGATTTGACCAGTGTGTTAAATTAATCGCTTTATCAACTGATTTACGATTTGAACAACGTTCTAGAAACCGGCTGTTAGTGATGCAAAATGAATTGTGTATTTTAACCGACTTCGAAAAAGGAGGAGGTTCTCATGACGTATGCAAAGAATGATGGCAAGAATTTTCGGCTATCGTGTACACGTATCGCAAGGGTATCAACCGATAGCTCCTAAAATTTTCCCAAGAGTTTTGTACTTAGATTTTGTCCTGACTTGGATATATTTAATTGATAGGGAGAGTTTCTTTTCGTTCCTGCATTATAATAATAATATGGCTAAAACATAATAATTTATAAGCAAATCGACAAAACTTACTCATCTGAAAGTGAACTATCAGTGCTACTACCTATTGTACTTTTGTTTTCAATTGTACATATTTCAATGTTAATTATTGTATGTGTGTGCTAAATAAATGTTTTACCTATCTATCTACTGTTGTTGTTTGTAAATGAAGCCAAACTCATGTACCTAGGTATAATAATAATTTTTACATAGTAAAAAACAAAGTCGCTTTTTTTGTCCCTATTTCCCTTTGACTGCTTTAATCTTTAAAACTACACAATGGATTTTGATGCGGTTTTTTTAATACATACCTCTAGATAGAGTGATTCAAGAGGAAGGTTTATACATATAATAAAACCGTCGAAGCCGGGGCGGGTCGCTAGTTAGTTATAAAATAATAACTCAATCAAATTGGAGACAAATATGTTAATACCTAGGCACCTACTAATTCAAATGTTTGGTTCCAATCCAGGGATGTACTGTAGCTATCAAGTCTATCCAATTTCCTCCAAGGTACGAAATTTCATCTAAACAACTTATGTAGTTACGGAGATTACCTATAACAAACATTCACACAGACTTTCCCAATTATTATAATAGTAAGGTAAGATAGTTAGATAAGACTTGGACCAAAAGTAGAAAGCGCCGGCCAATGAAAAAAGAAATGAAATATTTCGGTAGAACATAACGTCTCGATAATTTTTAGCTATGGCGGCTATGCTGTGCCTGTGTGTGTAAAATTCGTAATTTTTGATATCGATTTTTGAAAAATCGATATTTCAGTAACTAACCAAATGAGTAATCTACTACCTCTACATAAAAATAAGTCGGGTTTTCCTTCCTGACGCTATAAATCCAGAACGCACGAACCAATTTCCACGGTTTTGCATTCGTTGGAAAGATCTCGGGCTCCGTGAGGTTTATAGTAATGTAAAATAAAACCGTGCGAAGCCGGGGCGGGGCGCTAGTTTTTTATGAGGATATCTATGACTTAAATGAAATGTCCCCTTTTAAGTGCACAATTCATTTATTTCGAGGTACTTTAACTGACCTTATACACAAATCTATCTTATCATAATCCTATCTTCCTTATCTATCTTATCTTCGAGACCTTCCGCCGGAGGCCTAATTGACACTTCTTGGTGTCTTGCAAAGCACATGTACCTACCATACCATCAAGTTGTAGATTATACCCAGAAAATAAGGTCCATACACCACATCGTTATAATTAAAATAGGGGTGATTTATTCTCATTCGGGCATTATTTTTTGAAGGGACCTATCGTTGCTGGTACCTATAGAGTCAGTGTTTTTTCCATTATTTATACTGTACTATAAATTTTATTAAATTTTTACTAAACCTGTAATAATTAAGTTGTTAAACTTATAAATTATGCATATATTTACTAACATATATTTCATATATTTTGGTAATAGTTTAGTAGTAGTTTTTTAATTACATAACTTTAATAGCGAAGAAGGGGAAATGAAACATAATTTAGATTAAACATTAGATGAAATTTATTTAGTCCGGTCAATTTAGACATTCGAAGCTACATAAATTCCCCTTCATTTTTCACGATTTTCATCAAAACGGTAAGTTTTATCATAAAAAATATCGACAAAAATTGTAAATTATCTACAAAAAATGGTTAGGTTCAGTTCGGTTCTTCAGCTTCAGAAGGCCCCTCCAGGAGTCAAATAAAAAGTGTAGGTCGTCGCTGCCAATTTTGAGAAAATCGCCTTATAAGTTTGAAAATTTTGTAAATTTGCACGTTTTCACTTATAACTTTTTGGAAAAATAACTTAGCGCAAAATGGATTTCACCGCTGTGTGCGCCGTCACTATTCACAACTTTTGACGTATTGCACTGCACTGTAGCATTAAAATAAAATATTTTTGTGATTTTTCCCTTGCGGAGCGGCCGAAATTCGTGGCGTTTTCGATGGCGTTTGGAGCGCGGCTGGTTCGGTTAGGTTCGGTTCGGTTCGGTTCGGTTCGTTAGGTTAGGTTAGGTTAAGTTAGGTTAGGTTAGGTTAGGCTAGGTTCGGTTAGGTTCGGTTCGGTTCGGTTCGGTTCGGTTCGGTTCGTTAGGTTAGGTTAGGTTAGGTTAGGTTAGGTTAGGTTAGGTAAGTTAAGTAAAGTCGATGGCGTTTGGAGCGCGGCTGGTTCGGTTAGGTTCGGTTCGGTTCGGTTCGGTTCGTTAGGTTAGGTTAGGTTAGGTTAGGTTAGGTTAGGCTAGGTTCGGTTAGGTTCGTTTCAGTTCGGTTCGGTTCGTTAGGTTAGGTTAGGTTAGGTTAGGTTAGGTTAGGTTAGGTTAGGTTAGGTTAGTTAAGTAAAGTTAGGTTAGGTTAGGTTAGGTTCCACGACTGGTGGACTAACCTAACCTAACGTAACCTAACCTAACCTAACCTAACCTAACCTAACCTAACCTAACCTAACCTAACCTAACGTAACGTAACGTAACCTAACCTAACCTAACCTAACCTAACCTAACCTAACCTAACCTAACCTAACCTAACCTAACCTAACCTAACCTAACCTAACCTAACCTAACCTAACCTAACGAACCGAACCGAACCGAACCGAACCGAACCGAACCGAACCGAACCGAACCGAACCGAACCGAACCGAACCTAACCGAACCTAGTCTAACCTAACCTAAACTAACCTAACCTAACCTTACGAACCGAACCGAACCGAATCTAACCATTTTTTGTAGATAATTTTATGATTTACAATTTTTGTCGATATATTTTTATGATAAAACTTAACGTTTTGATGAAATACATAGTCATAGATATAATTTTTGACCTCATTTAACCACTTAATTAATAATGCTCAAAATACCAATAAAATATCAATACCATTAATGGACTTATTTAAACGAACGTTTTTAATGTAGTCGTTAGTTATTCCTTAATAAATAAATAAACTAGATCCATTACTATCTTAGTAAGTAAGTAAAGTAATATTTATTCAAAGAAAGGTTAACAATTTTATATACTTAAGACTATTGTACAGTTAAAATATTTTAAAATTAAGTATGTCTAATTGTATGTCTATTTGATTGGCTACGGCCCCACACTAGGCTCAGGGCCCGTGTCGTGGATCTTGGAAGAAACATATTGAGTCGACCTGTAAAAAAATGGCGAAAATAATTTACGCGCTTAAGCAACTTAGACCCATTTCTTTAGATATTCAAATTCAAAATGCTTTATTTCCTTAAGACCTTACAGGACACTTGGACACATAAAGCTCTGAAAGACATATATTACGCATATATTTACTCAATTATGTCTTATGGTATCATTTTATTCGGGAGCTCTACAGATTACGAATGTATACTTAAATTACAAAAGCGTGCCATAAGAGTATTAATGAAAGCGAAATACAGAGAGTCAAAAACCTTCGGATATTAGCATCAGTAGCGGTATTCATAAAAAAAATAATTTGAAAGAATATACAATCGGAGGCGAAAGTAGCAAACGTGCCACGCTGCAGAAAATAATGCTAGAGCCGATTCACCATCGACTGAATATCGCAAAACGGCTCCCTAAAATAATGGGCCAAAAGCTATATAAAAAAGCTCCCGATAGATCTTAAACTTACTAAAAGTGAATTTTTTTACTTGACAAGACGCTATATACCTCTAGTATTAAAAAGAGGTGTAGCATAAGTGGGAGATCGTTCGCGGTCGTCGCTGAAAAACCACTACTTTCATTGTTTCATTACTTACTCGGTTGGGCGGAAGCGGTGCGCGGTCGATTATATCGGCGAGCGCACGGTGTTTCGTTCCAAGCGTGCAGAGTGGCGACGTGGCGGCAACGCTCGTCGCCGTACAACTCCCGCGTGATCCGGTTCGAGGACACTGCCAGGCGGGGAGTTTGACTGGGGCGGTACATCTGTCAAAGAATAACGCAGGTGTCCTAAGGCCAGCTCAGCGAGGACGGAAACCTCGCGTGGAGCAAAAGGGCAAAAGCTGGCTTGATCCAGATGTTCAGTACGCATAGGTACTGCGAAAGCACGGCCTATCGATCCTTTAGTACTAAAGAGTTTTTAGCAAGAGGTGCCAGAAAAGTTACCACAGGGATAACTGGCTTGTGGCAGCCAAGCGTTCATAGCGACGTTGCTTTTTGATCCTTCGATGTCGGCTCTTCCTATCATTGCGAAGCAAAATTCGCCAAGCGTTGGATTGTTCACCCATCAAAAGGGAACGTGAGCTGGGTTTAGACCGTCGTCGTGAGACAGGTTAGTTTTACCCTACTGATGGCTTGTCGTTGCGATAGTAATACTGCTCAGTACGAGAGGAACCGCAGTTTCGGACATTTGGTTCATGCACTCGGCCGAGCGGCCGGTGGTGCGAAGCTACCATCCGCGGGATTATGCCTGAACGCCTCTAAGGCCGAAGCCAGCCTAGCCGAATCCGGCAAGGATATGCTCACTGTGGAGCCCCGAGAGTCGGGAGGCTCTAAACAATGTGACTTTACTAGTTGCGCTTTACTTCGTAAGGCGTGACGTCGAAGCCCATTTGGACCGCGGAGATCGGTGCGTACGGTTTAACACGTGCACCACGGCTCCTTCTGGTTCGGATATAACTCAGTTCGATGTCGGGGCTCGGAATAGTCTGTAGACGACTTACGTTCCTGGCGGGGTGTTGTGCTCGGTAGAGCAGCGTCGTGCTGCGATCTGTTGAGACTCAGCCCTACGCCAGGTGATTCGTCCGAGGACGAGTTTAATTTTTATAGTATTGTTATTCTATGAACATGTAAAACGGCAAGGTCCGAGTCTAACTTTACTAACATTACTAACTTTACTAACTTTACTAACATTACTCATTTTAACATTACTAACATTACTACTAACTTTAACATTACTAACTTTACCAACATAACTAACTTTACTAACTTTACTAACATTACTAACTTTACTAACATTACTAACATTACTAACATTACTAACTTTACTAACTTTACTAACATTACTAACTTTACTCACATTACTAATTTTAACATTACTAACTTTACTAACTACGAATATACATTGTACCTGATGATGAACTTCGATTGCATGCAACCTTTAGACTGTTTTGAACGATCTGCAGTTAGCTCGATTCTATATACCTACTGGTTTAATTTTTTTCTATTCCGTTTATTTTTCTACATTTTTTTAAATTTAGCTCTTGTTAGCTTGTTCTTGTAATTTTCAGTACTTTACTTATTTACCTTATAGAACTTCATTAACAACGAAAATTACAATCAAAAAATGTATACCTACTTGTAAATATACAATTCAAATCATTGAGCTAACTACAGACGGTCGAAAACAGTCTAGAGGTATCTCAATTGTTTACTTTATTAATTTAAGAAAGGAAATAACAATCAAGGAATAGAACCTTATTAAAACTATTATTTACAATATTTTGGTAGGTTGAAAACAGTCTAGAGTTAGCTCAACTGAATGAAAGAATGGATGAAAACTCTTTATTATACTTAAATGTACCACAAAAAGGCTGAAAATGATACATAAAAATACTGCCAACTAAGACTAATTATAAATAAATAAATAATAATAAATAATTTCGGACAGTCCACACAGCATAATCCAGCCTAAGCTAAGCAGATAAGATAGATAAGGGCGACCCTATCGCTAAAAGCGATCTCTTCCAGGCAACCTTTGGATGGACCGGATATAAAAGAACAATATAGACGGTGGTAGTTACATTAGATCTACTTCTCTAGATAAATGGAAAAGAAAAAAATACATACCCAATAAGCTACCAATGTTATAAACTTACATAAACATGTAACTTTATATAGTTAGATAAATAATGTACCACACGTTCATGTGGTAATTCCGGGAAAAATGTATAAAATGTTACCTATGTGTTATTCCAGACTATGATCTATCTCTTTGCCAAATTTCATCCATATCCGTTCAGTAGTTTTTGCATGAAAGAGTAACAAATATCCATCTATCCATCCATACTTACAAACTTTCGCGTTTATAATATTACTAGCGACCCGCCCCGGATTCGCATATTCATTAAAATATGCAAATTTTAATATTTTTGAGTTATGCACAATAATGTAGTAAATACAATATCAATACAATATCGAGCTCGTATTTTTTTACCTGATTATGAGACTAGATGCCGTAAGTTCCACTTTCTTCCACTCTTTAAACGCAGACAAGTGGCTGATTTGACTTACCTAATTAATATAGCAAACGGAACTGTTGATTGCCCAGAGCTTCTTGAGCAAATAGGACTGCGCACATGCACGCTTGCACTGAGAAAACCTAATATTATTTACGTTCCTATCGTAAGGACTAATTATAGGCAGAACGCATTTGTTTATAGAGCTTCTAGCTCGTTTAACTCATTAGTACATGAAAACAGAAATATAGATTTATTCAACACCAGTTCAAGTAAGCTTAAACGCTTGCTTAATGATAAATTTTTCGTTTTAGTTTGAGAAATTCTCTTGTTTGTGCTTGTACTTAGTATAAAAAAAAATCTATTTTTCTTTTTTAGTTATTGTTATTGCTAGTAAGTCGTCAACTTAACTTCTTTGTTTAAGCAGTTTTACTAATAGGTTTATATTAATAAGTTACTTTTAATATATCTAGTTTTCTGTAATTTTTTTTTAAGTTAAAATTAATACCTATATGTCTACTTTCTGTAAATTCATCTCAAGTCAACAGATCTCAAGTTGCTGCTTTAATTTATTATTAGTGAAAACTTTTAATTGGCCTTAATTTAAAAATTCTTTGTATCTACTCATTGTCTAGCTGTAAGTTTTTCCTAAAATTGTAAAAATAAAATAAAATAAATTTGAAGTATGTTTTTTGTTTTAATACAATAATACCTAAATTATGTCACTGTAACAGCTGGTTTCTGGAACGCAGATCATCTTAATAGTTAACTAATCAATGTTCGAATCTCTATTCAAGTGTCATTTGGGTTTCTCGAACATTGATTACGTACTTAGGTATATTTTGAAAAACAAAACTCTTGTCAAATAACATAATACGCTAATTAGGCCTGATTCTTTGTTCAAGCTCTTGTCAAATCAATAATTAACTAATCGGCGATTTTGCTCTAATTAGTTGAAATTATTACAACAATTTGCTGTATTTTGTCCAAGTTCTAAACCGGGTATAATACATAAAAAATCAACAGGTTGGTAATCCAAAAGCCATACACTACATAGTATAAACTAGAGTCGCTTTCTCTGTCCCTATGTCATTATGTCCCTTTGAACGCTTAAATCTTTAAAACTACGCAACGGATTTTGATGCGGTTTTTTTTAATAGATAGAGTGATTCAAGAGGAAGGTTTTTATGTTTAATAAAACCGTGCGAAGCCGGGGCGGGTCGCTAGTTTTCAAATAAAATGTAAATGTGACTAACATTATCAAAATCGTGACTTAACTGTTTTGTGACATACCTGTATTTTGTATACTCATGTGAGTCACATTTGTTGTAAAGCAGAGTTTACATGAAACTGTCATCATTTTTTAAAAGAATAATAGAATTTTTTATGTTATAAAAGAAAACTTAAAGATATACTGAACTGAAAGAATGACAGTCGTAAGATGATCAATGATTAGTTACCTAATTATCATCTAATCAGCGTTCGTACACCCCGATTTGATTTGACCAGTGTGTTAAATTAATCGCTTTATCAACTGATTTACGATTTGAACAACGTTCTAGAAACCGGCTGTTAGTGATGCAAAATGAATTGTGTATTTTAACCGACTTCGAAAAAGGAGGAGGTTCTCATGACGTATGCAAAGAATGATGGCAAGAATTTTCGGCTATCGTGTACACGTATCGCAAGGGTATCAACCGATAGCTCCTAAAATTTTCCCAAGAGTTTTGTACTTAGATTTTGTCCTGACTTGGATATATTTAATTGATAGGGAGAGTTTCTTTTCGTTCCTGCATTATAATAATAATATGGCTAAAACATAATAATTTATAAGCAAATCGACAAAACTTACTCATCTGAAAGTGAACTATCAGTGCTACTACCTATTGTACTTTTGTTTTCAATTGTACATATTTCAATGTTAATTATTGTATGTGTGTGCTAAATAAATGTTTTACCTATCTATCTACTGTTGTTGTTTGTAAATGAAGCCAAACTCATGTACCTAGGTATAATAATAATTTTTACATAGTAAAAAACAAAGTCGCTTTTTTTGTCCCTATTTCCCTTTGACTGCTTTAATCTTTAAAACTACACAATGGATTTTGATGCGGTTTTTTTAATACATACCTCTAGATAGAGTGATTCAAGAGGAAGGTTTATACATATAATAAAACCGTCGAAGCCGGGGCGGGTCGCTAGTTAGTTATAAAATAATAACTCAATCAAATTGGAGACAAATATGTTAATACCTAGGCACCTACTAATTCAAATGTTTGGTTCCAATCCAGGGATGTACTGTAGCTATCAAGTCTATCCAATTTCCTCCAAGGTACGAAATTTCATCTAAACAACTTATGTAGTTACGGAGATTACCTATAACAAACATTCACACAGACTTTCCCAATTATTATAATAGTAAGGTAAGATAGTTAGATAAGACTTGGACCAAAAGTAGAAAGCGCCGGCCAATGAAAAAAGAAATGAAATATTTCGGTAGAACATAACGTCTCGATAATTTTTAGCTATGGCGGCTATGCTGTGCCTGTGTGTGTAAAATTCGTAATTTTTGATATCGATTTTTGAAAAATCGATATTTCAGTAACTAACCAAATGAGTAATCTACTACCTCTACATAAAAATAAGTCGGGTTTTCCTTCCTGACGCTATAAATCCAGAACGCACGAACCAATTTCCACGGTTTTGCATTCGTTGGAAAGTTCTCGGGCTCCGTGAGGTTTATAGTAATGTATAATAAAACCGTGCAAAGCCGGGGCGGGGCGCTAGTTTTTTATGAGGATATCTATGACTTAAATGAAATGTCCCCTTTTAAGTGCACAATTCATTTATTTCGAGGTACTTTAACTGACCTTATACACAAATCTATCTTATCATAATCCTATCTTCCTTATCTATCTTATCTTCGAGACCTTCCGCCGGAGGCCTAATTGACACTTCTTGGTGTCTTGCAAAGCACATGTACCTACCATACCATCAAGTTGTAGATTATACCCAGAAAATAAGGTCCATACACCACATCGTTATAATTAAAATAGGGGTGATTTATTCTCATTCGGGCATTATTTTTTGAAGGGACCTATCGTTGCTGGTACCTATAGAGTCAGTGTTTTTTCAATTATTTATACTGTACTATAAATTTTATTAAATTTTTACTAAACCTGTAATAATTAAGTTGTTAAACTTATAAATTATGCATATATTTACTAACATATATTTCATATATTTTGGTAATAGTTTAGTAGTAGTTTTTTAATTACATAACTTTAATAGCGAAGAAGGGGAAATGAAACATAATTTAGATTAAACATTAGATGAAATTTATTTAGTCCGGTCAATTTAGACATTCGAAGCTACATAAATTCCCCTTCATTTTTCACGATTTTCATCAAAACGGTAAGTTTTATCATAAAAAATATCGACAAAAATTGTAAATTATCTACAAAAAATGGTTAGGTTCAGTTCGGTTCTTCAGCTTCAGAAGGCCCCTCCAGGAGTCAAATAAAAAGTGTAGGTCGTCGCTGCCAATTTTGAGAAAATCGCCTTATAAGTTTGAAAATTTTGTAAATTTGCACGTTTTCACTTATAACTTTTTGGAAAAATAACTTAGCGCAAAATGGATTTCACCGCTGTGTGCGCCGTCACTATTCACAACTTTTGACGTATTGCACTGCACTGTAGCATTAAAATAAAATATTTTTGTGATTTTTCCCTTGCGGAGCGGCCGAAATTCGTGGCGTTTTCGATGGCGTTTGGAGCGCGGCTGGTTCGGTTAGGTTCGGTTCGGTTCGGTTCGGTTCGTTAGGTTAGGTTAGGTTAAGTTAGGTTAGGTTAGGTTAGGCTAGGTTCGGTTAGGTTCGGTTCGGTTCGGTTCGGTTCGGTTCGGTTCGTTAGGTTAGGTTAGGTTAGGTTAGGTTAGGTTAGGTTAGGTAAGTTAAGTAAAGTCGATGGCGTTTGGAGCGCGGCTGGTTCGGTTAGGTTCGGTTCGGTTCGGTTCGGTTCGTTAGGTTAGGTTAGGTTAGGTTAGGTTAGGTTAGGTTAGGTTAGGCTAGGTTCGGTTAGGTTCGTTTCAGTTCGGTTCGGTTCGTTAGGTTAGGTTAGGTTAGGTTAGGTTAGGTTAGGTTAGGTTAGGTTAGGTTAGTTAAGTAAAGTTAGGTTAGGTTAGGTTAGGTTCCACGACTGGTGGACTAACCTAACCTAACGTAACCTAACCTAACCTAACCTAACCTAACCTAACCTAACCTAACCTAACCTAACCTAACCTAACGTAACGTAACGTAACGTAACCTAACCTAACCTAACCTAACCTAACCTAACCTAACCTAACCTAACCTAACCTAACCTAACCTAACCTAACCTAACCTAACCTAACCTTACCTAACGAACCGAACCGAACCGAACCGAACCGAACCGAACCGAACCGAACCGAACCGAACCGAACCGAACCGAACCTAACCGAACCTAGTCTAACCTAACCTAAACTAACCTAACCTAACCTTACGAACCGAACCGAACCGAATCTAACCATTTTTTGTAGATAATTTTATGATTTACAATTTTTGTCGATATATTTTTATGATAAAACTTAACGTTTTGATGAAATACATAGTCATAGATATAATTTTTGACCTCATTTAACCACTTAATTAATAATGCTCAAAATACCAATAAAATATCAATACCATTAATGGACTTATTTAAACGAACGTTTTTAATGTAGTCGTTAGTTATTCCTTAATAAATAAATAAACTAGATCCATTACTATCTTAGTAAGTAAGTAAAGTAATATTTATTCAAAGAAAGGTTAACAATTTTATATACTTAAGACTATTGTACAGTTAAAATATTTTAAAATTAAGTATGTCTAATTGTATGTCTATTTGATTGGCTACGGCCCCACACTAGGCTCAGGGCCCGTGTCGTGGATCTTGGAAGAAACATATTGAGTCGACCTGTAAAAAAATGGCGAAAATAATTTACGCGCTTAAGCAACTTAGACCCATTTCTTTAGATATTCAAATTCAAAATGCTTTATTTCCTTAAGACCTTACAGGACACTTGGACACATAAAGCTCTGAAAGACATATATTACGCATATATTTACTCAATTATGTCTTATGGTATCATTTTATTCGGGAGCTCTACAGATTACGAATGTATACTTAAATTACAAAAGCGTGCCATAAGAGTATTAATGAAAGCGAAATACAGAGAGTCAAAAACCTTCGGATATTAGCATCAGTAGCGGTATTCATAAAAAAAATAATTTGAAAGAATATACAATCGGAGGCGAAAGTAGCAAACGTGCCACGCTGCAGAAAATAATGCTAGAGCCGATTCACCATCGACTGAATATCGCAAAACGGCTCCCTAAAATAATGGGCCAAAAGCTATATAAAAAAGCTCCCGATAGATCTTAAACTTACTAAAAGTGAATTTTTTTACTTGACAAGACGCTATATACCTCTAGTATTAAAAAGAGGTGTAGCATAAGTGGGAGATCGTTCGCGGTCGTCGCTGAAAAACCACTACTTTCATTGTTTCATTACTTACTCGGTTGGGCGGAAGCGGTGCGCGGTCGATTATATCGGCGAGCGCACGGTGTTTCGTTCCAAGCGTGCAGAGTGGCGACGTGGCGGCAACGCTCGTCGCCGTACAACTCCCGCGTGATCCGGTTCGAGGACACTGCCAGGCGGGGAGTTTGACTGGGGCGGTACATCTGTCAAAGAATAACGCAGGTGTCCTAAGGCCAGCTCAGCGAGGACGGAAACCTCGCGTGGAGCAAAAGGGCAAAAGCTGGCTTGATCCAGATGTTCAGTACGCATAGGTACTGCGAAAGCACGGCCTATCGATCCTTTAGTACTAAAGAGTTTTTAGCAAGAGGTGCCAGAAAAGTTACCACAGGGATAACTGGCTTGTGGCAGCCAAGCGTTCATAGCGACGTTGCTTTTTGATCCTTCGATGTCGGCTCTTCCTATCATTGCGAAGCAAAATTCGCCAAGCGTTGGATTGTTCACCCATCAAAAGGGAACGTGAGCTGGGTTTAGACCGTCGTCGTGAGACAGGTTAGTTTTACCCTACTGATGGCTTGTCGTTGCGATAGTAATACTGCTCAGTACGAGAGGAACCGCAGTTTCGGACATTTGGTTCATGCACTCGGCCGAGCGGCCGGTGGTGCGAAGCTACCATCCGCGGGATTATGCCTGAACGCCTCTAAGGCCGAAGCCAGCCTAGCCGAATCCGGCAAGGATATGCTCACTGTGGAGCCCCGAGAGTCGGGAGGCTCTAAACAATGTGACTTTACTAGTTGCGCTTTACTTCGTAAGGCGTGACGTCGAAGCCCATTTGGACCGCGGAGATCGGTGCGTACGGTTTAACACGTGCACCACGGCTCCTTCTGGTTCGGATATAACTCAGTTCGATGTCGGGGCTCGGAATAGTCTGTAGACGACTTACGTTCCTGGCGGGGTGTTGTGCTCGGTAGAGCAGCGTCGTGCTGCGATCTGTTGAGACTCAGCCCTACGCCAGGTGATTCGTCCGAGGACGAGTTTAATTTTTATAGTATTGTTATTCTATGAACATGTAAAACGGCAAGGTCCGAGTCTAACTTTACTAACATTACTAACTTTACTAACTTTACTAACATTACTCATTTTAACATTACTAACATTACTACTAACTTTAACATTACTAACTTTACCAACATAACTAACTTTACTAACTTTACTAACATTACTAACTTTACTAACATTACTAACATTACTAACATTACTAACTTTACTAACTTTACTAACATTACTAACTTTACTCACATTACTAATTTTAACATTACTAACTTTACTAACTACGAATATACATTGTACCTGATGATGAACTTCGATTGCATGCAACCTTTAGACTGTTTTGAACGATCTGCAGTTAGCTCGATTCTATATACCTACTGGTTTAATTTTTTTCTATTCCGTTTATTTTTCTACATTTTTTTAAATTTAGCTCTTGTTAGCTTGTTCTTGTAATTTTCAGTACTTTACTTATTTACCTTATAGAACTTCATTAACAACGAAAATTACAATCAAAAAATGTATACCTACTTGTAAATATACAATTCAAATCATTGAGCTAACTACAGACGGTCGAAAACAGTCTAGAGGTATCTCAATTGTTTACTTTATTAATTTAAGAAAGGAAATAACAATCAAGGAATAGAACCTTATTAAAACTATTATTTACAATATTTTGGTAGGTTGAAAACAGTCTAGAGTTAGCTCAACTGAATGAAAGAATGGATGAAAACTCTTTATTATACTTAAATGTACCACAAAAAGGCTGAAAATGATACATAAAAATACTGCCAACTAAGACTAATTATAAATAAATAAATAATAATAAATAATTTCGGACAGTCCACACAGCATAATCCAGCCTAAGCTAAGCAGATAAGATAGATAAGGGCGACCCTATCGCTAAAAGCGATCTCTTCCAGGCAACCTTTGGATGGACCGGATATAAAAGAACAATATAGACGGTGGTAGTTACATTAGATCTACTTCTCTAGATAAATGGAAAAGAAAAAAATACATACCCAATAAGCTACCAATGTTATAAACTTACATAAACATGTAACTTTATATAGTTAGATAAATAATGTACCACACGTTCATGTGGTAATTCCGGGAAAAATGTATAAAATGTTACCTATGTGTTATTCCAGACTATGATCTATCTCTTTGCCAAATTTCATCCATATCCGTTCAGTAGTTTTTGCATGAAAGAGTAACAAATATCCATCTATCCATCCATACTTACAAACTTTCGCGTTTATAATATTACTAGCGACCCGCCCCGGATTCGCATATTCATTAAAATATGCAAATTTTAATATTTTTGAGTTATGCACAATAATGTAGTAAATACAATATCAATACAATATCGAGCTCGTATTTTTTTACCTGATTATGAGACTAGATGCCGTAAGTTCCACTTTCTTCCACTCTTTAAACGCAGACAAGTGGCTGATTTGACTTACCTAATTAATATAGCAAACGGAACTGTTGATTGCCCAGAGCTTCTTGAGCAAATAGGACTGCGCACATGCACGCTTGCACTGAGAAAACCTAATATTATTTACGTTCCTATCGTAAGGACTAATTATAGGCAGAACGCATTTGTTTATAGAGCTTCTAGCTCGTTTAACTCATTAGTACATGAAAACAGAAATATAGATTTATTCAACACCAGTTCAAGTAAGCTTAAACGCTTGCTTAATGATAAATTTTTCGTTTTAGTTTGAGAAATTCTCTTGTTTGTGCTTGTACTTAGTATAAAAAAAAATCTATTTTTCTATTTTAGTTATTGTTATTGCTAGTAAGTCGTCAACTTAACTTCTTTGTTTAAGCAGTTTTACTAATAGGTTTATATTAATAAGTTACTTTTAATATATCTAGTTTTCTGTAATTTTTTTTTAAGTTAAAATTAATACCTATATGTCTACTTTCTGTAAATTCATCTCAAGTCAACAGATCTCAAGTTGCTGCTTTAATTTATTATTAGTGAAAACTTTTAATTGGCCTTAATTTAAAAATTCTTTGTATCTACTCATTGTCTAGCTGTAAGTTTTTCCTAAAATTGTAAAAATAAAATAAAATAAATTTGAAGTATGTTTTTTGTTTTAATACAATAATACCTAAATTATGTCACTGTAACAGCTGGTTTCTGGAACGCAGATCATCTTAATAGTTAACTAATCAATGTTCGAATCTCTATTCAAGTGTCATTTGGGTTTCTCGAACATTGATTACGTACTTAGGTATATTTTGAAAAACAAAACTCTTGTCAAATAACATAATACGCTAATTAGGCCTGATTCTTTGTTCAAGCTCTTGTCAAATCAATAATTAACTAATCGGCGATTTTGCTCTAATTAGTTGAAATTATTACAACAATTTGCTGTATTTTGTCCAAGTTCTAAACCGGGTATAATACATAAAAAATCAACAGGTTGGTAATCCAAAAGCCATACACTACATAGTATAAACTAGAGTCGCTTTCTCTGTCCCTATGTCATTATGTCCCTTTGAACGCTTAAATCTTTAAAACTACGCAACGGATTTTGATGCGGTTTTTTTTAATAGATAGAGTGATTCAAGAGGAAGGTTTTTATGTTTAATAAAACCGTGCGAAGCCGGGGCGGGTCGCTAGTTTTCAAATAAAATGTAAATGTGACTAACATTATCAAAATCGTGACTTAACTGTTTTGTGACATACCTGTATTTTGTATACTCATGTGAGTCACATTTGTTGTAAAGCAGAGTTTACATGAAACTGTCATCATTTTTTAAAAGAATAATAGAATTTTTTATGTTATAAAAGAAAACTTAAAGATATACTGAACTGAAAGAATGACAGTCGTAAGATGATCAATGATTAGTTACCTAATTATCATCTAATCAGCGTTCGTACACCCCGATTTGATTTGACCAGTGTGTTAAATTAATCGCTTTATCAACTGATTTACGATTTGAACAACGTTCTAGAAACCGGCTGTTAGTGATGCAAAATGAATTGTGTATTTTAACCGACTTCGAAAAAGGAGGAGGTTCTCATGACGTATGCAAAGAATGATGGCAAGAATTTTCGGCTATCGTGTACACGTATCGCAAGGGTATCAACCGATAGCTCCTAAAATTTTCCCAAGAGTTTTGTACTTAGATTTTGTCCTGACTTGGATATATTTAATTGATAGGGAGAGTTTCTTTTCGTTCCTGCATTATAATAATAATATGGCTAAAACATAATAATTTATAAGCAAATCGACAAAACTTACTCATCTGAAAGTGAACTATCAGTGCTACTACCTATTGTACTTTTGTTTTCAATTGTACATATTTCAATGTTAATTATTGTATGTGTGTGCTAAATAAATGTTTTACCTATCTATCTACTGTTGTTGTTTGTAAATGAAGCCAAACTCATGTACCTAGGTATAATAATAATTTTTACATAGTAAAAAACAAAGTCGCTTTTTTTGTCCCTATTTCCCTTTGACTGCTTTAATCTTTAAAACTACACAATGGATTTTGATGCGGTTTTTTTAATACATACCTCTAGATAGAGTGATTCAAGAGGAAGGTTTATACATATAATAAAACCGTCGAAGCCGGGGCGGGTCGCTAGTTAGTTATAAAATAATAACTCAATCAAATTGGAGACAAATATGTTAATACCTAGGCACCTACTAATTCAAATGTTTGGTTCCAATCCAGGGATGTACTGTAGCTATCAAGTCTATCCAATTTCCTCCAAGGTACGAAATTTCATCTAAACAACTTATGTAGTTACGGAGATTACCTATAACAAACATTCACACA